>JAYJMM010000110.1:2400000-3000000 GCA_037349105.1 Limnomonas spitsbergensis
CCACAAAAAATTATATAAGAGTTTACAGTAACACAGTTCTTTAGACACACACACACGTGTATATCACACACCCTGGGTGCACCTGGAATTGCTGCATGCCACCTTTCATACTAAACCCAAAACCCTAAACCTGGACCCGCCGCATGCCACCGTTTATGTTTGCCTGTTTCAGCTTCCCTCCAGGTCTGTCTCAGCCGCCGGACACAGTGGCGCGGTTCATCAAGCCTTGCTGCCCTTGGCACCGGGGCTAGCTGCATGCAGGCTTGTCGATTTGGTCCCGATTGGCGCAATGTCCGGCCTACAAACTCTGGTCTGGCGCGCACGAGAATACACAGTAAACATTGCCCAACTTAATCAACAAATTCTGCACGTAGCTAGCCAGTCGCTGCACAAGCAGATACCAAGCAGCAACGCTGCGAGCGCCCACAAAAGCCTGTCATGTCGGGCGAAGCGAAATACTGGTAAGGCGATAGTAACCGATAGTTGCCTAGAAGCTCTTGATCGCGGCTGAGGCCGCCGCCATGCTATGCAGCACCTCCCCCTCGTTGCCCAGACGGAGGCGGAAGCCTTGTGTGTACTCGCGGAGCTGCTGCATGAAGTCCGCACTGGGCGGCTCCGCACCCCGGCCGGTGGCCTTGTCGGCGCCGCCTTGCGGGACGATGCCGCGGTCATCTGGATGGATCTCGCCGATGTAAAAGTCACGTAGGTACAAGAAGGACTCTCTTGATGCATGGTACATCTGAGGGGGAGAAGGAGAGGGGGAGAAAGAAAGTGAGCAAGGCAGCACTCAGAACTGGGGGGAACTGGGCCTGGCCTGGGCCTGGGCGGCAATCGTCGTGAAAAATAAGTACAAGGACTCCCTGCATGGTACATTTAAAGGGGGGGGGGGAATATTAACGGCGACACTCAGGACTGGGGAGCACTGGGCCTGGGCGAAAATCGTTGCGGGAGTACAGGAAGGACTCCTTTGTTTGACACATAGTACATCTGAGGGAGTGAGGGTAACTACCAAGGTGACGCGATAAGGCATGATACGGCACAGCATGATGGCACTACCAAGGTAGCAAGATACGCTGAGATCCCTCAACCCTCAAAATCCTAAGACCCCTCAACCCTCAAAACCCTGAGATCCCTCAACCCTCAAAACCCTGAGATCCCTCAACCCTCAAAACCCTGAGATTGCCAAACCCCACCCACCTCAAAGAAGCGCGCACAGTCGACATTGAGGCTCTGTCTAGGGATGATGCTGGCCCCCCCAGGGTGCTCCGGCAGCCAGGCCTTGACGTCAAGCACCATAGAATCCAACACCAGCCAGAGCTCGCCGTTGGAGTTGGCCGCCACGACGTCCGCGTACCGACGCACCGCCACGCCGCTTGCGACGGCTCCGAGGCGGGTCTGGCAGTACTCCGCTAAAGGGCGCAGGCCCAGGGTTTCTGCGGCCTGGACACAGCGCGGCGGTGATCAGCAAGGAGGCGTAGAGAGACATGGCAGAGAGATAGAGAGATACAGAGAGAGAGGGAGAGGGGGAGGGGCAAAGAGGCAGAGTGGGGGAGGGGCGGAGGGGCAAAGAGGCAGAGAGGCAGAGAGGCAGAGAGAGACGAGGCACAGGGGGAGAGAGAGAGAGAGAGAGAGAGAGAAGGAATGCACACAACAAGGCCTAGGAGTGCAAACAAATCAATCCAATAATGCAACATTCTAACAATCCAAACAACGAATGAATCCAATAATGCAACATTCTAACAATCCAAACAACGAATGAATCCATTAATACAAAAAACAAACAATCCAACCCATGAATCAAACCAACAAGGCTCAGCAGAACTGGGTCAGAGATCCAGTCTGTTTTACCCCTGAATACTAGCCGGTTTGTCACAGGACTTGGGCTGTTGGAATCGTGACCAAAAGTTGATGACGGGGTCCAAAATATTTCTTCTGCCCCCTCGCACTGTCCGAGTTTACTTTGTGCTCCTACCGGTTGGCCAGCACCTTTCTCATGCATCAATTTTGATGCTCAGCTGGACTGTACATCTGTACAGTACTTTTCCGGCCCATTACCTGCCCCCCTTCTTACCTTGGCCAGGTCATCCTCCAGGTGTAGCAACCACTGTGGTGGGGATCACCCTAGCAGGTGTACCTCCAGGAGTAACAATACTCGGTCAACTTCACAGTCAATTTCTGCCCCTTTTTTCTTTTTTCTACCCCCTCTTTTACCTTGGCCAGGTCATCCTCCAGGTGTAGCGACCACTGTGGTCGGGATCACCCTAGCAGGTGTGCCTCCAAGAATATAAATACTCAGTCAACGGTACAACGGTCAACGGTCGACAGTACATGTCTGCACCTTTTCCAGTTTTCAGTCAATTTGTGTATGCCGTCTTTTTAGCTTGGCCAGGTCATCCACCAGGTGTAGCGACCACTGTGGTGCAGATAGCCCTAGCAGGTGTACGTCACGGAATAACAATACTCGGTCAACTTCACAGTAAATTTCTGCCCCCCTTTTCTCTTTTTCTGTCCACATTTTGCCTCCCCCTTTTTACCTTGGCCAGGTCATCTACCAGGTGTAGCGACCACTGCGGTGGAGATCGCCCTAGAAGGTGTGCCTCCAAGAACAACAGCACGCGGTCAAACGTGAGGCAATCCACGTCCACGTTAATGATGGGAGCGGTGTCGCCACTATCCCTGACAGCCTGCAGGGGGGGGAGAGGGCAAGGAGGGGGAGGGGAAGGGGGTAGGTTGGGAGGGGGAGGAGGAGGGGATGGGATGGGAGGATGAGGAGGGATGAAGTGGGAGGGGAGGGGAGGGGAAGGGAAGGGAGGAGGAGGGGAGGAGAGGAGGAAAGGTGGGGAGGGGAGGAGGAGAGGAGGGGAGGGGATAGGAGGTGGGTGGGGTGGGATGGGAGGGGAGGGGAGGGGGCAGAGGGTGAAGGGGGGAGGACGGGGTTTGGGAGGGAAAGGTGGGGACGGGGGAGGAGAGTTAGGACGAGGTAGGAGGGGATTGGAGGGGGCAGAGGGAGAGGGGAGAAAAAATTGGGGTGTCTGCGGGGGATGGGAAGGGGAGAGAGAGGATGAGGGGGACAGGGCAAGGGGAGAAGGTGGCGTGTGTGAGTGGAGGGGGATGGGAGGACGAGGTGAAGGAGAAGGGGAGAGGGAGGGTAATTGAGGGGTGCCAGGGTGGAGGAGATGGAAGGGGAGGGAAGGGGATGGAAGGACGTGGTGAGGGAGAAGGGGAGAGGGAGGGTAATTGAGGGGTGCCAGGGTGGAGGAGATGGGAGGGGAGGGGAGGGGATGGAAGGACGAGGTGAGGGAGAAGGGGAGAGGGAGGGTAATTGAGGGGTGCCAGGGTGGAGGAGATGGAAGGGGAGGGAAGGGGATGGAAGGACGTGGTGAGGGAGAAGGGGAGAGGGAGGGTAATTGAGGGGTGCCAGGGTGGAGGAGATGGAAGGGGAGGGAAGGGGATGGAAGGACGTGGTGAGGGAGAAGGGGAGAGGGAGGGTAATTGAGGGGTGCCAGGGTGGAGGAGATGGGAGGGGAGGGGAGGGGATGGAAGGACGAGGTGAGGGAGAAGGGGAGAGGGAGGGTAATTGAGGGGTGCCAGGGTGGAGGAGATGGAAGGGGAGGGAAGGGGATGGAAGGACGTGGTGAGGGAGAAGGGGAGAGGGAGGGTAATTGAGGGGTGCCAGGGTGGAGGAGATGGAAGGGGAGGGAAGGGGATGGAAGGACGTGGTGAGGGAGAAGGGGAGAGGGAGGGTAATTGAGGGGTGCCAGGGTGGAGGAGATGGGAGGGGAGGGGAGGGGATGGAAGGACGAGGTGAGGGAGAAGGGGAGAGGGAGGGTAATTGAGGGGTGCCAGGGTGGAGGAGATGGGAGGGGAGGGGAGGGGATGGAAGGACGTGGTGAGGGAGAAGGGGAGAGGGAGGGTAATTGAGGGGTGTCAGGGTGGAGGAGATGGGAGGGGAGGGGAGGGGATGGAAGGACGAGGTGAGGGAGAAGAGGAGAGGGAGGGTAATTGAGGGGTGCCAGGGTGGAGGAGATGGGAGGGGAGGGGAGGGGATGGAAGGACGAGGTGAGGGAGAAGGGGAGAGGGAGGGTAATTGAGGGGTGTCAGGGTGGAGGAGATGGGAGGGGAGGGGAGGGGATGGAAGGACGTGGTGAGGGAGAAGGGGAGAGGGAGGGTAATTGAGGGGTGCCAGGGTGGAGGAGATGGAAGGGGAGGGAAGGGGATGGAAGGACGTGGTGAGGGAGAAGGGGAGAGGGAGGGTAATTGAGGGGTGCCAGGGTGGAGGAGATGGGAGGGGAGGGGAGGCGATGGAAGGACGAGGTGAGGGAGAAGGGGAGAGGGAGGGTAATTGAGGGGTGCCAGGGTGGAGGAGATGGGAGGGGAGGGGAGGGGATGGAAGGACGAGGTGAGGGAGAAGGGGAGAGGGAGGGTAATTGAGGGGTGCCAGGGTGGGGGAGATGGAAGGGGAGGGGAGGGGATGGGAGGACGAGGGGGGATGGGATGAGAGGGGTAGGGGAGGTGGGACGGGAGGGGAAGTTAGGGGAGGGGAGGGGATGGAAGGACGCGGGGGGATGGGATGAGAGGGGTAGGGGACGTGGGACGGGAGGGGAAGTTAGGGGAGGGGAGGGGATGGGAAGGTGGGGGAAGAGAGGGGGGGGGGGGAGGTGGGGGGGGAGGGGATAGGGGAAGAAGAGGGAGGGGTTTTTAAGGAGGTGGGATGGCATGGGAGAGGGAAGTGTGGAGGAGGTGGGAGAGAAGGGGAGGGAGGGTGGGAGGGAGGGCAAGGTGTGGAGGAATGAAAAAAATGGGAGGGGAGGAGGGAGGAGGGCCGGGGGGTAGCTAGCAAGGTGCTACAGAAGTCAGACATATTGCCGAAATGCGAAATATAGCTCAATTTCTTCTTGAAAAGCTTTGCTTTAAGGAGCACAACCCATTGATATTTGCCCATGCACCATACCCCACGGCCCCTCCCACCTTGGTGAGCGCGATGCACGGCCTGAGCAGCTTCTTCTTGACGGGGAAAAGCTCCTCGTCACTCGTCACGACGTGCATCACGTCAGTGGCCGGCGGCCGACTCGCGCGGCTCCGCGCGTTTCTCAGCCGCAGCCGTGGGGGCCGCCTGCTGCCTGGCGCCGCACCCTCCGTAGCGCCTACGTAGCTGGCCGCAGCCAAGTCAAGGCCTAGGCGTGACAGGGCCGCCGCCGCCGCGGCGCTGTTGGCGGGCGGCGCGGCCGCGCTGTCGTCGTCGCTGACGCTCAAGTAGATGGACGTAGAGGGCGCAAGCAGGCCCCGGTAAGAGTGGTACCCTACGTTTGGATTCATATATATATATATATAATTAACTAGGATTCTGATTTAATTGATTATTATACGGTACAGATTAAATTAATTCGGATTTAGATTACAATCATCAGGATCCACATTTAATGGATTCGGATTCAGATTTAATAAATTCGGATTCAGATCAAAATATATCTTCAGGGAGAGCCAAATACATCCGTTGTGATTTTGTCCATTTCTACGTTTGCGAGCAAACATGAAGAAGGGGGGGGGGGGGCATGGAACATGATTACATGAGTGCGCACTTTTTAAGCGGCCAATCAAAAGGGTCATTAATCAATATACATTATTACACACTTCACAAACTTGTATCAAAATTCGCTAACTGCATGGGCAACCAAGTACATCACCCGAGGTGCGCGGTGATGAGGGCGGCGGGGGGATAAAACAGGCGCTGGCCCGCGAGCAGGCCAGTGGTCCAGTATATCAGTAAAGCAGGTTTACACCCTGGGTCCTCACACCGCGAAACATGTTCCGTTTCTAGTCATATTCTTGAACAATCTTTTGTATCACTGACGATGAACACCTGCTGAAAGCAGAGAGCTTCCCTTGGGCGCACAACATCAGAGCCCGAACTCTCGACACTCTGGACAACAGGTCAAAGCCAGACACTGAGAGGCAACTGTGAGTCCTGGACATTCCCCCCTTTGGGTGTGAACTAATAAACAAAGAAGAAAGCCCTGCTGGGCTTGATAAACACTGTTATTTTCACGGTTATTTTCCTAGGGTTGCAGGAAGGCTTTTTTAATTTACCGGTGCAGTAGCTTATATTGAATACAAATTTGCCTTTGCAGCCCCATAGTATCTCGACATCTCTGTTTTCTATAAGCATGTGCCCATGCATACCGTGCCGAATGCACCCCCCATCTTCTGGTTAGCTCACCCACGGCCTCCTCCCTCTCTGCATCTCCCAACACGTTGACCGCGGTCAGGCGGACGACCAGATGCAAGTCTCCAAACGGGACCTCCAACAGCTGCCCGGGGCATCAAGGTTACAGAATATTTTAAGCGTGATCTAGATAAAAATCTGCGACATGGACAAGATGCCGGCCAGGTGCTGGTCTCCAAACGGGACCTCCAGCAGCTGCACGGGGATAATCAAGGTGGGGGGGGGACACACAATGTTTCTATTGGCGCAACCGGGATACAAATCTGCGGCATGGACAAGATGCCGCTTTCCTTTTCTTGACACAAACATGCGTGATATGAGCGGCTCAGCATGCACCGGCTGCCAAGCTTCGGATTCAAACGCCGTGCAGTATCTCAACAGAGGTTTTTGAATTAAGTCTCAGAGAGGTCCAAAAAGGGACATGGCATGTTGGCATGTTGGCATGTTGGCATGTTGGCAGTCTGACCCAAGGAAAACCACAACTGGCGGGGTCATCGGCTGTATTTTTATTTTCCCCATTTTCCTCAGCGGCCGGTCGCCTGTGACTTCCTAGGTGCTGCCTCCTCCTTCAGGTACCGCCTTATGGTACTGCCCTCTGTATACCGTACCGCCTTGTGGTACCGCCCTCCTCCTCATACGGCAATGCCCTACTGAACCGTCCTCCTTCTCACGTGGCCCTGTCCAATCACCTCGTTCACGGCCACCACGCGTCCAAAGTGGAGACGTGACAATGTTGCTGCCAGCTGCCCGGCGTCTACCTGAAGGCGCCGAGGGGGAGGGGCGAACCATAAGGTGGGGATTAGGGTTCAGGTCAACCATAAGGTAAGTCTCAGGATTTAAATCAACCATAAGGTAGGGTTTAGGGTATAGGGCAACCACACGGTAGGTCTTAAGGTTCAGGGCAACCACAAGGTAGGGTTGAGGGTTCAGGGCAACCACAAGGTAGGTTTGAGGTTTCAGGGCAACCACAAGGTAGGATAGAGGGTTCAGGGCAACCACAAGGTAGGGTTTAGGGTTCGGGGCAACCACAAGGTAAGGTTCAGGGTTCAGGGCAACCACAAGGTAGGGTTGAGGGTTCAGGGCAACCACAAGGTAGGGTTTAGGGTTCAGAGCAACCACAAGGTAGGGTTGAGGGTTCAGGGCAACCACAAGGCAGGGTTGAGGGTTCAGGGCAACCACAAGGTAATGTTAAGGGTTTGGGGCAACCACAAGGTAGGGTTGAGGGGTCAGGGCAACCACAAGGTAGGGTTGAGGGTTCAGAGCAACCACAAGGTAGGGTTGAGGGTTCAGGGCAACCACAAGGCAAGGTTGAGGTTTCAGGGCAACCACAAGGTAATGTTAAGGGTTCGGGGCAACCACAAGGTAGGGTTGAGGGTTCAGGGCAACCACAAGGTAGGGTTTAAGGTTCAGAGCAACCACAAGGTAGGGTTGAGGGTTCAGGGCAACCACAAGGTAATGTTAAGGGTTTGGGGCAACCACAAGGTAGGGTTGAGGGGTCAGGGCAACCACAAGGTAGGGTTGAGGGTTCAGAGCAACCACAAGGTAGGGTTGAGGGTTCAGGGCAACCACAAGGCAGGGTTGAGGGTTCAGGGCAACCACACGGTAATGTTAAGGGTTGGGGCAACCACAAGGTAGGGTTGAGGGTTCAGGGCAACCACAAGGTAATGTTAAGGGTTTGGGGCAACCACAAGGTAGGGTTGAGGGGTCAGGGCAACCACAAGGTAGGGTTTAGGGTTCAGAGCAACCACAATGTAGGGTTTAGGGTTCAGGGCAACCACATGGCAGGGTTGAGGGTTCAGGGCAACCACAAGGTAGTGTTAAGGGTTTGGGGCAACCACAAGGTAGGGTTTAGGGGTCAGGGCAACCACAAGGTAGGGTTGGGGGTTCAAAGCAACCAAAATGTAGGGTTTAGGGTTCAGAGCAACCACAAGGTAGGGTTGATGGTTCAGGGCAACCACAAGGTAGGTTTGAGGGTTCAGGGCAACCACAATGTAGGGTTTAGGGTTCAGGGCAACCACAAGGTAGGGTTGAGGGTTCAGGGCAACCACAAGGTAGGGTTTAGGGTTTAGGGCAACCACAAGGGCTTAGGGCTTCATATTGATATCTACGTGACAGGACAAAATAAATGAATTGTCGGGCCGTGGATTGAAGGAACCACCTGGTCATGGCTGTGGCATGGTGTACTCCGAGCCCTGAACCCTGTCACGTCTTTTACTGAGAACCCTTGACCCTGCAACGTCCTTTACTCCGAACCCTGTCACGCATTTCACTCCGGACCCTGAACCCTGTCACGTCTTTTACTCCGAAACCTGGACCCTGCCACGTCTCTTGCTCCAAGCCCTGAACCCTGTCACGTTTAACACGTCTAACGCTGTGGCATTTTTCACCTCCCCACTATGATTGCTTCTTAGGTTGCGTGTTGTTCAGAAGTATGATGATCAGATTTCCAGCAAGTCCACACAACTGAAGGCAGGGGTTAGTGCGCCAGCCCGCACATCAACCTACCTCGCTCAGGAATGGCGCTGAGCAAAACAAACAGAGGGCATAGGGGGCAGGTGTGTGTGGGGGGTGGGGGGGTGCGCCACCCCGCTCATCAACCTACCTCACACGTGATTGGCGCTGAGCTGCTGGATTCTGCGCTGAGCCCCCGGCTCTGGAAAGCTCGGACCTCCCCAGAGAGGTCCACAAGCTCCTCTAGGCATGTTGGGTCGAATACCCTGCAGCCACAAAAGTTCCAAAGCCAACCTTTAAGCCTTAATCATGGAAGCACAATCCGGCTAAACCTGTGCCACATCATTGTGCCATATCGTTCTACCTTGGCAGTGCAATCTAGCTAAACCTGTGCAGTATTGTGCTACCTTGGTAGCACAACCCGGCTAGACTTGTATGCCGAGTCGTGCTACTTCGCACGAAACGGCTGATTACCAGGTGCGTGTTCATGTGCGTGTTTGAGAATAACGGGACTTGCCGGAATTTGTGCGGGTCCCCGCCCGCGAGTAGGTGGAGATTGAACTGGCAGACCTCTCCAAGCACGATGCATCCAGGTTGAACATCTTCTGTCAACCTGTACCAGGCAAACATATGTGTACTTGCTTTGCTTAGCTGATTGAACTGGTAGGCCTCTCCAAGCACGATGCATCCAGGCTCAAACATCTTCCATCAACCTGCACCAAGAAAATATTCTTGTAATTGCTTTATGCAGCCTTGATCAACTGCTGCTGGTGCTGATGATAACATGTTGCAGCTGTTGTTTTAATTTGTTTGCCCCTCTGGCAAAAAGAGAGGAAACAACACCCCGCAGGGGCGCGAGGGTTTAGGAAACAGTGTGGCATGGGTCAAGGCCGCGTCCGCGCCTTTACCATGCCCCCTCTGGAAAACGTACGTGACTGGTGACTTCCAGCAGTCGTTTTATCGCAGTGAGGGCCATGCAGAGATGTGTGGCACACGGATAATTGCAGCCGCCGCCGTGGAGTGGTGGACACGGGGCTCGTGAAAGTAAAGGAAAAGAGAACGCTGCTCCGGCATGGATTTGGGGAAGTACAGATTTTCACATATAGTATCTGAGCATCTGAACCACGGAGCTGTCCATCTGCTGGTGGGCCACAGCCTGCGAATGCTCAGGGGGCACCATGCACGCATGCATAAAGGCAGGCCCCCCACTGTTCAAATTAGCAACGTTTGTTCCTACCACGCGTTCAGGAGGCCCCCATGCATGCATGAAGCCCTCCGACGCACTCGTACGTTGAACCCTTGGGATGTTCGCAGTACGGTACATGCTGGGGCATGCCGCATGCTTCGTACTGCCTCTCCAGTTTGTTTTCCCTGCTACAAGTCCACCTTCAGCAGGCCGCCCAGCGTCCGTGAACGGCCTGATTGGGACCAAACCTGGACCGGCCAACCCCTGGTGGCCACAGAACTGGCCAAAGCATCATGGCTTGCCACAAATGGGGCCCAAGGCCAGGAGCCTGGGGATAGCTGACATGCAGCTGAGTCACGAAAAAATAAACACTGCGTCCCTCCCACCTGACAGTGATGATGCAATCGGAGCCGTCAGCAAGCTGCAGGAAGCAAGTCCCGGTTGCCGCGCATTCATCCCCGAAATCGGCTGGGTTAGCAGTGGCAGGGTTCCCAGGGGAGTGGCTGCCAACTGGCGGGTCCAGGACTCGGAGCTCGATCAAGGGCGCCTCTTTTACCTGCCGGGAACGCGAACAAACTGGTGAGGAAACCGCGTGTGGCGTTCTGCAATAAAAAAAGTGTGTTGCGCAGCAGCGCTGTCACACAGTTCATGTCGTAATCGAACCTTCTGCGCGGGTGCTCCCTGTAGTGAAATAGGCCCGGTAGATTTGAAGTTGACCATGTCGATTGTCCCCTGTGAACCAGCGAAGCTGTGAGGGCTGGTGAGGAACCGATTCGCCCTCCGTCAGGATATTCTCTCAGCTACAACCGCGGCTACACTCTCGGCTACCATTCTGTTCGTGATTTTGAATTGGATCCTGTTTTCCCTGACACCTCTGCGGCAGGTACCTTTAATTTCGACCCTGTCGCAAGCCGAGTGCAATGGTTGATCTATTGCCCTCCATGGGGGAGCGCTCGGTTGCTGAATTAAGATGCAACCTGGGTAGGTGCGATTGCTGCTCCCCGAATCCGATACGAGACTGACTCGTGCACCCGTTTTCGATCGGCGCATCAGTGAACGTGGATGCAGACTGCCTAACGGCTACTCCGGTAAGCAGTCTATTTGATCGGCTGCAAGTATGCCATGGGCACCCAGAGGAGCATGGCTCAAAAACATAATACAACTGTTTCAACATCCAGGGCCTCTCCTTCCCGGGCATCCATGTCAGCCATGCGGTCCGGGATCCTCTTGCTCCTGGCCATCCTGCATTTGTCAGATCAGCTCTGGATGGCACCTTTTCAGGTGTGCCCATGATAATCATATTGTTTTCATCAGCTTGTTAAGGTACAAAGGATCTCTGTCCTATGATTTCAAGCCTGTGTCTGCACGGGCAACTTAAATTCAGATGTAGAAAGATGAGATGCTGCTCATCATGTTCTAATCGAGCTTAAACCTCAGGCCCCATTTTGAAAGTGGTATTGGACTACCAGATGCGTCCAACACCGCTTGTCTCTAGAAAATGCCAATCCTGGTGCGCAGAACTCTGTGACTGCTGCGATATTTAATATTTGCCAATTGGGCATCTGGCACAAGTACTGCTAGGGGAGTCTTGAAACTGACCGCCCATTTAGGTCCCACACTTGCCTGTTGAAACCAGGGGTTGAAACCTTGTCTTGTATCACCGTTCCAGTGCCTAAATGCAGCACCGTCCGCAGAGTACGAGTCTGAAGACCGCAACGCAACAGGGCCTACATTGGGGGCACCGGTCCCGCCTAGGCCTTTCGACGACCGAGTGCCTGCCGCATGGCATCCCCACAAGTCTACAGTGGCCGTGGCCGCCGCACACCTTGTGCTCATGTACGACATGTCGGCGTACGGGGCAGGCCCGCAGACGCACAAGAATGGATCCGAGGCTTCCTCGCCGCTGGTGGTGGACCAGGCGGCCGCAGTGCTCGAGCACGTACTGCAACAGCAGGTGCAGTGCAGAGCAAATGGGTGAATCAGTATGGAGCAAATGATTGAACAGTTTGATTTGGACCGGTAGTGCTCAGTCTGAAACGAACAGATTAAAAATAAATATAATATATGCCGTGGTGTGTGGATCATGAGAGCCACCTGTTCGATCGCAGCATTGGCATGCCCAGTTTCCTCTTGGCTACCTTCTTGGTTGTATAGAGGTGGGCTGGATAAATGGATAGTGGTGGACTGGATACATGGATAGAGGTGGGCTGGATGCATGGATAGAGGTGGGCTGGGTACATGGATAGAGGTGGGCTGGATGCATGGATAGAGGTGGGCTGGATACAGGGATAGAGGTGGGCTGGATACATGGATAGAGGTGGGCTGGATACATGGATAGAGGTGGGCTGGATGCATGGATAGAGGTGGGCTGGATACAGGGATATAGGTGGGCTGGATACATGGATATAGGTGGGCTGGATACATGGATAGAGGTGGGCTGGATGCATGGATAGAGGTGGGCTGGATACATGGATAGAGGTGGGCTGGATACATGGATAGAGGTGGGCTGGATAAATGGATAGAGGTGGACTGGATACATGGATAGAGGTGGGCTGGATGCATGGATAGAGGTGGGCTGGAAACATGGATAGAGGTGGGCTGGATACATGGATAGAGGTGGGCTGGATACATGGATAGAGGTGGGCTGGATGCATGGATAGAGGTGGGCTGGGTACATGCATAGAGGTGGGCTGGGTACATGGATAGAGGTGGGCTGGATGCATGGATAGAGGTTGGCTGGATACATGGATAGAGGTGGGCTGGATACATGGATACAGGTGGGCTGGATACATGGATACAGGTGGGCTGGTCGCTGATAGAGGTGGGCCGGATGTATGGATCGAGTCGGGCCGAAAAGGTTGCACATAAGTGGACTGTGCAGATGTGAGCTGGATTGAAACAGCTGGATTGAGGTGGGCTATTTAGTTGAGGCGGACTGGGGGACTGGATGGAGGTGGGCTGGTGGTGGTAGGCTGGATTGAGGCAGACTGGGCTGAGTCGGGTAGTGTAGTGGTCGGTTGGATAGAGGCGGGCTGTGTGGTGGTGGGCTGGGTTTTGGTGGGCTGAATAGGGTCGGCTTGGGCACTGGTGGGCTGGATAGGACCGTGGTGGACATATGCTTGCTGGATATTGGTGGGCTGAGTAGAGGCGAGCTGGATATTGGTGGGCTGGATGGAGGCACTTTGAATAGAGACAGGCTGGTTTATGGTGGTCTGGATAAGGCTGGATAAAGTACTGAGACGTAACAGACATTTTATTCAGCATGTCTTGCAGGTGCGCTGTGAACTTCATGTCCCATTGCCCTGCTTGCCTGCCTACCTACCAGCCCGCTCCCCTGCCTGCCTGCCAGTCTGATTACCATCCTGCCTGCCTGCCTACCAGCCCGCTCCCCAGCCTGCCTGTCAGCCCGCTCACCTGCCTCCCTGTCTGCCTGGTTACCATCCTGCCTGCCTACCTCCCAGCCCGCACACCTGCCTGCCTGTCAGCCCAGCTGCCTGCATCCCTACCTGTCAGCCCGCTCACCTGCCTCCCTGTCTGCTCGCCTACCTACCACCCGATTACCTACCTGCCTACATATCTGCTTACCTACCTGCTTACCTTCCTTCCTGCCAGCCTGCAAGCTCACCAGCCTGCCGCCTGCTTTATCTTTCTCAGGTTTTCACGCTGGTGTGGCGGCCGCTCAGCGGTTCGCAGCTGGCTGTTGGCTGCAAGGGAGGGGTCGCTCTGTGGCACCTCTCCGGCTGGGCGCGGCCCCCCGTGGCAGGCAGCAGGGTCGGGGTGGGGCGCGGGCCATGGATGGAGTTCTTCAAGCTGCAGGGCAAAGGCGACGCCAGGTGGGCTTGCGGATGCCGGGTGTAGTGTGGTCCGGCGGCTCCTGGCCCCTGCGGCCGCCCGCTGGCCCTCCAGATTTTGCATGGTGCCCGCCCGCTGGCCCTCCAGATTTTGCATGGTGCCCGCTTCTGGCCCTCCAGATTTTGCATGGTGCCCGCTTCTGGCCCTCAAGATGTTGCATGGTGCCCGCTGCTGGGCCTCAAGATGTTGCATGGTGCCCGCTTCTGGCCCTCAAGATGTTGCATGGTGCCCGCTGCTGGGCCTCAAGATCTTACATGATGCCTGCTGCTAGCCCTTAAGATCTTACATGATGCCTGCTGCTAGCCCTTAAGATCTTACATGATGCCTGCTGACCCTTAAGACTTTGCATGATGCCCGCCCTTCCCGCGAAATTATGCATGGTGCCTGCCCTTCCCTTGAGATTTCGCATGTTGCCCGCTGACCCTCCCGATTTGGCCACTGCACGGCGACGCTCAGGCTCACAGCCATAGCGTGGATCTCTGACCAACGGTACCCTGAACCCTCAACCCTCAGGCTCACAGCCATAGCGTGGAGCCCTGACGGACGATACCTTGCGGCGGCCTCCCCTGACTGTGCCGGCCTCATGCTGTGGGAGGTTTCCACTGGGGCGTTCCAGCGCGTGGGGGCGGGCTTCTCGCCCCTTCGGCTGCTTCGCTGGTCGCCGGACTGCAGCTACCTGCTGGCGGGTAGGCGGGGGGAGTCATGAAGCCATGAAATATGACAAAGAGCCATGAGCTGTGACCTAGGTCGAAATATGGGGTGGTGCCATGGGCTTCAGAGGGTGGGGGTGTTGACAGGGACATACAGGAGCCGCTTCGACCTGTATGAAACCTCACGGTGGCGATTTCAGTCCTGTACTGCCTGATGACGGTCCTCTGGACAGCCTGCTCCTGTCCCTCATGGGCTGCCTTGTTCTGGCCCTGAATCCCTCGTGTACTGCCTGAAATTGGCAGGGACGTACGGGAGCCGCTTCTTCCTGTATGAAACCACACGGTGGCGCTGTCAGTCGTGGGACGCAGCGGCTTCAGACGTGCCGCTGTCCCTTTCGCGGCTTGCAGACTCAGGGGCTTGGACATCGGCATCAGGCAGTGGGCCGGCCGCCCCCTTGTACGCGCGCCTCGCTGGCTCTCTGGCCACCCTGCTGCGGTTGACCCTGTCTGCTGTTTTGGGGGTCGGCGGCTCTGGATCTGGATCTACATCCGGATCCAGATCACGGCGGAAGGCGCTCAGCACAGGCACCCTGGCGAACGCTTATTGGGGCCCTGGAAACCGCTCGCTGCTCATGTCTTTTGAAGGCTCCCCTCAGGTGCGGCGGTTGGGAGCGGTTGCTTGTAACTGCCACGGAAAGGGGAACTTTCAAGTGGATGCAGGGAGGGGATGCATTTGCCGACGAGTTTTAATGTGACCTTCTTGTTGTCTGTAGCAGGGCTTATCGCCGCAACTGCAGAGCACTGAACACAATACAAAGGTTGACATTATGCCCTTCACGCCCCCATGCCCCTTAACCCTAAACCCCACGCCCCCATGTGCAGCTCCTGTCGCTGCACCTCATCGGGGAGCAGCCTTCCCTGGTCGCTCAGATGATGCCATTATCCATGCCCGACATCAGCGCGGCACATGACCCGACCTCCCCGGCCGAGGCAGGCCCCGCCATTGCGGACTTTGCCTGGGACGCCCGGGGGGAGCGGCTGGCGCTGCTGATGCGGGGCGCACACCCGGCTGCTGGCTGCCTCGCCGTGATGGCCACCACCACACAGCCGGTGGTTCACGCACGCCTCTTGGGCTACGCAAGGCCTCCACCTGTCACACATGGGCTGGAAAGGTGAGCTGGAGGGGAGGGGGAGAGTGTCGACAAGCCCACTTTTGTGCTTGTTAACGATGTGACACCACTGGGCCCTACTTTAATACAGCTTGGCCACGATATCGGCATGCACACTTTGTGCTTGTATACACATATGAATTATGTGTGTGCTCTGTGCATCTCTCATTGTGTTTGTTAACTTATATTCAATTAACTTATTCAACTAACTTATACAATTAACTTATGTTCAATTATGTGTGTGTTCTGCATATCTCTTAGATCTCAATTGAGGCTGGCCTGATCTGCAGGCCCGATCTCGACTCTTGGAGCATTTCAGCGCACAACGCGTTTGGCCCGGGGTCCCTGTTCACGCTGAGCATGGGCGACCGGGAGCTGTACAACCTGCCACTCTACTACCGACAATGAGGGCCTTGGGCTGAGGAGCGTGCGTGGTCCTTGGTAGCTCCCATGTCAGGCTCGTCCCTGCGCAGGGCGCTCTTTAGATCTGCCCATGACAGTTGTGCAAAGGGGACTTTACTTGACCTATTAATTGGAAATTTAAACGTTGAAAATAGTAGGGTACCTGTATGTTAAGATTGGTGCATACCCGCTGGGCCCTGTACTCCCATGGTATCACCATGATATTGCCGCGATGACTGATGCGGCACAGATTTAGCCGGACTGCGTTCCCAATCCCTCCATAGATAAATTACGATGCAACACGGTAGGCGACCTTCAGGGGGCTGCTGGGCAGCCATCACAGTGGGGGCTATTGGCGGACCATGCCCTGCTGGCCAGCAGGAGGGACGGCAGCTGATACCCCATCCAAGCAACGTTGCATGCTGTATAGGGATCCCTCGGCTGCCGACCTGTGGTTAGCTAGAATATGGCTAGTGTGCACTGGCAGTCACACTGAGCTACTGCCTTGGATGTTGCTCACATCATCAGCCATTTATATTTCAGGGCAACGTAGATTTGCTTTGCCTTCCCTCATAATTGGCGTTGTTTGGGGTTTGAGGGATCCATGGATTTACTAATTACCGAATGTCAACGCCAGTTTTCATTCGGAAATAAAGAGTTTTCGTCGACAGTTTGCCATGAGGGCAAGGTTACAAGAAACATTTGTGCATGCTTAAGAGAAGGCTAATCAAATCTGCGGTAACCGTTTCTGTTCCAGCTTGTATATTCTGTAAGTGTGATGCCTTGCTGGACTGTTAGTTGTTAACCCCAACAGAACTTCACATACCGGTAACAATCCTTTCTCTGCCCCTGACCAGATCACCGGTTTCTATGTTCCTGCCCGTCGTACAGGCTGATAATAAGGTGGCATGGCTGCACCATGGTCCTGGCTGTGCATGGTAGCTAAAATTGAGCTTGCTCATCACCTGCCAGCCCCACAGTCCCACACGGCCAAGCGTTCAGCAGGGCTCAGCGAGTATGCACGGTTCTTACCATGCCGGTACCCTACTTTTTTCCACGTTTTAAAATAATAGGTTTAGTACTGCCCCCCTTGAACAACTGCCTTGGGCAGACCCGAGGAGCACCGTGCTCAGGGACGAGCCTGACATTGGAGCTACCATGGACCACGCACGCATCGTGTTCACCTTAAAGTGCGAACTTCTACAACTTGTTCGATCGTCCGTTGGAATGCTACAATTTTCCGTCGCTGGTCATTGTCGGCAGCCTTTTGTCAGTCTATCGCAAAGCTTTCGCGACGTTGTTGCCAACTTTTCCCCATCGGAAGTCTATCGCTTTTGCTGATTGTTCGATTTATATTCCCGTGTGTGTTGAAAGTAGATAGGCTTCTGGACCTCGTCTCTCCATCACATACGACCTCCTGGAGGGCCGGGACATGATCATTTTTTCGGTAGCCTTTTGACAGTCTCTTTTTAGCGGAATCCACACATCTAATCAATCCACACTTCAGATCGAATCACACAACCACGCCCCGGGCCCACCCCCCTATCCCCTTTGGAGGTATCTTTCCTATCGGAGGCAAGGTTCTGCCGCACAGATCTCTCATTTATATATGAGAAGAATCATATCGTCATCAAAACTGTTTTCCAAAATCTGCAACACGAGGAGAAGCAAAAGCAGAAGCAATCTCAGCAGAGCATGGCCAGCATGACCAGATCGATACTTTCCTCGCGCTACACTGCTGCCAGGCTACCAACAAACCGACCCCCTCCAAATCCCCTCAATACGCACCCGCTTAGACCTGCTGGGAGGTCTAACACAGCTGCGATGACTCTCAGAGCCACGGCCCGGGAGTTCCTCGAGGAGCTCAGCAAGGTGGAGTTGTACCTGGGGGCTTCTGTCATGGGAGCATGGTTGGATACCTTAAAACAATCCAGGAGTGTAGCATGCAGTTCTGCATTGTATTATGCCTCCCTGCTGGACCATCCTCGTGGAATCCTGCATGGGATTGTGTATTGAATGGTGCCTCCTTGATGGGCCATCTGCATGGAATCCTGCATGGGGCTGTGTGTCGCATGACGCCTCCCTGATGGGCCGTCTGCAAGGAATCCTGCATGGAACTGTGTATTGCATGGTGCCTCCCTGCTGGACCATGTGCATGAAATCGTGCATGGAAGTTGGAACTGTGTATTGTATGGTGCCTCCCTACTGGATCATTTGCATGGAATCCTGCATGGGATTGTGTATTGCATGGTGCCTCCATGCTGGACCATCTGCATGGAGTCTTGCATGGATTTGTTTTTTCATGGCCCTCCCTGCATGGCCGTGTTCTTAGGTGTCCTCTGCAGGGTCTGCCATCAGCTATGGAATGGTTAGCTTGAAGTGGCAACGACAACAAATTATGGCTCGCTGCTAGGGCGATACAAGTGGCGAAGAGCTTCATGTGGGACCATTCTGGAATATCCTGCGGGGCCATTGCGAAAATTCCCTGCGTGATCCCACATGCCTAACCGAAGCATGCAATCCATGCATGTATGCCGTCCCAGGTCCCAGGCAAGGTCCGATTCATTGTCGTTGGAGAGGGCGCAATCCTGGAGTCGGTGTCCTCTATGTCACCAATCAAGTACACCGATGTTCCTAAGAAGGGATTCCTGGCGACAATCAGGTCAGGCACCTCAAAACTCATGTTGTCATGTTACCGCCCGCTTTGTGGGCCCTATGCGGCGCATGGGGCCTGAAGCCCTGAACCCACACTGACGATGTTCCAATTGCTGTTGGTTTTGCACGTTTCTTGTGTTGACCTTGTAGCCATCCTCCTACCTGTGGACCTTCTGTGGATTTGACATAAATATTAAGCAATGACTGTGTTCAAGAGACGCAGCCAGCCATGCATCCTGCCATGCCCCCATGTAAAGCACTCCGGTCAGCTTGCCATGCAGCCTGCCATGCAGCTTGCTATACAGCTTGCCATGCAGCTTGCCATGCAACCTGTCATGCAGCTTGCCATGCAGCTTGCCATGTAGCCTGCCATGCAGTCTGCCATGCGCCCATGGTTTGTACACATGCCTTGCAAACTTTTGTGCGCCCATGCCATACACCATCCATGCCATGCACGATCCGTTTGAAGCCCTGAGGATGTTGTCCATGCAAGTGGAAGCCTTCTTGTGGTCCTGCCTCCACGTGACCCTAAAACCTAAACCTCCATGTGTCTGTAGCACCGAGGACAAAGCCTTTGAGGCCCATGTGTTTCTTTCCAAAGTCCATGACGCCAAGCTGGTCAAGGGCGAGCGACACGTCGTACGGCTGCTGGGTGAGGCAGGCAAGCCTCTCATGTCGCTGGTGGTACAGGAGGCAGCTGGGTGGCAGGCGTTGCACGACCGGTTTGGGGATAGCGTGGAGTTTGAGCAAAACGCGTTGGACTCTGCGGGCCCCATAGTGTAGAACGGTGCATGCCCGCTTGGCCCTGTTGAACGCTCGGCCGTGTGGGGCTGGTAGGGAATGACTATGCAAAAGTCCAGGTACCATGCACAACCTGGACCATGGTACAGCCATGCCGTCCTCCTATGCGAGGGGGGCAGGAACATCGAACCCGGATATATGGGCAGGGAGGGAGAGAGGGTCGTTTGTTTAGTATGAAGGCCAGGGTCCTGGGGGCCGGTCGGCCACCGACGCCAGAAAAAAAACTTGAAAAAAAACCGACCACTCCAGAACCCTGGCATCGGCGCCAGCCGATGCCAGATTGCTATTTGTAGGCCACGCGTCGGCGTCAGCCGACACGTTTTTACACGCTCGTCGGCTAAATCGTTATGTCGAACTCCGAGATCCAAGAGGGTCCTATAGTTATCGATGACGAAGTAGAAGTCTCCTAGACAGTTGGGCCCCCGGTGAAACGTTCTTGACTTGAAAAAAATGAAATCCGGCTTCACACTTTTTCACGTCTCACACTTTTTCGCAGTTAACGAAAAAAACAAAAAACAGCCGACCGGAAAATAAGGCCTGGTCGGCGTCAGCCGACCGGAAAAAAGAGGGTGGTCGGCGTCAGCCGACCTTTCTGAAAAGGCCCCCCAGGACCCTGATGAAGGCTGCACGGGCTGGTTGTGTCGGATGTCGCCAAGTTGCGTAACATACAAATGCAGTTGGATTGTGTTTATCTAGAGGAGGCAGCCTACTGTGTCGTGTTGCGGGCTGTGGCTGATGGAGGAGTGTGGGGGATGATGGGGCAGAGGTACTCGGACTGACCAGGTCCTCGAACCAAGAGTACCAAGAGAGGCATTTCATGTTTGGGTTCATTTTCAAAGTCTTTGACTTCAGGTTTTTAATTTTCTTGACTAGACACCAGGCTGGGGGGTGAGGAGAAGATCAGCATCCACTTTATTTTGTAGTAGGAAAGCTTGGATACGTTTCGCATGCCCAGGCGATTTTTGTGGCAACCATCAGCCATGCGCATAAAACCAAGGGATTATTACCATGCATTAAATACTGACATCTCGTATAAGTCAAGGCAATATAGACGGACTGACTAGCAACGAGACAACCTATGTTGGAACCCATGGCTGGCTGGTAGTACTCTTTGTAAAACTGCCGAGAGTGGACCCCCATGCAGGTCCACACATTGATGAGAATGTTCAACCTGAATATCCAATGTAGTCGTGCTTAGGCCAGGCACCTACTCGAAGGCCGCCTATCCATATCTTCAATGCCAGGCTGCCTGCCATGAAGATGATGCGTTTTTCTTCAGGTGTATACTTCAGGGGGAGTTGGGCAAAAAGAGTGTACAGAAGACAATGCTTTGTATGACAGCAATTGGGACGGCCGTACGGCCTGCCCTCAACAAGGTACTTCTTGAACATCGGGATCGGTGACATTGGAAATCAAAGTCGTCACTGTCATAACACTTTCGGAATCCCAATTGCCCACTGTTCATTTCAAGCTGAATTGCTGACGTGGTGCATATGCACCAGGCAGGGATGATGCACAGTGGCAGTTGACCTGAATTTATGGGATTAAAGACGACTGACGTGGTGCTTGGAGGTCTTTCTGTTATACGAACACTTTGCTGTCAGTCATAACGCTACTTTTTGCTGGCAAATGCCATGGGCGCGTGAAATCCAGCTATCGGCTCGCGCACCAGTGCAAAGATCATTACAGTACCTGCCAATAACGATGCGACAGTACACTGTGTAAACAGAACAGGGCGATATCGACGTGAACGCATCTCGGGGCACCGGGTTTGTGGTGTTGCTTAGGATAGTAATAGTTTGGTCGACAGTGGCTGGGTCGGCTGTCGCGACAAACACCCACGACGCATCGAAAGCTCGGTGTCGTCGTCGTGCCGCAAGTAGTATCTCAACGTCTCAAACTCGCAAATCCAAGATTACTAACGCATCCGTGTAACGCATCTTGCATCTTCACACACACTCACAGTATAAGTATAAGTATATAATTCGACAGTGGCAACGCCTCAACGGCATTTGGCGCCAGTGCCGATTGCAGAATACGAGTGATAGTGCAAGTTTGCGTTTCAACCAGCCCAACCGAATACGACACGAGTGTGACTGACAGATGACGATCAGACCATGTCCCGATTTGGGATCCAGGGTATCCTGCCATCGTCGTGCGGGTGTGACATATTTCCCGAGTTGGTACATGTAATGTTGGTACTGCCTTCGCATGTACAGCTTCACTCACTCTTTGTCGACGGTATAATGTGGATGAATCATTCACGCCTCGCAACACCATCATCATTCATTTACCCATACCTTAGCTATTCGCAACCCAGCCCAGCAACCGGGGACTCTCCCATCCACTCCTAGCCAGGTAGATAACGAGCTGTGAAGCAGGTCGGTGCGTGGCCAACTCAGTCCAACTAATGGTGTCGATTGCTCTGTAATGTATCTGGCATGCCGACGTGGTGAAATCCAGCATGCATCTCTGTGTATCCATGATATCTTGCAATGGCGTGCACTGCCTATCTAGCGGCCCCTGATGCTAGCCCCACCGCCCCATATGATTCGACGCAGGAAGGAACGATGGCTGCGACGCTCCATATCCCCACAGTGTTGGCACTGGTTTTGATGCTGGCCAGCAGCTCTTTCGCGCTGGATTTGCCACTGCGGCCTGCTAAAAAGTCCCGCCAGGTGACTGATCATGTTATCTGACTTGCTGGAAGAGTGTCGGAAGTTCGTCACCAATTTCAGCCTAACGGTATCCCGAAAGGGCTTGGCAGAGCAAACCGTTAAAAATCAGGGCGTACAGACAAGCAAAGAAACTTAATATAATAGACGCAATATAGGCGTGATAGCCAAATGCTCCCACCTCGTCAGCAGCTAGGCCGTACTGCCCCACAAAGCCGCCTACCCCTGGCTCACTCCGCGGAGGTTGCGGAGCAAGCGAAACCGCTAAATCGACCGCCTTCTTGCCTAGACGGCATCAAGGGGTCCGATCAGATCGTCCACACCCAGAGAATAACCCATTCGCTTGCTTTACTGAGTGAACTGACAGACCTGACCTGCTGGTGGTGGAACCAAGTCATGTCCGTCTCAGGTTTTCAAATATGGTTTGCAAAAGATGACCACCTGTGCTTACCTATACGCCACTAACCGACACTACATATTTTTCAACATCATGCCCCCTTGGGAACTGCCAATCGTGCCAACCGCCTACAACCGGACCCCGCCGCCTCCCATGCAGCTCACCCAGTCTGAGACGGCCGCATACGACACCGCGGTGACGTTCCCCCTGAGCCTCGTGATCTCCTCCAAGGCCATGCTCGACATCACGCCTATCGAGCAAGCCTTCCTGTCTCACATGGGCAAGCACGTGGACAACCAGGGCAGCACGGTCGCGAGCTATGTCCTGACCAGTAACAACGGGTCCACTTCGTACACCACGTTTAGCTTCTCTACCCAGGCCAAGGTGGGTCCCGCTAGCAGGGTCACAGAAGGAAGGAAAGAAAGAAAGAAAGCTATGCCACCCTAGGGGCGCGCGGGTCAAGGGAACAACGCAGCTCGGAAAGGACATCGGCGCGGAGATATCGAGTGGTGTGCACTTGTACAAATATCATGCATGTATGCAGCCTTCTGTGCCCCTCTCGCCTGCGGCGCCCTTTTGCAGGATGTCAGTACTGTCCATGAAACAATCTTGAAGATGTCTGAACACACGCACACACGCTGCCCCTACCTGCGGCACCATTTTACATTCTGATTCATTTTGTAAGGGAGTGACCATGAAGCTGATTGAAACACACACTACTGCCCCTACCTGCAGGAGATCAGTGCCAAGGAAGTGACCACAGTGAATCTCATTGAATAGCACACACTACTGCCCCTACCTGCAGGAGATCAGTGCCAAGGAAGTGACCACAGTGAATCTCAGTGAAACGCACACACTACTGCCCCTACCTGCAGGAGATCAGTGCCAAGGAAATGACCACAGTGAATCTCAGTGAAACGCACACACTACTGCCCTTACCTGCAGGAGATCAGTGCCAAGGAAGTGACCACAGTGAATCTTATTGAAACGCACACACTACTGCCCCTACCTGCAGGCGACAGCCGCCCTCCGCGTCGTTTCTTCCGCCGCCAAGTTGCGCCAGCTGATCAAAGCCACCCGGTCCATCCCCTGCGGCCTCAACGTTGCGGTTGAGAACCCCGGCGTGAAGAGGAGGAAGGTCCACTTCTCTTGTTCCTTGCCCGCCGACGGGGCAATGCAAAAGGTGTGCTGTGCGGCACCAGGCTTGTAATATTTGTTTATGTTAACGGGGCAGGGATGCAACAGGTGTGAGGCGCAGCCCCAAATTTGAAACAATTGGGTTTACGGTGTTAGGGTTCAGGGTTTAGGGCGGCGCAGCACCAAACTTGAAACAACCTGGGTTTGCAAGGTGCGGATGCCGCCTCGGCCCATGCTGCACTTTTCCCTCAACCCAACCGCCCTCTTGGCCTGCAAGGCCTAGATTTCTCACCTTCTCGGTTTCTCAACCGAACATAACAGCCATTTCGCTCCAGAACCTGGATGCCTAAAACGCCCTTCTGAAGAATGTCCTGGAAACATTGATGCCTAATAAACCCTGACGATGGTCCTCCAGAACCCTGACGGCATAACTCTTTAGCTGGGGCGGCCGCCGTCTCGGCTTATGCCGCGCCGTCCCTCTACCCACCCGCCCCTTGGTTTGCGAGGCCTAGATTTCTTTCTCTATCGGTTTCTCAACCGAACGGAACAGCCTATTCGCTCCAGGACCTGGATGCCGAAAAGGCCCTGCCCGCAAATATCCTGAAAACATTGATGCTTAAACCCCAACGATGTTTCTCTACAGCCCTGATGGTGTAACTCTAGAACCCTTGTCCCTATAACCCAGGTTGTTTGTCTCCTGAACCTGCTTTTCCCTCAATAAATCTGAAGTGTGGTTTGTCCGGGTAAATAACCCTTAATTTAGAACCCAGGTTGTTTAATTCCTGACCCCTTTTCCCTCGATAACCCTGATGGTGTAACTCTCAAACCCTGACCTCCAGAACCCAGCTGGTTTACCTCCTAAACCTGCTCTCCAGGACTGGAGGTACGTGGCAATGCCGGAGCTGTGCTGCCTGTCTCCTGCCATCGTCTCCAACGCGACCAACAACAAGAATCTGAGGAGCCTCTCCATGACAGGTAAAGAAAGAAAGAAAGCTACGCCCCGTGGGGGGCGTGAGAGTTAAGGAAACTGCGCAGCCTGGGCCGAAGCCACATCCGTGCCGTTACCATGACAGGTAAGCTTTAGCGCTCGTGTGATCGCGTGCCAAACCACATCAGTGTTTATTTTCTCTTGACTCAGCAACATGTCAGCTACACTCTGGCTTTTGTCGGGAGACCCGTATATGTCCAGCCATGCTAATTTGGCCATCATTTTTTGGCCGGTGGAGGTTTGGTCCCAATCAGGCTATTGGCGGGCGCGGGGCAGCCTGCCTAAGGTGGACTCGGTAGCCGAACAATGAAGCAGTGGACCACATCTTGCGGGCCGCCAGGCGGCAGCCACCTCCATGCCGATCGGGGAGATAGACCTTGATCGGCCTTCGGCCGGTGGCCCAGGCAACAGGGCTTGATGCACAGGGCTTCAGTGCTCGTTTTATTCTCCAGCATGCTGGACCACATCTTGCGGGCCGCCGGGCGGCAGCCACCTCCATGCCGATCGGGACTATAGACCTTGATCAGCCAATGGCAGTGGCCCCAAAAAGGGCTTGCTGCCCAAGTCCCCCATGGTTTTAGGCCATGATGATGTTGAATTGCAACTGAATCGCTCTTTAAGATACTGTGGTCAGCTCTGGGTGGACCAGCAGGGTATCCTGTGGTGTGACATTCTGTTTTTGCTTCTGCACACCCGCTCTGCTCTACCCTGCCGTCCTGTCCTGTCCTGACCTTCCCTGCCCTGCCCTGCTTATCTTGTCAATTATCCCATCTACCCTGGCTGTACAGCGGACACCCCTGACTTCAGGCTGTTAGCAAACAGCAGTTTGAACACACACAAATCGCAGTTTGAACATAAACCAACCACAGTTTGAACATGAATGCGTAATAAAAAGGAAACGATTGCGTAAGGAAGCATGATCAGGACCGAGGGTAGAGGAGTCGGACTGAAGTACTGAAACCGTGATGACCCTCAAAGACATTCCACCCTGCCTGGCCTGCAGAAGAGCCGTCGTGCGGTAAGTCTGGCTGGCCGGTCGGCGGCAACTGCCAGGTAACCAGCGGTACGATTGTGTACTGCACGGTGACCCAGCTGTACTACTTGGTTGACAACACGGTCGCGATCCCCTTCTCGGCGCAAGGATGGAATCAGGCGGGGTTCCCGTCGCCGGTGTTCAACACCTCGTTCTGCTGCAACGCGGTGGTGCAGGGCTGCCGCGTTGGAGGGAATCAGATCCAAGGTAGGTGTCCTAGATCCAAGGTAGGTGTTCCAGATCCAAGGTAGGTGTCCTAGATCCAAGGTTGGTGTTCCAGATCCAAGGTAGGTGTTCGACGTCTAAGGTAGGTGTTGTATATTGAAGGTTATTATGGTTTGAATTTCCAGTTTTAAGGCTCATGTTTCAGATCAAAGGTAGGTGTTCTAGATCCAAGGAAAGTGCTCTAGATCCAAGGAAAGTGTTTTAGGTCCTAAATCGGTTTTCCAGTTCCAAGGTAGGTAACCCAAATCCAAATGAGGTGTTCCTGATCCAAGGTAGGAGTTCCACACAAAGGCAGGAGTTCCACACATCCTTCTGCTGCACCGCCGTGGTTCAGGGCTGGGCAGCTGTGTCGCAGGCTACCAAATCCAAAATTATGTAGGCGGTCAGAGGTAGAGGGAGGGTGAATACTACTGAGAGGGTGTGAACTTGTAGATTACTTTTCCGCCTACATACAATGATACAATCATACAATGCAGAAAATCTAGTTTGAGTGTCCACAAATAATGTGGAATGGTCCAAATCCTTTTTCATTATCAGAACTAAACATAATTAGAGCCGGAATAAGAATATGATTATTATAAAAGAAAAATATATACGGTATCAGTGTTTTATGTCTTTGGCTACGATTCCACGGTCAGCAGGCCCTGCCCCTTGGCCACCAAAGGCCCTATTGGGACCCAACATGGACCCGCCTACGACAGGTGGCCAAACAGCATGGCTGCCCACAAATGGGGTTGCCAGCGGGGAGGTGGGAGTGTAGCTGACATGAAGCTGAGGCACGAAAAAATAAACCCTGCCACATATTTTGTGTTATGAATGGTAGCAGGATCCAAGGCAGGTAGATGAAGGCGGAGAGCAAAGGATTACGGGTTTAGGCTCAACCTTAGCCCCAAACCCCAACCTAGGGGCAGAGAGAGGTTTGCGCTTCTGTATGTGTTTTTTCGTCCCGTGAACTTGACGTTTCGGGTTGGGGTAGGCATCATAATAGTAACCATCGATCATGAACGCCAGTTGTCATTTGTAAAAGCAGGGCATGCCCCCAAAGGACGTTGTACTCTTTCTTTGTGCCCTTTCCCTCATACCCTAACCCCTGAACCTTTAACTCCAAAACCTGCACATTCAACCCTAAGCCAGACATGGCACATTACTGACAGACGGGCGACTCAAACACATTCTGATTGCTGCATTTGCTTGGACGCAGCTGGAGGTCAGGAGCAGATCGGGACGGCGGGTTTGCTCTCAGCGGGTGTTTTCGGTCACTTGGACGCCACAGCAGGTGCGGGCATGTCATACGTGGTCCTAGCGCGGATGTACAAACCCCCTGCGCCGTACCCGCAGATGGATACCGTGTCGTCCCTCTCTCTACATGTAGCAGTTTCCTGAATTTGTTTCTAGCAGGTTCACGTGTTTGAGGTTTAGGGTTCAGGGTTTATGGGGGCATGGCTTCCTTTCTTGCTTTCTTAGTTTCAAAGGTGCGTTTTAGGGTTAAGGGTTTAGGGTAACGGCACAGATGCAGATATGTAACCCCGGCCCCAGGGCTTCGCTGTCTCCTTCACCCGGAGACAGGGGGGTGGGGGTGGGGGGGCATGGCTTCCTTCCTTTCTTGAATTGTTTCAACAGGTGCGTACAAGGGTCACGACACAGATGTTTGTATGTAGCCCCGGCCCCGGGCTGCGCTCTTCCCCTAAACCTGCATGCCCCTAGGGCAGGGTTTCCATTCCTTTCCTTTACTTGGGCAGATGCATGTCACATGGTCGAGACACAGGTGTGACTCAGGCCATGAGCTGCGCAGCTCCTATCTCCCAAATGCAAATAACTTATTTGTTTGTTTGATTTGTTTATTAATTTGTCGCAGTGCAAGTGTAAGTGGCTACAGCCCCAGGCTGCATTGCTGGCCTCAACCCAGCTGGCACCGTTGTTTATTTTAGTGTGCGCCTGACGACCATCAGGGCGCCGCCGGGCAGCCACCACTGGGCGAAATGAAACCAAACCTTGACCAGCCTACCGTCGGTGGCCCAAGCAGCAGGGCTGGCTGCAACAGGCCCCCGCGGCCGTAGGCTGTGATGTAGCTGAAGTGTAGCTAAGGGGTCGGTCAGACTGCGTTGCGTTTGAGGTTGCGTTTGGACTTCCAAACGCAAACGCAGACGCGAAACGCAGGGGGGGGGGGGGGGGGGGTTAGCGTTTGGATAAAACATTGGTATGTTTAAATGGAATCAACTGCGCCCTTATCTTCTGATAGGCTATTTACGATTATGAATGTCAAACGCAACCCACCAAACGCGATAGTCTGACCGACCCCTAAAGCACACTAAAATCATCACTGTCACGCACCCCTTGGATCCCCCTCCCCCTATCCAGCAGATCCGTCCACCCCTTCTTAGGCGTTTTCTTGCGGGTTTTGAGATGCAGTCATGTGTACATCTTTCCTGAATGGATCTAGGTCTACAAACAGCCCGAAGGTCCCTATCTGTCTGTCCACCTGGCAGCCACTTACCACTGTGACCGCCTTTCTGGCTCTCCTCCCCCTCCTCCCCCTCCTCCGCCCTCCCCTCCCCACCCTACCGGTTGCAGCCCTGATCCTCCGCCTCACCCCCCTGCCCCCCTCCCCTTCCCCTCCCCCCTCCCCTCTCCCCCCCCTCCTGGTCACCCCCCTGCTCCCCTCCCCTCCCCCCCCCCCTGTCCTGGTCGCAGCCCTCGTTTTCTCCGAGGGGATCCCCTCCCCGTACTCGCTCCAGTGGGGCACGGCCCTGATGTCCTCCTCCGGAAACCAACGCTTCTACATCGCGTTCCAGCCCTACCCGAACATCATCGGCATCTTCGACGCATACGGCAACCGCGTGGCGCACATCCCGGTTGACTACAAGAAAAACAGCAAGGGGGATTTCCCCTCCAACTACGTGGAGTACATGAGCCAGGCATCGTGGGGCATTTCCAACTCGTGGTTTTTTCTCGCCATGCAGGTGCATGTTTTTCTCAGTCGGTCGGTTACTTAGTTAGTTGTATTCGGTTGGTTGGTTGGTTGATTGGCTGGCTGGTTGGTTATTTCCCCTGCTTTCCGAGGGACCCTACTGTCCCCTAATTGATTTGCTGCCCTGCCACTCTACCCTCTCCCCATTCGAAATGATTGGCTGCCCTGTCACTCTGCCCTCTCCCCATTCGAACTGAATGGCTGCCCTGCCACTCTGCCCTCCCCCCATTCGAACTGAATGGCTGCCCTGCCACTCTGCCCTCCCCCCATTCGAACTGAATGGCTGCCCTGCCACTCTGCCCTCCCTCTATTCGAACTGAATGGCTGCCCTGCCACTCTGCCCTCCCCCATTCAAACTGAATGGCTGCCCCGCCGCTCTGCCCTCCCCCTATTCGTACTGAATGGCTGCCCTGCCACTCTGCCCTCCCCCTATTCGAGTTGAATGGCTGCCCTGCCACTCCGCCCTCCTCACCTATTCGAGCTGATTTGCTGCCCTGCCACTCTGCCTCCCCTGCGGGGCTGTACCCACCTTCAAACCCTAAACCCTAAGCATGCTCCGCTTAAACCCTACATCCCAAAACCCTAAGCCAGAACTACAGCGACAAAAAAAGCGGCGCTTAACCCTTAACTCCAAACTCTACTTACCTTAACAACCCTACAACCCTAAACCCTAAACCCTAAACCCTCAAATCCTGTACCGTGCACAGAGCGATGGGAATGCGGTGCTGTACGCTGACTACGACTTTAAGGGACAAAACACCCGAGAGGCCATTTGGAGCACACACACAGCAGGGAAGGGAGTGGGTCCCTACCGCTTGGCGCTCCAGGTGAGGGAGGGGAGCGGTGTTCTGCGATGCTTGCGGGTATGATCTGTAGGTTGTAATAATAGCAATACGATAAAACAAAATATCAAGAAGCCCTCCCGCTTGGTGCCCTAGGCAAGGAAGGGGTGTGGCGTTCTGCGATGCTTGCGGGTATGTTCTGGGTAGTCATAACGGTACAAACACATCAAGTAGACCCACAGCTTGGCGGTCCAGGGTAGGGGTGTGTCTGGCAAAACCCCTAAACCCTATACCCTGACTAGGCTAAACCCTTAACCCAAAACCGTAATGCGAGGGTGAAGGTCTTTGGGATTTGAGGTTAGTGTGACGTCATGTACTTGAGTGCGCATCGGACCCCCTCTGGCTCTCAGCTAACGCATAATCGCGCTGCTGCCTCGTGGATTCTTGCCGCCTGACTTGATGGCCCACGTGCGTTCAGGCGCAAGGGCCGACAGGGACGGCGCCCATCACCAACAATAATTGGGGAGTCGACGAGGCCTGGCAGCTCAACGTCTACGACAGCACCATGACCCAGCTGCTGCCGGACTCCATCAATACCTACAACTATGTCCAGCGAGCGGTCTCCTGCCTCGGCAACAACGCGGACAATGCCCCGCCCGTATGGACGCTCGGGCTGCCCAGCAGCAGCAGTTCGAACACCGCGTACAACGCGATCTCCTGCGATAACTATGTCGCCAACGACAATTATGGAATTACGGATAGCTCCATCACGGTCACGGCCTACTCCACCCCTCTGCCTCAAGCAGGCAAGCAGTAGCGGGGTAGGGGATGCTCTGTCTGGCATTTGTGGCGCCATGCATGGGTGCCATGCTACCCCATTTTTAATTCCATGCTGGTTTTCCATGCCGTGTTGCCATGCGGTCACCGCCGACTCCACCCCACTGGTTCTGGCAGGCAAGATGTAGCAAGAGAGGAGGAACTCTGTCTGGCTTGGCAAACATGCATTCCTAAACTTGATGATATGCTGGGAAATGTGGTATCCGAACTCTGGACACTCTAACGCTTTAGACATTTAACGCAGTCAACTTTCCTTTCTCACCATTCTCTTCTCTTGGGGGCTAGGGGCTGGATGGTACTCTTACATGGCACTACCCCGCTTCTACATGGCACTACCCCGCTCTTACATGGCACTACCCCGGTCTTCCTTGGCACTACCCCGCTTGTGTCAGTGCTTGGCCTCAGTGCATGGTGCTTTCTTTGACTTAATGCTGTGGCGCCCTGCAACGGTACCATGCTGCACAGTACCATATATAAATCCATGCTGTGGCGCCATGCAAGGGTACCTTGTTGAACAGTACCATATTTGCATCCATGCTCTGGTACCATGCTATGGTACCATGCTGCATGGTAACATATTTGATTTCATGCTATGGCGCCATGCAACGGTACCATGCTCCACATTACCCTATTTGAATCCATGCTGTAGCGCCATGCAATAGTGACATGCTGCATGGTACCGTGTTTGAGCCCATGCTGGGTTGCCATGCTGCACAGTGCCCTAATTAAATCATGCTGTGGTGCCATGTTCTGGTTTGCATTGCAGACTGCTCCCAAATCACCATTGGCAGCGTTGTACAATGCCTGGATGGCTCAAAGTACATCAAGATGCCTAGCGGTATGCGCCTCTTCACCGAAAACGGCTACCTGGCAGCTGGTCACCCCTTCATCTCCACGTACGGGCAAGCAAACACCATCACATGCGACAACACGCATGTGGCGGGATGCTCCATTGTCACGACCGGAAGCTTTCCAGGTGTGTTCGGTGGAGAGAGGGGGGGGGGGAGATAGGGGGAGGGGGGGGGAGAGAAGGGGGAGATGAGGGGGGGAGAAGGGGGGAGAAGGGGGAGAAGGGGGGATACAGTCCAGCTACACTTCAGCTACAGTCTAGTTACAGTTCAGCTACAGTTCAGCTACAGTTCAGCCACGGTTTGGCCTTCAGCCAGATGCCCCACACGCTGTTTGAGCCTCTAGCTGGACTGCCCCCCTTCCCTTCTCTTTTGCCTGCTGCTGCAGGCCTCCACCAGGGCCAGCTGCTGGGTGACTTAGGCATCAGCAATAGCTCCCTCCTTTCGTTTGCTGCTGCTGCAGGCCTCCTGAGGACCAGCTGCTGGGTGACCTTGGCATCAGCGACAGCTCGCCCGAATGCTTGCACGATATCAACCCTGCACCCTCCTTTCGCTTGCTGCTGCTGCAGGCCTCTTGAGGGGCAGCTGCTGGGTGACCTTGGCATCAGCGACAGCTCGCTCGACTGCTTGCACGATATCAACCCTGCACCCTCCTTTTGCTTTCTGCTGCTGCAGGCCTCTTGAGGGCCAGCTGCTGGGTGACCTTGGCATCAGCGACAGCTCACTCAACTGCTTGCACGATATCAACCCTGCACCTTCCTTTCGCTTGCTGCTGCTGCAGGCCTCTTGAGGGCCAGCTGCTGGGTGACCTTGGCATCAGCGACAGCTCGCTCGAATGCTTGCACGATATCAACCCTGCACCCTCCTTTTGCTTGCTGCTGCTGCAGGCCTTCTTGAGGGCCAGCTGCTGGGTGACCTTGGCATCAGCGACAGCTCGCTCGACTGCTTGCGCGATACTAACCCTGCACCCGCCTTTCGCTTGCTGCTGCTGCAGGCCTTCTGGAGGGGCAGCTGCTGGGTGACCTTGGCATCAGCGACAGCTTGCTCAACTGCTTGCACGATATCAACCCTGCACCTTCCTTTCGCTTGCTGCTGCTGCAGGCCTCTTGAGGGCCAGCTGCTGTGTGACCTTGGCATCAGCAACAGCTGGCTGGACTGCTTGCACGATATCAACCCTGCACATTCCTTTCGTTTGCTGCTGCTGCAGGCCTCTTGAGGGCCAGCTGCTGGGTGACCTTGGCATCAGCGACAGCTCGCTCCACTGCTTGCACGATATCAACCCTGCACCCTCCTTTCGCTTGCTGCTGCTGCAGGCCTTCTTGAGGGCCAGCTGCTGGGCGACCTCGGCATCAGCGACAGCTCGCTCGACTGCCTGCAGTTCGACAGCGCCGGGCTGCTCAGCTGGTCGCCGAAATTTGGCGGAGAAGGGAATTGCTTACAGCAGGGGTTTAATCGCTTTACACCCTATTTGGCTGGTGGGTTGGCGGTTAGGGTTTGGTGTCAAGTGTTCTGTTCTCGAGTTTTAGGGCAGCAGGGGTTCAACAGCTTCACGCCCTACTTGGCGGGTGAGTCAGGATTTAGGGTTTACGGTGCAGCAGGGGTTCAACCGCTTTACGCCCTACTTGGCAGTTGAGTCGAGGTTTAGGGTTAGGGTGCAACAGGGATTAAACTGCTGCATGCCCAACTTTTTCCTGTCCTGCCCCTGCCCAACCTTTGCCTGCCCCTACCATCTGCCCTAGCCCCATCAGCATATGCCAACCGCTGCCTGCCTTTCACACCTGCCTTTCACACCTGCCTGCCTGTCACACCTGCCTGTCTTTCACACCTGCCTTTCACATCTGCCTGCCTTTCACACCTGCCTTTCACATCTGCCTGCCTTTCACACCTGCCTTTCACATCTGCCTGCCCTTCACACCTGCCTTTCACACCTGCCTGCCTTTCATACCTGCATTTCACACCTTCCCCTACAAACCTGGCTGTGCTTGCTCCGTCCATACGCTTATGACTCAACAGCAAGGATGTACTTCCAGCAAGGATTTACTTCCAGCAAGGATGTACTTCCAGCAAGGATGTACTTCCAGCAAGGATGTACTGCCATCTCATGGTCTGCACGTAGAATGGATGCTGCCTTTCAGCGACCACCATATGCCCTGCCCACCCTTTACCCACCCCTACCAATTACCCTGCCCACCCTTAACCCACCCCTACCATATAACCTTGCACATTCTGCCCTGCCCACCCTTAACCCACCCCTACCATGTACCCTGGCACCAACTGCCCTGCCCACTCTTTACCCACCCCTACCATGTACCCTTGCACCATCTGCCCTGCCCACCCTTTACCACCACCCCTACCATCTGCCCTTGCACCATCTGCCCTGCCCACCCTTTACCCACCCCTGCCATGTACCCTGGCACCAACTGCCCTGCCCACCCTTTACCACCACCCCTACCATGTACCCTTGCACCATCTGCCCTGCTCACCCTTTACCACCACCCCTACCATCTGCCCTTGCACCATCTGCCCTGTCCACCCTTTACCCACCCCTACCATCTGCCCTTGCACCATCTGCCCTGCCCACCCTTTACCACCACCCCTACCATGTACCCTTGCACCAACTGCCCTGCCCACCCTTTACCACCACCCCTACCATGTACCCTTGGACCATCTGCCCTGCCCACCCTTTACCACCACCCCTACCATCTACCCTTGCACCATCTGCCCAGCACCATCTGCCCTGCCCACCCTTTAACCACCTCTCAACCCTGCCCTCCATGCGCAGACAACTCGGCAGCGACGCTGTACTTCCAACTTATGGCATGTACAGGGAGCGGAAGCTGCCTGTCAGCCACCATCAACTGCCCTGCCCATCCTTTTCCCACCCCTACCATCTGCCTCCCTGCGCAGACGACTCGACGGCGACGCTGTACTTCCAACTTATGGCACGCACGGGAAGTGGAAGCTGCCTGTCAGCCACCACCAACCTGCAGTCCAACAGCATGCCGCAATGCGATCCCGGTGACACTTCGCAGCACTTCTCCGTGCAGGCTTCGCAGCTCAACCCTGTGCCCAGCAGCGCTGAAGGAATGTATTGGTGAGCTGACCCTGCGCTTGCTGATTGGGTGCAACCCCTCCCTACACCTCCTCATACCTGTTAGCCCTTAACCCTGACTGGTACAGACCCCTCTCTCCCCTCCCTGCACCACCTCATACTTGTTAGCCCTGAACCCTGACTGGTAGAGACCCCTCTCTTCCCTCCCTGCACCTCCTCATACTTGTTAGCCCTGAACCCTGACTGGTACAGACCCCTCTCTCCCCTCCCTGCACCTCCTCATACTTGTTAGCCCTGAACCCTGACTGGTAGAGACCCCTCTCTTCATTCCCTGCACCTCCTCATACTTGTTAGCCCTGAACCCTGACTGGTGGAGACCCCTCTCTCCCCTCCCTGCACCTCCTCATACTTGTTAGCCCTGAACCCTGACTGGTAGAGACCCCTCTCTTCCCTCCCTGTACCTCCTCATACCCGTTAGCCCTGAACCCTGACTGGTAGAGACCCCTCTCTTCCCTCCCTGCACCTCCTCATACCCGTTAGCCCTGAACCCTGACTGGTAGAGACCCCTCTCTTCCCTCCCTGCACCTCCTCATACCCGTTAGCCCTGAACCCTGACTGGTAGAGACCCCTCTCTCCCCTCCCTGCACCTCCTCATACCCGTTAGCCCTGAACCCTGACTGGTAGAGACCCCTCTCTTCCCTCCCTGCACCTCCTCATACTTGTTAGCCCTGAACCCTGACTGGTAGAGACCCCTCTCTTCCCTCCCTGTACCTCCTCATACCCGTTAGCCCTGAACCCTGACTGGTAGAGACCCCTTTCTCCCCTCCCTGCACCTCCTCATACCTGTGAGCCCTAAAGCCTTCCTGGTAGAGATCCTCTTTCCCCTCCTTGCGCCTCCTCATACCTGTAAGCCCTAAACCCTTACTTGTAGAGACCCCTCTCGCCCCTCCCTTCATCTCTTTCAACTATTTGTATCCTCCATCCAACTGCACTCATCGCCCGACAACACTGATCAGATTTGGTAAGACGTTGTACCCTGACCCCCCTGATGGTAAGCCCTTATATCATAACGGCGTGGATTTGGCCAAGGCTGCGGTGTTTCTCTGTTTCCTAAATGCTCACGCCCCCATGGGGCGCTGCATCTTTCCTGCCCCTCTCCTGTTCTGCCCCCTCTTGATAGGTTGTAGGGAAACCCTGGTGAACCCTTAACCCTGCACCTTACACTTTATATCTAGGGAACGGTTGCCCTTCCACGCCTGTCCACCGACTGCAAAATGTTAAACAAAAAGGAGCGGGTGTTGGGTATGTTGTTTTTGTAGTACCTGACGGGGTACGGGGGCTCTCATCTTAACATCTCCTCGCTCCAACTGACCTCCAGACAAGTACCCTCTCAAGTACCCTCCAGACGAGCATGGATTTGCGTACCCTATGCCCAGTTCTTCACGGGCACAAGTTCAAATTCGGCAGGCCCAATCGGGACCAAACCTGGACCGGCCAGCAATTGGTGACCAAAGCAGCAAGGCTGGCCACGAATGGGGTCTCCGGCCAGCGGCCGGAGTGTAGCTGACATGTAGCTGAGTCACGAAAAAGGAAACACTGCGTATGCCCCTCAATCCAACAGCAGTGCCCTCTTTCGCCTTTTCCAGGTTTTCCTTGCATCCCCGCAACAGCCCCGACCTGTGCATGACCACCGACCTCACCTTCTCCGCGTGCGATGCCTCGAGCGCCGCCCAAGTCTTCAACTTGTTTTCCTTCTACACGATGACGCCCGACTTCTCCACCAGCACCCTGGAGTTCAACGGCTCGCCCTCTGTCCTCAACAACGCGATCGCGCAGTTCGCGATCCAGTGCCCGGACGACGTCTGCCAGAGGGTGCAACACAGCTTCCCGGCCACCGACAAAAACGGAAACGCCGGGACGGTCTCGATGACCCTGTCCACCACGAACGTCTTCCAGTCCCCCAGCAACATGCAAGGCTTCCCCAAGGAGCTTTTCTTCGCCATCTACCAGAACGCTCTGCTCTACCAGTACCAGAGCAACGGGGCTGTCCTGCCGCAGGCGATGCAGTTCACGGCGAACGATCTGGAGAACGGGGCGTCTAACCAGCTGTCAGTGACCGCGAGCTTTACGCAGGCGACCGGTGCCGCGGCTTGCGGCGGCGTCACGACCAAGGTTTCGCTGGCGGGCTCGGTGATTTCCCTCATCGGCGGCATTTTTTTCAAACCTGCGGCGTTCATCGGGGGCATTATGAATATTGCCACAATTATCTGCAGGCTGTGAGGGGAGGCTGTGCTGTTGTTGTTACAAAGTTGACGCAACCACCCACACACCGCCTTTTGTGATAGGGCCAGGCAGAGCGAACCGGGAAGAAACCACAAACCAGTGCTGTGGATGGACGTTCACAGTCAGTGGCACTGCAGGCACGCAGACAGTGGCACAGATGGTGGCAGAGATGGTGGCAGATCCTTTCTTTCCTCTGGTGCCCTCTCCCTTGACTTTCCTAGCTGACACTTTGTTTGCCGACGTGGTCGAGTTTCATTTCAGCATGGCCCAGAGGTGTAACGTCATAACTAGATGGTGGCAGCACGGCCTGCGTGTCCACAGCCGGCAGTGCCACTATCAACAGCATGGACGTGCCACTGCCCACGTGGACATGCGGGTAGGGTTGGGCAATTTACGGCCGTGACTCGTTACGGTCGGCCTCATTACGGCATCACAAGAATTGTACGGTGCTTAAGTTAGAGTATTGCTGTTTTACTGCTGAAGAGACCGACTCACGTTACACCGGAGCCCCTTTCACGGCGTGCGTCAGAGCCCAGCACTGTATGCGGGGCCTGGCTTGGCAGGTCTGGCCGAGTCTGGCCTGGCTTGCCAGCTGGCTTGGCAGGTCTGGCCTGGCTTGCCAGCTGGCTTGGCAGGTCTGGCCTGGCTTGGCAGGTCTGGCCGAGTCAAGCAATGCAGGTCTGGCCTGGTCTGGCGGGGCAGGTCTGGCAGGCCCAACCTCTGGGTCTTATTTCATTTCTTTGTAAGATGATTTACTGCCTAATTGCGGACAGCGCTGACATCACCATATTTCTCGTGTCAGACTTGTTCGGCTTTTCGGAATTGCATGCTTGCTTTCCGTTCCTTTCGGAATAGACTCGCTCTCATCCGCACCTCTTTCCTTTATCTGATATTTGGACGTGATTACCATATGGGTTCCATACCGGTACTCATTTTCGGCACCTCCTGAGATTATGTGTTGTTAGGGTTCCACGCCCCGGGTTCCCCAGGTCTCCTTTCTAGTCTGTTTTTCGTGTTCCCCAGCAGGTCTTCTTTCTAGTCTGTTTTTTTCATTTAGTTACTGTCCTACCTTGGGAAAGTGGGACTGCAAATTGTGTTACTTGTTTTATATTCGTAGTGCCCGATCAGATCCAACATCTCCTGAATCTGCATTTCATCACGGATTTAGGAGGCTGAGTGGGGCAAGCAGAACGGAGGGAGGGGCTTGCTGCCCTCAGCATGGGCAGCTTCACCCTAGTTGTTGCAAATACGGCAGAATTCTGTTCCTTGCCTTATTTCTGGCATCATCTACGCATCAGAATCGACCTCCATGTAACAAGCAACAGTTCGTACTGCTACGCCTCTCTTTTAGCAGGGCCCAAAGGTGTCATTAATCAGTGACCGCTACGTCTCAAACCGGCACCTCAAGAAAACGACATAACTGGCGCTCTCCTTGCTGAGCTGCGACGTAGGCTACTGAACTCTGTCCGTCCTCTCAGCCTTGAGGCTTTATTTCCGTCGAAATATAGGGATGTCAGGGCTGGAATGTGTGGGGATTTCAGAGCTAAAATCTGGGGGGATGGCATGGCTAAAATCTGGGGGATTATTTCATGGCTAAAATCTGGGGAACGTCAGGGTTGATACATAAGGAAATATCAGGGCTGAAACCGAGGGGGGGGCAGAAAAAAAGTCAAAGACCCATCATAAAAAAAATGTGAAACGCCCCCTAGCTTCCCCCCCACCCCCCCGCCTCCGGAACCTGGTAAAACCTTAATTTCCCTGCCAAAATCAGAATTGAAGGGAGGGAGCGGGGTCAATTTCAATCAGCTCAACAGTGCGCTTCTAATGGTGTTGATAAATGTAGATGGTTCACAAATGTCAAGTGGGAAAACAAAAGAATATACCAATGCTCTTGCTCCCACCTGTCAGCTACCTATCCACGCTAGAGACCATGAGGCTCCAGAAACGAGAGGACTCTCGCACAAGTGGCAGCAAACTAGCATCTAACTTGAGCGGCGTGTTGATGTGCTCCTTCAGAAGCTTGGTCTTCTGCTTCTTGGGAAGCTCCTTGCCCACCACCCCCTCAAACTCCTCAGCCCTGGTGGCATATCTCGTCACATCTGCCTCCGTCAGCTCCTGACCAGGGTGGGCTGACTCCATGTCATGCTGATTAAGCGCACCGCGCGTATTACTGAATTATCAGTTCCTTGTTATGGATTCCTGTAGTCGAACCCTGTGTACAGTGCTGCTGTTGCAGTTACACTTGTGTGAATTCTCTGTTGAACAAGTTAAGTGTGTGTGTCACACTTTTTGATCCTTCTTAGTGACTGCTGAAGTGTATGCAGTCACTATTTCTTTCTTACTTGAAGCCCTGATTTCGTAATCACCCTTTAATCTGAAGTTGCATAGTCACTCCTCATCGAGCAAGCACAAACACTGCTCACTTTACTTGAGCAAGCACAAACACTGCTCGAGTATCGAACCACCAAACAGGACAAGCACTAAAACTGTTCGATCCCTTTCAGTCTAAGCAAGCACAAACACTGCTTAGCCTTGAAGGTCTACTCTGATATTTCGGCCTTTATCAGGCATTCTCCAGCCTTCCAGCTGGTTTACCACCACCAACTTCATCAACTCTTCATCAACAGCCAGTCCAGAGGCTCCAAGTCGACTCACTGATAGATCATCAAGCGAGTCTCCCCATCTGAAGATCGCCTACAAGCGACTTCCCACTGAAGATCATCGTACCCTGTCATCAGCGTACTACATCTTCAACTGCTACTACAGTCGCCTTCGGAAGGGTCGACCCATCAGGCAACCTTGTCAACAGTAGAGAATAGTCAGGTAAGTAGTCCAGGGGATACGTATCTTAAATACACCGACTGATTCCCAGGTTTACAGCTGGGAATTCGAGTCTCAACAGCAGTGACCAGGAATCTATCATATTCCTGAAGTCACAGCACTTTTCTAAATGAAAGGGTGTTTTTGGTACTGTTATAATTGTTTTTCCTAAGCTTGCGCAGCCTTTTTGCTTGCGCAGTTCTTAGCCCCGACATCCATGTGATATAGGAAGTGATAGCTCCACACATAAGGGCGGACAGTGCCCGCGATGCTCCTGCAGATGGTGCAAGCCACTGGTCTGTTGGTGCAAGGATTGGTAGACACCGGCACAGTCCACAGGTCGCAGGGCAGACTCCTCGAACTTAAAAGGCAAGGCCTGATGGCAGGGCCTGTGAGCCGCAAATTGTCAATTTGCGACGAAGGGTCGGCCGACTGGAGGTGCATAGCCGGGGCAGCTGGAAAGCTCTCGCAACACCACAACATCAGGGGTCGCTTGGGTCGCTACATCCAAAGATAGGAGCTGCTGCTGCGGGGTCTCGGGTGAAGCCTCAGCAGCAGGACCAGCAGCTGTTGCTAGAGCGAGAGGCTCTACGTCAGCCACTCAGCGGCATGCTCGATAGCAGCAACAGCAGCCGGAGCAAGAGTTGAAGGAGTAGCAGGAGTAGAAGAGTAATATAATGATGTGATTGTGCGCTGTTGCTTCATCGAGTGCTCCTTGGCCAGCCTCTCAGCTCATCTCTTGCACTCCTTCCCCTGTTGGTGATTCTTTAGGCCCACCGGGTTGTCTGTGAATTTTAAGACCTTCAAACAATGCTCACAGCAGGTTGTCAACAAGCTTAATTCATAGCAACTACCAATGCAGCTACACCGTGTGAGTCCATAATGGGTGTACGCACAGCCGTGCATGTGGTTCCAGAGCCATGGCACCCCCCCATGCCAAAATTGCATGCCATGAAGGGTCTGGTATTATGTGTGGAATTTTTTATGATGCTTATCTGTAGCAAATGACAGTAGGAATGCAACGGTGTAATTATCGTCTCAATCTGATGTTTAAAAACAAGAAACAAGAAATAAAAAAATCAAAAAATGGCTTTTTTTACCCCCCTCCCCCCCACTTTGCCCCTCCGTATCTCCCAGCCCCTGAGCCAAAAACAATTTTTAGACCAGATATGGAAAGCTCTCGTCAAGCTCTACAACTTAAAATGATGGGGTGCATAACTTTTGTTTTGTTCCCCCACCCCGGCTGAAACCATCATTTCACCCAGATTTTAGCCAAGAGAAGTTGAAATCCGCCAAAGGGATCTTATTTCCAGTGAAGTCAATGACATTACGTACCTCTGGGCCCTGCTCATACAAGCTCGGCCCCGCGTGCGCCCAACTAAAGTCTGGGCTAATATGCATTCTTCATGTCGTCCAAGTATCGGTATGGATCCAAGTCTAATCTTTTGATGGCTTCCTTTTTAGTCGCTGGTCTGGCTAAGCTTGTTTTTACACGGACATCAGAGATAAAATCTCCCAACTGGAATTTAAAAGTCGGGACATGCTTTCATCTTATGCTATTTAAGCTGACCCCCAAAATAACTTAAGGCAAGCTTGTTCGCACTGACATCATACACAAAATCTCCCAACATTGATGTCTCATTTCAGTCCACTGAGTTCAAAGTTGTCACGATTCATCAAGGCACAAAGAACATTAGTCTAGAGCAGGCATACACAAACTCATGACGCCCACTCAGAGCTCTTCAGCACAGACATGGAGCGCATGAGCCCATGCAGGAGTGCATGGCACTATTCTCATATTGCACTGGGGTCCACTCTGGGAAAGTTTTGGCAAGCTCTTTATTTGGAAGCTTCTTCAAGCTGGGCGCTATCAAGCCCCTGTTGCTCTCCCTAAATGAGGCCAGCATGCCCTTTGGGTCCTGGATGGCTGCAGATAGAGCCATAGGGGCATGATCAAAGGGTCATGATCAACCCTTAGTTCACTACTCCATCCTCGGCCCACAGTTTGCACCTCAGCAGCCCACAATTTACACAACAGCCCGCAGTTCACAGCCAGATAAGCTGATCAGCCCACATTATACATTGCACCTGAGGAGCAGGAACCTCCAGAAGTTGGGGAGGATTTGTAGCTCTCGAGGCAGATGTAGGTTGGCACCTGACATGCGAGTCTTCTTCCGCCAATCCTCTTGTGAAGGCGCATTGCATCACGAACTCTGGTCCCGCAAGCACAGCTGGGTTCCTGGCTTGCTCGGCTGGTGCCTGCCTGATGGGGTGACTCCTCTACTAAGCCAGCTCCTAAGCTACCACTCCTCTGATGTAAGCTCTGTTGAAGGCCCTTAAATGACAGGATGTGACCATGGAAGCGGCAGCCGACCCGATGCTCGAACTCGAATATGCGCCCTTCTCGCCCCCAGACACGCTTCGCTGAGACGCCCTTCCTTGGGGGGTCCCATGCTCTGCTGAAGGCTATTGCGAAGCTTTTTTCTGGGTGAGGCTTTTCCCACCCAACCCAATTTTGCGCCTCCATACCACCCTACTTCCTGACTGAACGGTCCATCCTTGATTCCTTGCCTGTCACGCCCGATGCATTATCATTTATCAACCATACTGGCTTAGCCACTTCAGATACTATCAAGGACCGACTATCAATGGCGGATAGACAGGGGTATAAAGCACTGACACGAATGCGCGCGTGCCGACCGTTTACAGTCACATGTCATGATTGCAGGCCGGGGGCACCTAGAAGCGCGGGAGGGAACAAATCGGCCACCATTTGAAATAGCGATTTTGGAAGTTAGTACATCGGCAACACTCGTTCGAAAAAAGTGAGCGGCAAAAACGAGGCGGTTGACACAGAGGCTTGTTAGTTGTTATGACTATTTTTTTTTACTTGGCTATGGAGAACGTCGATGCTTTCATCGCAATAGCTCGACAATCTCCTCTACGAGTCCCATGCCTTGGAACCAGCGTCAGCAACAGCAGGTATACCCCTCAGGCAGTTCCACCGCAGGGTCTTCGATCCAGCCAGCATCTGAATACGAAGTGCAAGGTGCGAAAGGCGCAATTGTGCAGTATGCTCACGAATGAATGCTTGTTCTACCTCGGTGTTCACGGCTGGTGCTGTGTTGTAGACGCCTTACCTGCTCACAACAACAACAACAACAACAACCTGCTTCGCCATGGGGCAATCCGCCATGTCACTCGAAAATCATCAAATATCCCCCCCACCCATCATCTATCAAGCGCACCGATCAACCACACGGCAGACTGACAGGCATTGTTTTGATGCATACCGCAGGTCATCCGCCGTCCTCAGAGTCTAAAACTCGCGATGGAATGGTTTAGCGCAACCGTATACTGCCGACGACTCCCAAAGCTGCTCTGTGACAGCACCCGTCTGAAACAAAGAAACAGCGACAAGCTCGCCACGGCAAGCGTCAACGAGAGCACAGCTTCGACCGAAATGCCGAGTACTGCCTCGGGCATTCCGCATCACAGGCGCATGGAACTCTCCGAAATCCAGCAGGCTGATCTGGGTCCGGCAGTTAACCTCCAGACTAGGCCCCCCTCCATGTCTCCCCCCCCATCATCCCTGAAATCCGGCCCAACTGACCCTGCAGCCATCACGCCCCGATCCAACGTGTACGACCTTGCCATGTCCACCACCCCAGTGTCTAGTGTGCATGACCAGGCGCAGCAGCTCAGGGACCTCCACGAGCAGATGCTGGGCGGCCTCGAGATCCAGCTCGCCCGCGAGTGCCAGGAGAACCTGCACCTGAAAGCAATGGCAACACTGGCGTCCTCGCGCGCAGACGCGGCGGAGCAGCGTGAGCTCTCGGTGCTGCAGCGGGCGGCGGCAGCGGAGGCTGAGGCGCAGGCACTGGCCGCCCGGCTGGACCGCGCCTTCGCCGAGGTCGCGGGCCTGCGGGCCGGCGTCGGCGCGTTGCAGGAGCGCATCACCGCCGCGCAGCGGGCGGCTGAGATCAAGATCGCGGCGGCAAGGCAGCACGCATCAGAGGCGCAGGCCGCTGCGGCCCTCAGGGAGGCGCGGGCCGACGCTGCGCTGGCCGAAGCACATAACGCAAAGCTGCGCGCAGAGCTCATCGCGGCGGAGCTCGCGGTCGAGAACCGCACGCTGTTGCAACAGATCCACAACAGGACCATTGCGCGCCTGGGTCCTGAGCTCGAAGAGGGAAACAGCCCCGCCAGCCGGGGCAGCAACAGTGGCGCGTCCCTAGGTCGGGCTGCCAGCTGCAGCAGCAGCAACTACCTGGTCAGCGTGGCTGCAGTCTTCAACGTCAGCACCCACACCGCCAACCGAATCTCGCCCTCGTTCCCGACCCAGGCACTCGCAGTGGCAGAGGCGGCTGACGAGCCGCTGGCGGCCGGCCCAGGGGCAGCAGCCGTGATAGACGTGAGGCACGTCTGCGAGAAGCCCGCGGCTTGGGGCCTGCCGACGGTGGACATTGACTTGGGTTCTGAACACTCTTCTCAAGGATCCCCTGCTTGTGTGCCCGCCCAGGGCCCGCCGCGTGTCGCGGGGGACAGCTGTGCCGAGCTGCCGGGGGCTGCGGAGTCGCCCAGCCGATTTTCGCGCGCCCTGGCACCCATCCTCGGATGCTTCTCAGGGTGAACGAGGGAACACACCTCTGGGCCCTGCTCGGAGAGGCTCGGCCGCGCGGGCGCCCAACTGTCTGGCTGAGAAGGGTAGGGGGGTAGGGGATGCTTCACAACAGGGGTGCTCAAAACAGGGGGGAGGGGATGCTTCATAGGGTGGACTAGCTAATGCGCTCCCTTCCAATCCGCAAGCAAAACTTCTGGCTCACTTCCCGGGATGCTTCATCATGGATGACACTTCAGCGGTGTATGACAAATAGATCCAGGACAATAGATCCAGGTCAGGCAAAATGTAGCATACTGTTTCTTCTGACAATGTCTGCACCAGTCAGGCATCAGTCAATGGCCATGGCAGCTCAAACCGACTAAATGTTTCATGCCATATCGTTGCCGCATTGTGCTACCTTCGTAGCGCACCTTCGTAGTACAATACGGCTAAACTTGTGCTCTGCATCGTGCAATTGTGTGCCGTATCGAGCAGTATTATTCCATATTGTGCTATGATGTCAATCATGCCGCGCCTTGTTGACTAACACCTGACTGGTATTGTGTTCAGGTTCCAGTCAGGTGTCAGTGTCACACATGGTAGCACAATCCGGCCAAACCTGTGCCATCTTATGCTACCTAGTTCAATCCGACTTAACCTGTGCCGTATCATGCTGCCTTGATGGTACAATCCAGCTTAACCTGGGCGTATCACATGCCGTGTCATGCTGCATTGGTGGTAAAATCCGGCTTAACCTGGGCCGGATCACACGCTGTGGTGGCTGCCATGGTGTCAGTGCGGCATGACATGCGTGTTCATACCAGGTACCGTAAATGGCAGGAAGTTCAGTATTTTCTGTCTTTTGAAACTCCGCTTTGTCTGAAGTATGGTAGCACCATCCAGCTAAACCTGTGCCGCTTCAAGTCTCTATCATTTTAACTTTGCATTATTTGCAGTATGGCAGGGTTGCACAATCTGGCTATACCTGTGCCGTATCGTGCTGCCTTGGTAGTGCAATACGGCTTAACCTGCGCCATATCGTGCTACCTTGGTTTGATGTCACGGGTTAGTTGTGTCACCAGGGGGTATAACCATGCACTGGCTGCCCAAATCCTCGAGTAGTTTTTGTCAGCTTAAAACCTGTTGGTGGCTGGAAGTCCTTGAGATCGTTGTGTTTGTAGAAACTTGGCATCGCTGCCCTCGAGCTCGAGGTTGCACCATCTGAATGGCTCACTTTGAATGCACCATGGTGTCTTTCTGTACATATATCGTCACATAATGTACAATTTGTCACGTACACAACTGTTTTGAGGGCGTTTTCACCCGCCTCTCGGTTGCTGGTAGGCAGTTATAATTGTTTTGCATGAAGGCTGCTTTGCATTCGACGTGTGTATTTTTTTTATCATAATTGAAGGTAGCGAGAATGTAGCAAGCTTAATTTCTGGATTTTTGAGCCTTGTAAGACACCTCCTGACCGGCCTGATTGTTTAGCTTGAAATCCGTGTTTTCTTTCCATGCCTTCGCACACCCCATTTCTCCAGGTCTCACATATTTTTCTGTCTTGGTACCGGTAATTTCCTTTTCTAGTTTCTGTTGATGTAAAAGAAAGTGGAAGACCTTCGGTGTCTGACTCCATGTCTTGCCCCAAAATGACACAACACCTCTGGGCCCTGCCCAAAAAGCTCGGCCGCGTGGGCGCCCAACATTTCGGTGTCTGACTCGGTGAGGGCCACCGGCATCCCTGCTTAATTAAGATAACCTTTCTGGGCTACATGGCAGCCAGCACCACCACCAGGCCAACGGGGGCATGACGGTAGCATACTCCGGTTAAACCTTTGCCCTATTGAGCAACCGCGGCAGCACAATCCAGCTTAACCAAACGCAACCCCTTAGAATGCAGTTTTCCAAGCATGGATTTGCGACATTTTTCAGCACCGAGCCATCTCAAGGGTGATAAAACTTTTGGGACCTTATTCGCATGTCAATGACGTTACACCTACCTCTGGGCCCTGCTCTAAAGAGGCTTGGCCGCGTGGGCGCCTAACTAAAGAGTTGGAGGGAAAAAGCGGGGGGGAAGTACACATACACAGGAGGGGGCAGGACGAAAGAAAGGAGGGGAAAAAGTGGAGAATCAAGTGTAGGGGCAGAACAAAAGGTTGGAAAAACAAAATAGAAAGGAAGTTCTAGAAAGTAACCTCTGAAAAATGTCTACCGGTACCCCTACCACATCCTTCACAAAGGCCACGGCATCCCACCCAAGCCTGCCCCGGTACAACTTTAAAAAGTCCCCGCTCTCTATGTTCATCATGCACGTTGGGCACTGAAAACAAGCATGCAGCGCGTCCTCCACATGGTCACCGTCTCCCCTACCGCAACATCGCAGGCAGCACGCACTGTCTGTCACGCTGTTGACTACTGCGCCGTCCTCTAGTGTCAGCCGTGCTGGCGGCGCCGAGCCGCAACCTTAAGTTCGTGCGCACGCAAGCACACTCCTTTCGGCTGGTGCGGCCCCTGGCCTGCGCTAGCACAGCGCCCGCCGTAGACTGAAACCAGGTGCGGTAGGCGGCCGCAGACATGTGTTCAGTGGCAGGATCTCTGGGGTCCCCTCTGCCAGCTGCATCCAGTTGCGCCCGCTCGTATGTTGCATCAACTAGCGGCTAGCGCCAGCACCTCTGTGACAGGCAGCGGCTGTAGGTCAGTTGCTGTCTGATGTAGGTTGGGATCCAGCTCTAGCAAGGCACCTAGCAAATCACTGCCCTCCGGCGCCCTGCCTAACAGCGAGCTGCATATCGGCCGCCATGGCTGCCGCCATGAGTGGGCTGTCTTACTGTGCTGCTGGTGCGACCGCTGCGCTGTAGAAGCGAAGTACATGCTACCACCAACTTTGATGTAACGGCTGGATCTGCAGCTCCCTCATGACCCCCCACTCAATTGGCAGCGGACGGAGGTAGCCCTGCAGCATGGCGCAGATGCTGGAGATAGCTGGACTGCATCTTGCTCTTGAGGCAATGCCGCGGCCTAAGGTGATCGGTGGCCCACACCACATCACCGTCGTTGGCCAAAGGCGAAGCATAGTAGACAGACGCCAATCTGATGCGTGTAGGCAGATGATGCTTGAGGTGCACCTTGGCGGCCATGCGGCGGACACGGTGCAACGCGGTAGCGAAAGGCACCCCTTTACGTTGCATGGCCTTCCTCCTGCTGCGCTCTCGTGCTGAATGATGCCCATGAACTTGAAATCATGGACACACTTTAGCACTTTCTTATCGCCCGAGGGGCCATTCATGCAACGATGGGCTGATTGCCATCATTCCAATGTCAAACCTACAAGGCTACAATCTGTGCAAGGCATTGCGATGCAAATCCGCGGCATGGTACCGTATGTGCTTTGCAGGCCAGACACCCTATCCGATATTCTTCACATTGCTTCACAAAGCCTGCCCTTGATCTCAACCTTCCTTCGCCACAGTGGCACACTTCCGCCCCTCATAATTCCTGAAGGCTGCGAGCTGAAACTTCTGAAAGCGAGTGATATTTGTTGTGGAGTAAGCTTCATTCGAAACCTGAGGCCCATGCAAGTTTGTAAAACATAGGAAGCTTGGCTCTAGCGCCTTTGTTGTTCCATAGTGATTTAGCCCGTGTCACTCGGATATCTGACGTCGTATGCATGCCAGCAAGGTTATGACGTTACACCTTTGGGCCCTGCTTAAATAAAGCTCGGCCACGTCGGCAAACATGAAGTCAAGTAGAAAAGGGAGAAAGCAAAAGAGGGGAAAAGAAAAGCAAAGTCACTTTCCAAACAACAAGAAAATCAACAAAAAGAGCAGGCAAAACGTATCCCATGCCCCTGAAGAGACTAGCCTTAACAAAAAGTCAAAAAGTCGACTACAAATTCCACAAAAGCCAGGGCCTTCCACTCTTGCTTGCGGGCTATTTCCTGTCTCGTCGAAAAAAAGGAAAGGAGCTTAAGGCAGAGGGATGACAGAGAGGGGCATACAAGAAAAAGACCCCCCCCTCCCAGAAAATGGAAAGGCAGACTGAAGGTCCTTGCCCCTGAAAACAAGAGAGAGACAAAAAAGAAAAAGAGCTAGTCCCCAAGGAGAAAAAATTAAGACAACAAAGTATAGCCATCAACAAACCACGACTTCAACCAAAGCCAGAGCCTCGCACCCACGCCTGCCGTGCTACAATTGATGAAAATCCGTGGCGCCCTCCGGGGGGACCTGCCCAACCTTTCACCTCCAAGCCTCTCCTTCACGCTAGGGCATTAAAAGCACATATGCGTTGGCAGCGTCGCATCCTCCACATGCTGGCCGTGTCCCTCAGCCCAGCACTGCTGGCAGCAGCGAGTCTGTGTTACGCTGCTGATCGCTGCGCCGTCCTCTATTATCAGCTGTGCTGGCCGCTCCGATCTGTAGCCTTAAGTTAGTGCACACACGAGCGCACGCCCTTTTGCTAGTGCGGTTCCTGGCGTTCGCCAGCACGGCGCCTGCTGTAGGCTGAAACCATGCGTGGTAGGCGGCCTCAGACCTGTGTTTGGTGGCGGGGTCCTTAGGGTCTTCCCGGCCTACAACCTCCATCAGCGCCCGCTCATAGGCAGCGTCCACTAGCGCTAGCACCTTGTATTGGGGAGAAGGTGTAGGTCAGCCGCTGCTTGATGCAGTTTGGGGGCGGCTGCTCCCCGCTCTAGCTCCTCTAAGGCACATAGCAGTTCATTGCACCAATTGCGTCCTCCAGTGGTCTGACTGAGCGCAAGCTGCATATCAGGTGCCATGGCTACCGCCATGAGTGGGCTGTCTTCATGTGCTGCCGGTGCTACCGCTGCATTGTAGAAGCGAAGGACATGGCGCCAACAAACTCGCTGTAACGGTTGGATCTGTAGCTCCCTCATGACTCCCCAACTGGCGGATGACGTAGGGAGCCCCGCTGCCACACGCATGTACTGTAGAAGCTGGGTTGCAGCTTGCTCTGGAGATAGTGTTGCGGTCGGAGGTGACCGGTGGCCCACAGTCCCCACACCACATCACCGTAGTTGGATGCCTGAGCTGCGTATGTGGCCGCTAGCTGGATGCCAGTAGGCCAATGCTGCCATACGTTCTGATTCAAGCTACCTCTAGTTCCCTTAGTTCTCCCAACCTCACTGTTGGGCGCCCACGAGGCCGCGCCTTCATTTTTAGCAGGGCCCAAAGGTGTAACGTCATTGACTGTTGGGCGCCCACTAGGCTGCGCCTTTTTAGCAGGGCCCAGAGGCGTAACGTCATCGACACAGAGCATCCAAGGGCGTAGCTGGTGCATGGAATTGCTCAGTGCCTTGAAGGACATAGGGAGTAGGGAGTAGCCGTCCCGAAACGAAGCCAGACAGTGACTGCTCTTCAGCCTCTTCCCGTAACAACGGTGTTGGCCCTAGTGGACGCAGCCTACCAGAGGGCGCAGTTGCAAGTCACCGGCCTATTGGATCCCAAAGACCCAGCCATGGCGCATAAGTCCACATGTGGCCACCCACCGCGCCTGGTTTCAGCCCACGGCGGGCGCATGCAAGGAGCCGCACCAGGAAGAGGGAGTGTGCTACTTAGTGTGCGCAAAGACTCGGCGCAATCAGCACGCCCGCCACTAGGGGAAGGCGCATCGGTCAACAGTGTGCCACCCGCTACTGCTACCAGCAATGTTGGTCAAGGCGAGACGGTGCGCATGTGGAGGACGCATTACATGCTTGCTGCCAATGGTGTAACGTCATCAACATGCTTGCTTCCAATGCCCCAGTGTGCAAGATAGATCGCCATTGGGAGCGGTGATGGACAGGCCCCCCAGATGGTGCTACAGACTTCCATGCTTTGTACCAGGGCGGGCTAGGGTGGGATGCTCGGATTTGTGTGGATGATGTGGTAGCTTTCGTTGATGCTCCAGAGTAGTTCCAGAGGCCGGGGCTTCCTTTCTCTTCCTTTTCCCCACCCCAGCCATTTGCTTCCTCTTTCCGGGGTTGCTGGCCTACTGCCTGGTATGTTTGTTTCTTTTTGTCTTAGGTGAGGACTAGGATCTGGACGGGCCGGAGACTTTTCAGACATCCCTTCCTTCTCCGTTTTCCGCCTGTTCTTTTCCTTTCTCCTCTAACCTCCATTCACTTCAATCGAGCACCTACGCGGCCAAGCCTTTGCAGCATTGCCCAAGTGTGTGATGTCATTGACTTGTTATATGCTTGGCTTTGTATCATTGTTTATAAATCACGTACAGGGCGGGTCATATGTATCGTAAAAACGTGGACAGGCCCAGCAGTGCAAGGAGGTGAGGTCATGATTTGATATCAGTTACACATTGACTGTGCTCTAACCTGATTGCTAGCAGTGCACTAATACTGGTAGGCACCAACTGTCCCTTGAGATAATCAAACGCAAACACAATGGGCTTAAGGAGTCCACTTGACAGAATCACCAACTCCAATAAATTTATGTTTTGAGATAACTTGGCCATGCTGAGGGGCCTGCCTCTAATTTTTTGAGGATGTTATATTGCAGTGCTGGCCTCCATATCTGAAGTATTACCTGCTGTACAGCCTAGGGTTGTGACTCTGAAACCACCAGTGCTGTTTTTTCCATCCTCTCGCAAAACCAGTCCTCGGCAGATCTGGCTGGCTCAGCTCAGATAAGAAGGGGAGCCTGGAATAAAGGACATGGAAATCAAGATGTGTGAATAAAGAGTGGATACCTGACTTGAGGCATTCTGGAACTCAGTGGCAGTGATATGGGAGCTTGCATGGCTGAGGGGCTGCATGGGGCAAGGGGCATGGCTTCCTGACAAGCCACCTTTGCCCCAAATTTGCAGCCTCTGGAGTTGGGAATGGTGCAAAAATTGGGTGAGCAGTCTTAATGAGCTACTCTCAGGCTCTCTGAATCACCAGACATCATAGCAATCAGACAGGTATGGAGTGAATTCCAATCCATCAAAGACAGCCCTGATGTGGGCCACATGGAAGGCCATATCTGCATGTTGGATTGGCCAAATGACCCAGGGAAGGTGGCAATGCCTCCGTCTATGGCCCACCTACACCCACTGAAGGCTCTACCTTAACCGGGTTTTGGCCACTTTTCAGGCTCAGCCGCCGCAAGTTTGGTACCCAACGGGGCAGTTTTTGGCATCCAACTGCCATTCGGATTCAAATGATACCCCAACAGACCTCAATAAACCGTGTATGGCAAGCTGATTACAGCACTTGACGATGTAGCAACACACCAGGTCGATCGAGGCAGTTCCTAGAGAGATTACTTCAAATTGCAGTTGGTACTGCTAGTGTGAACCAGGTTGGGACGGCAGGTCAAACCTCAGTACCCCTAAAACGTGTCGATACATCTGACCCGCCCTGTATGCAACATTGTAATCGCACACTTATAGAAGTGTCACACACAGTACTCATCTCAATGATTTATAAAACACAGTCCACACTTTTTTAACACTTTACTCACTGAAGTTACGCATCACACAGTGCCTCACCTAGTTCAAACTTATAAAAAAACTTAAATTCATTGGATTCTCGCTCACGCATCACACAGTTTTTACACAGACTTATACAATTTCTTCTTTCCCTATTCATTTTCCTAGGAGGCGTCCAACCGAACTCTTTTGCACCCACGTCATGTTCTATGGCTGGGGCTAATCTTCCGCACTATGGCGTTCATTCCCACGCTACTGCCCAGTGGTTGTGTGTTGGTTGCTTGCCCAGAGGGGTCACTGGTTTTCGCTCGCCGTCCTAGCGTATTTAGTGTCTGTACCGGTTTACGGGCACAAGTCTCATGCATCAAATGTGATGCCCCGTTGGCCTGTAAAAACTTCACTTCACTCACATACAGGAGCTAGGGTTTCTCCGGACTTCCTTTCGGGGGTGGGCTTGTTACATTTTCCCGTCTCCTTTATCTTCCTCTTTGCCCTCTCTTTTCCTCCCAACCAGACGGCTGGGCGCCCATGCGTCGGAGCCTTTTTTAACAGGGCCCAGATGTGTAACGGCACTGCCTTCTCACACGCAACCATATAATTGGTCAGTAGTAAACATCTATTGCGCAAAAAATCGCCCAAGCATCTAAATCAAAGCACACAGGATCTGCAGATGTTATGCCACATTGGCCTGTTCGTCTAACTCCTGCAACATGGCCTCCACTGTGTCCGTGCGCAATCGCAAGCCCTTATCAGTAGCCACCTCGAGCAGATCTGACACCTCACGGGGCGGAATCACCTGCAAGCCAATCAAAAGAGTGAGCAATGTCATAGACAATGGACCACACTGGAACATGACAGCTACATGATAGCTACACGGCGGCTACATGGCGGCTACAAGACAGCTACATGAAAGCTACATGACGGCGACATGACAGCTACATGGCAGCCACATGACGGCTATGTGACGGCTACATGACACCTACTTGACAGCTACATGACGGCTACGTGACGGCTACATGGCACCTACTTGACAGCTGGTGCTATGAGCGGTGGTGTCGGGGAGGGGCTTGGTCAATGACTAATGAGCAATCTCGTATACCTTTTGGTTTAAGGGACGGGTCGTGGGTCATGGGTGGTGGTAAAAGGAATGAGGGTGATCAATGGTGACCAAAAGTGGCAAAGAGTGTCCAAGAGTGGTCACGGGTGGTCAAGAGTAATAAAGAGTGATCACGGATGATCAGGAATGATCAAGTGTGATCAAGGATGATCAAGATTGAAGGGTGGTCAAGAGTGATCAAGGATGATCAAGAGTGATACATAGCGATCAGGGATGGTCAAGAGTGATCAAGGATGATCAAGATTGAAGGGTGGTCAAGAGTGATCAAGGATGATCAAGAGTGATACCTAGCGATCAAGGATGGTCAAGGATGATCAAGAGTGATACCTAGCGATCAAGGATGGTCAAGTGTGATCATGAGTGATCAAGGATGATCAAGAGTGATACATAGCGATCAAGGATGGTCAAGGATGATCAAGAGTGATACCTAGCGATCAAGGATGGTCAAGTGTGATCATGAGTGATCAAGGATGATCAAGATTGAAGGGTGGTCAAGAGTGATCAAGGATGATCAAGAGTGATACATAGCGATCAAGGATGGTCAAGTGTGATCATGAGTGATCAAGGATGATCAAGGATAGTCAAGTGTGATCAAGAGTGATCAAGGATGATCAAGAGCAGTCAAGGGTACAACAAAACATGCATCGCTTCAACGCTTGGGATGCAGACATTTTCCTGGCAAGCAAGCCAACCACAACACGAAAATCACATCAGTCAGGCTTGGGCATGCCGTACTATATGTTTTGAGTACCATGATTCATGGTGTTTCAGGGTCCAGGGCTGAGGATTCAAGGTTTATTTGTTTGGAGGGTTGCAGGCCACGCCCTGTCGCCACTCACCCCGTTCAGCATCTCGAGCCCCTCCAGCCACAGCGGCTTGGAACTCGGACACTCGCGCACCGCCCGCAACATTGCCCGCCGCGCAGCATCCAGCCGACCAGAGCCCGCCTCCAGCCTGGACGGGAAAAAGGGGCAGAATCAGTTGAATGCCGTAAAAGGGGCAAAACTAGTGAAGAAGAGCCACAACCCACGAGGGCCGAGCAGGCCATAGCCTGCCCCCAGGCTTAGCGGGAAAAGGCCGGAACCGTTTTAAGAATGGCGAAACAGTTAGAAAGAGGCGCAAACCAGTCAGGAAGAGGCACAAACCAGTCAGGAAGAGGCGCAAAACAGCTAAGAAAAGGGGGACAACCCACGAGGGTCGAGCAGGCCCGCTCCTGCCTTCAGCTGACCGTTAAGTGAAAAAGAAGGGGCGGAACCGTTTGAAAAAGGCACAAACCATGAAGGGCGAGCAGGCTCCAGCCTGCCTCCAGCCTGGGCGAGAAAATTGGGCAAAGCCAGTAAACATGAGCCACATACCATGAACACCACACAGGCAGGAGCCAGCTGCCCTGAAAAAAGAACAAAACCAGTTAAATAGAGGCAAAAAACTAGTTTAAAAAGGCAGAACCAGTGAAAAGGAGACAAAACCAGATAAAAAGAGCCACAAACGATGAGGTCCAAATAGGCCTGAGCCTGCATCCAGTCTGAGAGGGACAAAGACGAGGCAAAACAGATTAAAATAGCCACAAACGATGAGGGCCGAGTAGGCCGGAGTCTGCCTCCAGCCAGGGCGAAACAGGGAGACACGACACAGCCGGAGTTGACCAGAGGTGTCTCAGATTCCAGGCTCCAGTGGAAAGTCGATGTCATTGGGAAGACCATATCACGAGCAGAGATGACCCACGCTTTAGAGAATCATCGGGATTACTCATCACACATACGAACATCACACCCTTCACACCTCATGATCTGCCACGTCAGCAGGAGCACTGTATCATACACACCCTAAACCCTTTCATCTCCGGGCTGCAAAGCACGGCACTCCGGGCTGCATGCGGCCCGGCATGCAACACCTCCAGCTGCATGCCGGGCGGCCCGGCATGCATGACGCCCGACATGCATGACGACATGCTATGCGGCCCGCCTTGCAACACCACACGAACGCTTCGTACCATGAGCTAAGATCACACCACACATGTCAGACACACATGAGAACATCACACCAGATGTTCATCTGCCACATCAGCCCGAGCACCATGCAAACCGAGGGCCTTTTCATAGATTTCGGGAGCACCACACACATTGTCAAAACCCAGCGGCAAAGAACAGCACCCCACCACCAATACCACATACGGTACCGTGAACACATTGAACAGAGGTCGTACCTCACACGCGTTACATATATCAGTAAACCCCCCCTGAAGTACACCCCCCCTGAAGTACACCCCTCCTGAAGTACAGCTGCCACATCAGCTGGAGCACCACAAAACCTTTTTGCAACCCAGCTGCAAAGCACACTACCACGACCACCACAACAACAAAGTAAGATGTGCAGAGATTGTATCTCACACAATGCACACACATCAGTACAGTGCCCCTGCAGTACAGCAGCCACATCAGATAAAAAATAAGTACATCACATAATCACACCTGATGTACAGCTGCCACGTCAGCGGACACGCGGCGAGCACCGGCTGCGCGACGGCCTTCTCCAAGACACGCTCTAGAGCCGCGACCGCCAGGGCCGCACCCCCGCCGCCCCCGGGGCGACCCGCCCCCCGGCCGCCCTGTGTCCATGCCGCCACACGGCCTGCCTCGGCGCGCAGGGTTGCCGCCAGCAGCTGGGGGGACGGGCCTGCCTCCATCGCCCTCTGCAGAGCCTGCCTCAGCCGCACGTTGGCATGCCCCGCCTGCTCCGAGACCTCGAGGGCAGTCAGAAGCTCCGGGCTCTGCGGGTACAGCGCCAGGCCCTGCGTGATCAGGTGCCGCACAGCCGCGGGAGCAACGGCGCCCGGCAGCGGAGCTGGCCGCAGCCGCAGCTGCTGCGGCAGCGGCGGCTGCTGCTGCCGCCCCGCGCCCAGCTTCAGCTGCTCCGAGACCAGCAGCCGGCACAGCCGCAGCCGCAACCACTCATGCGCCGCGCTCCCGGCGACGGCGCGGCCTGCGCCGGCTGCGGTCGCGCCCGCCGTGTTGATGAATGCCGCCACGGCCGCCTCAGCGCCCGCACCCGCTCCGGCGCCGGCGCCCCCCAGCTGCCGAGCGGTCAAAACCTCGTACAGCATGCCCGCAGCAACCGCCGCCGCTGCCGCCGCTGCCGCTTCACCGTCGTCTTTCACCATGGCCGTGCGCGGCTGCAGCCCGCCAATGACCCAAGAACCGAGCGCTTCAGAAAACCCAGTGCGGGCAGCGCTCACCGCCGCTGACGAAGAGGAAGAAGAAGAAGAGAGGGCGGTAGGCCCCCCCGGCGCCCCTGCAGCGGCACCACTGGCCACGTAGGCCTGAAACGGTGGCACAAGCTGCCCGCCCACGCCTCGTCCGCACGCACCGTCTAGCAGCCACTGAAGCACGTGCAAGGCGCGCGCCTGTGCTGCGGCAGCCGACGTTGCACCGGCAGACGCCATTGCCAGCTCAGCATCCGCATACTGAAGGGCCAGCGGGGCCAGGAGGAGGGCGGCGGGCATCTGCCTCCGCTGCTGCTGTTGTTGTTGTTGTTTTTGCTGCGCCTGCTGCTGCTGTGGCGAAGAGGCGACCATCAGAGCACTGTCAAACATGCGGCGCGACACCTGCGCATAGAGTGTGCAATTAGAGCTCAAACACACATGCGTTCGAAATTTCAAACATGTTTTCACACATACATTTACACCTGCATAACGTGTGCAACAAGAGCTCAAACACACAAACACGTAATCACACCTGTTCTCTCACCTGCGGCCACACTTGCTTTTGCACCTGCTTTCAAACATGCATTCACACCTGTCTTCACATATGTTTTTACGCATGCATTCAAAAGTTAAAATATGCTTTCACACATGCATGCACACATGCTCCCACAGAGGCATTCACACCTGCTTTCACACGAATATTCAAAATTTCACACATGCTTTCACACATGCTTTCACACCTTCATTCACACATGCATTCGAAATCTCAAACATGTTTTCACACATACATTCACACCTGTTTTCACATTTGCATTCACACCTGCTTTCACACATGCAGTGACACATGCGTACACAACCGCTTTGGCATGTGCATTCACACATACATTCTCACGTGCAGACATACCTGCATTCACTCCAATGACACATCTTTTCACACACTAACATACCCTCCCCCCCCCCCCCCTTCCCTTTAAAACCAAAAAACACCCACTGTTGTCTTGCCCAGCATCGCCTGCAGCAGGGCCAGCGAGGCCACCAGCACCGCATTGTCCCGTTGTCGCTCCAGCAGCTTCCCAGCAGCTTCCTTGGCACGCAGGGCCTGCCCCAGCTGGTAGCGCTGCTGCAGCTCAGGCCACCGCTCCCAAACAGCCGAGCCGCTAACATGGGCGGCTCCGCTCAATTCGGCACGAGCGCTCTGCACCGGAACGGACACCCCGCCGCCACCGCCGCCGCTACCGCCTACGGCGCTGGCGCCTTGATCCGCCTGTGACGCTACAGCTTGCTGCTGCAGCCGACCGGCCTCCAGTTGCTGTTGGAGCGCTTCCACGTCGGCCGCCTCCACCAGAAGATAAGCCAACGTCACGTGTGGGTGGCCCTGCGGGGTGCATAAATATGTTTTGTGGCATGCCCAGTTGCAAACGGGGCATGCTCAGTTGCCTGCCCCAGAAGATCGCCAACGTCACATGTGGGTGGCCCTGCAAGGTGCATAAATATGTTTTGTGGCAGGCCCAGTTGCATAAGTGTGGCAGGCCCTTTGGATACCCGTGGCAGGCCCAGTTGCATAACCGTGGCAGGCCCCTTGGATACCCGTGGCAGGCCCAGTTGCATAACTGTGGCAGGCCCCTTGGATACCCGTGGCAGGCCCAGTTGCATAACTGTGGCAGGCCCCTTGGATACCCGTGGCAGGCCCAGTTGCATAACTGTGGCAGGCCCTTTGGATACCCGTGGCAGGTCCAGTTGCATAACTGTGGCAGGCCCCTTGGATACCCGTGGCAGGCCCAGTTGCATAACTGTGGCAGGCCCCTTGGATACCCGTGGCAGGCCCCTTGGATACCCGTGGCAGGCCCAGTTGCATAACTGTGGCAGGCCCCTTGGATACCCGTGGCAGGCCCAGTTGACTGCACCAGGAGATAGGCCAACGTCATGTGTGAAAGGCCCTACGGGATGCATAAATGCGTTTTGGGGCAGGCCCCTTGCATGAATGTGCAAGTTCATCGAACGCCACACGAGGGTGGCCCTGCGGGGTGGGGTGCAGAAATGCGCTTTTGTGGCAAGCCCCTTGCATACTGGTACCCGTGGCAGGCCTGGGCGCATCAACATTGAAGTACACCAGCAGCATCCATGACAGGCCCGGTTGTATACATGTGGCATGCCCCTTCTGTACCCCTGGCAGGCCCCCTGCACATCCATGGCAGGCCCGGTTGCAGAATGCATACATGTGCAGGCACACCAGCGTCACGTGAGGGTGGATCAGCGGGAGTTGTAAGGTTCTAAGCCCTACTACCGTATCTCCGAAGCCATGTACTGCTTGCATTGGAGATACTAGGGTGAAGACAGGACTACGGCCCTGTGTTCATGCGGGAGAAGCTTGCTAGAAGTCCCAGTGCTGGCTCTAACCCTAAACCCTACACTTACTGGATATCCCAGTGCTGGCTCTAACCCTAAACCTACTGGATATCCCAGTGCTGCCTCTAACCCTAAACCTACTGGATATCCCAGTGCTGCCTCTAACCCTAAACCTACTGGATATCCCAGTGCTGCCTCTAACCCTAAACCTACTGGATATCCCAGTGCTGCCTCTGCGGGTGGCGGAAGACCCGTTTGCGTGAATGTCGTATGCCTCAAGTTACCCCCGGGTTGATTTCTGGGGCAGGCCCAGTGGAGCGTTCCTTGCATGCCCAATCAAACGTTTGCGGCAGGCCTGGTTGGAAATCTGTGACACAGGCGACGGTTGTAATGCATGGCAGGCCCCGTAGCTCCTCCGTGGCAGGCCCTGTAGCTCCTCCGTGGCAGGCCCCGTAGCTCCTCCGTGGCAGGCCCCGTAGCACCCCCGTAGCAGGTCCGTTGATTATCTGAAATATATGTAAATATAATAGCTGTGCCCATCCGTGGTAGGTCCGCTGTCAGGCCATATTGTCCGAGGCTTATCTCCACCCCTGCCTATCACCACCCTCTCACTGACCCTCACCTAAACCCTAAAATCTCTCACGGAACCTCACCTAAACTCTTAAGCCTCTCGCCGACCCTCACCTTAACCCTCAACCCTCAACTACCGTAACCCGGAATTACGAATCCCAGCACTGATCCCAATTATGAAGCTGAACCCCAAATTAGGACTCCAGACTTCGAAACTGAAACTACAACCCTAAACCTTGAAACCCGAAATCACGACCCTAAAGCCCCAACACCAGAATTACACCCTAAACCCTCACCTCGAACATACGGCCGGCTTCCAGGAGGCTCCCGAGCACACGCGCAAGCAGACGCCGGCGCGCCTCGCCCCCCCAGAACCACGGCAGGCCCCCTACCAGCTCCGGAACCACAGGCCCCTTCGCCGCGCCTGCACCAACACCACCGTCCGCTCCACGCTGGAGCACCAGCGCCTCGCCCGCCCCACTCGCAGCTCCGCCGCCTCCACCGCCCCAGCCAGCGGCGCCGGCCATGCCGCCGGCGGTGGCCGGATAGAAGACGTGACCTCCATCCAAAAGCTGCGGCGCGTTGGAGCTCGCCCAGTTGCCGGTCGGCGGCGCAACGCCCGGCGCGGCCATCGCGGCGGCCGGGCCGAGCAGCGGGGCACCCAGAAGCGCCAGCAGGCCCAGCATTAGACGCTCGCAAGCAGGGGCGCCCTGCACACGCAGGGGGTCGAAACCCTCCGCTAAAACCCTCCTGTAAACAGCTTAAGACGCCCACCCCGAATGGCAACACGTGTTCCCATCCCTCGCTCACCCCTCACCCCTCTGAGCAGCCCTCCTCATCGCCCCCCTTCAGCAAAAGCATGTTCATCAAATCCCCTCCTCCCTCCCTTCCCCCATCAGCAAAAGGATGTCCATTAAATCCCCTCCTCCCTCCCTTCCCCCATCAGCAAAAGGATGTCCATCAAATCCCCTCCTCCCTCCCTTCCCCCATCAGCAAAAGCATGTCCATCAAATCCCCTCCTCCCTCCCTTCCCCCATCAGCAAAAGCAAGTCCATCAAATCCCCTCCTCCCTCCCTTCCCCCATCAGCAAAAGCAAGTCCATCAAATCCCCTCCTCCCTCCCTTCCCACATCAGCAAAAGCATGTCCATCAAATCCCCTCCTCCCTCCCTTCCCCCATCAGCAAAAGCATGTCCATCAAATCCCCTCCTCCCTCCCTTCCCCCATCAGCAAAATATACCCCCCTCGAGCAGGGACATGTGTTCCTGTCCCTTGCACACCCCTTCAGCGAAAATGTGTCCACTGAATGTCCACACCTCGACACCCCACCTGTGCAGTACAGCTGGCACCATTCCCCGCGCCAGCTCAGGGCTTCCCCTCCTCTCCCCTAAACAGAACATAAGAGGCCCATATAAAGCTGGAACTCCCTTTCCCGCCCCCCCCCCTCCCCCGTCCCCCCTTCTCTCCCCTGAACAGTAAACGAAGTGCACCTTGAGCGAGAACGCACGCTCTCCTCCCCCCTCTCAGCAAAAAGTGGTCATCTCCCCCCCCTCTAATCCCCGTCCCCTCTTCCATGCCCCCCCCCTTCCACAGACACACACCACCCCTCCTCTCCCATAAACAGCAAAGTGGCCCACCTCAAGCAGAACGCGCTCTCGTCTCTCCCCCCCCCCCCACCTCCCTCCCCTAAACAGGAAGTATGCACACCTCCAGCGGGAAAAGGTGTTGGGTGCTCCCCCCCCTCCTCCCCACCCCCCCTCCTCCCCCCTCCTCCCCACCCCCCCTCCTCCCCCCTCCTCCCCACCCCCCCTCCTCTCCCCTCCTCCCGCCCCTCCCCCTCCCCCCTCCTCTCCCCCCACATGAAAGACGCCTACCTCCAGCGGGAACACGCTTTCCCGAATGTCCTCAACGTGCACGACGCTGCTGCTATCCCCGCCCGCTGCGCCGCTCGCGTCGGCGCTCCCGCCATCCGCGCCGTCCCGATGCGCGCCAATCGCCGGACGAGCGGGCAGGCAGTGAGACGCCTCGCGATTCCGCTCCTCCCGTAACCACCTTCATTAGTTAGTTAGTTAGATTTATCCGGCAGATTTCAGGTAAGACTTCAGGTTCAATTTCATGTGCATGTCAAGCACACTCCAACAGGTACAGTTATTTTCGTTTGCTTGGACTTCACAAAGTACGAGGCTGGCCGCCCAACCCTAGAAAACCTGAGACGCAAACACAGAAAACATCCCCGGGGCGCTGGTGGCCCTCGTCGACAATTCGGCCACATCCCCGAGATCCCGACAGGCCGGCTGGGCCGGAAAAGAAGGGGAGAGGGACTGCATCAGCCAGCCCTCTTTCTAGGGCCACCGACGGTAGGCCAGCCGCCAAGATCTGGTCCCAGTTGGGCCAGCGCCAGCTGGTCTTTGCACACTACAAACACACCAACTTCAGATCCGCTTCAGGCACCCCAAAATATGCAGAGAGCGGTGACAGCCAGTCCCCGAAGCGTGTCCAGTATTAATATAAAAAAGAGTTGCAATTGCCGACATACCTTTCCATAAAAGAAGAATGATGCCAACAAATGCACCCCATGCAAGTCCACACCCCACACACGTTCACACCTCCATATCCCGAGCATGTTCACACCTCCACACCCCACCTGCGCAATACGGTTGGCTTCATTCCCCACACCTGCATGCTCCCAAGATCCTCCTCCAGTTGCACCCCTGTGCCATGTCCACACCCCACATTTGTTCACACCTCCTCACACATGCACAGGATGCCTGGCTCCATCCCCCACACCTGCATGGCGCCAAGTTCCTCCTCCAGTTCCACACCCACGCCATGTCCACACCCTACATGTGTTCACCCCTCCACACCCCATACATGCACAGTATGGCTGGCTCCATCCCCCACGCCTGCATGGCACCAAGGTCTTCATTCAGCATCACACCCACTTCATATCCATCATTCCATCCCCCACACGTTCACACCTCCACACCCCACCTGCGCAGTACAGCTGGCTCCATACCCCGCGCCTGCATGGCCCCAAGGTCCTCCTCCAGCTTCACGCCCAGCCTCTCCAGCAGCTCAGCCTCGCTCACCTGCCGGGGGGGCGGTGAAGCAAGTTGATCAATATATGGTTAGGGGTATTTAGGGGTGGTTGGGATGGTATTGCACTCTGTTTCATCCATTTTATTTTGTTTTATCATGGTTTTCATTGTCGGTTTGTTAGTTAGCAGGCCTTGCGCCCCTACGTTTTGTAGTGCAGGGGTTGCACCGTCCTGGTGTTGCATGACATGTGCGGCAGTGTGGATGTAGCAGGACGTGTATTCTGAAGTACACCTGTCGAAGAGCGGATGCTGCAGTACACGTCTTGCAGTACACAAGCCGGAGCGTGGGTTTTGCCGCGTGGCTGCTGAAATACATGGTATGCCGTACAAACGTCAAAGTGTGGATCTTTCAGTGTGGATGATGCAATAGAGAAGCACAGGTATCGCAGTACAGACGCTTAACTTAATGTACAGCAGATGATCACCCCCCCACCACACACATACACACACACATTCCCACCCACCCACGCAACCTCTGACCCCCAAACCCCAAGCCTAGCCACCCATGAAACCCCGACGTCCCCCGGAACCCCGACAATCTCCTCCCAGGTTTAAGACTCCGCTCCCTAACCCTGACAACCCTATACCGCCCAACCTCACCGCCAGACCTCCACCCGGGCCTCCCTCCACCTCCTCCTCCTCCTCCTCCCCCTCCTCTTCCTCCTCCTCTTCCTCCCCCTCCTCCCCCTCCTCCTCATCGGACGAGCCTTCCCCGTCCCCTCCAGCATCTGTCCCCTGCTTCCCGCTCGTTCCGCCGCCCGCCGCCTCCACCCCGGCGGCGCCCTGCTGCTGCTGCTGTAGCTGAACTTCAGCCGCGGCCGTTGCGGGCTTGGGCACTTCAGTCCAGCCGCCCCAGCTGCTGCCGCCAGCTGCCTCAACCTCCGCCTCCTCATCCTTCCTCCGGGCCTGAGCAGAGTCCCCCAGTGCAAGGAGGTGCCTGCGCAACAAATGCACATGACATTCAGTACCGGTTTAAACTGTGTATTCACCACTTATCCACTAGTTACCATACCGGCACCGTAGATTTGATTTGCTTTGCCTTGGGCATGCAAACAAGTTTCATTATAATGCTCTGTCCTCAGGGCAAATTATCGACCAAAACTCATAATTTCTGACTGAAAACTGGCGTCGACAAGCGATTAGTCGTGCATGATTGGATCCCTTAACCCCAAACAACCTTCCTCATGAGCGAAGGCAAAGCAAATATACGGTAGAAGGGTGGGAGGTGAGTGGGCAGGAGTCCCCTAGCGCAAGGAGGTTCCAAAAAAAGAAATGCAGATATTACTAACTAGAGTGGTGCTCCCTCCTGACGCCCACCCCCATGAATCAACCACTGGAATGGTGACCCAAGCTACTCAAGCTACCAAAGTTTAGGGTATAGGGTTAAGGGTGCAGCACACCAGTTCCCTGCATGGAACCACTGATCCCAGTCAGCCACATCCTAGGTCTTAGGGTTAAGGATCTAAAATTTTGGGCTCTGCGCTTTTCTGCCTACCTGTTTGTGAGCGTGCATCACTGATCCCAGTCGGCCGCGTCCTAGGATTAAGGGTTCAGGGTTGTGGGCTTTGGATTTCTGCCTTCCTGTTTTCTGCATGGCATCACTGGCCACAGCCGCGGCTTGACCCTAAGGTTTAGTGTTTAGGGTTTCAGAGTTTGGAGTGTAGGGTTAAGCAACACCCACTCGTTTTCGTGCATGAACTACCAATCCCAGCCGGCTGCGCCCTAGGGCTTAGAATTTTGGTTTTGGGTTTTATAGGTTTTAGGGTCTAATCTAGGCTTAAACTTTCCGCCCACCTGTTCTCGTGCATGAACCACTGACTCCAGCCGGCCGCATGCTGAAGTCTAGGGTTTAGGCTCTAGGTTGTAGGGTTTGAAGCGTTGGCTTTTTCCGCCCACCTGTTCTCGTGCATGAACCATTGATCCCAGCCGGCTGCTCCCTCCTCCCCGATGCGAGGCGCACCAGACTCCCAGAACAGCTCAAACTGACGCAGCTGGGCGCCATAGTGACCCGCGGGTTTCGGAGCCCCGGGCATACTGCTGCTACCAAAGCTGCCCAGGCTTTGTTGCTCACTGCAAGATAAGGAGGAGGCGGGAGGCAGGAGAGAAACCAGTCAGGGATTAGGGTATACAGTTAAGGGTTTAGGAGACCCTGGCTTGCGTTGCTGCCAAATCTGCCCAGGCTTTATTACTCACGGCAAGGTAAGGAGGAGGCGGGAAGAGGGAGGGGGGGGGGAGGCAGGAGAGCAAATTAGTGAGGGTTTAGGGTTAAGGGTGAAGAATTGAGGGTTTTGGAGCCCCAGACATGCCTCCATTGGAATGTGGAGCAAGCTCAATATATCAGAGCTTATGCTGCAACATGGATCAGGGTTTAGGGTGAAGCAATGATGGGGGTTCTATGAGCAGTGTTAATCAGGGTTTATGCTGCAACATGAATCAGGGTTCGGGGTGCAGTAGGATTCAGGGTTAAGGCTGATGCAAGTATAAGGGGGGACATGGTGCAGCAGGAATCAGGGTTAGGGGTGAGGCATGGATAAATAGGGGACAGGGTGCAGCAGGAATCAGGGTTCAGAGTACAATGTGCATCAGGGCTTGGAGTGCACAGCACGTTCAGGGGTTTAGGGTGCAGCACAGAGCTCATGCATGATAAGGTATGGATCTAGATCTAGGGTCAAGCAAATACATCAGCTTTCAAGTAACAGCAAGAATCGGGGTTCACAAATCAGAATACATCGGGGTGGACGGCGGTAATAGATGAGGGTTAAGGGCAGATCAGCATATACAGATCTGGGTAAATCTGCCTATATCCGCAACCCACCTGGTGGGGTTGAAGCAATTGAACTCCACCATGGCCTGGACCCGCGCCACGGCCCGCTCCGTGTGCCCCCAGATCCAGATCTGTTTAGATCCAGCTAGATCCACAACCCACCTGTTGGGGTTGAAGCAGTGGAACTCCACCATGGCCTGGACCCGCGCCACAGCCCGCTCCGTGTGACCCGCCTCCAGCTCAAAGTGAACCAGATCCAAGGAGATCCTGCAGGTCCAGATCCGGTGGGAACCAGATCCGGTGAGATTTGAAACGGGCACACAGCTCAACACACAGACACACATATGAAGGGCAAGCACATATGAATGGGATTTCTCTGGATCAGGATGGGACTTTTCTTGATCTGAATGGGATTTCTCTGGATCTGGATCCAGCGAGATGTTCAAAGTGTGAGGAGTGCTGAGGAGAAGTATCCCCTTGCCCCCTTACCCCTCCAAAATTACTTGAGTGGGAGAAAAATGCATGCGGGACCGAGCCTTGAAATGCCAGCTGGCATACGAGTGCTAAGGCTCGGGTTTTGCCAAGCCCTGACAGGACAAAACTCCGATGCTTGCGGGACTGTATCGTGAAGTACACACGCTGGACTCAGATAGGCTTGCGGGACTGTATCGTGAAGTACACACGCTGGACTCAGATAGGCTTGCGGGACTGTATCGTGAAGTACACACGCTGGACTCAAATAGGCTTGCGGGAATGTATCGTGAAGTACGCACGCTGGACTCAAATAGGCTTGCGGGAATGTATCGTGAAGTACGCACGCTGGACTCAAATAGACTTGCGGGAATGTATCGTGAAGTACACACGCTGGACTCAAATAGGCTTGCGGGACTGTATCGTGAAGTACACACGCTGGACTAAAATAGGCGTGCGGGACTGTATCGCGAAGTACACACGCTGGACTCAAATAGGCTTGCGGGACTGTATCGTGAAGTACACACGCTGGACTCAAATAGGCTTGCGGGACTGTGTCATGAAGTACACACGCTGGACTCAGATAGGCTTGCAGGACTGTATCGTGAAGTACACACGCTGGACTCAGATAGCCTTGCGGGACTGTATCGTGAAGTACACACGCTGGACTTAGATAGGCTTGCAGGACTGTATCGTGAAGTACACACGCTGGACTCAGATAGCCTTGCGGGACTGTATCGTGAAGTACACACGCTGGACTCAGAAAGGCTTGCGGGACTGTATCGTGAAGTACACACGCTGGACTCAGATAGCCTTGCGGGACTGTATCGTGAAGTACACACGCTGGACTCAAATAGGCTTGCGGGACTGTATCGTGAAGTACACACGCTGGACTCAAATAGGCTTGCGGGACTGTATCGTGAAGTACACACGCTGGACTCAAATAGGCTTGCGGGACTGTATCGTGAAGTACACACGCTGGACTGAGATAGGCTTGCGGGACTGTATCGTGAAGTACACACGCTGGACTCAGATGCTATCATTTTTTCTTCTTCTTCTGCACCTTCTTTGTTTCCCCACCCACCAGAACGGTGAACCCCAGACCATGAGATGTCGGAACGAATCTTGGAATGCATGCGCTGAACACTGGCAGACGCTTTCCTATTTTGCTCACCATGCCCTCTCCTTTGCTCCCCTATCCACCCTAGCCCCAAACCTGTAAACCCTAACCCAACCATCAATTCCCCCAGGTCCACAGGATGAAGCTCCGCCCCTAAATCTTGAAACGCAAACACCAGGCTTTAACGGGCGATTCCCACTTTAGGGAATCTTCACCTTTGTCATTTCCCCACCCACCAGAACCCTGAACCCTTCACCCCAAACCTAAAGCCGATCATCACGTCTTACAGCTAAATCAGACCATCAGGTGAAGCTCGGCCCCTCGACCTCCAAAGCACCAACTAACAGACCGACAGCGCCACCCTCGTATCAGAGGTGCCCCTTTGGTTTGTTTTATCATTTAAATCGTCTTTCATGAATTTTTGAATCGTTTATGAATCATTTGATTGATCGTCTTTTCTATCGCTTTATTCTTCTTCAATGCGGGTACCCTAAACGCACACCTGACCAGCGCCTCCTCCAGCTTCAGAAGCTCTAGGGCGCCGGCCCCTGCCCGCTGCTCCTTGACACGCTCCATCGCCAAGTCATGCAGCGCGTCCGCGTAGATGAACTGGACGGGTGAAAAGTTTAGGACTTGGAGTTAAGGGTTGAGGCTCTCCGTAGCATAAAGGGAGTAAGATAGCAATAAGTGGTAAGACCTTGGTAAGATAGGGTGTGTTGGGATTTTAAAATGGTGTTCAGGGTTCAGGATAAACTGTTAAGGGTTCAGGCTTTTGGGTTCAGGGTTTAGGGTTTAGGGTGCAGTGACTGGGTGGGCAGGCACCCAATCATGGACAAAGCATTGGTCGCGAGGATACAGAAGGAAATGACTGTTGAGCGCAGTTATACATGCTTTAGATCAAACATTGCCACCCAAACCCTGTAAAACTCCATTCAAACCCTGAAACATTTTGGTACGGCTGGGCAAGGCAGTTCGGACAACGCTCGTTAACAGGAGATACAAAACACAGTGATAATGGTAAACCCTGCTCAGGCTTAAACACCATCACCCAAACCCTGCTTTGGCTTAAACACCGTCACCCAAACCCTGCCTTGGCTTAAACACCATCACCCAAACCCTGCTTTGACTAAAACACCGTCACCCAAACCCTGCTTTGGCTTAAACACCGTCACCCAAACCCTGCTTTGGCTTAAACACCATCACCCAAACCCTGCTTTGCCTAAAACACCGTCACCCAAACCCTGCTTTGGCTTAAACACCATCACCCAAACCCTGCTTTGGCTTAAACACCGTCACCCAAACCCTGCTTTGACTAAAACACCGTCACCCAAACCCTGCTTTGGCTTAAACACCGTCACCCAAACCCTGCTTTGGCTTAAACACCGTCACTCAAACCCTGCTTTGGCTTAAACACCGTCACTCAAACCCTGCCTTGGCTTAAACACCGTCACCCAAACCCTGCCTTGGCTTAAACACCGTCACCCAAACCCTGCCTTGGCTTAAACACCGTCACCCAAACCCTGCCTTGGCTAAGACCCCGTCACCCAAACCCTGCCTTCGCTAAGACACCGTCACCCAAACCCTGCCTTGGCTAAGACACCGTCACCCAAACCCTGCCTTGGCTTAAACACTGTCACCCAAACCCTGCCTTGGCTTAAACACCGTCACCCAAACCCTGCTTTGGCTAAGACACCGTCACCCAAACCCTGCCTTGGCTAAGACCCCGTCACCCAAACCCTGCCTTCGCTAAGACACCGTCACCCAAACCCTGCCTTGGCTAAGACACCGTCACCCAAACCCTGCCTTGGCTTAAACACCGTCACCCAAACCCTGCCTTGGCTTAAACACCGTCACCCAAACCCTGCCTTGGCTTAAACACCGTCACCCAAACCCTGCTTTGGCTAAGACACCGTCACCCAAACCCTGCCTTGGCTTAAACACCGTCACCCAAACCCTGCCTTGGCTTAAACACCGTCACCCAAACCCTGCCTTGGCTTAAACACCGTCACTCAAACCCTGCTTTGGCTAAGACACCGTCACTCAAACCCTGCCTTGCTGGTCACCCCTGCAAGCCCCTGTCCCACATTCCAACTGCCGGCGGTGCCCACCTCAGCAACACATACCCCCCCCCCCCCCCCCCCAACCAGCACCCAGCACCTCCAACACCACTACCACTACCACCACCACTGTCACCGGACGGCACCCTGGCTCACCTGCATGCCCCTGTACACCACTACAGCTGCCAGCGGTGCGCACCTCAGCAACACATACCCCCCCCCCCTCCCCAACCAGCACCCAGCACCTCCAACACCACTACCACCACCACCACCACTGTCACCGGACGGCACCCTGGCTCACCTGCATGCCCCTGTACACCACTACAACTGCCAGCGGTGCCCACCTCAGCAACACATACCCCCCCCCCACACACACACACAAACCCACCCACCCCCACCCTCCCACCTCCACCATCGCAAAAATAGTTGCAGCCATACGCCCCCTGTCTCACCTGCATGCGCGGGACCTTGAATAGAGTGAACATGCTCTTCCGCACCATCAAGTAGCGGGTCCATAAGGCCGGGTTACCCTTGTGATGTTTCAGTGCCTGGGCATGATTGCATCAAGGCAGGGGGGGGAGGTAGGATGATGTTAACAAGTCAGGTAATAAGGGAGGTGAGGAGGGGAGGACAATGTTGATGGGCCTGAGTACGGAGGCAGGGGGGAAAGGTAGGCGACGTGAACGGGCCTTGGCATAAACACACGGGCTCAGGGAGAAAGGAAAGTGACAGCTCGTGCGCATTTAGAGAGAATGGTGATACAGGGAGGGTGGCCTTTGAGCGCCTAGACACAAAGGCAGGGGGGGAGGGTGAGTCCAGGGGCTTGGGCGTTAAGACAGGCGAGCGCATACACCCACGCGAACATCGCTCGCCACACAAATTCATACATCCATCACCAGCCACACGTGTGACAATTTACACATAAACACCTATCTGTCAAAAGCACGACCCCACACTCACCTGTCAACAGTCTAACATTGACTGGCACACTTCACACTTCACAATGCATTTCCCACATTCACATGCTGTCACCACTCACCTGCCGCCACCCACGTGTTACCACCCACATGACCCAGCTTGTCTTTCACCACTCACCTGTCACCACTCACCTGCCACCACCCATATGTCACCACCCACATGACACATCTTGGCTGTCACCACTCACCCGTCACCACTCACATGCCACCACCCACATGGCACAGCTTGTCTGTCACCACTCACATGTCACCACTCACATGCCACCACCCACATGGCACCACCCACATGGCACTGTCTGAAATCACATGTCACCACTCACATGTCACCACTCACCTGTCACCACTCACCTGCAACCACTCGCATGCCACCACTCACATGTCACCACTCACTTGTCACAACTCACCTGTCACCACTCACCTGTCACCACTCACCTGTCACCACTCACCTGTCGCCACTCACCTGTCGCCACTCACCTGCCCACCCACGTGTCACCACCCACATGGCACAGCTTGTCTGTCTCAAATCACATGCCACCACTCACCTGTCACCACTCACCTGTCACCACTCACCTGTAACCACTCGCATGTCACCACTCGACTGCCAGGCCGCCACCCACTCTTACCTGTCTCCACCTGTCACACAACGCTTCTGCATCCAGCAGCGGTGCCGACGCCTCCAACAGCTCCAGCATCAGCTCCTCACTACCCGGGTGATGACTCAGCGCGCGCTCCAGAACCATCACACGCTTCTCGTGCGTCGCCTGGCTGGTCTCGCCCTGCCCGCCGCGCCTGGGCAGCACCCATGCAGATGGTTCATTCAGTTGGTATTGCCTCAATTAGTAGCAGTGTTGAAATGGAATAAGTATCACAAACTACTCGTGGGTCACCTGGCTGGTCTCGATCTGCCCGCCGCGTCTGCGCAGCAACTACACAGATTGGTTAGGCTCCTTCCTAATTAATTAGCTCGGACTATCCGGAATGACCAGAGTTTGCACTGTGGTGTCACACCCATATTCACACTTATTTCCACACTCACATACACACCTGTTTTCACACCTGTGGATCAGCCACGCTGCATCCAGGTGAGAGTTGCCACACTTAAGCCACACCCACATCCTCCCCACATCCACACCACTTTCACACCTATGTAGCAGCCGTGCGGCCTAAAGCTGTAAATTGGCATAGTCGAGGCACACTTCTGTCCTCCCCACATCCACACCTGCATTCACACCTGTGTAGCAGCCGTGCGGCCTAAAGCTGTCAATTGGCATAGTCGAGGCACACTTCTGTCCTCCCCGCATCCACACCTGCATTCACACCTGTGTAGCAGCCGCGCCGCCTTTGACTGAAAATTGGCAGTCAACCTCACCCACATCCACACCCACATCCACACCCACATCCACACCTGTGGAGCAGCCGTGCCGCCTCTAGCTGGAAATTGGCGTAGTCGAGCCACACTTGGAGGTCCCATGGTCTCTCACGCGAAGCTATGTTGTGCTCCTTGGTCCTGCATGGCACGGCAAGGAAGAAATGAGAAAGGGGACATGGCATATTGCCTGGCATGGCATGAGAGGCATGGCATACGAGATATGGCAAGGTGAGCATGACAAGGGAGGTATGGTCAGGGAGACATGACAAGGCAATGATAGATGGCATAAAAACAGGGGGTAGACACATCAGGGCAGCAATGTACGTCCATGCAGCCATGTGAACCAATACGGCCATGCACGCCCATGCAGCCATGCACACACATGCAGCCATGCACACCCATGTAGAAATGCACACACATGCAGCCATGCACACCCATGTAGCCATGCACATCCATGCAGCCATGCACACCCATGCCGCCATGCACACCCATGCAGCCAGACACACCCATGCAGCCAGACACACCCATGCAGCCAGACACACCCATGCAGCCAGACACACCCATACAGCCAGACACACCCATGCAGCCAGACACACCCATGCAGCCATGCAAACCCATGCAGCCATGCACACCCATGCCGCCATGCACACCCATGCCGCCATGCACACCCATGCAGCCAGACACACCCATGCAGCCAGACACACCCATGCAGCCAGACACACCCATGCAGCCAGACACACCCATGCAGCCAGACACACCCATGCAGCCAGACACACCCATGCAGCCAGACACACCCATGCAGCCAGACACACCCATGCAGCCAGACACACCCATGCAGCCAGACACACCCATGCAGCCATGCAAACCCATGCAGCTATGCACATCCTTTAATGCCCTCACGCGCCGCACCTTCTGAGGATGTACTCCTCCACTGTCTCCCCGGCAGGCTGTTCCGCCTCCACCTGCTGCGGCAGCTGGCTCATGCGAAGGTAATCCGACGCGCAGGAGCCGAGCAGCTGCCGGGATGCTGCCACCGCCCTCTCCCCACTGGCTCCGAAACCGTCCCCGCTCAGCGACAGGAGCGCGGGCAGCGGGAGGGACAAGGAACCAGAGCCCCCTGTTCGCGCCGGCTGCTGCTGGTGCTGCAGTTTCCGATCGCACCAAATCGCGGCACCAGGCCCGGCTTCCAAAGCCTCGCCCCGCTTGGCGGCGGCGGCAGCAGCGGCGGCGGCCGCTCCGAGCGGGGCCAGCAGCGGCTGCACGGCGTTGTCACGCAGCCGGATGCGCCGGAGCTTGCGGGAGCGGTCCAGCAGAACGTACCGAGCGTGATAATACCTGCAGGGTTTAATGTTAAGGGGTCAGGCCTTCAGGGGTTCAGCGTTTAGGTTGTAAGGCTTTATGGTAAAGCTTGCAGGAGCGGTCCAGTATAACTTACCAGGCTTGATAATGCCTCCAGGGTCAAGAGGTTCATTTTAGGGTCAAGGTTTTAGGGTGATTAGGGTTAAGGGTGCGGCATTCTCAGATACGCATCGCCATCCATCTGCCTTAGTTAAGGGATAGGGTTTAGGGGGTGCGACTAACACAAATCCTTATCCCCACCTGGCCACCGGCGCCGCACCCGGCATTCTCAGATACGCATCGCCATCCATCTGCCTTAGTTAAGGGATTGGGTTTAGGGCGTGCGACTAACACAAATCCTTATCCCCACCTGGCCACCGGCGCCACACCCGGCATTCTCAGATACGCATCGCCATCCATCTGCCTTAGTTAAGGGATTGGGTTTAGGGCGTGCGACTAACACAAATCCTTATCCCCACCTGGCCACCGGCGCCACACCCGGCATTCTCAGATACGCATCGCCATCCATCTGCCTTAGTTAAGGGATAGGGTTTAGGGCGTGCGACTAACACAAATCCTTATCCCCACCTGGCCACCGGCACCGCACCCGGCATTCTCAGATACGCATCGCCATCCAACTGCCGCCTCCCGCCCGGCAGGCCTCTTGCGGCGCCCAGCGGGTCCCGACGGAAGTACAGCGGAGTGTGCGCCTTATGCAGACAGTCATAAGAGACGTTCAGCATGTCACCGCTCCTAAAGGTGATCAGGGTTAAGGGTGATGGTTCAGAATTAAGGATTCAGGGTTTAGTTGAGGGGTGAAGGTGAGGGTTCAGGGTTTGGGGTGTAGGAAAAGCTCAGGGGTTCGGGTGAGGTCTCAGGGTCCAGGGTTACGGAATAGTTTAGGGTTGAGGGTGAGGGTTCAGGGGTTAGGGTTCAGGGGTCGGGGCTAATGAATAGTTAAGGGGTGAGGGTTAGGGTCCAGGGATAAGGGTGACGTAGTTTAGGAGTGAAGGTGAGGGTTCAGGGTTTACGAAGGGGGCAGGTTTGAAGATTGCGTCATCAGGGCAAGCATTCATAAGAGACGTTCAGCACGTCCCCGCTCCTACAGGTAACTAAAGTGAAGGGTGAGGGTGCAGGGATTAGGATTTAAGTTTAAGGGTTTAGGAATGTAGTGAGTGTGGAGGAAACGTAATCAGCGCAAGCATTCATAAGAGACAACCAGCATGCCCCCGCTCCTACATGCGATAAGGGTTTAAGGTGAAGGTTCAGGGTTTAGGGGGAGGGTTCAGGGTGTAGGGGGAGGGTTCAGGGTTTAGGGTGAGGGGTCAGGCATGGAGTGCGTTCCGAGGATGCGTAATCAGTGCAAGTATTTGTAAGGTGCCTGCAGCACGTCCACGCTCTGACAGGCGTTTAGGGGTGAGGGTGAGGGTTTAGGGTGAGGGGTCAGGAATGGAGTGCGTTCGGAGGATGCGTAATCAGTGCAAGTATTTGTAAGGTGCCTGCAGCATGTCCACGCTCTTACAGGCGTTTAGGGTGAGGGTGAGGGTTAAGGGTTTAGGGTCCAGGAATGGAGCCAGTGCGCAGGATATGCGTGATAAGCGCAAGCACCTGTAAGGGATTATTAAGAAGTCCCCCGTTTCTGCAAACCCAGGCGGTCAGGGTCACGTCTGGGGTTCAAGGTTTAGGATTACATTTAGGGTTTTGGGTTGAGAATTGAGGGTTAAGTGTCACGTTCAAGGCAATGATTATGGTTTAGGGTTGGGGGGGCAGGGTCACCTTGTCTTCATGCCTCAATGCATGCTCAAGCAGCAAATGGAACCGATGGCACAAGGGGCTGCTGGGTGAGTGAATTAATGTGAGAATAAACAGCAAGAGCAGCAACGGTAGCAGGAGGAGCAGGAGCAGCAGCAGCAGCAGCAGCAGCAGCAGCAGCAGCAGCAACATCGGCAACGTCAGCAGCAGAAGTAGCAGCAGAGGCGAAAGCATTTACTGGAGCAGTAGCAGCAACAGTATGAATAGCAGCAGGAGCAGTAGCAGCAACAGCAGCAACTGTAGGAACAGGAGCGGGAGCAGCAGCAGCTGAAGCAAAAACGGCAACAACAGTACCAGCACATCTTCTCGTCTCCTTTGCATATATCCGTATGCCCACTTACAATACATAAGTGTGAACCAGTCCACCAGACAACATTGGGCAGGCCACTGGACAGGTACCGCTGGGCCGACAGGGACCTACCTTGTATCAGCAAACGGTCTGTGGCCCCACCAACAGGCAACTTGCTGCACCATGCCCCCCGGCCGTAGGCCGTGATGTACCTGAACTGAGGTTTCAGCACTCTGAATAAAGAGATTGAGACATGGGCGTGGGCTACGCGGGAGTGCGCACCTGTCGGTGAACATCAGGTGCTTGTCTAAAGAAGACGGGCCTGCATAACCTAGCGCGTAGCCGAGCGCACCGTCCCCTCCGGCCCACACACTGCCACCCCGCCGCTCCGGCAGCGCAAGGCCTGAGGAACGCGCGCGCCGCTCAGCACGCAGAAACTCCTCCCGCTCGCTCTCGCCACGCCGCCGCCGCTTCTTGCTGTCGCTGCTCCCTTTCTTCTTGCCGTGTTTGCTGGAATCGCGGTGCCGCTTGTGAACGCTGCGGCTACGGTTGTGCGCGCTGCTGTCGCTGCTGCTGCTGCCGCAGCGGCCGGCAGCGTGCGCATGGGCCAGCGCCGCATGAGGTGGCACCCTCCCATGCGGATCCTTGCCATGCGGGACCTTTGGCTCGTCCTCTTCGCTGCTGCTCTTACAGTATTCTAAAGCTTTCTCAAGGTCAACTCGGACATGCTCCTGACGCGCTTGCTGGAACGCCATCTTCGGGAAGCTCATGGCTCCGGAGACCCCGTTGTCGGGGATGAGGCGTGGAGCGTCCATGTCGTGCCTGTTAGATCAAAAGCCTACCTTTTCGTGTGCACTTCCGTTTTCTCCTTCAAGCGGGAGAACGCTCTGCTCTAATCGTGCAGTTTAAGCACGAAGGGTTCAGCTATTTCGTGATTTTCGAGTCGTGTCCCAAGCGTGCCTCTTGAGCGATGTTAATGACATGTTTGGGGTGCACGAGAAGATGCGATCTCGATAGCAATCTCGACCCTCGAGTTTGAAGTCGAGGGTTGGTAGATGAAGAGTAGCTGAAGAGCGTTTTGCAAGGAATCTCAGTTTTTGCAATCACCGTTGTCATGTACATTAGTGCACCGTCTTGTAACGTCTGACATGGACGGATTGACACCCCTTCGACTACTTCCGGGCATCCTCATGGCTGGAAAAGAAAGAAAAGAGGTATCTCATGGCTTAGATACGAAGATACCTACTAGCATGCTGACCTTCAAATCTCAAGGTCTTTCAAATCTGCCTCAAATCTACCTCAAAGTCTTTTAAATCTACCTCAATGTCTTTCCTGTCCTCACTCCGCACTGCCTGGCCCCAGCGAAGATCACTGCTTACTTTGTTGAGTCCAAGCAAACGACTACCGGTATGTTGGGCACTGTTGGGTATTGGAAGATAAGGTTCAAAATGTCACAACATCTCTACCTCAACACCTCAGGTATCAACGATCCTTTTGGGCATGCTGCCCACCAGCTTAAAGAAGTACTCCTTGGGTATTGCTGCTACCTCCTTGATCAGGGATACCTTAAACTGCTGGAGAGTTCTGCAGCCCTTAGCGTCCATCTTGGCCTGCATATATCCCCAAAAGTTCTCAATCGGACTCAAGTTCGGGCTGTTGGGAGGCCACTTCTGGAGGAGGCCCACGCTGCTGCCACGCTGGGAGTTCCACCTCTTCACCACAAGTATGATACTATTATTAGATACATACCGCCGGTACGTGCCTCGGTGCTTCCAGGAGCTGCATGGCGGAAGCCCGCTCTGCCCACGCGCTCCATGCATCTGCCCAAGGCCAGGTGGTCGCTGAAGCACCGACACCAGGTAAAAACTGGCTTGGTGGCTGCTACACGTGCCCACCTTGTCCGTCCATATGCCCTGCTGGCGGCCGCTGCCTGAACACGGCTTCGTTTGCGAAGCCCTTGACATAATATTTAGTTTTGCAGTGTAGGGGCGGGGACGCGGGGTGACGGTGCCTTGGGTCAGTTAAGGTCAGGCATGTCAAATTGTCAAGGCTTCAGGAAGCAATGCCAAGGGGGGTCTCAAGATAGTCTCTACTCTCTCCTGGTCTGCTCTTCGTAGCCCTTTCGAAAAAGGCTACGGGTACATAAAATCTATAACGCTCAAACATAAAGTCAGCTAGGAAAGGCAAGGGAGAGGGGCAGAGGGCACAAGAGGAAAGAAAGGAAACAAGTTAACTACCTTCCAAACAACAAGGATAACAACAAAAATTCAAAAAGATCAGGCAAACCGTATCCACTGCCACTGAAGAGACTACCGGTAGCTTTCATAAACACATCTACATGCACGTTCCACAAAAGCTAGGGCCTCACACTCCTGCCTCCGTCCGGACTATCCGAGTTCCCGTCTCATAGGGTGGAAAAGGGAAAGGAACTAAAGGCAAGAGGAAAGACAGACATATGGGAGCATGAACGACAAAGACACCCCTCTCCCAGGAGACGAAAAGGTTGCCCGAATGTTCGTGCAAGAGGGAGACAGATCGGGAAGAGCCAGTCCCCAAGAAGGCAAAACAAAGACAACAAACTAGCCATGATCAAAGTCTACTACCACGTCCTCAACAAAAGCCAGAGCCTCCCACCCATGCTTACCCTGCTTCAACTGATGAAAATCCGTGGCGCTCTCCGGGGGGGCATGCCCAACCTCTCGCCCTCAGCCTCTCCTCCACGCTAGGACATTGAAAGCACACATGCATCGCATCCGCCACATGCTAGCCGTGTCCCTCAGCCCAACATTGCTGGCAACATCGTGTGTCACGTTGCTGATCGCTGCGCCGTCCTCTAATATTATTAGCTATGCTAGCCGCTCTGAGTCGCAACATTCAGTTAGTGCACACGAGCGCACGCCCTTTTGCTAGTGCGGCTCATGGCGTGCGCTACCACGGCGCCGGCTGTAGGCTGAACTCATGTGTGGTAGGCGGCTGAAGACCTGTGTTTGGGGGCTGGGTCCCAAGGGTCATTTAGTCAATAACGTTACACCTCTGGGCCCGCTCAAAGCTCGGCCGCGTGGGCGCCGAACTCTTCAGAAGGGAGTAAAGAAGTAAAATAAAAGGAAGAGAGGGGGTAAGAGGGGGAAAGGAACAAAAGGAGAGGCCAGGAAAGCAAAGAAGACCAAGTCCAACACCTAAGGTCCATTAGAGACTAGCCCTCAACAAAGCCTATGAGAAAAGAAAAGTCCAGAAAAGCAAGCGTATCCCACCCCTGCTTGGCCGCGAGGGCGCCCCACTGATCGGAAGGGAGAAGAGAAGAAACTAAATGGGGGCCAAAAAGAAAGGGGAAGGCCGGAAAGGCCAACGACATCGGCCTCATAAACCCTGGAGACTAACCCTCAATAATGCCCACATCACAGTCATTAAGGGTCATTATGTGCAACGTGTTGTTCTCCTTTTTTTAGGCAAAGGCTAAGAACGGTGCATACCAGTGGGCTATACTCAATGAATGCTCGGTCATGTAATGCGTGGGGTTGAACGCGAGGGGTTGGTAGGGTGTGCGGAACTTCTTTTATACCAAGTTGAGCCCTGTCCTAATCAATTTCCGATGCCGCTGATATGATGATACACCTGACCACTAAGGCAACTCTGTTTGCAATATGTTCAAGACTGAGTGTAGAGCTTGGCCTGATTTGCATGGATGTACTTTACTTTTCAGGTAATTTGTTTCCTATTATCTTTTTCTCTGGTATGTTGGAGAAGCCGTATGGCAAATGTCTAGTCTTGTCATTTGCAACTTTGGGGCATTGGTGGGCACTTTTCAAACATCTACATTTGGAACCATGAACTAACGACCCAACAATTGCTAACATCTAGACGTGGCCAACTCTCCCCTACCGGAGGGTATGAACATCGAGGGAAAGCTGCATACACTCCTCCTCCTTCTTCATGACGCATGGTTACATTTCGCAAATTTGTGTCGTACACGATTAACCAACTTTTTAGTTGTATATTTCTTCCAACCCTTTTTATAGACAAGGAGGTTATGGATATGCATTAATTTAACCTCCCTTCTCCCCAATGAAATATTGAAGTATATCACAACAAGCTACCGTGAACCTTACATCGCCTAGACGCCCATGCTTGTGATCTACCATGGCCTGTATCTTGGACAACATCCCATATCTTGATTGCGCACATGCTAGAAGCTCTCCATATGACGCAACCTCAAATATCTTGCTTCTCTCCCAATCATGGCTATCATGGCAAGGAAATGTGTCCAAAAGGAAGTTCATCTCAATAATTTCGATCTTCTACATACACTTATTGGGTTGAAGGTTGGGGACATCATGATCACCGGCCGGATATCATCCTTTCGGAAGGCATGGATCTCAAGACACGGGCGGGAAGCAAGGACGACATCAACATGTTCCCCATCCCCGAGCAAGCAAAACTCGTTTCCACTCAAGTTCGCTGGCTTCGTCCTACCCTTGTCCGTGTTGCCATCGATGTCGAAACCATATGAGATTCATGAAGGTGAGCTAGTATGATAATGGCGAATAATGGTGATGCGAATAATAGGATCTTCGATTTTTGAGCATGAAGATACTTTTTGATCAAGATTTCGAATGCGGAAAGCCGCCCCGTTCTTACTTCCTTCGCAAATAGTATATTCGCAAGAAAGGGTGGTGTAGCCTCAATTTGAAATACCTTGCATCTATCTCAAGTCCAAGATTTTCGGAATCTCGAAGAATCTTCTTTTCGCGCTCGCAATTTCTGAATCAACTACCGACCATGCACGGTGGTATCTTCTCAACTCGCCCTCCATTCTTCTAACGATGCACGGAGTGAGAATGGCAGCAAAAATGGCTTCACGGAAAGAGAAAGTGGAGAACAACATTTCTATGTCCCCTCTCCCCCCTCTTACTTTACCATCCTTACCCTCGAAGGGATAGGGGGAGAGATATTGCTTTTTCCCTATCGAAATCGAACTCCAAGGGCAGTTCATCAATAATTAAAAGCATGTTTGATTGAGGATGAGAGTGAGCCCCTCGAGCCGTGCATCTGCATCAAAGTTTACCGGTTACACCATATTGGATAGTCCTCCATGTGACTTTCGGTATAGATTCATGAAAGTTGCTTTCTCCTCATGAGCTAGGATAGGGATGGTGTAAGGCATGCACATTGCATGAGGTTAAATGGCCGCATAACTTCTCCAAATCCTTGTATTTTCAAGGGGCTATGCAATCTTCGGACTTCCTTTCCTTTTCATGGTGATATTTCCATTATCCTTTGTTTTCCTCAGTTTCCCGCTTGTTCCTCCAACCATCACTTTCATATTCTCCAGACCAGACAGTTGGGCGCCCACGCACGCGGCCGAGCCTTGTTGAGCGGGGTGTTATGTCAACATTGACCTTTGCAATCACATCATGCACTTAATGTCGGCACCGGTAACGAATGAACAATGGTGCCCATCATGTTACATGTTTGTGCTTTGTGAAGGAATGTGCTGAAAAGGGCCTTCAGGTGTTGCCTTCCGCTTTGCCGCACGGCCGCGCCATATGTATGTGCATGCACCCATGCGGCAGCATGAGGACCCTCATGGATGCCCATGCGCATTCATGGCGAAGGCCACTGCGATATTAAAACATCATGGATGGGCTATGTAGCCACGGCAGGGTGGCATGGGTGATGGCAATGAAAGATAGCTCAGGTATAGGTTGTACCACATTGGGGCTCGTGTCTAGCTGATCAACGGATTGATGCAATATAGTCATGATTGTTGCCAACATATTAGCGCACCGAAATATTACCAGCTATGAAGCGATGGTTTATGTCTTAACAAGCTCTGCGTGTTGGATGGCAAGGTTGTCCCGCCCCATCCATTCAGGCATGCTAGGATACCTCCGTCAGTCGCTCACGTTATCGGCATTTTCGGCAGAGCCCCCCCGGGCGGCCGAAGGTTGCGGGGGCGAAGCCCCCATAGTCACCCCGTATCCGTCTGTCAGTCAGTCAGTCCGTCAGCCCGATGTTTCTGGAACGCCCCGGAAACTTTATGCGCTACAGCGCAAATTGATCGGCTGTATTTATTAAGGTGATTCCTCTCAGACCTCAAAGGCCGATGCAGAAATAAGAAACTCAGAACCAAGGCTGGATCTCACAGCGGATGACGTAAGGTGTCGTCACGCTGTCCCCTGGTGTCACGCGACAGGCCGACAGCTGTGGCTTCGCTTCTCTATGCGCAATTCGATACGCATCATGAAAACACGCACTTAGCCAGCGATAGAGTTGTGACAACTATATTGAAATCCTTCAACATGGGGAGGGGGTTTGCATGGGGTCCAGGTGACCCCGTCCGCACCTGGCTGCGCCTGCCCTCTGAAAGTCACATACCCGACTGCTCTGCCATTTTTTGTGCTGTGCAGCAGCACCTCTGATAACTTGTCTGAAATCGCGTGTGCACCACGTCCATACCTCACGCAGCGCCCCAGCATATGCTGTGTGGCTGGCTATCTCGTTTTAAACAGTTTGAAGACGTGGATGCCTCTTCCCCCCAACACATGAATGATGCGACGTTATCCCTCCGTATGCTCCACGACAGTCCGTCATCAACCAATTTAGCGCTGTCGCTCGACTTGTCAGTACACTCGATACCGATTGGATCTGCCTTGCACTTTCTTTGTCACGTTTTCTTATTTCCTACTGTGTCCCGTGCGGTTGCAGCAGCCCGCACATTTCGACCTCACCCGCCGCACATTCGCCATCATTTGAGCGAAATAAAAGTGTCCCCTCAGTCGCCCAGCGCGCACGCGGTGGGACTTGTCTACGAGTTTTGGGGGATGGATGCATCAAATATGTGCGACGCTCTCCTTTCCCTCTGGAGTAAAGCAATAGCGATAGACCTTCATGAAATTGTCGTGCCGGTGTTTGAGACCACCTTTGTGTCAGTGTTGCGCGTCCTCAAATAGCTGGGCTGAAAACGGATAACGAGGGATTCATGCCGGTGTTCCAGTTCATCTCCGAATTCCCGACTTCTCACCGCACTTTGATGTTGGAGAACGGCAACATTATTTTATTGATGTGCGAGAAAGATTCGGAGCGAGATGCTACTTGACAATTGACGCTGAAGTGATTGATGACCTGTCACAAAAACTTCACTAGCTTCAACCGCCTGCCACGTGTGTCACATGGCATGGCAGCTTAATCATTCCCTCCCAGCTTGACCAGATGCCAGCAATTATTCTCATCCCAATCATACACACTAACAACCCACTTCGGTTGCGGCACAAGTTCAGCCTGAGTCCTACCGATTTGCCAGAGTCCCTTCGATTCTACACATTTTCAAGGCGCACCTGACATTGGCAGGTTCTTTCAAAAAAAACGTAGTCTTGGGCGGCCGGAGGCATCATTTTGTGACGAAATTTTGCTTGTGAGACTGGGATGGGACAGTGTCATCATTTCGAACCAATCGCAACGCCCTCTTAACAGGTAGCAAGCTTTCACTTAGTGAATATCAACTAAATACGCATAATGAAAATGGGAAGAAGACCATAACAATGCATGCCTTCAACATACGGAACAACAACTACAACAACTGTTGACAACGGCATGTCGCATGGCTTAAGTAATGGTCCATGGGAATATGGGATCCTCCAAACTACGCGACTACTGGGACGGACGAAAATAACAGGGTGATCTAGCACTTGTACGTACAAGCACAACCCATCATCGACTGGTTGCACAAGGACGTTCTTGGATCACACACTGTTGTTGTTACCATCATCCACAAATCTGCACAAGTCTGTAATAGCAATTTCAAAAAAGGGTCCAAACACCACATGCTTAACTGACACTCTCTACTCATACAAGAACCGTGCATGTTGGGATGTATGTACCAATTCGTCCCATCATTCTCATTTAATTTGAACGAACGAAGCGTGAAAGCCAGGCCCGATCAACACAATGTCTATTGCTCACTAACACTAGTCAATCAGCCTTTCTGGAATTTGAAAACGTCGGTGACAGTGTTCTTGAGGCTCTTTCATACCTCATCAATATCAACGCCCGGCGCTTCCTTGCCATACAATTTTCTTTCCTCCGCGCTTCTCCTGAGGCTTGGGCTGCTCCATTTCCGTGGGGACGACCCTAGAACCCCTCTTGCTAGTGGGGGGGCTGGCTGCTGCAACTCCTTGATGGGACTGGGCTGCCACCTCTGCCACTATGGGCTTGCTCTCCCCCTGCCGTGGCTCAGACCGTAAAAGTCTAGGAGCAATCTTGAGAGCCGCGCCCCTCGTGACAAAAGAGGGCTCAGCTGCCACAACTTCCGCCTGTGGCTTGGTCGCTGCAGCTTTGTCATCGGGCTGGGCTGTCACCTTTGCACCTTGGGGCTTGCCCTCCATATGCGGCTCAGTCTGCGCAGTTTGAAGACAGCCCTTGGCAGCCCTGCCTCTAGTCTTCACGAAGGACTCAGCTGCCGCACTCTCCGCTAGTGGCTTGACCGCTGTCACTTCCTCAAGGGGTTCAGCCGCCACCACCGTCTCCAAGGACCTGCTCTCCACCAACGGCTCGGCCTGCTCAGTTTCAACAGGGGCCATGAGAGAACTAGCCCTCGTGCAAGCATGGGACTCAGCTGTCGCAGCTTCCCCTAGCGGCTTGGCCGCTGCCACTTCCTCATGGGGCTTGGCCACCTCCGCAGCATCCTCGGACATGCTCTCCACCAGCGGCTCGGCTCCCTTGGTTTCAACACTGGCCTGGAAAGAGCGGCCCCTCCGGCGAACATGTGACTGAGTTGTCACAACTTCCGCTAGTGGATTGGCCGCCGCATCCTCTAGTGGCTTGGCCGCTGCTTCTTCCTCATGGGGCTTGGCCGGTGCAATCTCCTCAAGGGGCTGGGCCGCCACCGCTGCCAACTCTGATCTTCTCTCCCCCAGCTGCTCGGTCACCTTGGTTTCAACACTGGCCTGCTGGAGAGAGCGGCCCCTCCTACGAATCTGGGACTCAGCTGCCGCAAATTTCGCTACCGGCTTGGCCGCCGCATCCTCTAGTGGCTTGGCCGCTGCATCTTCCTCATGGGGCTTGGCCGGCGCCGCTGTGTCTCCAGACCTGCGCTCCACCAGCGGCTCGGCCCGCTCAGAATCGAGACAAAGCTGAGAGGCAGACCTGAGAGACCCAGCCCTGGTGCGAACATGGGACACATGTGCCGCATCTTCCTCCGATAGCTTGGCCGCTGCAATCTCCTCAAGGGGCTGGCCCGCTGCCACTGCCTCCTCCAACCAGCTCTCCACAACCGGCTCGGCCCCCTTGGTTTCAAAACAGACCTTGAGAGACCCAGCCCTCGTGCGAACATGGGACACAGCTGCTGCATCTTCCTCTGGTGGCTTGGCCGCTGCAATCTCCTCAAGGGGCTGGCCCACCGCCACTGCCTCCTCTGACCTGCTCTCCACCACCGGTTCGGCCCCCTTGGTTCCAGAGCAGCCCTTGAGAGAACTACCACTCGTGAGAACATGGGACACAGATGCCGCAACTACCTCGCGTGGCTTGGCCGCCGCAACTTCCTCAACGGCCTTGATCTCCACAAGTGGCTTTGCGAGCTCGATTTCGACAAGCACCTTACGAGGCCTGCCCCTCTTTTTTGGAGTGGGGGACCCAGCCACCAAAGATTTATCGTGGGAATCGGCTGCCGCACCTGCCCCAAGGGACCTGGCTTCCGCAACTTCCTCAAGGGGCTCGTCTGCCCCGACACCCTCAGCTGGCTTGGCGGCCGGGACCTCCTCCAAGGGTTTGCTCTCCACTCTAAGAGGGCTGTTGCAAGGCCTACCACGCTTGTTGCGAGCAGGGGACTTGGCCACTGCAGCTACCTCAGGGAGCAACAACGCCTGGGCCGTTTGAGGCCCACCGGGCCGGCCTAGCTGCGTGCCACCTCCCTGTACGGCAGCTTTTTCGGTGGCTGACCTCCGCTCATTGGCAACGGCCCTCTCTGCTGCCCGCCGATTTGCATCCGGCAAATGCTGGCGCTTGCCGTCGCCCTGACTAGCGGTGGCCGCAGGCTTCCTGCCATCCGCCGACGACAAGTGCGGTCGCTTGCCTTTGGAGGTAACTACATCAATAACCGCTCTGCCTGTCGGGGCCAGCGAACGTCGTCGCCCATCATCGCCGTATGCAGCCACAGCCTTTCTGCCCCCCGTGGGCGGCGAACGGTGTCCCTTATCCCCACCCTTTCCGGCTTCAGCTGCCGCCTTTCTGCCCCCCGCCAACAGCAGCCGCTGCTCCTCGACCTCGACGCGGCTAGCTGCAGCCTCGCTCTGCCTGGCGCTCGGCGTCCGCTCACGCGCAGTCCCACCCCCGTGCTCCATCGCCTTCCCTGCATCCCCAAGCTGGCGCTGCTGCTGCTCTTTGACCTTCGCTCCACGAGAAACACCATTCCTCTTGAACACCATATTCCCACCCTCTTCCTCCTCCTCCTCCTCCTTGTTAACCTCCTCCTTCTCCTCCTCCTCTTTCGCCCTCTTTCGAGATCGCTGCCGGGCAAGAGGCACGCTCTTAGACGCCTTTTGCCCCTCTTGCTCCATTGGCGCATCGGGCCCAATCGGCACCTCATGCCTGATCGACACCACAAGCCCAATCGGCACCTCATAACCAGGCCCAATCAGCAACTCAGGCGCCTTTGACCCCACCGGACCCTTCCGCCTCTTTCGCGCCTCAGGCCCCTTCAATGCCTCAGGCCCAGTCAGCGCCACAAGCCCAGTCAGCGCCTCAGGCCCAATCAGCGCCTCAGGCCCAGTCCGCGCCTCGGGCCCAGTCCGCGCCTCGGGCCCAGTCCGCGCCTCGGGCCCAGTCCGCGCCTCAGGCCCAGTCTGCACCTCAAGCCCAGTCAGCACCTCAGGCCCAGTCCGCGCCTCAGGCCCAATCAGAGCCTCAGGCCTAGTCAGCGCCTCAGGCCCAGTCAGCGCCACATGCCCAGTCAGCGCCACAAGCCCAGTCAGCGCCTCAGGCCCAGTCAGCGGCTCAGGCCCAATCAGCACCTCATGCCCAGTCGGCGCCTCAGGCCCCTTCAGCGCCTCAGGCCCAGTCAGCGCCTCAGGCCCCTTCAGCGCCTCAGGCCCAGTCAGCGCCTCAGGCCCCTTCAGCGCCTCAGGCCCAGTCAGCGCCTCAGGCCGAGTCAGGTCCTCAAGCACAGTCAGCGCCACAAGCCCAGTCAGCGCCTCAGGCCCAGTCAGCGCCACATGCCCATTTAGCGCCATAGGTCCAGTCAGCGCCTCAGGCCCAGTCAGCGCCACGTACCTAGTCAGCGCCTCAGGCCCAGTCAGCGCCTCGGGCCCAGTCAGCGCCTCAGGCCCAGTCAACGCCTCAGGCCCAGTCAGCTCCTCAGGCCCAGTCAGAGCCACATGCCCAGTCAGCGCCTCAGGCCCATTCAGCGCCTTAGGCCCAGTCATCGCCTCATGCCCAGTCATCACCTCAGGTCCAGTCAGCGCAACATGCCCAGTCATCGCCTCAAGCCCAATCAGCTCCTCAGGCCCAGACAGCGCCTCAGGCCCCTTCAGCGCCTCAGGCCCAGTCAGCGCCTCAGGCCCAGACAGCGCCTCAGTTCCCTTCAGCGCCTCAGTCCCCTTCAGCGCCTCAGTCACCTTGAGCGCCACAGGCCCAGTCAGCGCCTCAGTCCCCTTCAGCGCCTCAGTCCCCTGCAGCGCCTCGGCCCCCTTTAGCGCCTCAGTCCCCTTCAGCGCCACATGCCCAGTCAACGCCTCAGGCCCCTTCAGTGCAACATGCCCAGTCAGCTCCTCAAGCCCAGTCAGCGCCACAGGCCCAGTCAGCGCCTCAGGCCCAGTCAGCGCCTCAGGCCCAGTCAGCGCCTCAGGCCCAGTCAGCGCCTCAGGCCCAGTCAGCGCCACAGGCCCAGTCAGCACCACAGGCCCAGTCAGCGCCACAGACTCCGTCAGCAACACAGGCCCAGTCAGCGCCTCAGGCCCAGTCAGCGCCTCAGGCCCAATCAGCTCCTCATGCCCAATCAGCGCCACAGGCTCAGTCAGCGCCTCAGGCCCCTTCAACTCCTCAGGCCCAGCCAGCGCTTCGGGCCCAGTCAGCGCCTCAAGCCCAGTCAGCGCCACATGCCCAGTCAGCGCCTCAGGCCCAGTCAGCTCCTCAGGCCCAGTCAGCTCCTCAGGCCCAGTCAGCGCCACAGGCCCAGTCAGCGCCTCAGGCCCAGTCAGCGCCTCAGGCCCAATCAGCGCCTCGGGCCCAGTCAGCGCCTCAGGCCCAATCAGCGCCACAGGCCCAGTCAGCGCCTCAGGCCCAGTCAGCGCCTCAGGCCCAGTCAGCGTCTTGGGCCCAGTCAGTGCCTGAAGCCCAGTCAGCGCCTCAGGCCCAGTCAGCGCCTCGGGCCCAGTCAGCGCCTCAGGCCCAGTCAGCGCCTCAGGCCCAGTCAGCGCCACAGGCCCAGTCAGCGCCTCAGGCCCAGTCAGCGCCTCAGGCCCAGTCAGTGCCTTAGGCCCAGTCAGCACCTCAGGCCCAGTCAGCTCCACAGGCCTAGTCAGCCCCTCAGGCCCAGTCAGCGCCTCAGGCCCAATCAGCTCCTCAGGCCCAGTCAGCGCCTTAGGCTCAATCAGCTCCTCATGCCCAGTCAGCGCCTCAGGCCCCTTCAGCTCCATATGCCCTGTCAGCGTCTCAGGCCCTTTCGGCACCTCAGGCCCCTTTGGCGCCTCAGACCCCTTAGAGCCCACGGGCCCCTGCTGCCCCTCAGGCCCCTTCAGCTGGCCAGGCCCAATCAGCGCCTCCTGCCCCTTGGGCACCTCAGGCCCCTTTGACCCCACCGGACCCTTCCGCCTCTTTGGTGCCTCAGGCCCAATCAGCGCCTCCTGCCCCTTGGGCACCTCAGGCCCCTTTGACCCCACCGGACCCTTCCGCCTCTTTGGTGCCTCAGGCCCAATCGTCGCATTTTGCCCCTTGGGCACCTCAGGCCCCTTTGACCCCACCGGACCCTTCCGCCCCTTTGACGCCTCAGGCCCAATCGTCGCCTCCTGCCCCTTGGTCACCTCAGGCCCCTTTGACCCCACCGGACCCTTCTGCCTCTTTGGCGCCTCAGGCCCAATCGTTGCCTCCTGCCCCTTGGTCACCTCAGGCCCCTTTGACCCCACCGGACCCTTCTGCCTCTTTGGCGCCTCAGGCCCAATCGTTGCCTTCTGCCCCTTGGGCACCTCAGGCCCCTTCAGCTGCTCAGGCCCTGCCAGTGCGTCCTGCCCCTTGGGCACCTCAGGCCCCTTCAGCTGCTCAGGCCCTGCCAGTGCGTCCTGCCCCTTGGGCACCTCAGGCCCCTTCGACGCCCTTGGCCTCTTAGGACGGCTAGGAGGCTTGCGCTTTGAGACGTCCTTCTTGGCCTGCTCCTTCACATTGATATCTCGCACCTCCCGCGCGAGCCCGGGATCTAGAGTCACCGCACACTCGATCGCTGCGGTTAGCATGATCAGGTTGGCCTGCGGTGGGAGGGGGCCACGTGTCAGTGCATCACTTTTCGCGACTCAGCTTCATGCCAGCTATGCTCTGGCCTATGGCCGGTAGCCCCTTTTGTGGCCAGCCAAGTTGCTTTGGCCACCAGTCGTAGGCCAGTCAGGGTTTGGTCCCAATGGGGCCTTTGGGCGGCGGCCGCGGGGCGGCCTGCCGAAGGTGGACTCGTTGCCGGGAAAAAAGATAAACACGGCCATTTGTATGCAAAGGCACTCCGTGACCGTGTGGCCTGAAAGAAACTGCTAATTGTAACTCAAGGGAAGGTAGTGGAATATTTCCGGTGCGACCCAAACTCAAGAAGCATGTAAGAACAATGACGGGGTCTATGAGCACACTGGCCAAGCTGGGTGCAGTGTTACTACACCAACATAGTCCCCACCCCTGTCTATAAACCCAGGAATTTTATTTAAAGTACGAGGTTCATAGACTGAAGCCTAAACCCCATGAGCACTGGCCAAGCTGGGTGCAGTGTTACTCCACTGATATTGTCCCCGCCCCTGCTGTTTTTGTGAAGGGTCAGGGCATAGACTAAAGCCCTAACCCTATGAGCCCAATGACCAATCAGGGTGCAGTGTTGCACCGCTGCTCACGTCCTTGCAGTTTTTGGTTCAGGGTTCAGGGTGAAGACCTTACCCTAAACCCTATGAGCCCACTGGCCGACCTGGGTGCAGTGCTGCACCCCTGATCACGTCCTTGCAGTTTTTGGTTCAGGGATGAGACCTTAACCTAGACCCTACTGGCGCCCACTGGTCGATCTGTGTGCAGTTTACACCAATGCTCACATCCTTGCACTTTTTCCGGTGGAAGAACTTAGCTGCACCAATGTTAACGTACATATATATCCTCCAACCTGCACCACAACCTCGTTAAGGATTAATGGTCCCTACTCGTATTAAGACACCACCCTAAACCTTTCTCGCTTGCACCACAATTCGCTTTAGGGTTCAGGGATAAGAAAAGGGTTGGCACCTGACCCTAAACCCTTCTCACCTGGACCACAGCCCGGTTGAGGGTTGATGGATATGACTCATGTTCAGACTAAAAAATAAAACCCTCCTCACCCGCGCCACAGCCTGGTCCACAGTCTATGGATGTGACTGGTGTCCAGACTAAAACATAACCCACGCCACAGCCTGGTCCACTCCCCCTAATGCACCCATGCAGTTCCCCACATCCAGCCTTGCATACTAGAACAACTGGCCGGCCCACATGCAGCCTAACACAACTGGCCGATTTCCCCCAGTGCTCCTCACGAGCAGAGCTAGTCTTGGTAATAGCGCTCAAGGGTTCAGCACATCATGCAACCTGCAAATATAAACCGGCTGGTTTTTACGTGTGCTCCTCACCTGCAAATCTAAACTGGCTAAATGTTTCTCGTGTGCTCCTCACCTGCAAATCTAAACTGGCTAAATGTTTCTCGTGTGCTCCTCACCTGCAAATCTAAACTGGCTAAATGTTTCTCGTGTGCTCCTCACCTGCAAATCTAAACTGGCTAAATGTTTCTCGTGTGCTCCTCACCTGCAAATCTAAACTGGCTAAATGTTTCCCGTGTGCTCCTCACCTGCAAATCTAAACTGGCTAAATGTTTCTCGTGTGCTCCTCACCTACAAATCTAAACTGGCTAAATGTTTCTCGTGTGCTCCTCACCTGCAAATCTAAACTGGCTAAATGTTTCCCGTGTGCTGCTTACCTGCAAATCTAAACTGGCTAAATGTTTCTCGTGTGCTCCTCACCTGCAGATCTAAACTGGCTAAATGTTTCCCGTGTGCTCCTCACCTGCAAATCTAAACTGGCTAAATGTTTCTCGTGTGCTCCTTACCTGCAAATCTAAACTGGCTAAATGTTTCTCGTGTGCTCCTCACCTGCAAATCTTAACTGGCTAATTATTTTTGTGTGCTCCTCACCTGCAAATCTAATCTGGCTAATTATTCTTGTGTGCTCCTTACCTGCAAATCTAAACTGGCTAAATGTTTCCCGTGTGCTCCTTACCTGCAAATCTAACCTGGCTGATTACTTTTGTGTGCTCCTTACCTGCAGCTTATCCTGGTAATAGCGGTCCGGCGGCGGCTCCCGGAAGTCATGCGGGCATCTCCTCAGGGCCTGGCTCATGTTCTGGCACTGGGTCAGGCACTCCGGCGACACAAAGTCCACCGCCACCTTGATGCAGCCACGGAGGTTGCGCACCTGAGGTGTGTGTGTGGGGGGGAGGGGGGGGTAGGGCTGAGGAGTGCGGGTTTAGGAGGGTGAGGGTGAGGTGGTAGGGTTAAGAGGCTTGATAAGGTAGCCCACCTGAAGTGAGGGAGGGGATAGGGTTCAGGGTTAAGGTTTCTGGAGGTTTTGCATCCGAAGTTAGGGAGGGAGAGAGGGCAGGTTCAGGGTTTCTGACGCTTTGCACCTTGGGTGAGGGGGGAGGTAAAGGATGTTCAGAGTTAAGGGTTTCGGAGGTTTCACACCTTCGGTGTGCGTGTGTGTGGGGGGGGGGTAGGGTTCAAGAATGTTAGGGTTCAAGGATTTTAGGGTTCAAGGATTGAGGAGGCTGTGCACCTCAATTGAAGGGGTAGGGTTGAGGATTAAAGGGTTGGGGAAGTTTTGCACCTCAACAGGAGGGGGGGGGGGGGGGGGGGGGGGGGGGGGGGGGGGGGGGGCGAACTTAGGATTTCAGAGGTTGCCCACAAGTGTTTGAGGGGTGGGATGAAGGATTGTAGGGATCACGGTCGAGAATGCTGTGCACCTCAATTGAAGGGGCTAGGGCTAAGGGAAGACTAAGCATAAGTGGGGAGGAGCAAGGAGCTGCCATAATCACCCCTGTTTCTTTTTCCGGCTACGAGTCCAACTTCGGCAGGCCGCCCCGTGGTCGCCGAAGGCCCGATTCAGACCGATTCTGGACCGGCCTACCACTGGTGCCCAAGGCAGTTAACTGGCCACAACCGAAGGAGAGAATCTTCATAATCTTATTATTGCCTCCACCCCCTCCACCCCCCCTCTTCTGAAGGGGAGAATCTTTGGAATCTTATTATTGCCTCCACCCCCTCCACCCCCCCTCTTCTGAAGGGGAGAATCTTTGGAATCTTATTTTGTTCCCCCCCCCCCCCCTTCTGAAGGGGAGAATCTTTGGAATCTTATTTTGTTCCCCCCCCCCCTTCTGAAGGGGAGAATCTTCATAATCATATTTTGTTATGCCCCCCCCCCTCTTGCACTCCCCTTACCTGATGCAGGCAGCCTCCCGGGATGAACACCGCCTCATCCTGATGCTGCTCAAAGTGCCAGGGCCGCACAGGCCGCACCGCAGGTAGCCCGTCAAACGCCGTCACGGGGCCGCCGCCAGCCGGTCCACCTCGGACGCTCGCCTGGCCTGCTGGATTGCTTGCCGAGCCGGCCGGCCGGCGGAGAAGGCCTGCCGGGCCTGCCTCCCTGTCCAGCACCCAGTCTGCTCTGGCCATTCGGTCAAGGTGCCGGCTGGTCATCATGCAGCAATGGTCGAACACCACGTCATTCACCTGAATGTGAGGGGACGGGTCGGGTAGTGGGGGGGAGTTAGGGTTTTAAAGGACACTGTTACACCCTGAAGGATTAAGGGTTTAGGGTTTTTAAGGACACCATTTCAGTCTGAAGGGTCCCGGCTGCTCAGCATGCAGCAGTGGTCGAGGTCCCCAGGCCCATCACCTACTCCGCAAGGGGGGGGGGTACGTGTTCAATGGTTTAGCTGTTGAACGAGACACCATGCCCCTGGACATAGTGTCCGCTGCTCATTGCAAAGCAGTGATCAAAGACAGCGCGGCCATTCCCCCGAAAAGAATGCAAACTGAAGGGAGAGGGGTGTGTGCTAGGTTTTGATTACGACGCTCTTGACCCTCAAAAATGAGGTTGCACGGGTCAAAGACCAAATCCTTCACCTACCCGCATGCATGCCCACATGAGGGGGGGGGAGGGATAGGGATAGGCAACATCATTTATCTACGTGCCACTAGCTCACCACGGCCAACTATGGTAATTGGCCATGCCCTTGACCTATACGCGGATGCAGGAGAGGGGTAGAGTGAGGTGACTACGACCTTTGCATTAAGGTCAGGTTTGCAATGTCTTTTCTCTGCAAGCAGGCCAATAAGAGGGTTCCAGGGTTAATGATGTCCTAAACCTTCATGAGGGAGCAGATCAGGGTTCCACAAATAAAAACAGGGTTCCACAGGGAAACAACTGTCAGCTCTCAACCCTTTCAAAAGGGCCCAGGCAGTGTGAACTAGTGCGAACACGGCCTGGTCCCCTCTGAAAAGGCTAGGGCAAAGGTGGACCCTGAACCTTTAAACCTTTCTGAAGTCTAGGCAGTGTGAACCTGTCAACTCTCAACCCTTTCATAAGGGCCCAGGCAGTGTGAACTAGTGTGAACATGGTATGGTCATCAGTGAAAGGCTAGGTAAGAGGTGGACCCTAAACCTTAAAACCTTTCAAAAGGGGCCATACAGTGTGAACCTGTGAACTTTCAACCCTTTCAGAAGAAACTACACAGTGTGAACCAGTGTGGACACTGTCTGGTCCCCTCTGGAAGGGCTAGGTAAGAGGTGAACCCTGAACCTTTAAACCTTTCAGAAGGGGCTAGGCAGTGTGAACCTGTGAACTTTCAAACCTTTCAGAAGTAACCAGACAGTGTAAACCAGTGTGGACACTGTCTGGTCCCCTCTGGAAGGGCTAGGTTAGAGGTGAACCCTAAACCTTTAAACCTTTCAGAAGGGGCCAGGCAGTGTGAACCTGTGAACTTTCAAACCTTTCAGAAGTAACCAGACAGTGACAACCAGTGTGAGATACCTAGTCCCCTCTGAAAGGGTTAGCTTTGAGGTGAACCCTAAAGCTTGTTTCCTTTCACAAGGGACCAGGCAGTGTGAACCGGTGAGCATTTACACTTCTGTGCCAGGCTGAGCAGGGGGCTGGAAAGTCTGGGGGGAGGCCTCTTTTTGTTGCGAAGTCCGAGAGAGAGCAATCGCCATCAGGGGCCTATTCAGAAAGGTCGGCTAAATCTAGTGTGAAAAATGTGAAACGTATGGACAAGTGTGAAACTCGATCTCGTCTTCTTTAAAAGTCAAGAACTTTACACCCGGCACCCAACTGTCGAGGAGAAAAATAAATGAAGCTGAGTCGTAGCTGGTTGGGCAGTCCATAGATGAGTTGCTGACTGTGCCCTTGGACTGCCCCCCAAAAAACATGTAAGCCCTCTTTTCTGCTGCGTTTTAAGTGGGGCTTCTACTTCGTCATCAATGATTGGATTACGGAGTTATACATATTCGATTTAGCCGATGAGCATATGCAAACATATCGGCTGGCGCCGACGTGTGGCCTAAAACTGCATTCTGGCTGGCGTCGATGCAAGAGTTTCGGAGTGGCCGTTTTTACCATTTTTTTTCCGGCATCGACGACCGACCGGCACCCTGTTCCCAGATGGCCACTGTGCCAATCAGTTCAAAATTTTCGCTCCAAATGCAGAGGAAGGCACCGCAGTATCAGTTACAGGCACGCCCCCCCCCCCCCTCTGAAAACCATGCAACCGGTATTCCCAAAACACGCTGTTTGTTTCATTGTTTCGGGTTTTTTGGATCGAAAGCCGAGTAATTTACGATTATGGGGTCGTTTTTGATCCAGAATCCAGAAATTCAGAACCTTTCTGCGTACCAGCACACATTGGCATATAGGTTTCCACATGTGTGGCACAATAGCCACGTTAGCACAAGGCAGCTATAATAGGATGCTTCGTGCTGAGCTGTCGTGCAATCTTGGAAACATAATCCATCTGATCCTGCGTTGTTTCGTGCTGCGTTGACAATGCCTGTGTTCCCCTCTGCACATGCCATGAGTAAATAAATAATAAATGATACGCCCTGCCTTGACAAACAAAAAATAAATAATATGGCCCGACTCCTTAGAGGTGTGGATTAAGGAAGCTACCTATTCCGCTGTAGCACTATGTGGGATACTGTAACGATCCTATAATTACACGTGACAGGACGTTCATGGCATCCAGATCCCTTGGTCTGACTGATAAGAACGGTACAGTAGTTTCAGAGCTACCGGTATGTTATACATGTGTTATACATGGGTTATAGCCTTCAGGAACCCCTCCCGCTGCACCTGGTCTCTGTCCAAGGCCCTCCCCTAGTTTGTGAACCATTTTAGATGTGTATTAGGTTATAGCCTTCAGGAACCCCTCCCGCTGCACCTGGTCTCTGTCCAAGGCCCTCCCCTAGTTTGTGAACCATTTTAGATGTGTATTAGGTTATAGCCTTCAAGAACCCCTCCCGCTGCACCTGGTCTCTGTCCAAGGCCCTCCCCTTGTTTGTGAACCATGTTAGATGTGTATTAGGTTATAGCCTTCAGGAACCCCTCCCGCTGCACCTGGTCTCTGTCCAAGGCCCTCCCCTTGTTCGTGAAACCATGTTACGGTAGTAACAGCCCGATTTCGTTTTATTAATCGTTTTTCAAGGAATCCAATGGTATCAAGAAAACCAATGGCTGATTTCCACGATAATATCGAACAAAGCGAGAACAAACCAAAAACGAATGTGTTGCCCCAAAACATGAAAAATATGCCTCGCAAAGAGGAGCTCCGTACATGTCGCAGACATGCTGCTTTCGCATCTTAATACTACCATCATGAGCGAAACGTAGTCTTTGCTACAGCAAAGGCACGGGCTGCTCTGGCACATGTTTGCCGCTTTAGTGGTTCTGGAGCAAAAACGAACATGTGATCCTAAAAAAAACCAGCCTACGATCAGAAAATCGAACCACTAAAACGAAACCGTGATTAAATTACTTACAAGGTTTCCAAACAAAAATCGAATTCAATACAAAACATAATTTTACTAAGACCGGAATGTCTTTTTTAATAAAATAAATAAATAAAAACATTGAATCATATTACCGTACTGTCATTCTCATTTGGTGTCATTTATGGTTTTCACAAATTGAAACCACTGCTGACAATCATATTTCAGCGTTCAATAGGCCGAACCAACTCGTGACAATCGCAACAAATCGTATTTGTACGAAAAAGTGTGGAAACAGGCGCCATTTCCAGCTTGTCTTTGCTTGGCTCTGCAAATCGCGTATTACCATTGCTATGGGTGATATTGTACACGCTTCCTCGCCCGCAAGGGGCAGCATAATTACTCGGTAGGCAAGCATATGAAGATATCGCCCTATTCTCACCGGCGCATCAGCAAGCGCAATGGGAAAAGAGACTGGCAGCAGCAGCAGCAGCAGCAACAACAGCAGAATTTGAAGCAGAAGCATCTGCCACGCTCGCAGCCTCAGATGCGGTGCCAGACCTCAACGGCGATTCGGACGGGGAACCACATTACGCATGGCAAAGTGGACCAGCAGGCCAGAGGAGCAAAAGCAGCAGTATATCTGATGTTTTTTATTGTGTTATTTCCTGCTTCAGATGCTCAGATAAAACAACATGTTGTTTATGTTTGCTAGGGGAAGGGCAGCCCTTTTTAGCTTTAACCAGATGTTTGTGTGGTTCTCAGTGAGAAACCAAACTTAGATTAACAAAAAATCTGTGCAAACCAACTCATGACAATCAATACCTTCAATTTCGTTTTTGAAATGACACCAAAAGCAAATCAAATCAAATGAGACTGACGATACGGGTAATTTTGTAAAATTCCGATGAGATTCTTATAATTTCAGAGCAGAATCTCGGGATCCTTTTTGTTTGTTATGGCCAAGATTTTTCAGGATTTCCAGTTATTGCGTTCAGGCCCCCCTCCTCCCGCACCTGGTCTCTGTCCAAGGCCTTCCCCTTGTTCGTGAACTCCTGCAGGTGGGTCTGCAGGTAGCCTCGGATGAGCGAGGAGTCCTGCACGCGCCAAATCTCCCACACAGCACCTGCGCCGCCATAGCTGCATTCGCAAGTGTGAGGGTCAGGGGAGTTCAGATTCAGAAGGGGTGAGGTAAATTACGAATCTAGGGTTCAGGGTTCTGTGGGGGGGGGAGGTTTCGAAAATACTTCTTGACCCTTTCCACTTGCTTTCGGCACCGATGGTTCAGGGTTCAGCAGATTAAAGAGGGTTAATACCGTAAATTGGTATACCGGTTTATCAGACGGTATGGGAGACTTATAATAATGGATATCTTCATCCATTGGGGGCAGCTAGAAAAATGTTCCGTGTTTAAATATAAGGTATTTGACTTATTTCGAGCCGCCAAAGATACTTAGGGGGTGCTAAAATGGTGCATGCATTATGAAGTGGAAGAGGCCCTAGCATCACCGATTTCTCACGGGGACCAATTTTAGCCAAAGTGTACTTGACCTACACTTCTGCTACATCCGCCACAACCATGCACAGCTTCACTGGCCATGCACCGTCAACGCCACTGCCATTCACAGCTACATTAGCCATGCACCGCCAATGCCACTATCGCACAGCTACACTGGCCAGTGGCCATGCACCGCCACTGCCATTGTCATGCACAGCTACACTGGCCATGCACCGCCACTGCCATTGTCATGCACAGCTACACAGGCCATGCACCGCCACTGTCACTGACATGCACAGCTACACTGGCCATGCACCGCCACTGCCACTGCCATGCACAGCTACACTAGCCATGCACCGCCACTGCCACTACCATGCACAGCTACACTGGCCATACACCGCCACTGTCATTGCCATGTACAGCTACACTGGCCATGCACCGCCACTGCCACTGCCATGTACAGCTACACTGGCCATGCACCGCCACTGCCACTGCCATGTACAGCTACACTGGCCATGCACTGCCACTGCCACTGTCATGAACAGCTACACTGGCCATGCACCGCCACTGTCACTGCCATGAACAGCTACACTGGCCATACACCGCCACTGCCACTGTCATGACCAGCTACACTGGCCATGCACGGCCACTGTCACTACCATGTACAGCTACACTGGCCATGCAGCGCCACTGCCACTGCCATGTACAGCTACACTGGCCATGCACCGCCACTGTCACTGCCATGAACAGCTACACTGGCCATACACCGCCACTGCCACTGTCATGACCAGCTACACTGGCCATGCACGGCCTCTGTCACTACCATGTACAGCTACACTGGCCATGCACCGCCACTGCCACTGCCATGTACAGCTACACTGGCCATGCAGCGCCACTGTCACCGCCATGTACAGCCACACTGGCCATGCGCCGCTACTGACACTGCCATGCACAGCTACACTAGCCATGCACCGCCACTGCCACTACCATGCACAGCTACACTGGCCATGCACCGCCACTGCCACTGCCATGCACAGCTACACTGGCCATGCACCGCCACTGCCACTGCCATGCACAGCTACACTGGCCATGCACTGCCACTGCCACTGCCGTTCACAGCTACACTGGCCATGCACCGCCACTGCCACTGCCATTCACAGCTACACTGGCCATGCACCGCCACTGCCACTGCCATGCACAGCTACACTGGCCATGCACCGCCACTGCCACTGTCATGCACAACTACACTGGCCATGCACCGCCACTGCCACTGTCATGAACAGCTACACTGGCCATGCACCGCCATTGCCATGCACAGCTACACTGGCCATGCACCGCCACTGCCATGAACAGCTACACTGGCCATGCACCGCCACTGCCATTGTCATGCACAGCTACACTGGCCATGCACCGCCACTGCCATGCACAGCTACACTGGCCATGCACCGCCACTGCCATGAACATCTACACTGGCCATGCACTGCCACTGCCACTACCATGCACAGCTACACCGGCCATGCACCGCCACTGCCACTGCCATGTACAGCTACACTGGCCATGCACCACCACTGCCACTGCCATGCACAGCTACACTGGCCATGCACCGCCACTGTCACTGCCATGCACAGCTACACTGGCCATGCACCGCCACTGTCACTGCCATGCACAGCTACACTAGCCATGCACCGCCACTGCCACTGTCATGCACAGCTACACTGGCCATGCACCGCCACTGCCACTGTCATGAACAGCTACACTGGCCATGCACCGCCACTGCCATGCACAGCTACACTGGCCATGCACCGCCACTGCCATGAACAGCTACACTGGCCATGCACCGCCACTGCCACTGTCATGCACAGCTACACTGGCCATGCACCGCCACTGCCATGCACAGCTACACTGGCCATGCACCGCCACTGCCATGCACAGCTACACTGGCCATGCACTGCCATTGCCATGAACAGCTACACTGGCCATGCACCGCCACTGCCATGCACAGCTACACTGGCCAAGCACCGCCACTGCCATGAACAGCTACACTGGCCATGCACCGCCACTGCCACTACCATGCACAGCTACACTGGCCATGCACCGCCACTGCCACTACCATGCACAGCTACACTGGCCATGCACCGCCACTGCCACTGCCATGAACAGCTACACTGGCCATGCACCGCCACTGCCACTGCCATGAACAGCTACACTGGCCATGCACCGCCACTGCCACTGCCATGAACAGCTACACTGGCCATGCACTGCCACTGCCACTGTCATGCACAGCTACACTGGCCATGCACCGCCACTGCCACTGCCATTCACAGCTACACTGGCCATGCACCGCCACTGCCACTGTCATGAACAGCTACACTGGCCATGCACCGCCACTGCCACTGCCATGCACAGCTACACTGGCCATGCACCGCCACTGCCACTGCCATGCACAGCTACACTGGCCATGCACTGCCACTGCCACTGCCGTTCACAGCTACACTGGCCATGCACCGCCACTGCCACTGCCATGCACAGCTACACTGGCCATGCACCGCCACTGCCATGCACAGCTACACTGGCCATGCACTGCCATTGCCATGAACAGCTACACTGGCCATGCACCGCCACTGCCATGCACAGCTACACTGGCCAAGCACCGCCACTGCCATGAACAGCTACACTGGCCATGCACCGCCACTGCCACTACCATGCACAGCTACACTGGCCATGCACCGCCACTGCCACTACCATGCACAGCTACACTGGCCATGCACCGCCACTGCCACTGCCATGAACAGCTACACTGGCCATGCACCGCCACTGCCACTGCCATGAACAGCTACACTGGCCATGCACCGCCACTGCCACTGCCATGAACAGCTACACTGGCCATGCACTGCCACTGCCACTGTCATGCACAGCTACACTGGCCATGCACCGCCACTGCCACTGCCATTCACAGCTACACTGGCCATGCACCGCCACTGCCACTGTCATGAACAGCTACACTGGCCATGCACCGCCACTGCCACTGCCATGCACAGCTACACTGGCCATGCACCGCCACTGCCACTGCCATGCACAGCTACACTGGCCATGCACTGCCACTGCCACTGCCGTTCACAGCTACACTGGCCATGCACCGCCACTGCCACTGCCATTCACAGCTACACTGGCCATGCACCGCCTCTGCCACTGCCATGCACAGCTACACTGGCCATGCACCGCCACTGCCACTGTCATGCACAACTACACTGGCCATGCACCGCCACTGCCACTGTCATGAACAGCTACACTGGCCATGCACCGCCATTGCCATGCACAGCTACACTGGCCATGCACCGCCACTGCCATGAACAGCTACACTGGCCATGCACCGCCACTGCCATTGTCATGCACAGCTACACTGGCCATGCACCGCCACTGCCATGCACAGCTACACTGGCCATGCACCGCCACTGCCATGAACATCTACACTGGCCATGCACTGCCACTGCCACTACCATGCACAGCTACACCGGCCATGCACCGCCACTGCCACTGCCATGTACAGCTACACTGGCCATGCACCACCACTGCCGCTGCCATGCACAGCTACACTGGCCATGCACCGCCACTGTCACTGCCATGCACAGCTACACTGGCCATGCACCGCCACTGTCACTGCCATGCACAGCTACACTAGCCATGCACCGCCACTGCCACTGTCATGCACAGCTACACTGGCCATGCACCGCCACTGCCACTGTCATGAACAGCTACACTGGCCATGCACCGCCACTGCCATGCACAGCTACACTGGCCATGCACCGCCACTGCCATGAACAGCTACACTGGCCATGCACCGCCACTGCCACTGTCATGCACAGCTACACTGGCCATGCACCGCCACTGCCATGCACAGCTACACTGGCCATGCACCGCCACTGCCATGCACAGCTACACTGGCCATGCACTGCCATTGCCATGAACAGCTACACTGGCCATGCACCGCCACTGCCATGCACAGCTACACTGGCCAAGCACCGCCACTGCCATGAACAGCTACACTGGCCATGCACCGCCACTGCCACTACCATGCACAGCTACACTGGCCATGCACCGCCACTGCCACTACCATGCACAGCTACACTGGCCATGCACCGCCACTGCCACTGCCATGAACAGCTACACTGGCCATGCACCGCCACTGCCACTGCCATGAACAGCTACACTGGCCATGCACCGCCACTGCCACTGCCATGAACAGCTACACTGGCCATGCACTGCCACTGCCACTGTCATGCACAGCTACACTGGCCATGCACCGCCACTGCCACTGCCATTCACAGCTACACTGGCCATGCACCGCCACTGCCACTGTCATGAACAGCTACACTGGCCATGCACCGCCACTGCCACTGCCATGTACAGCTACACTGGCCATGCACCGCCACTGCCACTGTCATGTACAGCTACACTGGCCATGCACCGCCACTGTCACTGCCATGTACAGCTACACTGGCCATGCACCGCCACTGCCACTGCCATGCACAGCTACACTGGCCATGCACCGCCACTGCCACTGTCATGTATAGCTACACTGGCCATGCACCGCCACTGTCATTGCCATGTACAGCTACACTGGCCATACACCGCCACTGCCACAATCATGAACATCTACACTGGCCATGCACCGCCACTGCCACTGCCATTCACAGCTACACTGGCCATGCACCGCCACTGTCATTGCCAAGCACAGCTACACTGGCCATGCACTGCCACTGCCACTGCCATGCACAGCTACACTGGCCATGCACCGCCACTGCCACTGCCATGAACAGCTACACTGGCCATGCACCGCCACTGCCACTGCCATGAACAGCTACACTGGCCATGCACTGCCACTGCCACTGTCATGCACAGCTACACTGGCCATGCACCGCCACTGCCACTGCCATGAACAGCTACACTGGCCATGCACCGCCACTGCCACTGCCATGAACAGCTACACTGGCCATGCACCGCCACTGCCACTGCCATGAACAGCTACACTGGCCATGCACTGCCACTGCCACTGTCATGCACAGCTACACTGGCCATGCACCGCCACTGCCACTGCCATTCACAGCTACACTGGCCATGCACCGCCACTGCCACTGTCATGAACAGCTACACTGGCCATGCACCGCCACTGCCACTGCCATGCACAGCTACACTGGCCATGCACCGCCACTGCCACTGCCATGCACAGCTACACTGGCCATGCACTGCCACTGCCACTGCCGTTCACAGCTACACTGGCCATGCACCGCCACTGCCACTGCCATGCACAGCTACACTGGCCATGCACCGCCACTGCCATGCACAGCTACACTGGCCATGCACTGCCATTGCCATGAACAGCTACACTGGCCATGCACCGCCACTGCCATGCACAGCTACACTGGCCAAGCACCGCCACTGCCATGAACAGCTACACTGGCCATGCACCGCCACTGCCACTACCATGCACAGCTACACTGGCCATGCACCGCCACTGCCACTACCATGCACAGCTACACTGGCCATGCACCGCCACTGCCACTGCCATGAACAGCTACACTGGCCATGCACCGCCACTGCCACTGCCATGAACAGCTACACTGGCCATGCACCGCCACTGCCACTGCCATGAACAGCTACACTGGCCATGCACTGCCACTGCCACTGTCATGCACAGCTACACTGGCCATGCACCGCCACTGCCACTGCCATTCACAGCTACACTGGCCATGCACCGCCACTGCCACTGTCATGAACAGCTACACTGGCCATGCACCGCCACTGCCACTGCCATGCACAGCTACACTGGCCATGCACCGCCACTGCCACTGCCATGCACAGCTACACTGGCCATGCACTGCCACTGCCACTGCCGTTCACAGCTACACTGGCCATGCACCGCCACTGCCACTGCCATTCACAGCTACACTGGCCATGCACCGCCTCTGCCACTGCCATGCACAGCTACACTGGCCATGCACCGCCACTGCCACTGTCATGCACAACTACACTGGCCATGCACCGCCACTGCCACTGTCATGAACAGCTACACTGGCCATGCACCGCCATTGCCATGCACAGCTACACTGGCCATGCACCGCCACTGCCATGAACAGCTACACTGGCCATGCACCGCCACTGCCATTGTCATGCACAGCTACACTGGCCATGCACCGCCACTGCCATGCACAGCTACACTGGCCATGCACCGCCACTGCCATGAACATCTACACTGGCCATGCACTGCCACTGCCACTACCATGCACAGCTACACCGGCCATGCACCGCCACTGCCACTGCCATGTACAGCTACACTGGCCATGCACCACCACTGCCGCTGCCATGCACAGCTACACTGGCCATGCACCGCCACTGTCACTGCCATGCACAGCTACACTGGCCATGCACCGCCACTGTCACTGCCATGCACAGCTACACTAGCCATGCACCGCCACTGCCACTGTCATGCACAGCTACACTGGCCATGCACCGCCACTGCCACTGTCATGAACAGCTACACTGGCCATGCACCGCCACTGCCATGCACAGCTACACTGGCCATGCACCGCCACTGCCATGAACAGCTACACTGGCCATGCACCGCCACTGCCACTGTCATGCACAGCTACACTGGCCATGCACCGCCACTGCCATGCACAGCTACACTGGCCATGCACCGCCACTGCCATGCACAGCTACACTGGCCATGCACTGCCATTGCCATGAACAGCTACACTGGCCATGCACCGCCACTGCCATGCACAGCTACACTGGCCAAGCACCGCCACTGCCATGAACAGCTACACTGGCCATGCACCGCCACTGCCACTACCATGCACAGCTACACTGGCCATGCACCGCCACTGCCACTACCATGCACAGCTACACTGGCCATGCACCGCCACTGCCACTGCCATGAACAGCTACACTGGCCATGCACCGCCACTGCCACTGCCATGAACAGCTACACTGGCCATGCACCGCCACTGCCACTGCCATGAACAGCTACACTGGCCATGCACTGCCACTGCCACTGTCATGCACAGCTACACTGGCCATGCACCGCCACTGCCACTGCCATTCACAGCTACACTGGCCATGCACCGCCACTGCCACTGTCATGAACAGCTACACTGGCCATGCACCGCCACTGCCACTGCCATGTACAGCTACACTGGCCATGCACCGCCACTGCCACTGTCATGTACAGCTACACTGGCCATGCACCGCCACTGTCACTGCCATGTACAGCTACACTGGCCATGCACCGCCACTGCCACTGCCATGCACAGCTACACTGGCCATGCACCGCCACTGCCACTGTCATGTATAGCTACACTGGCCATGCACCGCCACTGTCATTGCCATGTACAGCTACACTGGCCATACACCGCCACTGCCACAATCATGAACATCTACACTGGCCATGCACCGCCACTGCCACTGCCATTCACAGCTACACTGGCCATGCACCGCCACTGTCATTGCCAAGCACAGCTACACTGGCCATGCACTGCCACTGCCACTGCCATGCACAGCTACACTGGCCATGCACCGCCATTGTCAGTGCCATGCACATCTACACTGGCCATGCACCGCCACTGCCACTGCAATGCACAGCTACACTGGCCATGCACCGCCACTGCCACTGCCATGCTCAGCTACACTGGCCATGCACCGCCACTGCCACTGCCATGCACAGCTACACTGGCCATGCACCGCCACTGTCACTGGCATGCACAGCTACACTGGCCATGCACCGCCACTGCCATGCACAGCTACACTGGCCATGCACCGCCACAGCCATGAACAGCTACACTGGCCATGCACCGCCACTGCCACTGTCATGCACAGCTACACTGGCCATGCACCGCCACTGCCATGCACAGCTACACTGGCCATGCACCGCCACAGCCATGAACAGCTACACTGGCCATGCACCGCCACTGCCACTGTCATGCACAGCTACACTGGCCATGCACCGCCACTGCCATGCACAGCTACACTGGCCACGCACCGCCACTGCCATGCACAGCTACACTGGCCATGCACTGCCATTGCCATGAACAGCTACACTGGCCATGCACCGCCACTGCCATGCACAGCTACACTGGCCAAGCACCGCCACTGCCATGAACAGCTACACTGGCCATGCACCGCCACTGCCACTACCATGCACAGCTACACTGGCCATGCACCGCCACTGCCACTACCATGCACAACTACACTGGCCATGCACAGCCACTGCCACTGCCATGAACAGCTACACTGGCCATGCACCGCCACTGCCACTGCCATTCACAGCTACACTGGCCATGCACCGCCACTGCCACTGCCATGAACAGCTACACTGGCCATGCACCGCCACTGCCACTGTCATGCACAGCTACACTGGCCATGCACCGCCACTGCCACTGCCATTCACAGCTACACTGGCCATGCACTGCCATTGCCATGAACAGCTACACTGGCCATGCACCGCCACTGCCATGCACAGCTACACTGGCCAAGCACCGCCACTGCCATGAACAGCTACACTGGCCATGCACCGCCACTGCCACTACCATGCACAGCTACACTGGCCATGCACCGCCACTGCCACTACCATGCACAACTACACTGGCCATGCACAGCCACTGCCACTGCCATGAACAGCTACACTGGCCATGCACCGCCACTGCCACTGCCATTCACAGCTACACTGGCCATGCACCGCCACTGCCACTGCCATGAACAGCTACACTGGCCATGCACCGCCACTGCCACTGTCATGCACAGCTACACTGGCCATGCACCGCCACTGCCACTGCCATTCACAGCTACACTGGCCATGCACCGCCACTGCCACTGTCATGAACAGCTACACTGGCCATGCACCGCCACTGCCACTGCCATGTACAGCTACACTGGCCATGCACCGCCACTGCCACTGCCATGTACAGCTACACTGGCCATGCACCGCCACTGTCACTGCCATGTACATCTACACTGGCCATGCACCGCCACTGCCACTGCCATGCACAGCTACACTGGCCATGCACCGCCACTGCCATTGTCATGTATAGCTACACTGGCCATGCACCGCCACTGTCATTGCCATGTACATCTACACTGGCCATACACCGCCACTGCCACTGTCATGAACAGCTACAATGGCCATGCACCGCCACTGCCACTGCCATGCACAGCTACACTGGCCATGCACCGCCACTGCCACTGTCATGTATAGCTACACTGGCCATGCACCGCCACTGTCACTGCCATGAACAGCTACACTGGCCATACACCGCCACTGCCACTGTCATGACCAGCTACACTGGCCATGCACGGCCACTGTCACTACCATGTACAGCTACACTGGCCATGCACCGCCACTACCACTGCCATGTACAGCTACACTGGCCATGCAGCGCCACTGTCACCGCCATGTACAGCCACACTGGCCATGCGCCGCCACTGACACTGCCATGCACAGCTACACTAGCCATGCACCGCCACTGCCACTACCATGCACAGCTACACTGGCCATACACCGCCACTGTCACTGACATGCACAGCTACACTGGCCATGCACCGCCACTGCCACTGCCATGCACAGCTACACTGGCCATGCACCGCCACTGCCACTGCCATTCACAGCTACACTGGCCATGCACCGCCACTGCCACTGTCATGAACAGCTACACTGGCCATGCACCGCCACTGCCACTGCCATGCACAGCTACACTGGCCATGCACCGCCACTGCCACTGCCATTCACAGCTACACTGGCCATGCACCGCCACTGCCACTGTCATGAACAGCTACACTGGCCATGCACCGCCACTGCCACTGCCATGTACAGCTACACTGGCCATGCACCGCCACTGCCACTGCCATGTACAGCTACACTGGCCATGCACCGCCACTGCCACTGCCATGTACAGCTACACTGGCCATGCACCGCCACTGCCACTGCCATGCACAGCTACACTGGCCATGCACCGCCACTGCCACTGTCATGTATAGCTACACTGGCCATGCACCGCCACTGTCATTGCCATGTACATCTACACTGGCCATACACCGCCACTGCCACTGTCATGAACAGCTACAATGGCCATGCACCGCCACTGCCACTGCCATGCACAGCTACACTGGCCATGCACTGCCACTGCCACTGCCATGCACAGCTACACTGGCCATGCACCGCCACTGTCAGTGCCATGCACATCTACACTGGCCATGCACCGCCACTGCCACTGCCATGCACAGCTACACTGGCCATGCACCGCCACTGTCACTGACATGCACAGCTACACTGGCCATGCACCGCCACTGTCACTGCCATGCACAGCTACACTGGCCATGCACCGCCACTGTCACTGACATGCACAGCCACACTGGCCATGCACCGCCACTGTCACTGCCATGCACAGCTACACTGGCCATGCACCGCCACTGCCACTACCATGCACAGCCACACTGGCCATGCGCCGCCACTGTCACTGCCATGCACATCTACACTGGCCATGCACCGCCACTGCCACTACCATGCACAGCTACACTGGCCATGCACCGCCGCTGTCACTACCATGCACAGCTACACTGGCCATGCACCGCCACTGTCACTGCAATGCACAGCTACACTGGCCATGCACCGCCACTGCCACTGCCATGCACAGCTACACTGGCCATGCACCGCCACTGCCACTGCCATGCACAGCTACACTGGCCATGCACCGCCACTGCCACTGCCATGCACAGCTACACTGGCCATGCACTGCCACTGCCACTGCCGTTCACAGCTACACTGGCCATGCACCGCCACTGCCACTGCCATTCACAGCTACACTGGCCATGCACCGCCACTGCCACTGCCATTCACAGCTACACTGGCCATGCACCGCCACTGCCACTGCCATGAACAGCTACACTGGCCATGCACCGCCACTGCCACAGCCATGAACAGCTACAATGGCCATGCACTGCCACTGCCACTGTCATGCACAGCTACACTGGCCATGCACCGCCACTGCCATGCACAGCTACACTGGCCAAGCACCGCCACTGCCATGCACAGCTACACTGGCCATGCACTGCCATTGCCATGAACAGCTACACTGGCCATGCACTGCCACTGCCACTGTCATGCACAGCTACACTGGCCATGCACCGCCACTGCCATGCATAGCTACACTGGCCATGCACCGCCACTGCCATGCACAGCTACACTGGCCATGCACTGCCATTGCCATGAACAGCTACACTGGCCATGCACCGCCACTGCCATGCACAGCTACACTTGCCAAGCACCGCCACTGCCATGAACAGCTACACTGGCCATGCACCGCCACTGCCACTACCATGCACAGCTACACTGGCCATGCGCCGCCACTGCCACTACCATGCACAACTACACTGGCCACGCACAGCCACTGCCACTGCCATGAACAGCTACACTGGCCATGCACCGCCACTGCCACTGCCATTCACAGCTACACTGGCCATGCACCGCCACTGCCACTGTCATGAACAGCTACACTGGCCATGCACCGCCACTGCCACTGCCATGTACAGCTACACTGGCCATGCACCGCCACTGCAACTGCCATGTACAGCTACACTGGCCATGCACCGCCACTGTCACTGCCATGTACAGCTACACTGGCCATGCACCGCCACTGCCACTGCCATGCACAGCTACACTGGCCATGCACCGCCACTGCCACTGTCATGTATAGCTACACTGGCCATGCACCGCCACTGTCATTGCCATGTACATCTACACTGGCCATACACCGCCACTGCCACTGTCATGAACAGCTACACTGGCCATGCACCGCCACTGCCATTGCCATGCACAGCTACACTGGCCATGCACTGCCACTGCCACTGCCATGCACAGCTACACTGGCCATGCACCGCCACTGTCAGTGCCATGCACATCTACACTGGCCATGCACCGCCACTGCCACTGCCATGCACAGCTACACTGGCCATGCACCGCCACTGTCACTGACATGCACAGCTACACTGGCCATGCACCGCCACTGTCACTGCCATGCACAGCTACACTGGCCATGCACCGCCACTGTCACTGACATGCACAGCCACACTGGCCATGCACCGCCACTGTCACTGCCATGCACAGCTACACTGGCCATGCACCGCCACTGCCACTACCATGCACAGCCACACTGGCCATGCGCCGCCACTGTCACTGCCATGCACATCTACACTGGCCATGCACCGCCACTGCCACTACCATGCACAGCTACACTGGCCATGCACCGCCGCTGTCACTACCATGCACAGCTACACTGGCCATGCACCGCCACTGTCACTGCAATGCACAGCTACACTGGCCATGCACCGCCACTGCCACTGCCATGCACAGCTACACTGGCCATGCACCGCCACTGCCACTGCCATGCACAGCTACACTGGCCATGCACCGCCACTGCCACTGCCATGCACAGCTACACTGGCCATGCACCGCCACTGCCACTGCCGTTCACAGCTACACTGGCCATGCACCGCCACTGCCACTGCCATTCACAGCTACACTGGCCATGCACCGCCACTGCCACTACCATGCACAGCTACACTGGCCATGCACCGCCACTGCCACTGCCATGCACAGCTACACTGGCCATGCACCGCCACTGCCACTGCCATGCACAGCTACACTGGCCATGCACCGCCACTGCCACTGCCATGCACAGCTACACTGGCCATGCACTGCCACTGCCACTGCCGTTCACAGCTACACTGGCCATGCACCGCCACTGCCACTGCCATTCACAGCTACACTGGCCATGCACCGCCACTGCCACTGCCATTCACAGCTACACTGGCCATGCACCGCCACTGCCACTGCCATGAACAGCTACACTGGCCATGCACCGCCACTGCCACAGCCATGAACAGCTACACTGGCCATGCACTGCCACTGCCACTGTCATGCACAGCTACACTGGCCATGCACCGCCACTGCCATGCACAGCTACACTGGCAAAGCACCGCCACTGCCATGCACAGCAACACTGGCCATGCACTGCCATTGCCATGAACAGCTACACTGGCCATGCACTGCCACTGCCACTGTCATGCACAGCTACACTGGCCATGCACCGCCACTGCCATGCACAGCTACACTGGCCATGCACCGCCACTGCCATGCACAGCTACACTGGCCATGCACTGCCATTGCCATGAACAGCTACACTGGCCATGCACCGCCACTGCCATGCACAGCTACACTGGCCAAGCACCGCCACTGCCATGAACAGCTACACTGGCCATGCACCGCCACTGCCACTACCATGCACAGCTACACTGGCCATGCGCCGCCACTGCCACTACCATGCACAACTACACTGGCCATGCACAGCCACTGCCACTGCCATGAACAGCTACACTGGCCATGCACCGCCACTGCCACTGCCATTCACAGCTACACTGGCCATGCACCGCCACTGCCACTGTCATGAACAGCTACACTGGCCATGCACCGCCACTGCCACTGCCATGTACAGCTACACTGGCCATGCACCGCCACTGCAACTGCCATGTACAGCTACACTGGCCATGCACCGCCACTGTCACTGCCATGTACAGCTACACTGGCCATGCACCGCCACTGCCACTGCCATGCACAGCTACACTGGCCATGCACCGCCACTGCCACTGTCATGTATAGCTACACTGGCCATGCACCGCCACTGTCATTGCCATGTACATCTACACTGGCCATACACCGCCACTGCCACTGTCATGAACAGCTACACTGGCCATGCACCGCCACTGCCATTGCCATGTACAGCTACACTGGCCATGCACTGCCACTGCCACTGCCATGCACAGCTACACTGGCCATGCACCGCCACTGTCAGTGCCATGCACATCTACACTGGCCATGCACCGCCACTGCCACTGCCATGCACAGCTACACTGGCCATGCACCGCCACTGTCACTGACATGCACAGCTACACTGGCCATGCACCGCCACTGTCACTGCCATGCACAGCTACACTGGCCATGCACCGCCACTGTCACTGACATGCACAGCCACACTGGCCATGCACCGCCACTGTCACTGCCATGCACAGCTACACTGGCCATGCACCGCCACTGCCACTACCATGCACAGCCACACTGGCCATGCGCCGCCACTGTCACTGCCATGCACATCTACACTGGCCATGCACCGCCACTGCCACTACCATGCACAGCTACACTGGCCATGCACCGCCGCTGTCACTACCATGCACAGCTACACTGGCCATGCACCGCCACTGTCACTGCAATGCACAGCTACACTGGCCATGCACCGCCACTGCCACTGCCATGCACAGCTACACTGGCCATGCACCGCCACTGCCACTGCCATGCACAGCTACACTGGCCATGCACCGCCACTGCCACTGCCATGCACAGCTACACTGGCCATGCACTGCCACTGCCACTGCCGTTCACAGCTACACTGGCCATGCACCGCCACTGCCACTGCCATTCACAGCTACACTGGCCATGCACCGCCACTGCCACAGCCATGAACAGCTACACTGGCCATGCACTGCCACTGCCACTGTCATGCACAGCTACACTGGCCATGCACCGCCACTGCCATGCACAGCTACACTGGCCAAGCACCGCCACTGCCATGCACAGCTACACTGGCCATGCACTGCCATTGCCATGAACAGCTACACTAGCCATGCACTGCCACTGCCACTGTCATGCACAGCTACACTGGCCATGCACCGCCACTGCCATGCACATCTACACTGGCCATGCACCGCCACTGCCATGCACAGCTACACTGGCCATGCACTGCCATTGCCATGAACAGCTACACTGGCCATGCACCGCCACTGCCATGCACAGCTACACTGGCCAAGCACCGCCACTGCCATGAACAGCTACACTGGCCATGCACCGCCACTGCCACTACCATGCACAGCTACACTGGCCATGCACCGCCACTGCCACTGCCATGCACAGCTACACTGGCCATGCACCGCCACTGCCACTGCCATGCACAGCTACACTGGCCATGCACCGCCACTGCCACTGCCATGCACAGCTACACTTGCCATGCACTGCCACTGTCACTGCCGTTCACAGCTACACTGGCCATGCACCGCCACTGCCACTGCCATTCACAGCTACACTGGCCATGCACCGCCACTGCCACTGCCATTCACAGCTACACTGGCCATGCACCGCCACTGCCACTGCCATGAACAGCTACACTGGCCATGCACCGCCACTGCCACAGCCATGAACAGCTACACTGGCCATGCACTGCCACTGCCACTGTCATGCACAGCTACACTGGCCATGCACCGCCACTGCCATGCACAGCTACACTGGCCAAGCACCGCCACTGCCATGCACAGCTACACTGGCCATGCACTGCCATTGCCATGAACAGCTACACTGGCCATGCACTGCCACTGCCACTGTCATGCACAGCTACACTGGCCATGCACCGCCACTGCCATGCACAGCTACACTGGCCATGCACCGCCACTGCCATGCACAGCTACACTGGCCATGCACTGCCATTGCCATGAACAGCTACACTGGCCATGCACCGCCACTGCCATGCACAGCTACACTGGCCAAGCACCGCCACTGCCATGAACAGCTACACTGGCCATGCACCGCCACTGCCACTACCATGCACAGCTACACTGGCCATGCACCGCCACTGCCACTACCATGCACAACTACACTGGCCATGCACAGCCACTGCCACTGCCATGAACAGCTACACTGGCCATGCACCGCCACTGCCACTGCCATTCACAGCTACACTGGCCATGCACCGCCACTGCCACTGCCATGAACAGCTACACTGGCCATGCACCGCCACTGCCACTGTCATGCACAGCTACACTGGCCATGCACCGCCACTGCCACTGCCATTCACAGCTACACTGGCCATGCACCGCCACTGCCACTGTCATGAACAGCTACACTGGCCATGCACCGCCACTGCCACTGCCATGTACAGCTACACTGGCCATGCACCGCCACTGCCACTGCCATGTACAGCTACACTGGCCATGCACCGCCACTGTCACTGCCATGTACAGCTACACTGGCCATGCACTGCCACTGCCACTGCCATGCACAGCTACATTGGCCATGCACCGCCACTGCCACTGTCATGTATAGCTACACTGGCCATGCACCGCCACTGTCATTGCCATGTACATCTACACTGGCCATACACCGCCACTGCCACTGTCATGAACAGCTACACTGGCCATGCACCGCCACTGCCATTGCCATGCACAGCTACACTGGCCATGCACTGCCACTGCCACTGCCATGCACAGCTACACTGGCCATGCACCGCCACTGTCAGTGCCATGCACATCTACATTGGCCATGCACCGCCGCTGCCACTGCCATGCACAGCTACACTGGCCATGCACCGCCACTGTCACTGACATGCACAGCTACACTGGCCATGCGCCGCCACTGTCACTGTCATGCACAGCTACACTGGCCATGCACCGCCACTGTCACTGACATGCACAGCCACACTGTCCATGCACCGCCACTGTCACTGCCATGCACATCTACACTGGCCATGCACCGCCACTGCCACTACCATGCACAACCACACTGGCCATGCGCCGCCACTGTCACTGCCATGCACAGCTACACTGGCCATGCACCGCCACTGCCACTACCATGCACAGCTACACTGGCCATGCACCGCCGCTGTCACTACCATGCACAGCTACACTGGCCATGCACCGCCACTGGCACTGCAATGCACAGCTACACTGGCCATGCACCGCCACTGCCACTGCCATGCACAGCTACACTGGCCATGCACCGCCACTGCCACTGCCATGCACAGCTACACTGGCCATGCACCGCCACTGCCACTGTCATGTATAGCTACACTGGCCATGCACCGCCACTGCCACTGCCGTTCACAGCTACACTGGCCATGCACCGCCACTGCCACTGCCATTCACAGCTACACTGGCCATGCACCGCCACTGCCACTGCCATGCACAGCTACACTTGCCATGCACCGCCACTGCCACTGCCATGCACAGCTACACAGGCCATGCACCGCCACTGTCACTGACATGCACAGCTACACTGGCCATGCACCGCCACTGCCATGCACAGCTACACTGGCCATGCACCGCCACAGCCATGAACAGCTACACTGGCCATACACCGCCACTGCCACTGTCATGCACAGCTACACTGGCCATGCACCGCCACTGCCATGCACAGCTACACTGGCCATGCACTGCCATTGCCATGAACAGCTACACTGGCCATGCACCGCCACTGCCATGCACAGCTACACTGGCCAAGCACCGCCACTGCCATGAACAGCTACACTGGCCATGCACCGCCACTGCCACTACCATGCACAGCTACACTGGCCATGCACCGCCACTGCCACTACCATGCACAACTACACTGGCCATGCACCGCCACTGCCACTGCCATGAACCGCTACACTGGCCATGCACCGCCACTGCCACTGCCATTCACAGCTACACTGGCCATGCACCGCCACTGCCACTACCATGAACAGCTACACTGGCCATGCACTGCCACTGCCACTGTCATGCACAGCTACACTGGCCATTCACCGCCACTGCCACTGCCATTCACAGCTACACTGGCCATGCACCGCCACTGCCACTGCCATTCACAGCTACACTGGCCATGCACCGCCACTGCCACTACCATGAACAGCTACACTGGCCATGCACCGCCACTGCCACTGTCATGTATAGCTACACTGGCCATGCACCGCCACTGTCATTGCCATGTACATCTACACTGGCCATACACCGCCACTGCCACTGTCATGAACAGCTACACTGGCCATGCACCGCCACTGCCATTGCCATGCACAGCTACACTGGCCATGCACTGCCACTGCCACTGCCATGCACAGCTACACTGGCCATGCACCGCCACTGTCAGTGCCATGCACATCTACACTGGCCATGCACCGCCACTGCCACTGCCATGCACAGCTACACTGGCCATGCACCGCCACTGTCACTGACATGCACAGCTACACTGGCCATGCACCGCCACTGTCACTGCCATGCACAGCTACACTGGCCATGCACCGCCACTGTCACTGACATGCACAGCCACACTGGCCATGCACCGCCACTGTCACTGCCATGCACAGCTACACTGGCCATGCACCGCCACTGCCACTACCATGCACAGCCACACTGGCCATGCGCCGCCACTGTCACTGCCATGCACAGCTACACTGGCCATGCACCGCCACTGCCACTACCATGCACAGCTACACTGGCCATGCACCGCCGCTGTCACTACCATGCACAGCTACACTGGCCATGCACCGCCACTGTCACTGCAATGCACAGCTACACTGGCCATGCACCGCCACTGCCACTGCCATGCACAGCTACACTGGCCATGCACCGCCACTGCCACTGCCATGCACAGCTACACTGGCCATGCACCGCCACTGCCACTGCCATGCACAGCTACACTGGCCATGCACTGCCAATGCCACTGCCGTTCACAGCTACACTGGCCATGCACCGCCACTGCCACTGCCATTCACAGCTACATTGGCCATGCACCGCCACTGCCACTGCCATGCACAGCTACACTGGCCATGCACCGCCACTGCCACTGTCATGCACAGCTACACTGGCCATGCACCGCCACTGCCACTGTCATGCACAGCTACACTGGCCATGCACCGCCACTGCCATGCACAGCTACACTGGCCATGCACCGCCACTGCCATGAACATCTACACTGGCCATGCACTGCCACTGCCACTACCATGCACAGCTACACCGGCCATGCACCGCCACTGCCACTGCCATGTACAACTACACTGGCCATGCACCACCACTGCCACTGCCATGCCCAGCTACACTGGCCATGCACCGCCACTGTCACTGCCATGCACAGCTACACTGGCCATGCACCGCCACTGTCACGGCCATGCACAGCTACACTAGCCATGCACCGCCACTGCCACTGTCATGCACAGCTACACAGGCCATGCACCGCCACTGCCACTGTCATGAACATCTACACTGGCCATGCACCGCCACTGCCATGCACAGCTACACTGGCCATGCACCGCCACTGCCATAAACAGCTACACTGGCCATGCACCGCCACTGCCACTGTCATGCACAGCTACACTGGCCATGCACCGCCACTGCCACTACCATGCACAGCTACACTGGCCATGCACCGCCACTGCCACTACCATGCACAACTACACTGGCCATGCACAGCCACTGCCACTGCCATGAACAGCTACACTGGCCATGTACCGCCACTGCCACTGCCATTCACAGCTACACTGGCCATGCACCGCCACTGCCACTGCCATGAACAGCTACACTGGCCATGCACTACCACTGCCACTGTCATGCACAGCTACACTGGCCATGCACCGCCACTGCCACTGCCATTCAAAGCTACACTGGCCATGCACCGCCACTGCCACTGTCATGAACAGCTACACTGGCCATGCACCGCCACTGCCACTGCCATGTACAGCTACACTGGCCATGCACCGCCACTGCCATGCACAGCTACACTGGCCATGCACCGCCACTGCCACTACCATGCACAGCTACACTGGCCATGCACCGCCGCTGTCACTACCATGCACAGCTACACTGGCCATGCACCGCCACTGTCACTGCAATGCACAGCTACACTGGCCATGCACCGCCACTGCCACTGCCATGCACAGCTACACTGGCCATGCACCGCCACTGCCACTGCCATGCACAGCTACACTGGCCATGCACCGCCACTGCCACTGCCATGCACAGCTACACTGGCCATGCACTGCCAATGCCACTGCCGTTCACAGCTACACTGGCCATGCACCGCCACTGCCACTGCCATTCACAGCTACACTGGCCATGCACCGCCACTGCCACTGCCATGCACATCTACACTGGCCATGCACCGCCACTGCCACTGTCATGCACAGCTACACTGGCCATGCACCGCCACTGCCACTGTCATGCACAGCTACACTGGCCATGCACCGCCACTGCCATGCACAGCTACACTGGCCATGCACCGCCACTGCCATGAACATCTACACTGGCCATGCACTGCCACTGCCACTACCATGCACAGCTACACCGGCCATGCACCGCCACTGCCACTGCCATGTACAGCTACACTGGCCATGCACCACCACTGCCACTGCCATGCCCAGCTACACTGGCCATGCACCGCCACTGTCACTGCCATGCACAGCTACACTGGCCATGCACCGCCACTGTCACTGCCATGCACAGCTACACTAGCCATGCACCGCCACTGCCACTGTCATGCACAGCTACACAGGCCATGCACCGCCACTGCCACTGTCATGAACATCTACACTGGCCATGCACCGCCACTGCCATGCACAGCTACACTGGCCATGCACCGCCACTGCCATGAACAGCTACACTGGCCATGCACCGCCACTGCCACTGTCATGCACAGCTACACTGGCCATGCACCGCCACTGCCACTACCATGCACAGCTACACTGGCCATGCACCGCCACTGCCACTACCATGCACAACTACACTGGCCATGCACAGCCACTGCCACTGCCATGAACAGCTACACTGGCCATGCACCGCCACTGCCACTGCCATTCACAGCTACACTGGCCATGCACCGCCACTGCCACTGCCATGAACAGCTACACTGGCCATGCACTACCACTGCCACTGTCATGCACAGCTACACTGGCCATGCACCGCCACTGCCACTGCCATTCAAAGCTACACTGGCCATGCACCGCCACTGCCACTGTCATGAACAGCTACACTGGCCATGCACCGCCACTGCCACTGCCATGTACAGCTACACTGGCCATGCACCGCCACTGCCACTGCCATGTACAGCTACACTGGCCATGCACCGCCGCTGTCACTGCCATGTACAGCTACACTGGCCATGCACCGCCACTGCCACTGCCATGCACAGCTACACTGGCCATGCACCGCCACTGCCACTGTCATGTATAGCTACACTGGCCATGCACTGCCACTGTCATTGCCATGTACATCTACACTGGCCATACACCGCCACTGCCACTGTCATGAACAGCTACACTGGCCATGCACCGCCACTGCCATTGCCATGCACAGCTACACTGGCCATGCACTGCCACTGCCACTGCCATGCACAGCTACACTGGCCATGCACCGCCACTGTCAGTGCCATGTACAGCTACACTGGCCATGCACCGCCACTGCCACTGCCATGCACAGCTACACTGGCCATGCACCGCCACTGTCACTGCCATGCACAGCTACACTGGCCATGCACCGCCACTGTCACTGACATGCACAGCCACACTGGCCATGCACCGCCACTGTCACTGCCATGCACAGCTACACTGGCCATGCACCGCCACTGCCACTACCATGCACAGCCACACTGGCCATACGCCGCCACTGTCACTGCCATGCACAGCTACACTAGCCATGCACCGCCACTGCCACTGTCATGCACAGCTACACAGGCCATGCACCGCCACTGCCACTGTCATGAACATCTACACTGGCCATGCACCGCCACTGCCATGCACAGCTACACTGGCCATGCACCGCCACTGCCATGAACAGCTACACTGGCCATGCACCGCCACTGCCACTGTCATGCACAGCTACACTGGCCATGCACCGCCACTGCCACTACCATGCACAGCTACACTGGCCATGCACCGCCACTGCCACTACCATGCACAACTACACTGGCCATGCACAGCCACTGCCACTGCCATGCACAGCTACACTGGCCATGCACCGCCACTGCCACTGCCATTCACAGCTACACTGGCCATGCACCGCCACTGCCACTGCCATGAACAGCTACACTGGCCATGCACTACCACTGCCACTGTCATGCACAGCTACACTGGCCATGCACCGCCACTGCCACTGCCATTCAAAGCTACACTGGCCATGCACCGCCACTGCCACTGTCATGAACAGCTACACTGGCCATGCACCGCCACTGCCACTGCCATGTACAGCTACACTGGCCATGCACCGCCACTGCCACTGCCATGTACAGCTACACTGGCCATGCACCGCCGCTGTCACTGCCATGTACAGCTACACTGGCCATGCACCGCCACTGCCACTGCCATGCACAGCTACACTGGCCATGCACCGCCACTGCCACTGTCATGTATAGCTACACTGGCCATGCACTGCCACTGTCATTGCCATGTACATCTACACTGGCCATACACCGCCACTGCCACTGACATGAACAGCTACACTGGCCATGCACCGCCACTGCCATTGCCATGCACAGCTACACTGGCCATGCACTGCCACTGCCACTGCCATGCACAGCTACACTGGCCATGCACCGCCACTGTCAGTGCCATGTACAGCTACACTGGCCATGCACCGCCACTGCCACTGTCATGAACAGCTACACTGGCCATGCACTGCCACTGCCACTGCCATGCACAGCTACACTGGCCATGCACCGCCACTGTCAGTGCCATGTACGACTACACTGGCCATGCACCGCCACTGCCACTGCCATGCACAGCTACACTGGCCATGCACCGCCACTGTCACTGCCATGCACAGCTACACTGGCCATGCACCGCCACTGTCACTGACATGCACAGCCACACTGGCCATGCACCGCCACTGTCACTGCCATGCACAGCTACACTGGCCATGCACCGCCACTGCCACTACCATGCACAGCCACACTGGCCATACGCCGCCACTGTCACTGCCATGCACAGCTACACTAGCCATGCACCGCCATTGCCACTGTCATGCACAGCTACACAGGCCATGCACCGCCACTGCCACTGTCATGAACATCTACACTGGCCATGCACCGCCACTGCCATGCACAGCTACACTGGCCATGCACCGCCACTGCCATGAACAGCTACACTGGCCATGCACCGCCACTGCCACTGTCATGCACAGCTACACTGGCCATGCACCGCCACTGCCACTACCATGCACAGCTACACTGGCCATGCACCGCCACTGCCACTACCATGCACAACTACACTGGCCATGCACAGCCACTGCCACTGCCATGAACAGCTACACTGGCCATGCACCGCCACTGCCACTGCCATTCACAGCTACACTGGCCATGCACCGCCACTGCCACTGCCATGAACAGCTACACTGGCCATGCACTACCACTGCCACTGTCATGCACAGCTACACTGGCCATGCACCGCCACTGCCACTGCCATTCAAAGCTACACTGGCCATGCACCGCCACTGCCACTGTCATGAACAGCTACACTGGCCATGCACCGCCACTGCCACTGCCATGTACAGCTACACTGGCCATGCACCGCCACTGCCACTGCCATGTACAGCTACACTGGCCATGCACCGCCACTGCCACTGCCATGCACAGCTACACTGGCCATGCACCGCCACTGCCACTGTCATGTATAGCTACACTAGCCATGCACTGCCACTGTCATTGCCATGTACATCTACACTGGCCATACACCGCCACTGCCACTGACATGAACAGCTACACTGGCCATGCACCGCCACTGCCATTGCCATGCACAGCTACACTGGCCATGCACTGCCACTGCCACTGCCATGCACAGCTACACTGGCCATGCACCGCCACTGTCAGTGCCATGTACAGCTACACTGGCCATGCACCGCCACTGCCACTGCCATGCACAGCTACACTGGCCATGCACCGCCACTGTCACTGCCATGCACAGCTACACTGGCCATGCACCGCCACTGTCACTGCCATGCACAGCTACACTGGCCATGCACCGCCACTGCCACTACCATGCACAGCCACACTGGCCATACGCCGCCACTGTCACTGCCATGCACAGCTACACTGGCCATGCACCGCCACTGCCACTACCATGCACAGCTACACTGGCCATGCACCGCCGCTGTCACTACCATGCACAGCTACACTGGCCATGCACCGCCACTGTCACTGCAATGCACAGCTACACTGGCCATGCACCGCCACTGCCACTGCCATGCACAACTACACTGGCCATGCACCGCCACTGCCACTGCCATGCACAGCTACACTGGCCATGCACCGCCACTACCACTGCCATGCACAGCTACACTGGCCATGCACTGCCACTGCCACTGCCGTTCACAGCTACACTGGCCATGCACCGCCACTGCCACTGCCATTCACAGCTACACTGGCCATGCACCGCCACTGCCACTGCCATGCACAGCTACACTGGCCATGCACCGCCACTGCCACTGTCATGCACAGCTACACTGGCCATGCACCGCCACTGTCATTGCCATGCACAGCTACACTGGCCATGCACCGCCACTGCCATGCACAGCTACACTGGCCATGCACCGCCACTGCCATGAACATCTACACTGGCCATGCACTGCCACTGCCACTACCATGCACAGCTACACCGGCCATGCACCGCCACTGCCACTGCCATGTACAGCTACACTGGCCATGCACCACCACTGCCACTGCCATGCCCAGCTACACTGGCCATGCACCGCCACTGTCACTGCCATGCACAGCTACACTGGCCATGCACCGCCACTGTCACTGCCATGCACAGCTACACTAGCCATGCACCGCCACTGCCACTGTCATGCACAGCTACACAGGCCATGCACCGCCACTGCCACTGTCATGAACATCTACACTGGCCATGCACCGCCACTGCCATGCACAGCTACACTGGCCATGCACCGCCACTGCCATGAACAGCTACACTGGCCATGCACCGCCACTGCCACTGTCATGCACAGCTACACTGGCCATGCACCGCCACTGCCATGCACAGCTACACTGGCCATGCACCGCCACTGCCATGCACAGCTACACTGGCCATGCACTGCCATTGCCATGAACAGCTACACTGGCCATGCACCGCCACTGCCACTACCATGCACAGCTACACTGGCCATGCACCGCCACTGCCATGAACAGCTACACTGGCCATGCACCGCCACTGCCACTACCATGCACAGCTACACTGGCCATGCACCGCCACTGCCACTACCATGCACAGCTACACAGGCCATGCACCGCCACTGCCACTGCCATGAACAGCTACACTGGCCATGCACCGCCACTGCCACTGCCATGAACAGCTACACTGGCCATGCACCGCCACTGCCACTGCCATGCACAGCTACACTGGCCATGCACTGCCACTGCCACTGTCATGCACAGCTACACTGGCCATGCATCGCCACTGCCACTGCCATTCACAGCTACACTGGCCATGCACTGCCACTGCCACTGTCATGAACAGCTACACTGGCCATGCACCACCACTGCCACTGCCATGTACAGCTACACTGGCCATGCACCGCCACTGCCACTGCCATGTACAGCTACACTGGCCATGCACCGCCACTGTCACTGCCATGTACAGCTACACTGGCCATGCACCGCCACTGCCACTGCCATGCACAGCTACACTGGCCATGCACCGCCACTGCCACAGTCATGTATAGCTACACTGGCCATGCACCGCCACTGTCATTGCCATGTACAGCTACACTGGCCATACACCGCCACTGCCACTGTCATGCACAGCTACACTGGCCATGCACCGCCACTGCCATTGCCATGCACAGCTACACTGGCCATGCACTGCCACTGCCACTGCCATGCACAGCTACACTGGCCATGCACCGCCACTGTCACTGCCATGCACATGTACACTGGCCATGCACCGCCACTGCCACTGCCATGCACAGCTACACTGGCCATGCACCGCCACTGCCACTGCCATGCACTGCTACACTGGCCATGCACCGCCACTGCAACTGCCATGCACAGCTACACTGGCCATGCACCGCCACTGTCACTGCCATGCACAGCTACACTGGCCATGCACCGCCACTGTCACTGCCATGCACAGCTACACTGGCCATGCACCGCCACTGTCACTGCCATGTACAGCCACACTGGCCATGCGCCGCCACTGTCACTGCCATGTACAGCTACACTGGCCATGCACCGCCACTGCCACTGCCATGCACAGCTACACTGGCCATGCACCGCCACTGTCACTACCATGCACAGCTACACTGGCCATGCACCGCCACTGTCACTGCCATGCACAGCTACACTGGCCATGCGCCGCCACTGCCACTGCCATTCACATCTACACTGGCCATGCGCCGCCACTGCCACTGCCATGCTATTTTGGCCATGAACCCTGAGACCGCTGTAAATCGAACCTGATCTGCTGTCACCCCCGGCCAATTTCCGCCCTCACTTAAATCCACGCCATGCAAACAACCATGCGCCGCCATGCCCCCGCCACGCACACACCCAAGCGCCGCCATGCCATGCTTAACCCCTCCTGACCTGCTCCCACGCTCAGCAAACGAGAGGCCGCAGCGTGGCACCGGAGGCGGCTCGCCCGCAGCCCGCTGAGCGTGCACGTTGATGTTGATCGCGTCGCTCATGTCTTGGTGCAGCTTGGTGACCGAGTCGCCCTCCACCTCGTGCTCCTTCATCTGAAGCCGAGGCAGGGGAGGAGAGGTCAGTGGGTCGCACACGCCATGCATGTACCCCCACCCACCTGCATGCCATGCATGCATGCAACACTGCAATGACTAATTGACACTCCCTTCCCTCCCACGCCCAGCCACCCAGAATTTATCATGCATGCATGGTTGGTGGTCTGGTGTGGGCTCTTCGTTTAGGCGGAGCCGCCACTGTTTAGGCGGAGCTGCCACTGTTTATCTGCCCAGATGAGACAATGGGGCGTGCAACAGTAGAGTTGGTCCACTCAGCCCGTACCCGTGCCCCACACCGATGCTGGAGGCCCATGCTCACGCTCATGCCCATGCCCATGGCGGACAACCATGCCCATGCCCACGCCGGACGACCATGCCCATGCTCACGCTCGTGCCCATGCTCATGCCCATGCCGGACGACCATGCCCATGCCCATGCTCATGCCAGACCACCATACCCATGCCGGACAACCATGCCCATGCCCATGCCGGACAACCATGCCTATGCTCAGTCGCTTACTCGGCCAAAGGCAACGTAGGTTTTGGGACCGAGGTCTGTGGGGTTGGTCCACTCGGGCATCATACTGGCGAGGTTGAGCGGCGCATTGTGTGGGAGTGTGTAGAAGGGCAGTGGGAGCATCTCCATGAAGTCCTGAGACAGCAGCAGCAGCAACAGGTGGAGGAAGAGGGCAGAGGTGAGGATAATAAATGATGTTCAAGCCCAGGGGTCAGGTTGTGTGGAAGTGTGAAACGGGCGGAAGGAGCACCTCCATGAGGTCCTGAGACAGCAGCAGCAGCAACATGTGGAGGAAGAGGGCAGAGGTGAGGATCGGAACATACGTTTCAGGCAAGGGGCGCGTTGTGTGTGAGTGTAAAGAAAGGCAGCAATAGTGTTTGTTTAAAATCCAGACATGTAAGCAGAAGCAGAGGAGCAAGAGGGCGAAGGTGACTGTTGACGAATATCTTCAAGGCCAGGTGCTGGTTGTGTGGACTGTGGAAGTGCGAAGAAAGGCAGCCGCAGCAGTCTCCGTGAAAGTCCATGAGTCGGATGGGGGGGGGTGGGGCCTCTGCTTGGGGCATGGACTGAATCGTTCGACTTTGATTCGAAAAGCAGTCGCCCAGCAGTTGACGAATCAGATGCCCAACAGTCAGCTTGCGGTTGCCTGGCAGCTGGCTCGGCAGTGGCCAAGCAGTCGCCTGGCGGTCGCTCGGTGGTTGCTCCGCAAGTTGACCAGCAGTCAACCTACGGTGTCCCAGCAGTCGGCCTGCAGTTGCCTGGCGGTTGGACTGACAGTTGGCCCACCAGCTGCCCAGCAGTCGGCCTGCAGTTGCCTGGCGGTTGGACTGACAGTCGGCCCACCAGTTGCCCAGCAGCCTGCAGTTGCCCGGCGGCTGGCCCAGCAGTTAGCCCAGCAGTTGGCCAGCAGTTGCCTGGCGGTTGAATTAACAGTTGGCCAACCAGTTGCCCATCAGCCGGCCTGCAGTTGCCCAGCGGCTGGCCCAGCAATCAGGCCAGCAGCTGCATGGAAGTTAGCCCAGCGATCGCCCCCCTCGCACCTGGTTGTGTCGAATCAGGCGCTCGCTGAAGCGGTTCTCCTGAGGCCAGTCTTTGACCTTGAGCATCGGCTGCGTGTCGTCGTCGTCCCCGCCGCGCTGAAACTGCGCCTCCTGCTGGTCCACAAACTTGGTGAAGAAGCTCTTCTGGGTCATGGAGTCGCGCGCACCGGTCTTGCAGCACAGCACCTGGGAAGATGGTGGGACGGGAGTGTGGAGGTGGTGGGATGGGAGTGTGGATGTTATGGGACGGGAGTGTGGAGGTGGTGGGATGGGAGTGTGGAGATGATGGGACGGGAGTGTGGAGGTGGTGGGACGGGAGTGTGGAGGTGGTGAGACGGGAGTGTGGAGGTGGTGGGGTGGGAGTGTGGAGGTGGTGGGACGGTTGTGTGGAGGTGGTGGGACGGGGGTGTGGAGGTGGTGGGACGGGATTGTGGAGGTGGTGAGATGGGAGTGTGGAGGTGGTGGGACGGGAGTGTAGAGGTGGTGGGACGGGAGTGTGGTTGTGGTGGGATGGGAGTGTGGAGGTGGTGGGACGGGAGTGTGGAGGTGGTGGGATGGGAGTGTGGAGGTGGTGGGACGGGAGTGTGGAGGTGGTGGGATGGGGCTGTGGAGGTGCGGCAGTGTGGGGGGCGTGTGTGGGGGGTGGGGGGTGGGTGGGAGTCTGGGTGGCGGGAGTGTGGGTGTGCGGGGGAAGGGGCAAGAGCGTGTGTGTGTGGGGGGGGGAGGCACCCCTTTTGCAGCACAACACCTGTGCAGACAGGGTGGGGGGGAAAGCGGGGTGGGTTATGGTTTCGCGTTGGGGGGCGAAGTGGGGTGGGTTATGGTTTCGGGGTGGAGGGCGAAGCGGGGTGGGTTATGATTTCGGGGTGGAGGGCGAAGCGGAGTGGGGGGCGAAGCAAGTCGGGTTATGGTTTCGGGGTGGGGGGCGAAGCGGGGCGGGTTATGGTGTTTGGGTGGCGGGCGAAGCCGGTGGGGGTTGTGGTTTAGGGTCCAAAGGCATAGCACCTGTGCATGTAGTAAAGGGGATGATCAAGGTGGTTTTAAGGGTTCAGGGTCAAATGGCTTGATACCTGGGCATGCCGGAATGGGGGGAGAAGCGGGGGTGGGAGGGCTGAGCCGGTCATGCAGCATAGCACATCTGTGTGCAGAGAGGGGGAGGCAGAGGTGATGAGAGGGAGGAGGGGAGGGATGGGGGGAGAAGAGGGGGTGGGAGGGCTGAGCCGGTCATGCAGCATAGCACATCTGTGTGCAGAGAGAGGGAGGCAGAGGTGATGAGAGGGAGGAGGGGAGGGATGGGGGGAGAAGCGGGGATGGGAGGGCTGAGCCGGTCATGCAGCATAGCACATCTGTGTGCAGAGAGGGGGAGGCAGAGGTGATGAGAGGGAGGAGGGGAGGGATGGGGGGAAAAGCGGGGATGGGAGGGCTGAGCCGGTCATGCAGCATAGCACATCTGTGTGCAGAGAGGGGTAGGCAGAGGTGATGAGAGGGAGGAGGGGAGGGATGGGGGGAGAAGAGGGGGTGGGAGGGCTGAGCCGGTCATGCAGCATAGCACATCTGTGTGCAGAGAGGGGGAGGCAGAGGTGATGGGAGGGAGGAGGGGAGGGATGGGGGGAGAAGAGGGGATGAGAGGGCTGAGCCGGTCCTGCAGTACAAAGCATGTGTGTGCAGAGAGGGGGAGGCAGCGGAATGGGACGGAGCAGCGGAAGTGTTGGGCACCGTTCCTGCAGCACAGCACCTGTACGTGCAGGGAGAGGGGGGGGCATTGGGGGGGGGGGGGGGGGGAGGAGGTGCGGCTTGGGCGCCAGTCATGCAACACAACACCTGTGCTTGCAGGGAGGGGGCGGACAGTAGTGTGTGCGTGTGTGTGGGGGGGGGGGGGGGGGGAGTGTTGGGCACCAGTCTTCCAGCACAGCACATAGACATGCAGGGAAGGGGGGCAGTGGGTGGGAGAGTAGAGGGGGGGAGGGTGAGGGCCAGGCGAACGGGCTTCTGGACACCTGGGTAAAATATGTGTGTTTATGATTTAAAACTGCAGAGAGGGGTTCTAACCCGAGAAAGGGATTTAGGGTTTAAATCCCTACAGAGGGATTTCAACCCGTTAAAGGGATTTAGGGTTTTAAACCCTTAGGGTTTAAAACCCTAAGAGGATTTAAACCTATGAGAGAGTTGTAAAACCTGCACCCTGTACATGCTACCTATCCACTCGCCTCGATCTCCTTGTCCGTCTTTACTTGGTTGTGCGTCCGCCCGTCGCTCCGCGCCGTTGTCCGCCCGCCTGTCGGTTCAGCCTTAGGCCCTGGCCTTATTTGCCCCACCTCCCGGCAGGCCCGCATCATCACCTGGATGCAACAGCAACAGCAGCAGCAGCGTACATTAGGTCCTCAGCAGCGCATCAGGTGCTTGGCTGTACTTCAGATACTCAGCAGTACATTGACTGCCCTTGGCAGTACATCAGGTCCAGGCTTTAATGTAACATTGTACTCCCCCAGCAATATATCATGTCGAGGGGGGGAAACAGGTCCTGTAATATTTCTCGAGAGATCACACTTCCGGGGCACTGCCACACCCCTCTTCTAGCGGTAAATCTGTGCAACCACGGGCAACCGAAAGTGGATATTTTCACAGCCCTGCATTGCTGTACGGGGGCATGTACTACTGTACGGGGACATGTACCGCCGCCAGGCCTGCCACATCCCCTTTTTCCCTGAGGTACACACCTCGGGTGTCCAAGACATCTTCCCCTTTGCGCCTCGGACAATGACTGGCCGCCGCGCCTTCCAATGCTCCAAAAAGATCTCCAGATACCTGAAACATGGCACAAAGGTGTTTGGGTCATGGATCTGACCAGATATACGGATCTGCACCTGATCTATGCACCTAAGACCGGACGCCACGCCTTCCAATGCTCCAGGAAGATCTCCAGATACCTGGAACATGGCACAGGGGTGTTAGGGTCATGGATCTGACCAGATCTACTGATCTGCACCAGATATATGCACCTAAGACCGGACGCCACGCCTTCCAATGCTCCAGGAAGATCTCCAGATACCTGGAACATGGCACAGGGGTGTTGGGGTCATGGATCTGACCAGATCTACGGATCTGCACCAGATCTATGCACCTAAGACCGGACGCCACGCCTTCCAATGCTCCAGGAAGATCTCCAGATACCTGGAACATGGCACAGAGGTGTTGGGGTCATGGATCTGACCAGATCTACGGATCTGCACCAGATCTATGCACCTAAGACCGGACGCCACGCCTTCCAATGCTCCAGGAAGATCTCCAGATTCCTGGAACATGGCACAGGGGTGTTGGGGTCATGGATCTGACCAGATCTACAGATCTGCACCAGATCTATGCACCTAAGACCGGCCACCACGCCTTCCAATGATCCAGAAAGATCTCCAGATACCTGGAACATGGCACAGGGGTGTTGGGGTCATGGATCTGACCAGATATGTGATCCAGATTTATCTTGACATCCACGAGGTGACAGGTTAACAACGGACACGGGTTTTCTGATCAGATCTCTGATCCAGGACAGTCTTGAGATACCTTCAACACAACACAAGCGGGTTACACAATTATAGCAGTGATAGATCTGGCCCGGATCTTTGGTCCAGGCAAATATCAACTTTTTTGAGGGGCCCGGTAAACAATGGACACGGGTTTTCTAACCAGATCTATGATCAAGGACGATCTTAAGGTACCTGCAACACAAGGCACATGGCATGCACAGATATTATAGTTTTAGATATGGCCCGGTCTTTCATCCTGGAATACGGTATATCTCATCCATGAATACTTCCAGGTTATTAGAGAACACGAAACGCACGGATTTTGTTGTCCTAGATCTGACCAGATCTACCAGTACACCAGGAAGATCTGCATGGTCCTGGAAAAAATGTACATCGGGCTTCCTGGTCAAGGGTTTAGGATGAAGCATCTGTACCCTAAACCCTTAACTTAACATGACTGGACTGACCTGTATTTCGCCCCTGGAAGATGTCCATAACCATGAAACAAGGCACACGTGGGGCAAGGGAGGTGACAATGTATGGCCTTCAACCACTCGACTAACCATCCACGTGCACAGACGCAGGACACAAGTTATTAATTGGTTAGGCTTATCAGGCACCAGTCTTCACTACGGATTTACGGGTAATTGTTTGCCCCAGAGAGCCATCACCCACATCTGGTAGTCCTCGCTTTCGTGCTTCAAGCTGGCCGCGTGCGGGCAGAACAGCAGCTGCTCATCAAGGTCCATGACATAGTCAGCCTCCTCCCCGCCGCCGCCACCGCTGTCGCCGGGGCAGCTCGCTCCCGCAGGCGCATCCGCAGCCCCCACCCCGCGACGCGAGGCAGAGGAAATCGCGGCCGAACCGGTGCCCGCACCGCTCCCCCTCCAATCCATCGCCGCAGCGCCACCTTCAGGGGCAGGCGCCACTGCCCCAGCAGCAGGCCGCGCGCTCCGCCCTCTGCCATGCACCGCCGCTGCAGCAGCGGCAGCCCTCCCAAAGGGCACCTGGCCCACTTCTGCAGGCCACGTGGCCATACGCACATCCTCCAGACGCACCCACCAGCGCCGCCACGCCCACACGCGGCCGCCCCTCACTGGCAGAGAGCCGTCCGCAGCGGCCGCTCGCACCTCTCCGCTGCTGGGTCCTCCCTCCCGCGCGACAGGGGCCTCTGACGCCTTGCCGGCTGAGTTTCCATTCCTCAGAAAACGGGTCAGCCCTGCACTCAGCCCAGCAGCGCTCATCTCCCACTGCGCAACCGGGAGCGCAGGATCAGCAGGACCTGCCGCAGCTGCCAGATCAACATGACCTTCAACACCAGCCAGATCAGGACCAGCCGCAGCTGCTGGATCAGCAGGACCAGCCGCAGCTGCTGGATCAGCAGGACCTGCCACAGCTGCCTGATCAGGACCTGACTCAGCTGCCACAGATGACTGATCAGCAGCACACGCCACAGCAGTTGGATCGGCAGGCATTGTCGCAGCTGCCACATCAGCAGGGCCTGCCGTAGCTGCTGGGTCAGCAGGGCCTGCAACAGAAGCCAGATCAGCAGGCGTTGTCGCAGCTGCTGGATCAGCAAGACCTGTTGGAGCCGCTGGATCAGCAAGACATGTTGCAGCTGCAAGATCAACAGGACCTGCCGCAGCTGCTGGGTCAGCAGGGCTTGCCACAGCTACCAGATCAGCAGGACCTGGCACTGCTGCCGAATCAGCGGGACATGACATAGCCACCGGATTGGCGGGACCTGCCCCAGCTGCCGGATCAGCAAGATCAGCAGCAACTGACTGCTCGCCGGCAGCACTGTCCGATTCTTTGACAGACTGGAGGGGATCCACGCAAGGCTGCGACGGCGCACCAGCAGAGGCGAGTTGAGCCTGTGAAGGCATCGGCGCAGCAGTTGCAACAGAAGCAGTATCAGCGGCTGCAGCAGTATCAATAGCAGCAGCAGCATTGGAGGGGGGCTGGGCCTGCAGCGGTAGCGGCGGCGCAGCTGTAGCAGCAGCAGCAGCAGCGTTGGAGGGGAGCAGGGGCTGCAGTGGCAGTGGCGGCGCAGCTGTAGCTGTAGCAGCAGCATTGGAGGGGGGCAGGGGCTGCAGTGGCAGCGGTGGCGCAGTAGCAGCAGCAGCAGCGGTGGGGAGCTGGGGCTGTAACGGCATCCGTGAAGAGGAAGCAGTAGCAGCGGCAGCAGCAGCTGCAGCAGCATTAGAGGGGGACTGGGGCTGTAACGACGTCGGTGCAGCGGAAGCAGTAGCAGCGTCAGCAGCAGTGGATAAGGGAAGCTGGGACGGTAGCGGCAGCGGTACAGAAGCAGCAGCAGCAACAGCGACAGGTGCGTGAAGCTGGCGATGGAGCCGCGGCAGAGGCGCAGTAGCCGCCTGAAGAGCATCAGCGCTTGAAACGAGTTGCTGCTGTAGTGGCGCCTGGTGAGGACGTGGCCAGGGCGGGAAGCTGCTCGCACCCTCACACACTTTGCGGAGCACCTTCATGTGACCGTTGTCTAAAAATCGGTAAGCCTGCGAGGATAAGCGCCAGGTCAGCGCCAAAGCTACGACGTGGATTTTATCTGCCCCATCACTGGTACGATTATTTTTAGTTTGGTTCTGGTTGAAACTTGGTGTCCACGACCAATATTTGATTTCGTAGATTTTCTTTGCCTTCCCTCATCATTAACGTTGTTTGGGGTTGAGGGATCCACAAATATACTAATTATCGATCGTCCAAGCCATTTTTTTGTCAGACATTAAGAGTTTCGATGGATAATTTGCCCTGAGGGCAGCATAGGTACCCGAGGGAAGGTTAATCAAATTTACAGTATTTCAACTGTGGGCGCACTTTTCTTTCTTTCTTCAGGTATTTAAATGTGTACCACACGCGTGCTACACGTAAATGTAAACAAAGTAAATGCGAGGGAAGGTGAGGCACACCTGCAGCAGGAAGCGATTTGATGTTGCTGGGCAGATGTACCGCATTAGGCAGTACGGACACACGTGCAGTACAGAGGCAGTACACAATGATTTACAAACCGGAAAGTGGGCTTTGGGGTTTCAGAAACCCTGAACCCTAAATCCTGCATACGGCATGTTGCTGTGCAGCCCCGTCGAACTCGGTGTTTCTTTTTTCGGCAACCAGTCCACCTTCAGCAGGCCGCCCTGCAGCTTTGAAGGCCCAACTAGGACCAAACCTGGACCATCCTTTCACTGGTGTCCTGAGCAGCATGGCTGGCCAGAAAAGGGGCCGCCGGCCAGAGGCCATAGTGTAGCTGACAAGTAGCTAAGACACGAAAAAATAAACTCTGGTAGAACTTCTTTCAAAGGCATAGACAGATGGGCTGCGTGAAGCCGCTGGAGACGCCGTCAGCCCTCATGGCATTTCATGCCACCTGTGCTATTTGAGTGTCAAAACACACACACACACACACACACACTAATGTGTTAAATTCTAACATCCCCCGAGTTGCACTCGTTCCATTCGCCAGCCTCATACCCCCGCCGGCATGCACACACCTTGAGCTTGTCCGCCGCCACCTCTCCAAGGCTCTTTCCCAAGCCCGAGCCTGAGCCCGAGCCCTTGAGCGCCTGTCCCCGTCCCCTGTCAGCCAGGCCGCTGCACTCCGGGTTCAGGCAAGTCAGCCGCATCAAAAGGGCCCCGCCGCTGCCGCCACTGCCGCCGTCGCCGCCCTGCACCTCCCTCTCCCGCTGAGCGTCAACGACACACCGCACGCAGACGTCCCACAAGCAAGCGGGGCAGCTGAAGTGCAGGTTGGCGATCGAGGTGGTGCAACAGTCGCACAGCGCACGCTCGCCGTTCAGGCTCAGCCACTTGGCTGCCTCCACCCGCGGCAGGCCCGCGAGCGCGGCTGCCGCGTCCTCGACGCCGAGCATTTCGGAGACGCTGCTGGACAAGGTGGCCAGAGAGTGTTGCGCAAACAGGTGCTTTGCGCCGTCCGAGAAACCGACCATGTCTGCCTCGGCCATCTGAGAACACGCGGGGAGGAGCAGGGAGGGCAGGGTGGGCAGGGGTAGGGGCAGGGGCAGGCATGAAAACAGGGCGAGAAGCGCAGGAGAGGGGAAAAACGCAGCAGGGAAAGCAGGGGGTGAGAGACAAGCAGAGAAAGCTTGGGCTGAGAAGGACAGACAGGAGGAGCAGGGAGTCAGAGTTTCGAGATGTCGTGACTCTTCTACATGTAAGCTACATTCCAGCCTCTGGCCGGGGGCCAAAATATGGCCAGCCATGCTGCTTTGGCCACCAGTCGCAGACTCGCAGGCCGGCCCAAGCTTAGTCCCAATCGAGCCGTTCGCGGCTGTGGGGTGGCCTGCCAAAGGTGGACTTCTGAAGCAAAATACTTCTGAAGCCATTTCCCTACGAATGCATATCTTGCAAGAGCAGGTTTTGCCCCTACCAATGAAAACGGCGCGAACGCGGCCTAGGCCCATGCCGCGCTGTTTCCTTACCCCACACGCCCATGCGGGGTTTAGGCTTTAAACCCTGTGGGGCGTAGTTTGTTTTCTTTCTTTTTGCGCCCACCCCATGTTACCTTGTGAGACATGCATACCATACCGAATATTCCATATTCCCATGAGCCCAACCCACCCCCGGCTCCATGTCGCCTCCTTGGCCATGCAAATCAAATCATCTCATCAGCCCAACCCACCCCTGGCTCCACGTCACCTTCTTGGGCAAACATATCGTATAATCCTGTCCACCCATGACCCCAAACGTCCCCTGGCCCCATGGCCCCATGCACCCATGCACCCATGGCCACAAACCTCCCCTGGCCCCAAACCTCCCCTGGCCCCATGTCCCCATGCCCCCATGCACCCATGGCCACAAACCACCCATGCTCCCATGCACCCATAGCCCCAAACCACCCATGACCCCAAACCTACCCTGGCCCCATGGCCCCATGCCCCCATGCACCCATGGCCACAAACCTCCCCTGGCCCCAAACCTCCCCTGGCCCCATGTCCCCATGCACCCATGCACCCATGGCCACAAACCTCCCCTGGCCCCAAACCTCCCCTGGCCCCATGTCCCCATGCCCCCATGCACCCATGGCCACAAACCTCCCCTGGCCCCATGGCCCCATGCCCCCATGCACCCATGGCCACAAACCTCCCCTGGCCCCCTGGCCCCATGGCCCCATGCACCCATGGCCACAAACCACCCATGACCCCAAACCTCCCCTGGCCCCATGGCCCCATGTCCCCATGCACCCATGGCCACAAACCTCCCATGACCCCAAACCTCCCCTGGCCCCAAACCTCCCCTGGCCCCATGTCCCCATGCCCCCATGCACCCATGGCCACAAACCTCCCCTGGCCACAAACCTCCCCTGGCCCCATGTCCTCATGCCCCCATGCACCCATGGCCACAAACCACCCATGACCCCAAACCTCCCCTGGCCCCATGTCCCCATGACCCCATGCACCCATGGCCACAAACCTCCCCTGGCCCCAAACCTCCCCTGGCCCCATGTCCCCATGCCCCCATGCCCCCATGCACCCATGGCCACAAACCTCCCCTGGCCCCAAACCTCCCCTGGACCCATGTCCCCATGCCCCCATGCACCCATGGCCACAAACCACCCATGATCCCAAACCTACCCTGGCCCCATGGCCCCATGGCCCCATGCACCCATGGCCACAAACCACCCATGACCCCAAACCTCCCCTGGCCCCATGTCCCCATGACCCCATGCACCCATGGCCACAAACCTCCCCTGGCCCCAAACCTCCCATGGCCCCATGGCCCCATGGCCCCATGCACCCATGGCCACAAACCTCCCCTGGCCCCAAACCTCCCCTGGCCCCATGTCCCCATGCACCCATGCACCCATGGCCACAAACCACCCATGCTCCCATGCACCCATAGCCCCAAACCACCCATGGCCCCAAACCTCCCCTAGCCCCCTGTCACCTTCTTGCGCATGCAAATCTTGCAGGAGCATATCGTGCGGCAGGCCGGGCACTGCTTGCAGACCTCTTCGTAGGACAAGTGCTTGAAGTGACTCACAATGCACCTACACATTGGGGGTGGGCATGTGACACGTCAGCAGACAGGAGTAAGCATGTCACACATCAGCAGATAGGGGTGGGCATGCAACACGCCAGCACTTGGGGGTCGGCATGTGGCACTTCAACATCTAAGGGTGGCCAGGATGGTACTCATTCCTTTTCATGTGCAGAAGGACAGGGGTGGGCTAGGGCGGGCCAGGGGTGGGCTAGGACGGGCCAGGTTGGGCTAGGACGGGCCAGGGTGGGCCAGGGTGGGGTAGGGCGGACCAGGGGTGGGTCAGGGGTGGGCTAGGGGTCGGCTAGGTATTTCAGGCATCATGATTCATGAGATAATCATCAGAGATGCATATTGCAGGTTTCTTGCAACAGCGACAGGGCAGGGCGTTTGCATCGTGCTCAGCTACGCATCTGTACAGCTCTGTACAGCCATTGGGCAGAAAGGGAGAAGAAGGGAGGTAAAAAGTGGGAGAGAAAAAGCGGGGGGGGGGCAAAAGAGAAAGAAAGGAGAAGGGAGAGAAAGGAAATCCAGATGAGAGGAAGGGACGGCGAAGAGAGCTTGGGGCAGAACCGGCGGGTCCAAGGCAGCCCCTGCATGGATGCTACCCATGTTTGGTGGCCGATTGCATGGCAGCCTCCCGTGCACGGCAGCTGCCTCTGCATGGCGGCTACCATGCAATGCAGCTACATTAGCATGGCGCTCCCCCCTGCATGCCTGCATGGCTTCTATCCTTGCAAGCCGCCCGCCCCTACATGGCGCTCCCCCTTGCATGGCGCTCCCCCCTGCATGCCTGCATGGCTTCTATCCTAACAAGCCGCCCGCCCCTACATGGCGCTCCCCCTTGCATGGCGCTCCCCCCTGCATGCCTGCATGGCTTCTATCCTTGCAAGCCGCCCGCCCCTACATGGCGCTCCCCCTTGCATGGCGCTCCCCCCTGCATGCCTGCATGGCTTCTATCCTAGCAAGCCGCCCGCCCCTACATGGCGCTCCCCCTTGCATGGCGCTCCCCCCTGCATGCCTGCATGGCTTCTATCCTAGCAAGCCGCCCGCCCCACATCGCGCTCCCCCTTGCATGGCGATCCCCCCTGCATGCCTGCATGGCTTCTGTCCTAGCATGCCGCCCGCCCCTGCATGGCGCTTGCCGGCTGTGTTCTCACCTCTCGCAGTATGACTTTGCGCAGTCATGTACGCCCTCCTTGGGCTCAGGCCGCGTTCCTGCCCGCAGGTCGGTGCCGCATCTGACCGGGATATGCTGGCTCTGGCAGAAGTGGCACGACTTGGTCACCCGCTCACGCCCTTCGGAGTCCAAGAAGAGCATCACGCGGATGGTTGGCAGCCCCCACCTGATGTCCGAGGGCCAAGGTGTCCCATCCGCTAAAAAGAGCTGCTTCCATGGTGGCAGCGTCGGACGGACCAGTGCTCGCACCGCATTGTCAATATCAACAGCGGCTACCGAGCGCCCCTTTTTCTTCTCGGCCTCTGCATCACCGCCTGCGGCTGTCTCATCAAGCTGGGCTGCACTGGCTGCAGGTGTTCGCTTGGGGTAGGGCCGCCTCTTCACTTTGGCTGCTTTCTCCTCGGCCTCGGCTTCACTGCCTGTGGCAGCCTCGTCAACCTGGGCTGCACTGGCTGCAGGTGCTCGCTTGGGGTAGGGCAGCCTCTTCACTTTGGCAGCTGTCTCCTCGGCCCCAGCTTCATCGTCTGTTGCTGTCTCGTCAACCCGGGCTGCACTGGCTGCAGGTGCTCGCTTGGGGTAGGGCCGCCTCTTCACTTTGGCAGCTCTCTCCTCGGCCTCATCTTCATCGTCTGTGGCTGTCTTTTCAACCTGGGCTGCACTGGCTGCAGGTGCTCGCTTGGTGTAGGGCCGCCTCTTTACTTTGGCAGCTCTCTCCTCGGCCTCATCTTCATCATCTGTGGCTGTCTTTTCAACCTGGGCTGCACTGGCTGCAGGTGCTCGCTTGGTGTAGGGCCGCCTCTTTACTTTGGCAGCTGTCTCCTCGGCCTCAATTTCACCGGCTGTGGCAACCTCCTCTGCCTCGGCTGCACTGGCTGCAGGTGCTCGCTTGGTGTAGGGCCGCCTCTTCACTTTGGCTGCTTTCTCCTCGGCCTCGGCTTCACCGCCTGTCGCTGTCTCGTCAACCTGGGCTGCATCGGCTACAGCTGCCCGTGGGGTGTACGGCCGCCTTTTCCATCTGATGTCTTCTTCCTCCTCCTCAGCTAACCCGCCTAAGGCTGCCTCCTCCTCTGCCTGGGCTGCACTGGATGCCGCTGCCCGCAGGGTGCATGCCCGTTTTCTCGGTCTGGCGCCTTTTCTCTCCTCCGCTGCAAGGCCTCTGGCTGCTGCCTCATCATCCGCCAGGGTTGCACCGGATGCGGCTGCTCGCCAGGCGCGCGATGGCCCCTGCGATCTGATGGCCTCTTCCTCACCCGCACAGGGCGAAGCTGCTGGCCTTGCGCCAACAGGTTTGCCCTGGGCGGATGAGGCTGACTGAAGCTTTGTTTGGGTTGTGGCCTGAGCTCTAGCTGCACCAGCTGTTGCCGCCTCTCCAGTTGCAGCCCGATAGACCTTTTCTGCCTCCCCAGCCGCAGCCGCGTTGGTTGCGCATGGCTCCTCAGCCTCAGCTGCAAGGGCTGTGGCTGCCGGCAGCTGTTCCTTTTCCGGCGGGGGCGCATCGGCAGGCCCTGCATGGGCCTTGTTGCGTGGCTCAGAGTCACAGGTAGCCTCCAGCTGAGGCTTGTCCAATGGCGGAGCTTTGCATGGTATTTTTCGAACCTTCTCCTGTCCCTCTGCACCCATTTCGTCGCCTGCTTCGCCATTGTTCGACAGTGTTGCATACGCAGGCTGCTCCTTAATCATGCTGCTGCCGTGGCCGTTGTTGAGATTTAATGGCTGATCAATCCGCTGCCTGTTGGTCTGAATCCCGGGACATTCATGGCTGCTCCTGGCTGCCAGCCTCACACGGACAAGGCGATTTGGGCTGTAGGGCGGAGGGCTGCAAGGCAGGTCTTTTCCACAGGAATACTGTCCTGCCTGCCCAACAAGACGTTGGTCACTGTCATGGGTCTGCATCGCTGGATTTCCGTGATTTCCAAAATTTCGGACGGGGGCGTCAAGAAGGCCTCATGCCCATGCCAGGGCGAGTGTCTCCATCCGACTCCTGCGGGCCAGGGGACAGGGATCAGATCAGCACGACGCAATCGAATGTGAGGTGCGTGCCAATGTAGTTCTGGATTGAAGGGATGAGATTTTATTTTCTGGAAACAGTGAGGAAGGCAGGTGACGAGCAACGTGCGACATCAAATCCCCAGCCGATCGCAAGGCTCCAACATGCAAGGTACCGGTATGCACTGCATGCATTGCATATACTTTCAGTTTAGTATGTAGCCAAAAGCAGATGCTATTAAGCTTCGCCATTCGTCACGACATGCACAGTCAGTTGCAGCAGGGCTGAATAGACTTGCACATACCGGGGTCGTACTGAAGTGGCGACTATTTAAGCGATATGTGAATATTGTGACAGGGAGGATAAGCATATGGCCCAACCAGGGTGTGCCGAAATTCAAGTTGTCGGGCGCGTGCGCGCGCCTCACGGGTTCCCACCAGCACCAGTTACACAGGTGTGGAAATGTAAGTGTGAACTCTTGTTGATCTCGATGCGATTTAGAGCTTTCGAGACGCACGCATTTCGAACGAGCCATGGTCTACGCCATCCCACATGAATACCTCTTGACATTAACGAGCGTTGGCAGTAGCACAGATCCCTCCATAGCTGTAAAAGTCGGTTTTCAGGGTTTGGAGGGAGAGGGTCCGGCGTTTTAGGGTCGACAGATCCTCGAGGCGAGGCATTGAGGATTTGAGGCAGACTCATCAGAAATAGCCCATCTTGGTGGGGGGCGTCACATCACACTTTTCGCGCAAGCCCTTCCTTTTCTTGTATTCCTGATCATCCCTTCTCATTTTGCATTGCTTACGTTTGCATCCTAGTTTTATTTATATCCATCCGCCTCTTAGCCATGGCTGAAGTTGTGGCAATACAGCTGTCAGCAATCGTCGACCACGTCAGCATGGTGAACGATGCTGCAGCAGCGGCCGCAGTGGGCGCAAGCGAAGTGGGTGGAGCCAGGCGCTGCAGCGTAGAAGAATTGAACGCCTTGATGAACAAATTCCCAGGTGGGCATCGATCACCTGTAGGCGAGTGAGCAGGCTAGGGTTGCTCGCAGACGCTCGCACATAACCCAACCATGCACACACCATGCAACGACCGCTCTGCGCGGGGGAAGTTGGCACAGTCAAGCATCCTCAAGGGAGGGGAATTACCATCTCAATTACTCACGCACATGGCCCACCCATGCAGCAGTGTCGATGCCAGGTGCGCCACCACCGGGACGAAATATAATCTGTAACAAACACAGCTGCTCTCTTCACACTGCTACTGGTGCTCCCAGCAGCCCTCTCGTATTCAGTGTTTCCTTGTTTGTGACTCACGCACATGCCAGCAACAATCAGGGTCAATTAGGCCTCTGGCCGGTGACCCCATTTGCAGCCAGGCATGCTGGCTGGCTTGGCCACGAATCATAGGCTGTTCCAGGTTTGGTACCAATCTGGCCTTCGGCAGCAGCGGGGCGGCCTGCTGAAGGTGGATTCGTTGCCAAATTGAAAGACACTGCTCACTAGCAAGCGTGTGGTTTCATGAGTCCTGCTCCAGGCACTCACCGATATGGCCTTGGCCCCGATCTGCGCTGTTCCGTTACCTCTCATGAGTCATGATCTTAAGGGAGGCCTGATGTTATTCCTTCCTAATTGCAATCCCCGTCCGGTTCCCGCCTAGTTTCTGTCAGTATGTGCTCCGTGCCCCATATCTGCCGCCTATCAACCACTGACAATGTTTAGCACTTCATCAACCGTTCAGCCACATCATGGCCTGCTGCTGCAATGGGGGCCTGGTGCAGTGCGCCCTGCTGCTTGTCTCACCGACCATACACTGGTCAAGGGTTGGCCCCCATCGGCACAGCGTTGGCCGCCCAACGGCCTTCCTTCGATGGCCTTGAGCGCACGAAAACAAACACTGGAATTCTGAATTCAAATCGCTGCCCCGCCACCACCACCCCTGCATCGCACCTCAGCATGGCTCGGCCGCTCGGGCATCTCCAACGGATGCACTCTTAAAAATGCACACCTTTCAACCACTGCACCCCCTTTGCACCGCGCCCCGGCATCCACATGCCTCAGGCCCCTCCACCCGGTTCACACTTGCATATACACACCTTTTAACTGCTACACCCCCCTCTGTACCGTGCTCGGGCATCCACATTCACTCCAGGCATCTCGACGAGAGCAGGTGGCTCGGCCGCCAATGTAGCGCGGACGCTGGCCTCCGGTTTCGGAGTGAAAGTGCAGCTGGTGAGCATTGTTCTTTTTAGTGCCATTCAGCTACGTTTCAGCTACACTCCGGCCTCCGGCGGGGGTGGGGCAGGTTTTGCCAGGCATGCTGCTTGGGCCGCCGTCAAGGTTTGGGGCCAATCAGGCCTTTGGCGGCTGTGCAGCGGCCCACCTAAGGTGGTTTTTTGAAAACCAGTACCCACTGAAAAGAAACTGATGGTGAGACGGACGCTCGCTCGCGGGAACAGGGTTTGGGGTTTACCATTGACGGTTCAGGATTCATCCAGAACCCTGATCCGTGAGCCCTGAACCATTAGGGGTTAAAAAGGGCTAATGGTTCGGGCTTTGGGATGAAACGGACGCTCGCAATTTGCCTCATGCAAGCCTGCTTGCCACGCACGCACGGCCCTCCCAACCGCTCCTGTTGGTATAAGGCACGCAAGATGCCAGGTACAAGGATGCTTGCCACGCCCGCCCGGCATCCCAACCTGTACCCGCCATGCCACCACTGCGTACGCAGGTGGGCTGACCTTAGTAGGGCTTTCGATTGAGGGCCTTAACAATGCTCTGGTTTGTGATTCAGGGCCTGTGCACTTGACTTAGGGTGACAAAATTAGGTCAATAATTCAGGGGCAATGACTGTTCTGGTGTTGTTTTACGATTTAGGGTTTAGGGCAAATGAAATTTGACTTCAGGTGACTGGTGAGCGAACATCCTGGCCTGGTGTCAGAAACCGGCGATCGGCTTGCGTGTTGCTCCTCGCAGTAAACCCTGCTGCCTTCAATGCGGAGACCTTAAACCCTGGAGACCTCTGAACCCTGGACCCTTGAACCGTTGACAATACTAGAGGGTTTATTTTATACTATAATGCCGTAAACCCTAGACCCTGACTGACCCCTGCGCTTTCTGCAGGTAGGACCGCGCGGCGCGGACGAGTTCGGCGCCATGTTCGTCAAGTCATTGGAGGCCGCCAGTGTCGACACGTCGCGCGTCCGCGTGCTGCCCGGCGCCACGGGCCGCTGCATGGTTCTGACCTGCTCAGGGACCGGACAGCGCACTATGCGGACGGCGATGAGTTCGGAGTGCATTCTGCGGGCCGACATGCTGGAGGAGGGGGACTTGAAGGGCGCGAAATGGTGCGAGAGGGGTCGTGAGGGTTTAGGGTTATGGGCGTGGGGCAGCACACCATGCGGACGGCGATGAGCTCGGAGTGCATTCTGCGGGCGGACATGCTGGAGGAGGGGGACTTGAAGGGCGCAAAATGGTGCGAGAGGGGTCGTGAGGGTTAAGGGTTATGGGCGTGGGGCAACGCACCATGCGGACGGCGATGAGCTCGGAGTGCATTCTGCGGGCGGACATGCTGGAGGAGGGGGACTTGAAGGGCGCGAAATGGTGTGAGAGGGGTCGTGACGGTTTAGGGTTATGGGCGTGGGGCAACGCACTATGCTTATCAGATTATATAGCGCCTCACAGCCGGGCTTGCTGCAAGCATCTGTCATGCTGAACACCATGCCAACCAGTCTCCCACTCTCTCTCCCCCAATTACTGGTATTTTTTTGACGGAATGTCCCTTGTTGTCAACACAAGGTGTTCATATAGTGCCTCTCAGCCGGGCTTGCTGCAGGCATCTGCCAGGCTGGCCACCATGCCGACCACTCTCTTTCCCCCAATCACTCGTATCTTTTACTGAATGCCCCTTGTTGTCACCACAATGTCTTCATAAGTTCATATAGCGCCTCTCAGCCGGGCTTGCTGCATGCATCTGCCTTGTTGGTCACGATGTCTACCACCCTCTCTCCCCCATTCACTCGTATTTTTTTACTAAATGCCCCTTGTTGTCACCACAAGGTCTTCATAAGTTCATATAGCTCCTCTCAGCCGGGCTTGCTGCATGCATCTGCCTTGTTGGTCACGATGCCTACCACCCTCTCTCCCCCAATTATCCGTATTCTTGACTGGTTGCCCCTTGTTGCCACCACACGGTGTTCATCAGTTCATATAGCGCCTCTTCAGCCGGGCTTGCTGCCTGCATCTGCCAGGCTGGCCACCATGACTCCCTCTTTCTCCCCCAATTACTTGTATCTTCTCAACTGAACTCCGCCCCGCAAAGGGTCATCTTTAATTCGTACAGCATCATCTTTCAGCCAAACCAGACAGCAGCCTTTGCCTTGTTGGCCACCATGCGTCTCCCGCCAGTTCCCCCAAATCACTTATCGTCAAATTGCATGATGCTATGCTGACCATGACCAAACCTCGCTGCCCCCAAAGGGTGTCCATCAGTGCAAAAAGCGCCTCTCAGCCGGACCTGCTGGTGGTGTTGCCCCGGCTGACCACCATGCCTCCTTCTGTCTCCCGTACCCACTACTACAATCTTATCTTACAGCGCCTTTCAGCAGGACCTGATAGCCACATCTCTCCGGCTGGTCCAGCGCAGCAGTGTGTGCCTCCCTGTTTCTCCAGTTTATCATATGGTCGTATTGCCCTGTCTAACGCTGACCATGATCGGCCCTCGATACCAACCCAGGGTGTTCCTCAGTGCACACGGTGCTTTTCAGCCGGACCTGCTGGCGGCGTCTGCCAGGCTGGCCACCCTGCCTCCCTCTCTGTCCCCAATTCTTTGTATTTCTTAGTGGTGTGCTGAGGACTGCTGACCATTGCCAAACCTCAATATGACATCAGGTTCTTCCTGCATACAGCGCCTTTCAACCGGACCTGCCGGCGAAGGGCAGTGGCGTGCGGCCCCCGGTTTCTCCAATTCCTTAAATAGTCGAATTAAATTGCCCTACCCTGACCATGACCGCAGGGTCTTCCTCAGTGCGTACAGCGCCTTTGAACCGGACCTGCTGGCGGCATCGGCCAGGCTGGCGAAGGGCAGCGGCGTGCGCGTGATGTTGGACCTGGCCTCGTGGGAGACGGTGAAGGCCAACCTGCAAGGCTTGCGGGACCTCCTGGCCGAGGGCTTGGTTGACTGCTGCGTATGCAACGAGGTGGGCGTAGCTTTTTTTTTGCTTGACGGGCTGTTTGGGCTTTTCTCGGTTTGTGAAAGAAGGTGAGGCAAACCTGCAAGGCTTGCGGGACCTCCTGGCCGAGGGCTTGGTTGACTGCTGTATTTGCAACGAGGTGGGCGCAGCTTTTGTTGTGCTTGACGGGCCGTTTGGGCTTCTGCTAAGTTTCTGGGAGAAGTTGGAGGCCATCCTGCAGGGCTTGCAAGTCCCTCTGCCCCAGGCTCTGGTCCGTTGCTGCCTTTGCAAGGAGGCAAGACCAGGCCTCACTGCAGTGGCTATTGTAATATTGTGGTCACAAACCATTAACCCTAAGCACTTAACCCTTAACCCTCAACCCTTAATCGTAAAACCTGTCTCAACTACAGGACAAGGCAAATCAGGTCCCCTCTTCTGCAGATGGATCCCTGAAGACCTCAAAGCCTAGACCATGATCCCTTATCCCCTTCATTTTCAAATCCTGAAGCCAAAACCTGGGATCCTGAACCTTATCACCGGATACCTGAAACCTTCACCCGGATGTTTGGATCATGAGCTGGGAATATTGAACCCTCCACTGGGAATCCTGAACCCTAACCGTAATCTGATATGCTGGACCCCGCATCAGGAATCCTGGACCTTTTCTTGCACGCAGGATTGAGGCGCAGCAGTTCCTCTCCCCACACAGAGCTCGATTGCAGCACTTTTGGCTCCTCTACAATGGCTCCTGCGTGACCGTGCCTCCTGGAATCTGTCGACCCCTACCTTTTAAACCCACACCTGCCCTCGTGCAGATGCGGCGAATCAAATTCTCCCAGCCACAGAGAATTGTTGGAGCCCCTTGGCCACACTGCAGTGGCTGGTGCGAGACTACACTCCCTACACGGTTCCTAGTCCTACATCCAAACCCTTAACTGCGGTGGCTGCTGCAAGATCATGCCCCATACACGCTTACGCGCTTACTAGTCCTGCATCCAAACCCTTAACTGCCTGCAGGATGAGGCGAAGCAAATTCTCCCAGCCACAGAGCAGCAGTGGAGCCCTGAAGCCACCCTGCAGTGGCTGCTTCAGTACTGCGAGTTTGCAGTGGTCACGCTAGGCAGCAAGGTCAGGTCGGGGCAGGGTTGGCAGAATAAATCTTGAAACCTTTACCCTGAATCATGAACCGTTGCAGTGGTTGCTTCAGAACTGCGAGTGGGCAGTTGTCACTCTAGGCAGCAAGGTCAGGTTGGAGCGGGGCATGGTTAGTATTTTTACCCGACACCGTAGTGCGTAAAACCCATGCCCATGCTCATACCCATGCCCACGCCCATGCCCATGTCCCTGCTCAATGCCCTTGCACATGTCTATGCCCATACCCATGCTCATACCTTTGCGCTTGCCCATACCTAAGCCCACGCCCATACCCATGCCCATGTCCATGCCCATGTCCATGCCCATGCTCATACCCACGCTCATACCCATGCCCACGCCCATGTCCTTGCTCAATGCCCATGTCTATGCCCATACCCATGCTCATACCTTTGCGCTTGCTCATACCCATACCCACGAGCATAAACATGCCCATGCTCATACCCAAACCCGTGCCCATGCCCATGCCCACGCCCATGCCCATGCCCCTACGCAAGCCCGAGCCCATGCGCATACCCTTGCCCATACCCTTGCTCATGCCCATGCCCATGCGCTCTTGCTGCAGGGATGCATGCCCTTGTAACCTCAGACCCGTTTCCCTCATGCCCATGCCCATGCTCATGCTCATGCTCATGCCCATGCCCATGCGCTCCTGCTGCAGGGATGCATGCCCTTGTGACCTCAGACCAGTTTCCCTGATGCCCATGCCCATGCTCATGCTCATGCCCATGCCCATGCGCTCCTGCTGCAGGGATGCATGCCCTTCTACCCTCCGACCCGTTTTCCCACATGCCCATGCCCATGCTCATGCCCATTCCCATGCGCCGCCGCTGCAGGGGTGCATGGCTGCTGGTAGGGGCAAGGGTCCGCTACCTGAGAGCTGCAGTGAGCCGGCAGTGGCTGGGATTAAGGCATTAGATGGGACCGGAGCTGGGGACGCATTCTCAAGCGGGTGAGTGGATAGGATAGTTGTTTGATTTCGAACATGTTATCTTTCGTCTGTCCATACTTTTCACCCACACCCTGGTTCCTCTCAGGCCTGCTGCGCGGCATGGCCCTCGACAGTGTGTCAGCATCGGCTGTCAGATTGATGTGGCGGCCATCCACACTGTAATCCACACCTTGCCTCCTCACACCCTCACACCAAGGTCCCTATACGGCCTGCTGCGCGGCCTAACCTGTCAGAAATGTGTCGGTATCAGCTGTCTTGTTGATGGCCATCCACACTATGCTCCACACCTTATTCCTCACACCCAGAGTCATATGCAACATGCTGCACGGCCTAACCTTTCAGAAATGTGCAGGTATCAGCTGTCTGGTTAATGGCCATCCACACTATGCTCCACACCTTTTTCCTCACACCCAGATTCCTATGCGACCTGCTGCACGGCCTGCCCCTTCAGAAATGTGCCAGCATTGGCTGTCTGGGTAATGGCCCCTCATAATATGTTCCACACCTTACCCCTCACACCCTAAGCTTACACGGCTTGGCCCATTCAGAAATGCGCCGGTATCAGCTGTCTGGGTAACGGCCATCAACACTGTAGTCCACACCTTTACACCTTAATACCCAGGTTCCTCTACAGCATGCTGCGTGGCCTGCCCCTTCAGAAGTGCGCCAGCATTGGCTGTCTGGGTAACGGCCGTCCACACTATAGTCCACACCTTTCCACCTTCACACCCAGGTTCCTATACGGCCTTCTGCGCGACCTGCCCCTTCAGAAGTGCGCCGGTATCAGCTGTCTGGGTAACGGCCGTCCACACTATATTCCACACCTTTCCACCTTCACACCCAGGTTCCTCTATGGCCTGCTGCGCGGCCTGCCCCTTCAGAAGTGTGCCAGCATAGGCTGCCTGGTTGGCGCGGCAGCTGTCCAGGCGGTGGGCGCAGATCTGGGTCCGCGGCAGCTGCAGTGGCTGCACCAGCGCATGCACTCGGAGCTGGCGGCATCGGTTGTTGAGAGCAGTGCGCTGGAGGTGATTTATTACAGGCATCAGGGGCAACTTGTCTCTGAACCCTGAACCCTGGCGCGTGTCTGTTTTTTTTCTCGGCTACATTCAGCCACAAGGCAGCTACCTCATGGCCTCCGGTCAGAGGCCCAATGTCTAGGGTTGGGGGGTTAATCTCCGACCCTTAACCCTTAATCCTTAACGTGAACCCTACCTTCACTCACCCTCAACCCTTGACGTCAACCCTAATTTTACTCACCCTTAACTCTTGACCCCTAACCCTTGACGTAAACCCTAACTTTGCTCTCCCTTAACTCTTGACCCTTAACCCTTGACGTAAACCCTAACTTTTCTCACAGTTCCTGTGAGTGCCTGTCCAGTTTAGGATTTAGGACAAACCGACACTCTTCTTACACTTGCTGTGCCTGCCTGTCCAGCTGAGGGTTAAGGACCAGCACTTTTCTCACTCCTCCTGTATGTGTCCGTCATCAGATTTACAAGGAGCTCCTCGATGCGTATGCCCTCGTAGCGCGGATCGGCGTTGGAGCCGTTTATTTTGGCTCGTCTAGGCTGACTGAGGCGTCACCCTATTGGTGAGTTGCGAATTCGGTTCAGGGTTTAGGCTTATACAGGCTGACTTACACATCGCCATATTGGTCGGCTGGGGTCAGGATTGCGGATTTAGGGGCATGGGTTTAGGGTTTAGGCGGACAGAGGCATCGCCATTTTGGTGAGATCCGGAAAAAGGTTCAGGGTTGTGGATTTGGTCTTGTCTAGATGACTGAGGCTTCGCAGGACTGGTGGGCTGGGATCGGGGTTTAGGATCGAGGGTTAGGGTTCAAGGTTTAGGATTTAATTATGTTATCCAGGCTGACTGAAGTATCACCCTGGGGGGCGTTATGGGCCGGGGCTCACATCCAGCAGCTTACATGCCCTCTTGATCGGGCGTCCTGTTTGCAGCAGCAGCAAATTCCCCACTGTGAAGCATCCACAGTCCATCAGCCACCATGCCTTCAGACTCTCCACTGACAATTTATGGCGCTTCATTTGCGGTGCTTAATTTACGGTTCTTGATTTATGGCGCAGGACGTCCACTGTTGAGCTATCGCGCGCTGTAGCCAAGCTTCTGGAAGTGCCGACCTGGACCGGGGGAGGGCCTGGCATCGAGCGAGCTGCGAGCGAGGGGGCACGGGCGGCGGGCCTGCCTGTGGGGGCGATACGGATCAGTAGAGAGGCGGGGCAGGCCCAAGTGTTGCTGGAAGACTACCTGCCCGCGGTGCGTGGTGTGTGTGGGTGGGTGGGTGATGGGGGTATGTTATATGTGTGGGTAGTGTGCGTGGGTGGTGGGAGGGATACGGATCAGACGAGAGGCAAGGTAGGCACATGTGCTGGTGGGACATTGTTTGCCCGGGGTGCGCAGTAGGGGTACGCAGTGTGGGTGGGTGGGTGCTGGGTGCAAGGTGTGGGTGGGTGGGTGGTGGGGCCATAAGGATCGGCAGAGATGCGGGGCAGGCTTATGAGGTCCTAGATGATCACCTGCATACCGTGTGTGGTGTGGTGAGTTTGTGGGTGCATGGTACAGGTGGGTGGCTGTTGGGTGTGGGTGGTTAGAAGTTGGTAGGCAATGGGTGTGGGGAAAATGTGGATGTGTGTGTGTGTGTGTGTCTGTGTGTGTGTGTAGAATGGACTTGTGGGGAGTGGTATCCTTTGGGTGGCATCAAAAAATGAAACCAAGGGGGGCACTGCGGGAGGTTTTACAAGGGACTGGGCAGTACGAGGGGCAGTACGGCTAACGTGGGACAGTTGGAGGAATTTAAGTGGGGGTCGCCATGTGGGATGTTTTGAATTACGAGGGGGGGTATGTTATGGGGCGTAACGGAAGGGGCACGAAGAGGTATACCGTATTTACAAACGTTACTTAGGGCGTCACCAGGGCCCTGACTAATGACAGAACCTGGAGAGAGTAATTATTTGGGTGGTTTTTTAAGAGTTATATCACGTTTTCCATTTAGGCCATATTACCATGCGCGTGACTAGGGACATTATCAGAGGGTTACGAACTTACGGGGTGTTTTTATGAACAGCAGTTAGCGCTGCTGTTCCTTTCACCCCAACACCCTTCATCTTTACCAGGAGGAATCTGCTGTGTTTGAAGGACATGCCCAGACCCCAGGCTCTCTCATTAAATCTGAACCATTTTTCACCCCACCAGCAGTAATCTGTGGTGTATGAACGGTATGAAGCACATGCCCAGACCCCAGACCCTCATGTCCAGGGTTACACCTGAACCCTTTTCTCCGCACCAGGAGGACTCTGTGTTGTATGGACAGTATGAAGCATATGCCCTTACCCCGAACTGCCTTTAGTTGAAATCCCGAACCCGTTATGAATGGTAAACCCCTTACAGGAGGTATCAGTGGTGTGTAAACACATGCCCACCCGCCAGCTGTGTTATTGGCAGTTAGCTCAGCTGTTACTTTCACCCGTAAACCCTTTTTATCTCCCCAACAGGAGGGTTGTGTACTTATGTTGTACCGGTATGTAAGCACATGCCCTGACCCCAAGCTCTCAGCCCAAACGCTGAACACTCCATGAATCCTTCGAGGCCCTGAACTCTTTATGAATCGCTATCCAAACAGGAGGACTGTGTGTTGTGTAAGCACATGCCCTTACCCCTTACTCTCAGTTAAAAGCCTGAACTCTTCCCGAATTCCCTGCTGACCTCATTATGAATTCCTGAACTCTTTATGAATCGCTATCCAAACAGGAGGACTCTGTGTTGTGTAAGCACATGCCCACCCGCAAGGCTGCGTTAACGGACGCAGGCGTTCGACTCCTGGAGCGCCACCGTACCGCATACATCTTCTTGCCCGGAGGTGGGGTCCTGGGGCTAAGCACCGCACCCCTTCTTGCCTGGGGGGGTGGAATCCTGGGGGATGAGCAACACATCACATACATCTTGGTGCCCAGAGGTGGGGTCATGAGGGCTATACACCGCACCGCTTCTTGCCTGGGGGGTGAGATCCTGGGGGATAAACAATGCATCACATACATCTTGGTGCCCGGAGGTGGTGCCATGAGGGCATAAACACCGCACGTCAAACACTTGTAACGTCTTGCCCGGAGGTGCTTTCATGGGGCATTAGCACCGCACCGCTTCGTGCCTGGGGGGTGGGATGCTCCGGGATAAACACCGCACCACACCCTAAACCCTTGTAATGTCTAACCCGTAGGCGTGATGATGGGGCATAAGCACCACACCGCATACCCTTGCTTGTACTGTAGGTGGGGTGTGCGGCATAAGCACCCTTCTTACCTGAAGGTGGGATACCGAGGCATATGAAAAGCACCGCATACATCTTCCCGCCTTGAGGTGGCATCATGGAGGCATGACCCTCTGGGGCACTGATTTATGTGGATGCATGACAAGGGCATTTATTTGCGTTTCCCTGCTTTCAGGTCTGGGCACCCTGGACGAGCTCTTTGCAATCTTGACGCTTCTGAGGGTGAGCACTGGGCTAGCTGGGCCACAGGGGCCTGAGCCCCCCTAGGGGATGTGACCGATACGCCATCTTGGAGGGTCAAAAATGCCAAGTTCCCTGGCAATTCTGGGTGTTTTTTAAATGTTCACCTGTCATCATGATTTGAAGGCTTGAGTGTTGGGTGTGAGATTTGATGGCATGGAGATTGTTGGGCATGGCTAAGATTTTGCCACCGAGGGCCTGGGCCACCCGCTCTGCCCACTGCACCTAGCGGCAATATTTGGAACCCTCGGGTGATGACTCCGCTTCTCCACATCTGTAAATGAGTATTTGGCGCATAAATCTCCTTTCCAACTCAACCTTTGGACCCCGCCTCGCCGTCCACAACTCTTGACGCTTACCCCCCCAGAAACCTGAACCCCTGACGCTGTACATCTCGACATTCTAGGCTCCAACTTGCAACCGACGCTTAAACCCTCAACCCCTGGTGCTACCCAGTCAAGAAATGAGGCTCCAACCTCCAACAGCACCTTCAACTGTTTATCTCAAACCCTAAACTATGCGCTGCTGAGCCAGCTAGGCCCCTACTTGCGACTGCAGCTTAAACCCTGAACGCTTCACAGCTCAATAAGAAAGGCTCCAGCTTGTAACAAAAACCTAAACACGACACCCCAAATGCTAGACTCTTCATCCCAAGCCATAAACGCTTGACCCCAAACTTAAGACTATTTACCCCAAGCCCTCAACTATTCACCCCAAACCCTACATGCTGCACAGCTCAACAAGCTGGGCTCCCACTTTCCCGTTCCGCTCATCGTGGTCAATTACAACGGCTTTTATGACGGCCTCATGGGCTTGCTTGAGGTGAATGGTCCAGCGCTCTGGTGTTAATGACAGAAAGCCAATGAGGGCACGGCATTGCTGCCCTTCTTGGATTGGGTATTGATTAAGTACCCTTGTTTGATTTCATGACGGCCTCATGGGCTTGCTTGAGGTGAATGGCCCAGCGCTCCGGTATTAATGACAGAAAGCCAATGAGGGCACGGCATTGCTGCCCTTCTTGGATTGGGTATTGATTAAGTACCTTGTTTGATTTCATGACGGCCTCATGGGCTTGCTTGAGGTGAATGGCCCAGCGCTCCGGTGTTCATGACAGAAAGCCAATGAGGGCACGGCATTGCTGCCCTTCTTGGATTGGGTATTGATTAAGTACCCTTGTTTGATTTCATGACGGCCTCATGGGCTTGCTTGAGGTGAACAAATTGACCACTGTGCAGGAGTTTGATTCTGCCTAAGTAATGGACCCCAAAATCCGCACCTTGTATCCTTGTCTTTTCCTTCATCCCTGAACCCTTGAAAACCGTCACTTGTGCAGGAGTTTGATTCTGCGAAGGTCATGGACCCCAAAACCGAGCTGCACGGGCTAGTGCTGGCTCGAACCAACCAAGAGGTGCTGGATTACCTCGGGCACTTCTACTTGCTCAAGGTTCCTGCGGCAAGTGCACGGGCATGAAGCCGGAGCTGACTCGAACCAACCAAGAGATGCTGGATTACCTCGGGAACTTCTACTTGTTCAAGGTCCCTTCAGCAGGTGCTGGCTCAAATAGCCAAGACGTGCTGGATAGTCTTCTACGTGATCAAGGTTCCTTCGACAGATGCCAGGAGGTGCTGGCTCGGACCAGCCAGGAGGTGCTGGCTCTGATCAGGCAAGAGGTGCTGGCTCTGTCCAGCCAGGAGGTGCTGGCTCTGACCAGCCAGGAGGTGCTGGCTCTGACCAGTCAGGAGGTGCTGGCTCGGACCAGCCAGGAGGTGCTGGCTCTGATCAGGCAAGAGGTGCTGGCTCGAACCAGCCAGGAGGTGCTGGCTCTGACCAGCCAGGAGGTGCTGGCTCGGACCAGCCAGGAGGTGCTGGCTCTGATCAGGCAAGAGGTGCTGGCTCGAACCAGCCAGGAGGTGCTGGCTCTGACCAGCCAGGAGGTGCTGGCTCGGACCAGCCAGGAGGTGCTGGCTCTGACCTGCCAGGAGGTGCTGGCTCTGACCAGCCAGGAGGTGCTGGATGACATTTTGCAATTGTATGCTTTGCCCTAGGCTTCACAGCAGCCATAACGCATGTGATGGATAGCCTTCTACGTTATCAAGGTTCCTTCAACAGATGCACATGCTTGAAGCGGGTGCTGGCTCGGAACTGCCAAGAGGTGCTGGATTACCTCGGGCACTTCAATTTGATCAAGGTTACTACGACGAGTGCACGGGCTTGGAGCCGGAGCTGGCTCGGACCAGCCAGGAGGTGCTGGATTACATTAGGCAATTATATGCTTGCCCTAGGCTTCACAGCAGCCAGAACGTATGTGATGGATTAATTGAAAGTCTTGTTCTCCTTCTGGGTCATCTTGCTGTCATCAGGCTTCATGCTGCTCCTACATTATTTCAGACATTTCCACTGGCAAAAAGCCCTGTCGGCTTTGAAGTTGGTGCCGGTTTTGGAGCTATACCTCTGTCCGGTATTTCTGCTATTTCCCCATCATTTCTGACGGCTTAAAAATAGAACAGTCAAAGGGCCAGGCATGTAGATAGACAGAACGGTGAAACCAGAAAGGGGTGTTGGGGTGTGGCTTACGTCATGATGTGTGATACAAATGGGGGCTGGGCCTTCACGGCGCTATGGGGCCCCGACGTGTTTTCAAATTTTGGTGACACAGAAATGGTGATTACCGGTACCGGTATTGGATTTTCAGGAGATGTCACTGGTCATGCCTCGTAATACTTGATTTGAAATCAGCGTGACTCGTGGATAATTTAGCGCAACATCATTTTGATGTAGATGCATAGGGACCTCCTCCTCATGCAGCACGCTCAGTTGGGGCATCTGTTTGCGACTACCTGTCACAGGGGTCCAATGTGGAGTCTTCATGTTTCGCTTACTGTGAGCCCCTGCTGTAAACACGCATTTCTCAATGTGAATGTTCCGATGAACAGGAGAGGGGGTCATCAGAAAACGACTGGTCAATCAGGCAAAGCGCCACCTGAAACCTGGCATCAGTCAACTGAAACCTGGCATCAGTCAACTGAAATCTGGCATCAGTCAACTGAAACCTGGCATCAGTCAACTGAAACCTGGCATCAGCCAACTGAAACCTGGCATCAGTCAACTGAAAACTGGCATCAGTCAACTGAAATCTGGCATCGGTCAACAAAAACCTGGCATCAGTCAACTGAAACCTGGCATCAGCCAACTGAAAACTGGCAGCTGTCAAGTGTCACCTGAAAACCTGGCATCAGTCGGCTGAAACCTGGGATCAGCCAACTGAAACCTGGCATCAATCAACTGAAAACTGGCATCAGTCAACTGAAAACTGGCATCAGTCAACTGAAACCTGGGATCAGCCAACTGAAACCTGGCATCAGTCCACTGAAACCTGGCATCAGTCAACTGAAACCTGGCATCAGCCAACTGAAACCTGGCATCAGTCGGCTGAAACCTGGCATCAATCAACTGAAACCTGGCATCAGTCAACTGAAAACTGGCATCAGTCAACTGAAACCTGGGATCAGCCAACTGAAACTTGGCATCAGTCAACTGAAACCTGGCGTCAGTCAACTGAAACCTGGCATCGGTCAACTGAAATCTGGCATCAGTCGACTGAAACGTGGCATCAGCCAACTGAAACCTGGCATCAGCCAGCTGAAAACTGGCAGCTGTCAAGTGTCAACTGAAACCTGGCATCAGTCGGCTGAAAACTGGCATCAATCAACTGAAACCTGGCATCAGTCAACTGAAACCTGGCAGCTGTCAACAGAACCTGTCAGCTGTCAGCTGAAAACCCGACAGCTGTAACCTGAAAACTGGCATCAGTCAAATGAAACCTGGCATCTGTCAGATGAACCTTACATCCGTCAGCTGAAACCTGGTATCAGTCAACTAAAATCTGGCATTCGTGAACTAAAAACTGGTATCAGTCAACTGAAACCTGGCATCAGTCAACTGAAACCTGGCATCAGTCAACTGAAACCTGGCATCAGTCAACTGAAACCTGGCATCAATCAACTGAAAACTGGCATCAGTCAACTGAAACCTGGCATCAGTCAACTGAAACCTGGCATCAATCAACTGAAACCTGGCATCAGTCAACTGAAACCTGGCATCAATCAACTAAAAACTGGCATCAGTCAACTGAAACCTGGCATCAGTCAACTGAAACCTGACGGCTGTCTGCTGAAAACCTGACAGCTGTAACCTGTGAAGTTTTTGTGAAGATTTTACATTCCAGCGGGGCATCACATTTGATGCATGGGACTTGTGCCCGAAAACTGGTACAGGCACTAAATACGCTAGAACGGCGAGCGAAAACCAGTGACCCCCCTGGGCAAGCAACCAACACACAGCCACGGAGCAGTAGCGTGGGAATGAACCCCATAGTGCAGAAGATTAGCCCCAGCCATAAAACATGACGTGGGTGCAAAAGAGTTCGGTTGGACGCCTCCTAGGAAAATTGAGGAGGAAACAAACATATTTAAAGTAATTTTGTGAAGTATGTGTGAAAACTGTGTGATGCGTAAACGAAGGTTCAGTGCGGTTAAGTGTTTAAAATGTGTGAATGAGTAATTTCGTGAAGTATGTGTGAAAACTGTGTGATGCGAAAGCGAAACATCAGTGAGTTTAAGTGTGTAAATGTGTGAACTATTTGTGTAATCATTGAGATGCGCACGGTATGTGGAACTATCGTAGGTTGGAAACAGAGTTCAATTAAAGATTAAGAACTGAAGGTAGAAACATAAATGAGACTAGAGATTGGACTCCAATCTCTCTGATTCACCTGAAAACTGGCATCGGTCAACTGAAACCTGGCATCAGTCAACTGCAACCTGGCATCAGCCAACTGAAAAATGGCAGCTGTCAACTGAAAACTGGCTGCTGTCAGCTTAAACCTGGCAACCTGGCAGCCGTCAGCTGAAACCTGGCATCTGTCAGATGAAACCTGGCAGCCGTCAGCTGAAACCTGGCATCAGGCAACTGAAACCTGGCAGCTGTCAACTTAAACCTGGCAGCTGTCAACTGAAACCTGGCAGCTGTTTACTGAAACCTTGCAGCTGTCAGCTGAAACCTGGCAGCTGTCACCTGAAACCTGGTAGCTGTCCACTGAAATCTGGCAGCTGTCAGCTGAAACCTGGCAGCTGTCAATTGAAACCTGGTACCTGCCAGCAGAAACCTGGCATCCGTCAGTTGAAACCTGGCAGCTGGAACTGAAACCTGGCAGCTGTGAACTGAAACCTGGCAGCTGTCAACTGAAACCTGGTAGCTATCAACAGAAGCCTGGCAGCTGTCAGCTGAAACCTGGCAGCTGTACACAGAAACCTGGGAGGTGTCAGCTGAAACCTGGCAGCCGTCAGCTGAAGCCTGGTAGCTGTCAGCTGAACCATGTCAGCCGTCAGCTGAAACCTGGCAGCTGTCAGCTGAAACCTGGCAGCTGTCAGCTGAAACCTGACTGCCGTCACCTGAAACCTGGCAGCCGTCAGCTTAACCCATCCAGCTGACCTCTGAAACCTGGCAGCTGTCAGCTGAAATCTGGCAGCCGCCAGCTGAAACCATGCAGCTGACAGCTGTAACCTTGAAGCAGGCAGCTGAAATCAGGCAGCTGTCAGCTTTAACCAGGCAGCTGTCAGCTGAAACCTTCCTGGAAGCAGACGCAGATAGTCCCGCAGCCCAAAGTAGATGCTGAAATAGGCTGGATAGCCTGGTGGGAGGGCTGACGGGTAGGAGGTGGTGTTGTTGAAAGCCCACGAAAGTGTGCAGGCGTTGATTATAAATCAGGAGAGGAGGGGCATGTGCCGACGAAATGAGTCATAACACATTGAAGACTAGGAATAATGTGAAGTGCATCGGAGAGACATACACTAAGGGACCAATGCTGGCACCATGCAGTCAGAGTTGGATTGCTTCCAAAGATCAATCCCTAAATCCCCTTGCATTGGTCACACAATCCAATCCCCTACCTCCAACCTAGATGGTGCCTGCTGGAACCCTCAACTCCCTACCGGTGCTGGTATTCCACCTGCCGGTGATCAATACCTTGGATCTTTTCGTTGGTTTCCTAGGACTTAATAAGGCGTGAGACCGGCCGCCCAACCCTAGTAAAACCCGTTGGTGCATTCAATTTCATCGACCCCTCCCACCCACTCATCCTTCCAATGCTGAGTCAGCGTTGATTGGTTGATTGATTTGACTGCCACAATCACTTGGTACACAGCATCGGTGCCCCAATCCGCTCATTCAATGCAAACGCGACACACGATCCTCAATTCAAAAGAAGATCTGTCCCATTTCGAGTATTTTCCGCCGCACGGTATGGTACGGCTCCCTCTTGCCAGCAACTGCTTTAGGCGCTGCATGTCGAATGAACGGCAATGCGCCTACCTCGGCTCACATCATTCTTCCACCGACCTTAATTCAGCTCTCCATCGTGGATGTCTGTAGGTGTCCCCACCCTGCCCTCTGCGTATCACACCCGGACATCAGCCCAGTAATACCCAACCAAGGTGATCTGGTGAAGTAGCTGCCCAGCAGTAGCTAGGTGGTCACCGCCTGTGCATCAGTTAATAGAGTCTGCTAGAGTGCAACCAGCATGATCTGAAAGGAAGGCGTAGAAGTATGGCATGCACTGTTTATTTCCCATCAAGGCAGTTCAATCCAAGAATCATGGATCCCATATATACGGCATTGAAGCTCTTTTCAGTTTTCACTAGGGTTTTATTCTGCAGTACCGTACTGCTACTTTGATTTGGGAGTTTGACTTTGGGGGTAACAACCCCCAATAGTAGCACCTTCGATATTAGGGGTCCGCGCGAACCCCCAAAGTCGAATCACCACACTTTTTCACCCTAAGTGTGGAATTTCAGTGGTACACAGCCGACACTGACCAGCTCCGTCTAAAAACGGAATTTTCACTATGGAGGGCAACACCCCGCCTCCACGACCATCCAAGTTATGTAATAAGATGAGCACTATGGTACACGCGCATGCTGTTAATTCTGGAAAAAAATCAACCCCCAAAGTCGAATCACCAGAATGTATTGAAGGCTTTTGGGAACCCCCAAAGTAAACCCCCAGAGTATTTTAAAAGGCCTCAAAACGGACCCCCAAAGGCATCGAACTCTTAAATCAAAGTAGCAGTACGGTATGTAGACGTAAGAAGTTTAAAAACCATTACACTCGTGACATTTGTTTGTAACTTTGGATGTCAGAGGCTGTCAATGAAGCGAGCCAGGATGTTTGAAATGCTGTGTTCCTCCTATTCTTCTGTCCAACGATTTCATCAAGGGATTCCTGATTTTTGTGTGCTTGCAACTGAGCAGGATGTTGAGCAGTTTCCCAATGAGGCGGATGAATGCCTGCTGCGTGACATCCTCTTCGAGGAAAGCGGGAGCCATCAGCAAGCGGGCCTTGCTTGCTCGACCTCACTCGCCCCCAAATTGCGTGAAGTGAGCAAGGGGATACACGACACCCTCATTGTCTCTCGTGACTGCTAAAAGATAACTGCTGGTAGCTGGCGTAGCTGCCGTGCTACAAACTTCCAGGGATTCCCCTCTGCTCTACATCCCTTAATTCCCACATCGCTCGTGTTCCTCATAAATCAGATTTGTGTTCCTAATCATCCTGATCCTCCTCAGGTCATTATCATCAATGACACCGCGCGCCCCCGCCCTGTGTTGGGATGAAATTCCTGCGGAGGTCACCAAGTCCAGTTGGGATTTATTGAAGGCAGCTGGCATCACTGCGGGGGTGACCAAGAGAATGTGGGAGGTGCTGGGATTCACATCACCTGCTGATCTGAAGGTGGGAATGCAGGGATCAGTGCAGAATTCAAATCATGGAGAGACTCGTTCCTTCACAATTACGGTACTGCCTGAGCGAGCTACATTGTATAAGCGCTGGCAAACACGCGAACTGGCAGGAGTGGCAGTAAACTACTGCTAGCGCTTTAGTTACACTATTGATGGTGTTTGTAGTAAGGTCTGGAACGTTTGGCAGGCTTCTAGGCCAATTAGGTAGAAATCTTGACAGGCCTACATGTGGCTTGTGGTCCAAGCAGTGAAGCTTGATGCACCAGGTCTTCTCCGGCTGTAGGCTGTGGTATAGCTCAATTGCAGCTGAAGCGCGAGCACTAAAGTGTACACAGTTGTAACTGTCTGGCTGATAGCACATGACTTGGGTTAAAACCGGTGTACAGCTGGATTTATATTGATTTCAGTGCAAATGGTAATGGGGATCAAAATGCCCTGTGGTCGCCGGTCGGAGAATTTGAAATTGATGTGTACGAGGGTCGCAAACACCCTGTCACTCTTTTGATCAAAGATCTTTCTGTTATAAACAGGGCAATACAAGAGTGAAGTCCTACCTGTCTGAGGATTTGGCCATGGCGCTGTCCTGCATCCGGCCACATGCAAAGCAAATCAGGCAGTAGATGATTACAGCCATGTGTGTGCTGTGTTGCGATGCAGCAATTTGATGACGACTGCTTCGCCCGTCTATCCTCAGACAACCTGCCGCCGCTCCAGCTGAAGCGGCTGAGGTCTCTGGTGGAGCGGGCGCAGCGTGAGGAGTTCAAAACGCAGCAGGTATGTCTTTGACAGTTTGACCGTCAATTTCTGGGACTCTGCACCTGTTAGTCTTCATCATTGCCTCCGCTAGAATGTTTGCCAACCGGTATGTCATAAACCAAACAACCTAAATTACTGTACTAAAATAATGAAGCACGTGTTCGAGGAGTCGCATGTAAATTCAGTGATGATTAGGATTGGTGGAGGGCTGATTCATTGCAAAACAGCTGCAGATCTTTCCTTGCCCGCGGCTGAGGCGGATCGTCTGTATCAATCTTCATTCATGCCATCCCCCAGCACGGATAACAACAGTTGTGTACCAGATTTTTAAATATGCATAATGTAACCGTCAAGATTGCTGGGTTCAAAGCTGAAGCCTTTCAAGCATCATGATTCTCTATTTTATTTAAAATCTGTTGGCTGAAGGCCAGGGCTGGTGAACTGTTGATTATCAAACTTTATCCCGATTCGGCCCTATGCTAGGCCGCAAATGTGATGTCGATACCGTATTGCTTTTACGTCCCAGTTTTACAAATACTTATTATGGTGCATGGGTGCCTTGGATGTCAGGTTGCAGCGTTAAACCCTCCCATCGCCTGCACCGATGGCTTCCCAGCTCTGATTAGTCTCCTGGGCAGCCCGACAACTGGGGTGAACGTAACTGTTGCGGAACCTTCTGGAAGCCAATCGGGTGAAACCATCAACAGCACAAACGAGATCATAAGCGCTGGCGCCATACCACCTCTGATAAGCCTCCTGGGCTCACCGTCAACTAAGGTGCAAGCAGCTGCTGTAGATGCTTTGAACGGCCTCTTGAGCACCGAATTCACAGCGGGAGAAATTGTCAGCACCGGTTTCATCCCGTCTCTGATTGGCCTCCTAGGATCTTCATCAACTGAGGTGCAAGCAGGAGCTGTGAAAGCGCTAGAACGCATCTTGATGGACTACAACAAGGGAGGCCCCGAGATCATTAGCGCTGGGGGCATTCCGCCTATGATCAGCCTCCTGGGCTGCCTGTCAACTGGGGTGCAAACAGCTGTCGCCCAAGCTTTAGGACGCATCTCGCTTGAAGGCCCCAGCTTCAGGGGTGAGATCATCCGCGCAGGAGGCATCCCACCTCTGATCAGCCTCCTGAGCTCTCCGTCACCTGAGGTGCAAGCAGCTGCTGTGAAAGCGCTAGAAAGCGTCTCCATCGACTACCGCAAGGGCCCCGAGATCGTCAGCGCCAGTGGCATTCCACCTCTGATCAGCCTCTTGGGGTACCCATCACCTGAGTTCCAAACAGTCATTGCCAAAGCTTTGGGAAGCTTAGTGCGTAAAGACAGCTACAACAGAGATGAGGTCATAAGAGCCGGAGGCATTCGGGCTCTGATCAGCCTTCTGGACTCGCCATCTGCTGAGGTTCAGGCCAACGTTGCCGACACTTTATCTACTCTACCGAACCAGGAACGCCGCACATGTGCCCTATTCATCCGCGCTGGTACCATCTCGCCTCTGATTAGCCTCATGGGCTCGCCGTCAACTGAGGTGCAGGCAGCTGCTGCAAAAGCTTTAGCAAGCCTCAGCTACGATGATTTTTGGTGCGATGATGAGGAGGAGGGCGACGATAAGGGGGAGGGCGACGATAATGACGGCGATTTTTGGAGCTTGGTCAACAGCGCTGGTGGTTTGTTGCCTCTGATCAGCCTTTTAGGATCCCCGTCAAGTGAGGTGCAAGTAGCCGCTGCGAAGGCATTAAGATACATGTTCCCCGACGATGATTCAGGATGGTATGGTCAAAGCGCCTCCCAGATCATAGGATCTGGTGCCATCCCGCCTCTGATCGGCCTCCTAGGATCATCGACAACCGAGGTGCGTGCAGCTGCTGCGGAGGCTTTGGAACAGTTTGAACACTTCTATTACGGGAAACAAATACGTGTTGAAATGCTTAGGGATGACATCGTAAGCGCCGGGGACATCCCACCTTTGATCAGCCTCCTTGGTTCCCCTTCATTAGAGGTTCAAGTGGCTGCTGCAGGGGAATTACAATTTCTCTCATATGACCAACCCACTTGCGACATCATTAGCAGCTCTGGGGGCATCCCACCTCTCATCAGCCTCCTGGGTTCCCCATCAGCCGAGGTTCAATCAGCTGCCCTGGGCATTATAAAGAACCTTGCGATTGAAATTGGAACCAGGCGCAAGATTGTTAGTGCCGGGGGCATTTCGATTCTGACGAGCCTCATGCAAGTGTCCCAGTCAAAGCAAGTTCAAGATGACGCTATTGCGGCTCTATCGGTTTGTGCAAAACCGTGCTGGGAACCCAAATCCTGGACATGGCAGGAAGCGTGAAAACAAACCCTCCCCAAAAATGATAGATTGCTGGATAGTAGGCGCCAGCGTATCTTGCCTCTGATCAGCCTTATCACCTCAATCCTGGGTCCCTATGAAAGGAGGTTAAAGCTGATGTACCGTAGTGGATGCTATGGCACACCTAGCGGCCAATGAAGGCACTTGCGATGAAATTGTTAGCACCTGGTGGGGTTGACCAGCCAGGATGGATTTATCACCAGGTTTGAGTCTAGTTGTTGTTGCCGAGGTGAAACGATTCCTCACGCGTATTTCATGCTATGACACAGTATGAGCATTGCTCCATTTGGCTACTCGTCATTTTATGCTACGTCGCGGTTGGAGCATCAAGCCACATGGCTTCTTGTCGGATTATGTGCAAGAAGCCGTTGCACGGGCTTTGGGAAGCCTTCGGTTGACTCCTGGACTGTGGATGTCATTTGCCTTCCCTCAACAAATTATACCCAAGGGTATCAGGGCTATACCAGATAAACATTTTGGGGGGAAGTTTGTTCACCTGAGGGGTGCTGAAGGTCTAGGCTATGCCCTGTCCAGGGCCAGGGGTGTTTTTTAAGTGTGTTTTGGGGGGGAAGGGTTTCAACTGGAGGGGCCTTTTAGGTAGGCTGGGCCAGGTCAAGAGCTAAGGATGCCTTTGAAGTGTTTTTCGAGGGCTGCTACAACTGCCGCTACTCTGTTATGCAATTCTGATGAACTTATTTCCCTAGCTATGACGATGCATGCAGCTGAAGATGTAGCTATGGAAGGTATTATGCATGTTGGATAAGCTTAGGGATAGGGGTTGAGACGCCCCCCCTGGGCATGCCATGGGTTTTTACGGACCGGGGCAGGCTTGGGCTCTGGCTTTTGTGGAGGATGTGCTGCAAATAATCGAGGGCTACGTTCTTAAGGAGATGGGACATTGGATTCCCTTCTCTTCGTGGGGGAGGGTCTTATATTTTTCCTTCCTATCCTGCTCTCTCTCCTCTCCATTGTGTTTTCTTCTCTAGGGCTGATTGAACAAAGTGGGGAATACTGCGTTGCCTTTCCTATACCTCGCATCTACAGCATGGTAAACTGATACACAAGGCTTGGCATTGTGTAAAGCGGCAAAAGCACCGATTGGCAGTTTGGCACCACAAGTGGCAGGCAGGCACTGCTATCTGAAGAATGGCATTTATTCCAGAAGTTAGCACCGATCATTGGATTGCCTTTCCTGTTTCAGATCAACAAATAGAGGATTCGGAAGGGTAAAAGAAGGCTGCACAAAGACAGTGTACGTGCAGTAGGCAAGCTAGCGAATACCATCCATACCGGGACATGACACCGTACCCCCTTGTGTTACTACGTTCCAGCAGTGGCAGCGCAAATCAAGGCATATGCCATTCAGACATACCGGTATGCCAACCTTGACCCGCTGATAGTTACGGACATAAAAAGCAAGAAGGCTTGGTGGTTCAGTTGCAACCTGACAGAGGCCTTGGCCACAAGCCTGGTGAGGTGCCCCAAATCCTCAAGTAGCCTCAATATCGCAGCTGCATCCTCACAGATGCCTTGATAAGATGCCCCTCATCCTTAATTAGCCTTGGCAGTGCCATTGGTTCATGACGAAGGCCTTGGCTACAGGTTTGGTTAGACTCCCTTCATCCTCAATGAGCCTTGGTGGTGCAATTGCATCCTGACAAATGCATTGGCTACATGTTTGGTAAGATGCCCCTTGTCCTCGACTAGCCTTGGCAGTGCACTTTCATTGTGACGGGGGCCTTGGCAACAGGCTTGGTGATCTGCCTCTTATCCTCAATTAGCCTAGGTAGTGCAGTTGCATCCTGACAAAGGCCTTGGCCACAGGCTTGGTGAGATGCCCCTCATCCTCGACTAGCCTTGGCAGTGCAATGACATAACACCTCAGGGCTCTGCTCACTAGCCTCGGTAGTGCAATTGCATCCTGACAATAGCCTTGGCCACAGCCCTGATGACCTGCCCTTCATCCTCATTTAGTAGCCTCGGTAGTGCAGTTGCATCGTGACAAAGGCCTTGGCCACAGGCTTGGTGAGATGTCGCTCATCCTCGATTAGCCTCGGTAGTGCAGTTGCATCCTGACAAAAGCCTTGGCCACAGGCTTGGTGAGATGTCGCTCATCCTCTAGGGGCATCCGAATGCCCGCCGCATCCCATAATGCTGGTACGGGGATGAAGCTGGCTTGGCTCTCACACATGAAAGTGTGGCCACTGACTAGCTTTGAGGACTGCACAGTCGCCACGCCCAGCACTGTTTGGGTCGTTTCGATTTCAAACGATGGAGCAGCCAAAACAGGATCTACAGGTTGACAGGGGTGCAATGCAGTTTAGCATAGTGCTGTGTCAACTGCAAACGAAGTAGCAGCCAAAACAGGATATGCACTGATCATGCAGTTCAAGAGGGTTGCAGTGTACACCAGTCAGGATAACCAAAACAGATTCTGCAATTTAAAAGGGGCGCAAAGCACAGTCAATCAGCCCAGCAGTGTTTTATATCAAACATCAAACGATGGAGCAGCCAGCATAGGATTGGCAATTCAAGAGGTTTGCAGAGCGGTGAAACAATGCAAAGCTTCAATTAGCAAGCAGTTTTTTGCCTGGTGGCACATTGGCTTGTTTTTTTGTGACTAGAAATGTCCAGGTTTGCTAGAGGGAATTAATGAATTAAATGACAACTCTCCATAGCAACTATAATTTTGTCAATGCTCCAACTTCAAACGATGGTGCAGCCAAAACCGTATATGCTGTTCACGGGGGGTGCAATGGACGGTCAAGAAAGGAGATGTTTCGACTTCATATCATGGTGCAGCAAAAAGAAGGTATGCAGCTCATGAGGGCTGTAACGGACGATCAAGCTCTGCCAGGGTCGTTCCAACTTCAAAAGGCAGAGCAGCCAAAACATGATCTGCAGCTCAAGAGCGGCGCCGAGCCTAGTACAGCCGAGCCTAGTACTAGCCTATCTGCACTATGCATATTATCTGAAGAATAATGAAAATACGCCACGCAGGGGCTTTAAGGTAAAGAAAGCAGTCCTACGTGGGCGAGGCCAGGTCTGGGCTGTGACCATAATGAGAAAAGCAGCACAACTGACGCCGAGCCACTGAGAGAGGAAAACACTATTCAAAGCCCACACCTGCTTCCATTTTGGCCGCCGGCGCCGCTTTGCCTGTGGAGGACACCTTCCCCGCCTTTCCCTTCGCACTGACCGCTGCGCCGGGCGGCGTGACTGGCCTCGCCTCAGCTGCGGGCGCTTCCTCCGCGACCGGCAGCTTGGCCACCGCGGTGAGCCTAGTGCACATCAGGCGCAGTTGCACACCTGCACAAGACATCCAGTGAGAGGCCAGGGTTCAGAGGTCGGGGATAGACTCTAATTTACAAACTGGGTCGAGCGTGACCATGGTTTAGGTTTTGTACCATGGCTTCGTTAACCCTGAACTAAATAAGGCGAGGGTAGAGACAAGGGTTTAGATTTTCAACCATGAACATTTGAACAGGTCCAGACAGGTGAGGGTTTAGCGGCAAGGCATTCAACCCTAAAACTAGGTTCTGGTGAGGCCAGGCTCAGCGCCACATCAAACAGGCGTATCAGCGTTCAGATATCCTAGACTTTGGGTTTCAAGTCACAGGGGTTTGGGTCAAGGTTGGGGCGCTAAGAGTAAATAGGTCCGGATTTAGGGTTCAGGGCCTATCCTGTGGTTGCTCACAACAGCGAGCAACCACAGGATAGGCCCTGAACCCTAAATCCGAGCACTAGCTTAACAACCTATACAGCCCCAATTTCTGCAGCGGCCCTGAAACCGAAATCCTTGACCCCAATTAACGCAGCAGTCTCAAAGCCATCTCCGGAACCACAATTATGCAACAGGTTTCAAAGATCACCTACCAGCCCATCTACCAGCCCACCTACCCAGTCCCGTCCCCGCGTGGTCCACAACCCCACCCCAGTCCCCACCCACAGGATCGTAGAAAGTAAGTTTAGAACAGTGCATACCCGCTAACCCTGCTGAACGCTCGGCCGCGTGGGGCTGGTAGGGAATGACTAGGCTCAAATCCAGCTACGATGCGCAGCCTGGGCCATGGTGCAGCCATGCCATCCTCCTATGTGAGGGGTCAGGAACATGGAACCCGGCGCTCTAGTCGAGGGTCGAGAGAAGATCGTGTGGCGGGTTCGATCCCCTATGAACTGTTCAGAAAATAAGTAGCCTGATAAGCCAAACGTACGGTAGCTAAAAATTTAAGGGACTCGCCATGCCGGTGGAGTGCTTGCTCAAAACGACCCGTCCGAGGCTCGCATGAAGCTTGATTGCAAGTTGTTACAATGACCGCCCCACATCCGAGCGAGAGCCATATGCCCCTACCCTTCTATATGCACAGCCCCGCCAGTCCTCTGATTCAAACATCAAGGTAAGGTGGCTTGGGTGAAGGTTTTGGGGTTTAGGGTGCACTGGTTTTGGTCTGGAACGCCCACCCTTGTGTATCCAGTCCCGCCAACGCTCTGTTTCAGGCTCCAATGTACCGGTGTTTGAAAGTTTAGGGTACGCAGGTTTGTGTTTGAGGGTTAAGGGTACACTGGTTCAAGTCTGAACCACAGAAACCCTTGCGTATCCAGTTCCGCCAACCCTCTACTTCAGGCTTAAGGGTGCCGGGGTTAAGGTTTTACAGTACACTGGCTTGTGTTCGAGGGTTTAGGGTACACTGGTTTGTGCCTGAGGGTTTGGGTTACACTACTTTGTGTTTGAGGTTAAGGGTACACTGCTTAGTGTTTAAGGGTTTAGGGTACACTGGTTTGGGTCTGAACCACACCGACCCTTGCGTATCCAGTCCCGCCAGCTCTCGTTCGCGGTAACGCCGAGCTTGACGCGCAGCACACCGCGCCTGAAGACGGGGTCCGCATCGCCCTCAGCCGCGGCGCCCTTGTTGCCCGGGATGGAGACGACCGGCTTTGAGGCGCCGCCCTTCGCACCACCCTTCGCGCCGCCCTTGGCCTCGACAGCAGGCTTGCCCGGGCCGCCGGCGGCGGCCTCGGCGTCCGGAGAGACAGGCGGGAGCATTTTCAGCGGAACGCTGGCGTAGGAGGTCCCTGAAGGGGGAGGAGGTAAGTGGTGTAGAAGTGAAGCGCATGTCAGGACCACATAGCAAGGATATCTTCAGCAGAACGCTCGCGCAGGACTTCCCTGAAAGGGGGGGGGGGGAGGTGGCAGAGGATTTAACGACTGGGCGCTCGCATACAGTTTTTGCCAGGGGTTTGCCCCTGGTTTTTGCTCATGATTTGGGGTTTCTGGGATTGGAAAACCATATACCGTAAATACTTTTGAGCCGCAATATAGGTCATGAAACACGGTACGGGAGGCATTGGAAGATAATCATATTTTGTTTTTCGATGCAAAAATTGTCAGTGTACTGGTACGCTGGTACTGTATGTGCAACTCTCACCAAGCAGTGTTGACAAAATGCCAATACGCCAATATCCATTATTTATAATAGTTAAGCCATTGGAAGTATCACAGGGACATCACAGCGACTGAACCGAAGTGCACCCCCTTGACATAATGCAGCCAAACCGATACAGAAATTCAAGAAATTGCTGGTGAGCCTACAGCTGGTGCGCCAACAGGGATGCGATTTACGGAAGCCACTCGTTTAGCTGAAGCATGGAACATGGCTACCATGCATGTCATCAGCCAGCACCGGTACAGTAAAAATGAGAAAGAATGAGGGCAGCCAGCAATGATTAATCATTGTGACGTTTACAGCAGATGCAGGCTTGATCGAGCGACGTAGCCGGCGGGAAAGCAGGCCTACCTTGGATCCATCCATCCCTGGATCCATCCATCCTTGGATCCATCCATCCTTGGATCCATCCATCCTTGGATCCATCCATTGCGTTTTTTCTTTCAGATCCGTGCTTAAGCTACCACTTCTCTAAGCTGGTAGCTTAAGCACGGACCCTAACCTCTAAACCCTACACGCGGAACATACAGCAACTATTGACCTGATTTTTCTTCCACCACTCCTTCTTCTGTCATTTCTTTCTCACTCGCCGTCCCCCTGCGCCCTCCAATCCCCGCTCCCCGCTTCCCAGCTCTCTCCAACCCAGACCTCTCACCTTCAGCATCAGTGACCTCAACGTGGTAGACCACCGGGAGCAGCGGCAGTGCGTGCGGGTCGACGGCGCTGACCAGGGCGGAGCTCGGGGCTGCAGCCGGCGGCGGCTTCTTGCCCGGCGGTGTCACAGGGCGTTTCCCTCCGCTCGCGGGCACGGCGGGCACGGCAGCGCCCGCCGCGTGCGCCTGCTGCATCTGTTTCGCGTACTGCTCCCGCACATCCCGGAACGGGTCCTCGCTTGGCTTGAGGTCCTCCAGCTCCAGTAGCAGCCAGGTCATCCCGGACGGCTCGGCCGGGCCCGGCAGAAGCTCCTCAGGCGCTGGCACTGGCTCCGGTGCGACGTCTCTGGGGGTGCTCAATGCGGCGGAAGGCGCCGTGGATAGGCGGCAGACGCCGACCGTGGCATCGAGTTTCTGAACACGGGGGCGGAGGCATCGGAGGACGTCACCGAAGGTCATTATAGGTCATCTGATGCGGACATCGTAAGTGTGTACACAAATATGGGCAACTGGGGAGGCTCAACGGCAGCAGAAGTCATGAAAGGACAGCGGAGGACAGCAGAGCCTTCAAAAGATGGTAGAGGTCAGCAGAAATCTTCAAAGGACGGCAAGGTTGCTGAGGTACCGGGGAGGCAATCAGAGGACCGTAGAGGACAGCATACATCATCAGAGGATGGCAGAGGGCGGAGCAGATCTGGCCTTTGCGAAAGGCCAAACGAGGAGGTCACCAGAGTCTGCAGCTCAAGTCGTCTGTGGACGGCAAGGTGCAGAGAGGTTCTGGCCTTCACAGGTTAACTGAGAAGGTTAACAGAGTGTAGCTGAAGTTGCCTGAGAACGGTAGAGTACAGAGCAGATCTGGCCTTCACAGGTAAACCCTGGCTGCTTTTCTCTGCCCCATAAGTAAGGCATCCACGCAGCCGAGCCTTTTTGAGCAGGGCCCAGAGGTGTAACGTCATTCACAGGTCAACCGATGAGGACAACAGAGTCTGCAGCTGAGTTTAGTCGCCGGAGGGCAGCGGGCGAAAAGGCACCTCCGCTTAACGCTGATGGAGGTTCAGTGTCGGGGTGGGCGCACCTGGGCAAGTGCTCCGGCTGTTTGGGCGAAGAACCCGAAACCTGGATCCTTTCACAAAAACCATATGACCTTGCAGGATTGTATTACAGTGCTATTTAATTTCACCAAAACCATCATACCGGTTTCAGGAACCATCGTATCAGTGCGGTCCCTGGAATTGGGAACGGACCCGACATCCCAGTGTCCCAACGACCAGATCCCAACTGCCGTTCAATTTGAATTTACAAAAAAAACTCCGGCTGAGGGCACAGCACCCCTGCCCATTCCTCTGCCCATTCCTCTGCCCATTCCTCTGCCCATTCCTCTGCCCACTCCTCTGCCCATTCCTCTGCCCATTCCTCTGCCAATTCCTCTGCCCATTCCTCTGCCAATCGACTCACAATCTGGTCAAGGTACTTGAGGTTTGGGAGCGCCGCCCGTACAGCGCCCTCGTACCGCGGCCGCAGGCATATCGGGTTCCCATTGAGCCCCAGGCTACGGAGATGCACCAGGTGCTGCAGGGCGCTGCAGGTGGTTTCGGAGTCGTCGAAGCCGTTGTGGCCCAGCTCCAGGCTGATGATCGGGCTCGCTGCTGCGAGGGATTCCATTGACGCCGGCAAGGCGCGCACGCGGTTGTGAGAGAGCCCCGCGTGCTGCAGCGATGGGCATCGGAAGGCGACATCGATAGACTCCAGCCTGCGTGTGCGTGTGCATAGGCGTGTGTGCATGGGCGTGTATGCATGTGCCTGTGTGCATGGGCGTGTATGCATGTGCCTGTGTGCATGGGCGTGTATGCATGTGCCTGTGTGTATGGGCGTGAATGCATGTGCCTGTGTGCATGGGCGTGTATGCATGTGCCTGTGTGCATGGGCGTGTATGCATGTGCCTGTGTGCATGGGAGTGTGTGCATGAGAGTGTGTGCATAAGGCATGTGCAAAGGTTTTGATATGCATGGCATATTGACATGCGTCACATGGCATACTGGCATGCGTTGCATGACATGTTAGCATGCGTTGCATGGCATGTTTGCATGGCCCTGAAGCTTTTACCTGTTTGCCCCAGCGTTCAGGATCCTCAGGTGTTTCAGACCGGTTAAGCTCTGCAATGCAAGAATATAATTCGGCCGTGTCAGCATGGTTGGCGTGATGGATGGATGGGCATGCACTTCTTGCTTGCGACTGTTGCCCCCCTCAGAGGGTGTGCATTGACAATTCAGCATGGGAGTGGTGGAAACTGCTGCATCGAGATTGGATATGAGCCGAATTATCGCAACTTACCTGTGGCAGCTGCGTCAGTTCGCAACCTTGCAGCGACAGCTCCGTGATGTTTCGCGGAAGCAGCTCGCCGGGTAGCTGAGTCAGAGGGTTTTCGCATAGACTAAGCTTCATTAAGAAGGAAAGTGTTGACATGTCTGCGTGGGCAAAAAGCAGCGATGGCAACAACATCGACAACTGCTTTTGTGCAACATGTCGTAGCATCGAATGTAAATCACATCAGGGGAGCAGGATGCGGAAAGGCAGAAAATGACTTTACCTAGACATGTCACTAATTTTGTGCTGGAGAGGTTTAAGTATGATGATTTGAACGCTTTGGCTTCCGCTATTGTCAGTGCCTGTTCACCAGTCTCCTCGGTTACCGCCATGGCTCGAGTCATACGCTGCACGAATCTTGCCTACAATTATACAAACGCCGAAGCCATGCTGCAGGGTCGATGCGTGGCTTAAGGGCATAGCCTACCGTATTCCATTTTGAGGTTCGTAGCACTGTTCATTTCTGGGTGCTTCAGCTAAAATTCAGCTACAACACAGCCTGCAGCCAAGGGACCAGGTGCAGCATGCCCTGCTGCTCGGGCCACGGCCACAAGCCTGTCAAGGATTAGTTACCATCAGCCCAGGGCCAAGGGTAGCCCCCCTGGCAGCCCCCCTGGTCTGGTGTGACTTGAAACAACTAAACACTATTAGTTTCCGTCATAAGATTGCTCCCTTGGATTGGATAAGATTGGGGTCCTTACCAATTATGATGGGCCGTGTCAGCTAGCCCCTGAACCCCAGGAAGCAGATTTACTTGCCGCCATTTCCCTTCGGATGCTTGTGAGAAGACCCCCGGTGGTAGTAGTATCATAAATGTATTAGACTAGCTATTAGAGTACCGTAGTGCTCTACTCATAGGGTTGATTGCAGTTGCTTTTTGACCTAAATCCAACCTTAAAAGCATGAGCAATTGCGTCCCTTTGCGCGCTCATTAGACGTTCACCCTTCCTGTTCCTGCTCGCATTTTCTCATTTGACAACGATGGCCATCAGGTCATGGGCACCCTGGCTGTTAGTGTTGTTTGGAAAGTGGACTTGCTATCCTTTCTTTCCTCTTGTGCCTTCTCCCTTGGCTTTCGAACCTGACTTCTTGTTTGCCGACGTGGCCGAGCATCTTTCAGCATGGCCCAGAGGTGTAACGTCATTAACCCTGGCTGTTTTCTACAATTTCTATCTCCTCGGGATTGTAGGGGATGGGCCTTACATTCAAGCCCCCAGCAATTTCTCCTCTAGCCCAGAGATTAATGACGTTGCACCTCTGGGCCATGCTGAAATGAAGGTCGGCCACGTCGGCAAACAAAAAGTCAGGTAAGAAAGTCAAGGGAGAAGGCACAGAGGACAGAAAGGATAACAAGTTCACCCACCAAACAACAAGGACAAGAACACAAAGGTCAAGCAAACCGTATGCCCTGCCCCTGAAGAGACTAGCCTTCAAAAAGACAAAAAAGCTCAACTTCAAGTTGCACAAAACCAGGGTCCCCCACCCCTGCCTGCGGGCTCTCCGACGGACGTCCCGTATGGTTGGGCGGAATAAGGAGCGGAACTTAAGGCCACAGGAAAGACAGAGAGGAGCACAAAGGGCAAAGAAAAATACCCCTCCAGAAAACGGAAAGGCAGACTGAAGGATCTCCGCCTCTGAAAGCAAGAGAGAGATAAAAAGGGAAAGAGCCAGTCCCCAGGGAGGCAAAAAAACAGGTGGCGAACCAGCCCGCAACAAAGTCTACCACATCCTGAACAAAAACCAGAGCCTCCCACTCATGCCCGCCCTGGTACAACTGCTGAAAGTCTGTGGCGCCCTTTGGAGGGCCTGCCCAACCTCTTGCCCTCAGCCTCTCTTTCACGCTAGGGCAATGTAAGCACACATGCAGCGCATCCTCCACATGTTGGCCATGTCCCTCAGCCCAGCACCGTTGGCGGTAGCATGTGTCGCGCTGCTGATCGCTGCGCCCTCCTCTATTATCAGCTGTGCTGGCCGCTCCGATCTGTAGCCTTAAGTTAGTGCACACACGAGCGCACGCCCTGTAGCTAGTGCGGTTCCTGGCGTGCGCCAGCACAGCGCCTGCTGTAGGCTGAAACCATGCGTGGTAGGCGGCCTCAGACCTGTGTTTGGTGGCGGGGTCCCTAGGGTCTTCCTGACCTACGACCTCCATCAGCGCCCGCTCACAGACAGTGTCCACTAGCGCTAGCGCCTTTGCAACGGGGAGAAGCTGTAGGTCAGCCGCTGCCTAACGCAGTTTGGGGGCGGCTGCCCCCACCTCTAGCACCTCTATCAGCCGCCATGGCTGCCACCATCAATGGGCTGTCTTCATGGGCTGTTCAGCTGACATGCCTAGGTCATCAGGCGATGATCTGAGAGATCCGATCCGGTGGGTAGCGCCCCGCTGGTCTCCACCTGCTGCCCCAGGGAATGGTGCACCGCGATGTGACCGACGCAGGACTGGCCAGAAGCCGCAAGGAACGTTGTGCCCCTTTGTCTCCCTTGCGACCCGTGAGCAGCAGCAGCCCAGTGGCTGCCGCTGTGTTGAGAAGCATCCGAGCCTGCGGCTTCAGCAAACGGGGCGGCTCACCGCGGAGCACCCGGTGCGTGTGCAGCTCAGGTGCATAGTGGAGTGCACATGCGTAGTCTGCACCGCCGTCCGGAAGCTCGCTGCCATGCCACACGTCCGCATTGCAGTCCCCCGCCCAGATGCAAGGGCCCCGTTTGCTGAGCTTCTCTGTATCTTGCTGTAACTCCTCGAGACGTTGCGCAACCTCCACGGCATCATGATTCTGCCCTTACCCAAATCAACACACGCCAAGAAAATTATACCCCTGGGTTGCTGAAAAGCCGGCCACTGCGCTCTAGCCAGGCAAGTCCACCTATGAGTGGAGGTGCTGTGCAAGCTGCAAAGCGCCAATATGTTGGTGTCGACCACAACAGCCACCCCCTGTCCTTTGCCCGACTGCTGCCGAGCCCATAACAAGCTGTGGTTGGGAGCCAACAGCTGCTGCATCGCTACCTCGTTTATGCCGGCGACGTCCTGTAGAGCCACTATCTGATGCCGTCTAATGAAGCTGAGCAGGGCGTCCACCTTGGGGGTGGGGGCACCCTGGACGGCGGCTAGCCGCGCAGCCCATTGCAGTTCACGGTGGCTATCCTCTAACCACAACAGGATGTTTCGACCCCAGCCTAGACATTTCCCTGCCGCCTAGGGAGCGGCCTGGCATCTGGTTGTGCCGGCCCACCTCGTGGCCGGGCCCGACCAGCCAGAGCTGCCCTGCCGTGCCCCAGCTGCTGCAGAAGGGGCGGCTGCGGGGGCGGGGGCAACGGCGGGGGCAGGGGCGGGGGCTGGGGCTGATGTTTGTCAGGCTTCTAAAAGCTCTGCGGCACACGCTTCCAGCGATATGTGCCCTTGTGCAGATCTCGAGACAGGCTGCTGCTGATGCCCTCCAGTTGAGTCATGCGGGTCTCCAGCAGGGCTATACGTGTAGCCATGCGTAGCAGGGCTTCTTGTTGCTCCCTGCGCTGCCGCTGATACTGCTGCTGATGCTGCTGCTGGTCCTGTTGCTGCTCCTGTTGCGGCTGTTGCTGTTGTTGCTGCTGCCGCTGCTGCTGCTGCCACTGCTACTGCTGTTCGTATGCCTCTGCTTCGGCTGCTTCGGCTGCTGCGGCTGCAAAGTTCGCGTTTGCAGATCCTGCTGCTCCTAATACTGTTGTTTTGATTCCTCTAGGACGTCTGTGCAGCGACCCGCTGCATAGTCATCTTAGAGGAAGCAAAACAGCACTATCAGGATCAACAGGATCTGCAAACACAAACTTTGCAGCCGCAACAGCCGCAGCAACCGAAGCAGCCGAAGCAGCCGAAGCAGAGGCATACGGAAGAACAGCAGTATCTGCAAATGCAAAATTTGCAGCCACGGAGGTGGAACATCATATTAACATTCAAGCCCCCATAATTTGCACAACTCTGGCCCAGAGGTGTTCCGTCATTGACATTCAAGCCCCATACTTTGCTCCACTGGCCCATCTAGACCAGCTGAAAGGAGCATTTGATTTATTTCAGAGTCAGGGGGGACTCGAAACCAACACCTAGTCACATGGCCACAACAAAGGGTGATTCCCCCCCTTTACAAATAAAGGAGCAGTTCTGTATACTAAGAGGAAACAAACAGTTGATGGCATAAAGAAACAGAAACTCGCATGTGGGCTACACTCAGGGCACAGCCTGGACTCTGTCATGGCCGGGGAACGCAACTTTCCTCTACTCACAAATCCGTAGGTGTAACATCATTACAACTATAACAAAAGTTCACACATGTCAACTGTAGCAGGGCCCAGAGGTGTAACGTCATGAACATATCAACTGTAGCCCTGTGGGTGGGTGTGACGACAAATAAATTGTCATGCCTCGCCTTGTCAATTGAAACTCAATCGTCTTATGAAAAAGTCAAGTCATCCACGATAAGAGGAACAAAATATTGTTTCATGACAACTCCTTGAAACAATCAGACAACCGCTGCTGTTGCATGGCAACTACAGGGAAACGACAGAGAAAAACTGCATTATGTTGAGCCAGATTGTGCTGTTTTCGCATGCACGGCAAGCTCAACACCTGAGCTTTCCAAGAATCCCAGGTTTTGCAGTCTCCAGAGATTCCGCAGCCACTGACTCACATTCCCCACAACCTAAAATAGGAGAGAAATAAATAAAGCGCCCGAGCGTGGCTTGAGGCAAGTTGGCATGTGTGGTACATGCGGGGGCAGGCAGGCTGCAGCTCCGAAACCAAAATGTGTTGACTGCTGACACCGCGGAGCTTCATGTCCAGGTTATGGCACGCCAGACAGCCCCCACACAATGTGCTGCATCCAGTAACTTGATAGGATCGGACGTACACCAGCTGGAGCGACCTAAAGCACACCGGCTGACAGGGAAGAAGCCCTAGACACGAACGAGGTGGCAGAACGTTACACAACCATGGCGGCGGCTGTCACTGATACAGGTCAATGACTTCACACCCCTGATTTTTGTTCACTCCTCTGGTTTTTCTACACGACCCAGGTAGAAGTTGCGCTGCTGCGCCCGTTGACACCTTGGTGCTTAGTCGTCCTGTCCTGGGACCTCTCAAACAGGTACACCTGCAAAGTAAGGGACTCCAGGAGAGTACATTCTTTCAGGGGATAATTTATAGTTTGCCAAAATATAACTAAGAGCACAGCCTTTTCAAAACTGCAAAGAAAGTAAATCCAGGGGCACAGTTTTGTGCTTGTATCGGTTTGCGGGCACCTGTCCCACACATCAGATATTCCTATGCGATGCTCCGCAGGGCTTTAAAAGATCACAGCATTTTCACATAATGGCTTCCCACCATGCAGGGCCAGGTGCAGCAAGCTCTGCTGCTTGGTCGAGCGACAGATGACCAGTCAAGGTTGGGTCCCCAGCCTGCTAAACGTCACCTGGTGCACAAAAAACACCCTCACAAGCGTGGATTGATCAAACTGGTCAACCTGCCATGAGCACCGGCAGTGTGCCCACTTGCTGGCTGGCTGGTCATCGCCTCAATATTTAGCACATGGAATTTTAGCACTGATGGCATTGGCGGCGAGCTCGCACACACGCACACACACACAATTCCCCCAAATGACCCCAGCAGTGCGCTCACCTGCGCGAAATCCGGCTCCGCTCTCTCCCCCTTGCTATCATGCCTGCCTGCAACCACAAACAAAAAAGACTGCCTCTCAATTAGCACTATCAAGGGGCAGGGCTCAAGGGGCAGAGGCCCCTCGACCACCTTGCGTGAACTGCCACCTTGCTTATAGCGTTAGCCAGTCTGATTTCCATGCACCCCAAGTTCATACAAACCCGCCGTGGTTCCCAATTCCTTGTCAGGGAAAGCAGCCCCCGTGGTTTTCAGGGTGAACAGCCCCCGTGGTTTTCATCGTTAAATAGCCCCGTGGTTTTCAGGGTAAACAGCCCCTGTGGCTTTCAGGGTAAACAGCCCCCGTGGTTTTCATGGTGAACAGCCCCCGTGGCTTTCAGGGTAAACAGCCCCCGTGGTTTTCAGGGTAAACAGCCCCCGTGGTTTTCAGGGTAAACAGCCCCCGTGGCTTTCAGGGTAAACAGCCCCCGTGGTTTTCAGGGTAAACAGCCCCCGTGGTTTTCAGGGTAAACAGCCCCCGTGGCATTCAGGATAAACAGCCCCCGTGGTTTTCATGGTGAACAGCCCCCGTGGCTTTCAGGGTAAACAGCCCCCGTGGTTTTCAGGGTGAACAGCCCCCATGGCTTTCAGGGTAAACAGCCCCTGTGGCTTTCATGGTGAATAGCCCCCGTGGTTTTCAGGGTGAACAGCCCCCGTGGCTTTCATGGTGAATAGCCCCCGTGGTTTTCAGGGTAAACAGCCCCCGTGGCTTTCAGGGTAAACAGCCCCCGTGGTTTTCATGGTGAACAGCCCCCGTGGCTTTCAGGGTGAATAGCCCCCGTGGTTTTCAGGGTGAATAGCCCCCGTGGCTTTCAGGGTAAATAGCCCCCGTGGTTTTCATGGTAAATAGCCCCCGTGGCTTTCAGGGTAAACAGCCCCCGTGGTTTTCAGGGTAAACAGCCCCCGTGGTTTTCAGGGTAAACAGCCCCCGTGGTTTTCAGGGTGAACAGCCCCCGTGGTTTTCAGGGTGAACAGCCCCCGTGGTTTTCAGGGTAAACAGCCCCCGTGGCTTTCAGGGTAAACAGCCCCCGTGGCTTTCAGGGTAAACAGCCCCCGTGGTTTTCAGGGTAAACAGCCCCCGTGGTTTTCATGGTGAACAGCCCCCGTGGCTTTCAGGATAAACAGCCCCCGTGGTTTTCATGGTGAACAGCCCCGTGGCTTTCAGGGTAAACAGCCCCTGTGGTTTTCAGGGTGAACAGCCCCCATGGCTTTCAGGGTAAACAGCCCCTGTGGCTTTCATGGTGAATAGCCCCCGTGGTCTTCAGGGTGAACAGCCCCCGTGGCTTTCATGGTGAATAGCCCCCGTGGTTTTCAGGGTAAACAGCCCCCGTGGCTTTCAGGGTAAACAGCCCCCGTGGTTTTCATGGTGAACAGCCCCCGTGGCTTTCAGGGTGAATAGCCCCCGTGGCTTTCAGGGTGAATAGCCCCTGTGGCTTTCAGGGTAAATAGCCCCCGTGGTTTTCATGGTAAATAGCCCCCGTGGCTTTCAGGGTAAACAGCCCCCGTGGTTTTCATGGTGAACAGCCCCCGTGGCTTTCAGGGTAAACAGCCCCCGTGGTTTTCAGGGTGAACAGCCCCCGTGGTTTTCAGGGTGAACAGCCCCCGTGGCTTTCAGGGTAAACAGCCCCCGTGGCTTTCAGGGTAAACAGCCCCCGCGGTTTTCAGGGTAAACAGCCCCCGCGGTTTTCAGGGTAAATAGCCCCCGTGGTTTTCAGGGTAAACAGCCCCCGCGGTTTTCAGGGTAAAAAACCCCCGTGGTTTTCAGGGTAAACAGCCCCCGTGGTTTTCAGGGTAAACAGCCCCCGTGGTTTTCAGGGTAAACAGCCCCCGTGGTTTTCAGGGTAAACAGCCCCCGTGGTTTTCAGGGTAAACAGCCCCCGTGGTTTTCAGGATAAACAGCCCCCATGGTTTTCATGGTGAACAGCCCCCGTGGTTTTCAGGATAAACAGCCCCCGTGGTTTTCAGGGTAAACAGCCCCCGTGGTTTTCAGGGAAAGCAGCCCCCGTGGTTTTCAGGGTAAACAGCCCCCGTGGTTTTCAGGGTAAACAGCCCCTGTGGTTGTCAGGATAAACAGCCCCCGTGGTTTTCAGGGTAAAAAGCCCCCGTGGTTTTCAGGATAAACAGCCCCCGTGGTTTTCAGGGTAAAAAGCCCCCGTGGTTTTCAGGGTAAATAGCCCCCGTGGCTTTCAGGGTAAACAGCCCCCGTGGTTTTCATGGTGAACAGCCCCCGTGGCTTTCAGGGTAAACAGCCCCCGTGGTTTTCAGGGTAAACAGCCCCCGTGGCTTTCAGGGTGAATAGCCCCTGTGGCTTTCAGGGTAAACAGCCCCGTGGCTTTCAGGGTAAACAGCCCCCGTGGCTTTCAGGGTGAATAGCCCCCGTGGCTTTCAGGGTAAACAGCCCCCGTGGTTTTCATGGTGAACAGCCCCCGTGGCTTTCAGGATAAACAGCCCCCGTGGTTTTCAGGGTAAACAGCCCCCGTGGTTTTCAGGGAAAGCGGCCCCCGTGGTTTTCAGGATAAAAAGCCCCCGTGGTTTTCAGGGTAAATAGCCCCCGTGGTTTTCTGGGTAAATAGCCCCCGTGGCTTTCAGGGTAAACAGCCCCCGTGGTTTTCAGGGTAAACAGCCCCCGTGGTTTTCAGGGTAAACAGCCCCCGTGGTTTTCAGGGTAAACAGCCCCCGTGGCTTTCAGGATAAACAGCCCCCGTGGTTTTCAGGATAAACAGCCCCCGTGGTTTTCAGGGTAAACAGCCCCCGTGGTTTTCAGGGTAAATATCCCCCGTGGCTTTCAGGGTAAACAGCCCCCGTGGTTTTCATGGTGAACAGCCCCCGTGGCTTTCAGGGTAAACAGCCCCCGTGGTTTTCAGGGTAAACAGCCCCCGTGGCTTTCAGGGTGAATAGCCCCTGTGGCTTTCAGGGTAAACAGCCCCCGTGGCTTTCAGGGTAAACAGCCCCCGTGGCTTTCCGGGTGAATAGCCCCCGTGGTTTTCAGGGTAAACAGCCCCCGTGGTTTTCAGGGTGAACAGCCCCCGTGGCTTTCAGGATAAACAGCCCCCGTGGCTTTCAGGGTAAACAGCCCCCGTGGCTTTCAGGGTGAACAGCCCCCGTGGTTTTCAGGGTAAAAAATCCCCGTGGTTTTCAGGATAAACAGCCCCCGTGGTTTTCAGGGTAAAAAGCCCCCGTGGTTTTCAGGGTAAATAGCCCCCGTGGCTTTCAGGGTAAACAGCCCCCGTGGTTTTCATGGTGAACAGCCCCCGTGGCTTTCAGGGTAAACAGCCCCCGTGGTTTTCAGGGTAAACAGCCCCCGTGGCTTTCAGGGTGAATAGCCCCTGTGGCTTTCAGGGTAAACAGCCCCGTGGCTTTCAGGGTAAACAGCCCCCGTGGCTTTCAGGGTGAATAGCCCCCGTGGCTTTCAGGGTAAACAGCCCCCGTGGTTTTCATGGTGAACAGCCCCCGTGGCTTTCAGGATAAACAGCCCCCGTGGTTTTCAGGGTAAACAGCCCCCGTGGTTTTCAGGGAAAGCGGCCCCCGTGGTTTTCAGGATAAAAAGCCCCCGTGGTTTTCAGGGTAAATAGCCCCCGTGGTTTTCTGGGTAAACAGCCCCCGTGGCTTTCCGGGTGAATAGCCCCCGTGGTTTTCAGGGTAAACAGCCCCCGTGGTTTTCAGGGTGAACAGCCCCCGTGGCTTTCAGGGTAAACAGCCCCCGTGGCTTTCAGGGTAAACAGCCCCCGTGGCTTTCAGGGTGAACAGCCCCCGTGGTTTTCAGGGTACAAAACCCCCGTGGTTTTCAGGATAAACAGCCCCCGTGGTTTTCAGGGTAAAAAGCCCCCGTGGTTTTCAGGGTAAATAGCCCCCGTGGCTTTCAGGGTAAACAGCCCCCGTGGTTTTCATGGTGAACAGCCCCCGTGGCTTTCAGGGTAAACAGCCCCCGTGGTTTTCAGGGTAAACAGCCCCCGTGGCTTTCAGGGTGAATAGCCCCTGTGGCTTTCAGGGTAAACAGCCCCGTGGCTTTCAGGGTAAACAGCCCCCGTGGCTTTCAGGGTGAATAGCCCCCGTGGCTTTCAGGGTAAACAGCCCCCGTGGTTTTCATGGTGAACAGCCCCCGTGGCTTTCAGGATAAACAGCCCCCGTGGTTTTCAGGGTAAACAGCCCCCGTGGTTTTCAGGGAAAGCGGCCCCCGTGGTTTTCAGGATAAAAAGCCCCCGTGGTTTTCAGGGTAAATAGCCCCCGTGGTTTTCTGGGTAAATAGCCCCCGTGGCTTTCAGGGTAAACAGCCCCCGTGGTTTTCAGGGTAAACAGCCCCCGTGGTTTTCAGGGTAAACAGCCCCCGTGGTTTTCAGGGTAAACAGCCCCCGTGGCTTTCAGGATAAACAGCCCCCGTGGTTTTCAGGATAAACAGCCCCCGCGGTTTTCAGGGTAAACAGCCCACGTGGCTTTCAGGGTAAATAGCCCCCGTGGCTTTCAGGGTAAACAGCCCCCGTGGTTTTCATGGTGAACAGCCCCCGTGGCTTTCAGGGTAAACAGCCCCCGTGGTTTTCAGGGTAAACAGCCCCCGTGGCTTTCAGGGTCAATAGCCCCTGTGGCTTTCAGGGTAAACAGCCCCCGTGGCTTTCAGGGTAAACAGCCCCCGTGGCTTTCCGGGTGAATAGCCCCCGTGGTTTTCAGGGTAAACAGCCCCCGTGGCTTTCAGGGTAAACAGCCCCCGTGGTTTTCAGGGTAAACAGCCCCCGTGGCTTTCAGGGTGAATAGCCCCTGTGGCTTTCAGGGTAAACAGCCCCCGTGGCTTTCAGGGTAAACAGCCCCCGTGGCTTTCAGGGTGAATAGCCCCCGTGGCTTTCAGGGTAAACAGCCCCCGTGGTTTTCATGGTGAACAGCCCCCGTGGCTTTCAGGATAAACAGCCCCCGTGGTTTTCAGGGTAAACAGCCCCCGTGGTTTTCAGGGAAAGCGGCCCCCGTGGTTTTCAGGATAAAAAGCCCCCGTGGTTTTCAGGGTAAATAGCCCCCGTGGTTTTCTGGGTAAATAGCCCCCGTGGCTTTCAGGGTAAACAGCCCCCGTGGTTTTCAGGGTAAACAGCCCCCGTGGTTTTCAGGGTAAACAGCCCCCGTGGTTTTCAGGGTAAACAGCCCCCGTGGCTTTCAGGATAAACAGCCCCCGTGGTTTTCAGGATAAACAGCCCCCGCGGTTTTCAGGGTAAACAGCCCCCGTGGTTTTCAGGGTAAATAGCCCCCGTGGCTTTCAGGGTAAACAGCCCCCGTGGTTTTCATGGTGAACAGCCCCCGTGGCTTTCAGGGTAAACAGCCCCCGTGGTTTTCAGGGTAAACAGCCCCCGTGGCTTTCAGGGTGAATAGCCCCTGTGGCTTTCAGGGTAAACAGCCCCCGTGGCTTTCAGGGTAAACAGCCCCCGTGGCTTTCCGGGTGAATAGCCCCCGTGGTTTTCAGGGTAAACAGCCCCCGTGGTTTTCATGGTGAACAGCCCCCGTGGCTTTCAGGGTAAACAGCCCCCGTGGCTTTCAGGGTAAACAGCCCCCGTGGCTTTCAGGGTGAACAGCCCCCGTGGTTTTCAGGGTGAACAGCCCCCGTGGCTTTCAGGGTAAACAGCCCCCGTGGCTTTCATGGTGAACAGCCCCCGTGATTTTCAGGGTAAACAGCCCCCGTGGCTTTCAGGGTAAACAGCCCCCCCGGTTTTCAGGGTAAACAGCCCCCGCGGTTTTCAGGGTAAACAGCCCCCATGGTTTTCAGGGTAAACAGCCCCCGCGGTTTTCAGGATAAACAGCCCCCGTGGTTTTCAGGGTAAACAGCCCCCGTGGTTTTCAGGGTAAACAGCCCCCGTGGTTTTCAGGGTAAACAGCCCCCGTGGTTTTCAGGATAAAAAGCCCCCGTGGTTTTCAGGGTAAACAGCCCCCGTGGCTTTCAGGGTAAATAGCCCCCGTGGTTTTCAGGGTAAACAGCCCCCGTGGCTTTCAGGGTGAACAGCCCCCTTGGTTTTCAGGGTGAACAGCCCCCGTGGCTTTCAGGGTAAACAGCCCCCGTGGTTTTCAGGGTAAACAGCCCCCGTGGTTTTCAGGGTAAACAGCCCCCGTGGTTTTCAGGGTAAACAGCCCCCGTGGTTTTCAGGATAAACAGCCCCCGTGGTTTTCAGGGTAAACAGCCCCCGTGGTTTTCAGGGTAAATAGCCCCCGTGGTTTTCAGGGTAAATAGCCCCCGTGGTTTTCAGGGTAAACAGCCCCCGTGGTTTTCAGGGTAAACAGCCCCCGTGGTTTTCAGGGTAAACAGCCCCCGTGGTTTTCAGGATAAACAGCCCCCGTGGTTTTTAGGGTAAAAAGCCCCCGTGGTTTTTTGGTAAAAGCGGTTAGCATTGTACCTATGAACAGCGGTTTTCTTCCTCTGCCTTTGATCTTGCAAATAGTAATTAGGTTGCCTCCTAAAACAACGGTGACTTCCTCTGCTGGGGTACAGAGGGTACAGAGGATACAGAGGGTACAGAGTATGCTTTTGATCTTGCATACAGCGGTTTGCTTTGTACCTATAAACAGCACTTTACTTCCTCTGTCTATAGCCTTGAAATAGCGGTTTGCTTCGTGTATATGAACAGCGGTTTGCTACCTCTGCCTACGAACTTGGAAACAGCGGTTTGCTTCCCTCCTACAAACAGCGGTTTGCTTTATACCTGTGAACCGTGGTTTGCCTCCTCTGCCGATTGACTTGTAAACAGCGGTTTGCTTTATACCTGTGAACAGCGGTTCGCCTACTCTGCTGATTAACTTTTAAACAGTGGTTTGCTTCATACCTGTGAACAGCGGCTCCCAGTTGTAGATCAGCAGCTCGTCCTCCTCGGCAAAGGTAGGGGCCTTGTGCAAATTTTTGCGGGCCTCCGATATGAAGAAGTTGGCCACCTCTTGAGTCATCCTGACCTACCGATATGAAGGTCCGACACAAGCATGCTTAGGTTCGGCACAAACAGATATATAGATCTGACAAGCAGGTTTAGATCCGACGCAAACATATCTAGGTCCAAAACAAGCAGGTTCAGATCCGACGAAATCAGGTACCGGTACAGAACTGACACCAAAGGCTGGCCACCTCGTTAGTCGGCCTCACCCAATCCGATGTAAAAGACATAATTTCAGATCCGTCAGAAACAGGTTAAGATCCGGTGCAATAAGATTGAGATCTGACACGAACATATTAGATCCAGATTGAGGTCTGACACAAGCATGTTAGATCCAACATCAGCAGGTTTACAAGCAACACAAATGGGTGAGATCCAGCACAAGCACTCAAGATTCGTTATGAGCAGGTTTATAACCGGCAGGAATAGGTCGGGATCCAGCGCAAGCACGTTCAATCTGACAAAAGCAGGATTCCAGATCTCACATTCGTTCAATGCACGGGGCTGCGCAGCTTCACAAGAGCCGCATGTGAACCCAGCTCACAGGCCAATCCCAATTTTACCGTATGGACCTCCCTAGGGTATTAAAGCATTTACAGGGCCTCAGAATGTGTTCTCCCCCAAACGGTGCTGAACAGATGTGCTCATTTCCCATCGCGCGACACCAGATCACAGATACAGCCATGGAGGCCTCACTCCCTTCTTTTTATCTGAAAATACAAATCCAATTAAGAATACAAAAGTGCAGGCATGTCAAAACTAGCTTCACTTACGCAAAAGAGTATCCTCATCCATTTCAAAAATGCCAACTTGAGCCTCACATTCCCCTCTTCCCTTGTTTCCTCCCTCCCTACCAGTGACAGCCAAAGCGGGCTGCACCGAAGAAGAAGAAGAAAAAACAGCAAAACGTTTCTCACTCCCATTTCTCCCTCCCATTTCTCCTTCCCTCCGTCCATCACTAGGCTGATTTCTGCACTCGGCCGCCTGTGCATATTTTAAAACCAAATATGTTATCTCTTTTGAAATAGTTGGTTTGATACACGCCAGACCAATTTCAAGGACCTGCTGTGCTGCTACGTCTCGCTGCTTTCAGGGACACAAAGGTCTATAAGAATGGGATCAAATCTGAACCGTTTGGATCAAAGCGGTTAAGGTTTGATCCAATCTTAAATTGGATCAGACCTTCACCGGCGCACGCCGTACGACCAGTTCCCCCAGCAGGGCTTGAAGCACCAGTCTCCAACAGCTGCAGGCCGTGATGAATCTGACTGGTGGACGAAGCGTCCGAACATCAACAGTGGGGTATATGCATCCAGCAGCTCAAAAGAGGGTGGCAACTCTTAAGAAATTGCTTAATATTTTAAGGAGCTATGGTCAGATATTAAATATACCGGTATAAAGCCCACATTGGAGTTGCAAAACCTGGATTTCACAAAAATTTACCTTGAAATCAGACATTAGCATCCAGCAGCCAAAGCGGGCACCCTTGTGCGGTGCCTGCCTTGGCTAGTGAGTGAGGCAGACAGGTTGAGCCCAGAGATGTCTGCTAGACCTCCGTCCCAGTGTCCCCCCCCTCGGTCCCTAACTCGGCTGATTTCCGCTCCCGGGCGCCTGCAGGGTCCTGGGGGGCCCTGTCAGAATGGTTGGGTGACGCAGACCACTCTCTTTTTTCCGTCACACCTGTATTTGTGTGATGCACACCAAATCACCTTTGGTGGTGCCTGCATTGCCCAGAGGGTAAACAGGGACCGACAGGTTGAACTCCTGATAGCTAATCTGGCTGAACCTGTGCCGTATTACGCCGTATCATGCCATATCGTGCTACAATGGTGGACCCCAGAAGTTTCTAACATACCTCTGTCCCAGTGATCCCTCCCTCGGTCCTTCACTGGGCTGATTTCGCACCCAGAAGAGGATCAGTGGGGTGTCACCCTGCCTCCGGTTTTAAATGTTAGAAGAGGATTAGTGGGGTGTCACCCTGCCTCCTATTGCAGATGCTAGAAGAGGATGAGTGGGGAGTCACCCCACCTCCAATTTCAAATTGTAGAAGGAGATGAATCGGGCGTCGCTCTGCCTCAGATTTCATATTTTAGAACAGGATTCATCATGGGATGTCCTCCCGTCCTCTCGTCTCCTGGATTTCGGATTTCCTTGTCCGGCCCCAGAAGAGGAATCATGGGCACAGGCGTGAGTGTCGCCCCGCCTCGGATTTCTGATTCCGAGGTTGAGCCTCTCTTGCACGTGTTGAGACTGCATATGTACCGTGGTGCATTCTTGGTGCATTATTCTCAGCCACAATTTTGAATTTTGATGTTGAATTTGTGTGGCGACTTACTGCCTCAGGCAAGGTGGGATGTGCACTACCGGTAATCTCAGCCGTCCATTAAATGTGCATTTTGTCACATGCAACAAATCTGAGTCTCATTAAACGAAACTCGAAATTTGAACCCCGTGGCCACTCACCGCCTCTGGAGAATGTGGGATGTGTACAGCGTCCGTCCATTCAAAAGCATTTTTCTCCGGGTGCCATTGCGTGGCTGTGATGGGGTACTCACGGGACTCCTGCATTTCCAGATTCAAAATTCAAATTCGAAGTCGGGTTCAGAGGACAGATTTAGGACACCTCCCAACTCCCGCACGCTCTAAGACACAACAACTTCAGTGGAAGCTGTGGTTGCAGCCTATACGCCCACCGAAACACTTATTTTTTGACAGGGTCAAAACAGTGAAGAAGGTGAACAGCACCCGCCATCCTCCAGACCCCCCTGCCCCCTCTGCCCCTGCCCCCTCCTTTGTCCCCGCCCCCTGCTTTCCCAGTCCCCTATCCCCGCCCCCTCCCCTGTTCCCTCTGCCCCCCCCCTCCCGTCCTAGCCCCATCCTGACCCTGGCCCCTGCTCAGTCACCAACCCACATACATGCTCGCCCCTGCCCCATTCTGCTCCCCAAATTCAAATGTACTTGCCAGCGTGGAGACATATCGATCTCTTGTCAATGCTCAGCGCGAGGGGACAGGAAAGGATCCGATTGGCAGTTTATCATCCAGGTATGGCGCAACAATTGCAGTACAGTGCAACAGTCCCGCGACTGTACTTACCAATGTGGAGACGTAGGGATTGCCCCGCTTGTCAATGCTGAGTGACAGGACATCGAAGAAGGATGACAGCTTGGCAGAGTCGGTGTAGGCCGCCATCGAAAGTCCTGGATGGGATACAAACAATGCTTGGTTTCGGTGTCCGGTACAAGGTTTTCAGTTACCAGATTTCAGTTACCAGAATTCAATTACCAGGTTTTCAGTTACCAGATCTCAGTTACCAGGTTTTCAGTTTCCACGTTCTCAGTTGCCAGATTTCGATCACCAGATTACAGCAATGCGGGGATGAGTGCAAGCTGGGATTGACAGGGCTGTTAGGGCCGCGAGAGAAGTAAAAATTCCAGCCTGTTCGCCCCCTCTCTTTGCTAATGAGCTCGACCTTTCCTTGCTTGTACATCGCTAACCCATTTCCCAGACTTGGAGCTCCCAGCCCTGGTAGTCCCTCCTTCCTTCGTACAGTGCTAAGAAAGAAAGAAAGCTACACCCCGTGGGGGGCATGAGAGTTAAGGAAACAGCGCAGCCTGGGCCGAAGCCACATCCGCGCCGTTACCGTTCGCACAATGCTATCTCTCACCCTCCCCGTGACTTTCCATTGCCATCGGGCTGTTGTGCAGGCCCGCCCACCCCTCTCCCCGTCTCCTTGTTGATAAACTCACACTTTCCGTTGCTCTCCATCGCACGCAAGGTATTCTGTAGCCCCTCCCCCCACCTCCCTGACTACTATCTCTTACCGACGTTCTCCAATGTTATGGGGCTGTTCTTCGAGGCCCTCACAGCATCCTTGCCTCCTACATCTAATCCTTTCTGTGGTTCTCCAACGTAATAGGGCTCTTCTGCAGCTCCATCACCACGCCCCCCCCTCTCCTTGCCTACAGCCTCACACTTGCCATCATTCTCCGAAGGAATGGGGCTGCTCCGCAGGATCTCCCCCCCCCCCCCTCCTTCCCTACTACCTCTGAACCTTTCCGTGGTTCTCCATCGCAATGGGGCTCTTCTGTAGCTCCTTCACCACGCCCTCCCTCTCCTTGCCTACAGCCTCACACTTGCCATCATTCTCCGAAGGAATGGGGCTGCTCTGCAGGATCTCCCCCCCCCCTCCTTCCCTACTACCTCTTAACCTTTCCGTGGTTCTCCGTCGTAATGGGGCTCTTCTGTAGCTCCTTCACCACGCCCCCCCCTCTCCTTGCCTACAGCCTCACACTTGCCATCATTCTCCGAAGGAATGGGGCTACTCTGCAGGATCTCCCCCCCCCCTCCTTCCCTACTACCTCTCACCCTTTCCGTGGTTCTCCATCGTAATGGGGCTCTTCTGTAGCTCCTTCACCACGCCCCCCCCTCTCCTTGCCTACAGCCTCACACTTGCAATCATTCTCCGAAGGAATGGGGCTACTCTGCAGGATCTCCCCCCCCCCTCCTTCCCTACTACCTCTTAACCTTTCTGTGGTTCTCCATCGCAATGGGGCTGTTCTGTAGCTCCTTCACCACGCCCCCCCTCTCTCCTTGCCTAAAACCTCGCACTTGCAATCGTTCTCTGAAAGAATGGGGTTATTTTGCGAGGCCCTCACAGCATCCTTGCCCACTCCCTCTCACCCTTTCCGTGGTTCTCCATCGCAATGGGGCTGTTCTGCAGCTCTTTCACCACATCAGGTGGCAGGCTGTGGATGAGGTGGCTCTCATCCGCGGATTTGGTGTACAGTAGCGTTGCGGCTGCATCCTCGGCATCGTACTTTTCCAGAATGGAGTAGTTTCCACTCAGGACAATGCACATGGTCTCCATGCCCAGGCAAGTGCCATGGACCTGATATGAGGGCAGGGGGGGCAATGAGCTTTTTATTGCTGCTGCTAATGTTAATGATGCACATGATTTCCATGCCCAGGCTTGTGCTATGGACCAGATAAGGGCATGGGGGAGGGCGGATGCGATGAAAGGGGGGGAGGGGGGGAGGGGGGCCTGCCCTTATATCAGTTCCATGGCACAGACCAGGGAATGGAGATTCGGTAAATCATTAACATCTGCAGCAGGAATCAGAAAGGCCATTGTCCACCCTACCCTCATATCAGGTCCAGGGCGCAGACCTGGGAATGGAGATCAGGTACATCAATTCCACCAGCGGAAATCAGATTCACCAGCGCTCTGCCCTTTTCAGGTTCATGGCATGCCTGGGCATGGAGATCATGTGTTTTGTCATAATCAGACCGGGGGGTGATCTCCGCTGCTGCTGCTGCTGCTGCTGCTGCTGCTGCTGCTGCTGCTGCTGATGATGATGATGATGATGATGATGACTAGGGAATTGTCTCCATTGTTGTTTACCTCGATGACCAGGTCGATAATCTTAATGCAACTAGCAGGCCTAGATCTGCAGGCCTACAATTCTAGAGGCCTGCAGATCTAGGCCTAAAATTGACCAGACAAGCGAATAAACTCTTATCGAGTATAGTTTCCATTGCTGTTCACCTCGATGGTCAGGTCCTTGAGCTGACTGCCAGCATCAGGCCAAGATCCGAACGCTGTTGTTTGCCATTCCTCTTCGCCTGAATGGTCACATCTATGAGCTGACTGCCAACATCAGGCTGAGACCCGAACCAACCATCAACACAGCCCCGGGTGCAACCGATAACCCACCGGAAAAAAGTGTTAGTTGTCGTTAGCTTCAATGGCCATGTCGAGTATCTAATCACTGCAACTCACAGCAGAGATCTGCAGATCTGCAGATCTTAAGACGGGACAGAAGTATAACACCTCCTACCGGGAAATAGTCTCCATTGTCGTTTGCCTCGATGGCCAGGTCGATGAGCTGGCTTGCGGTGTCGTAGAACATGTGGCCGGGGGTCAGGTTTGCTCCGCCGCCAGGGATCAGGACACCATTCACATTGCTGAAGATGCGCCGCACCTGGTTGAGGGACGGTGTTTGGGGTTTAGGGTTAAGGTTGGCGCCGTAGCCAGGAATGACGGTGCCAATCACGGCACTGAAGATGGGCCGAACCTGGTTGAGGGTCAAAGGATTGAGGGTCGATGATTCAGGGTTCGGGGTTCAACGATTAGTTTGGCGCCGCTACCTGGTATGGCCCCGCCGTTTAGGGTTTAGGGTTAAGGATGTAGAGCGCAGCTACCTGGTGTGACCGTGCCGTTCACGATGCCGAAGATGCGCCGCACTTGATGTAGGGTTCAGGGTTCTGAGAGGTTATAAGGGTCGCGGTGTTTCAGGGTTAAGGATTCCAGTCAGGGTCAGGTTGGCGCTACCGCCAGGGATGTGGACACCCCTCACGACCCTGAAGATGAGCCGCACCTGATCCAAAACAAAAGACGTGGGACCGGTGAACCTTGTAGTGAACTCTCTTACCATGCTTGTGTAAAGAAGTACAGAGGTCTGAATAAGGTGGCATACAAAAGCCTCTTCAGACATATCATACAGCACAAGGCGTCATTTAAATCCCAAGAACCTTCAATACGGTAAAAGCTCAATTGTTTTCTACCTTTCTACCTAAGTGGTTTTGGGGTTGAGGCCCCACTTATTCCCCCCCCCTTATATTTCCCTTTTTTGCGTTATGCCTGCGTGGTCTCTAAAATATGTCCCCCCCCGATTCAAGATGCCAAAGACGCGCCTGCCACACCTGGCTCAGGTTTTTTAGTTGATAGTCTACTCCCTTCAGTGTTTGAATTGTGCCTTAAGGTTCAGGAATTGAGGTTCAGATTTCATGGTTGTGGTTTTAGATTTTACAATCACGATGCCCAAGATGCGCACACCACCCTATATGTACCGCACCTGGTCGGGAGTCATGTCGTAAAAGATGGGGATGACACGGGCGCCGGCAGCCTGGGGGCAGAGTGGAGCAGGGGGCAGCGGAGGATTTAGGGCAGAGGGTGGTGTGGCAGAGGCAGCAGCCTGGGGGCAGAGTGGGGCAGGGGGCAGAAATGGACAAGACGCTGGTGCCGGCAGCCTGGAGACTGTGTGGGCAAATGGTAGTGGAATATTTAGGGCAGAGGGTGGTGTGGCAGAGGTGACAGCCAGGGGACTGGCACAGGGAAGTCACGGACCTTTGCAATCCAACCGAGTAAGGCTGCATGGGGCAGAAATGGAGATCATGCTGGTGCGCAGCAATAGGGGCACAGCAGGGAGGAAGCCAGGGTAGCAGTGGGGGCGGTTAAAGGGGCAGATGAGGAGGGGGCAGCCAACAGGGCAACAGAGGGGGGGCATCGGGGGGGAAACAAGGGGCGCAACACAGGGTGCAGCAACATTGGGGGCGACGATACCGTAAATTGGTATGAGTCGTGCCCACTTCTATTTACTGCACACCTCCTGCGAATATTTTGTAATACTATTCGAGATTGATTTCTTGTTACATAAACACCGTTGAAAGCCGCCATGCGAGCAACAGAATAACCCAAATCCCAGACTTTTTCTGCAAGCTTCATGTTTGCCATGGTGCTGTTGCACTGCGTTTGATCAGAAAGGGATATTTCTCGACAGTGTATCACTGTACAGGTCGTCCCGTGCTCCGTCTGAAGCCGTCATTCCCGCTCACCTCCACCCACTTGATGTACGAGGCTGCAATCTACGGCGAGGAGATAGAAAGAGCAACAAGGTCAGAGGGTCAATGTTTGAATCGGGCTAGGGAATGGCTGGAGAAAGAACCAATGGATATCGATGGATCTGGATGGATCTGGATGGATCTGGATGGATCTGGATGGATCTGGATGGATCTGGATGGATCTGGATGGATCTCGATGGAAGAAACAGGGACCTTGACCGACAGCCAATGCAGCCGTCACAATGAAGGCAACCTCCAATATTCCGGTACTCACATATGACATGGCTCGTGGCGCAGGCTCACCCGGCTGCAGCAGCAACAGAAGCACGAGAACTTAGGCTAAGTGGGCGCATGGCATGCTGAAAACAAGGACCGTCGCCTACGGCCTGCCGGGGGTAGGCCGGGGGGGTGAGACAAGATTTACGTCATGGGGGAGGCTCGGCGGCTGGCAGCTCATGGGGTCCCCCGGCCAGCGGTGTTGGGGACCTATTTAAAAAACGACAACAATCATACGCGTACGAATCGCCTACGGCCTGTTTATTGGAATGCCACGATTTTCCGCAGCCATCGCTTAAAATTTTCGCTCATCTTTTGCTGTCGCTGGTGAACATTGATCCACACGCTCATTGCAAAAATTAGAAGGAATAAACAAATGGAAGCAGAATACCGGTGACGGTGCCAGTACCTCATGTAATTAAATACAAATAAATACCGGGGTGATTGAAAAGAGCTGTCCCAGCCCATGATGAATGATTGAGACGTGTGAAACCTGGGAATCGGAACCCTGACCAAGGTTTCTGATTCCCAGGTTTGGACGATTTCCTGGGAATAGTTTCGATATTTCGTAAATCGTCCCTGCCTCCCCAGGCTGCAAAATACTAGATAACATTCCACCCCGTCGATTAGATTCTCAGATATTAATTAATTTGTTCTTGTCATGCTGCCCCCTAGGCAGAAAACCCACGAAAACTCCCTCGATTTGCGACTGAGACTAGCAGTCGATGTTCCATGACTGATATCGTAATCACTCTTTCACCGACTCACCCCGGACTCATACCCGATCAATTATAATTGTGAAGGGAGGCACAGTGCATCTACTGCATGCTGCACACGTTTTGAGGGGTTACCCCACCCACCCCAGCTTCCCAACCCACCACCAGGGGGAGAGAAAAAGTGTTTAAGTGGTTACCCCACCCACCCACCCCACCCACCTGGCGGGAAGAAAAATTGGTTCAGTGGTCACCCCACCCACCCACCCCACCCACCTGACGGGAAGAAAAAGTGGTTAAGTGGTTACCCCACCCACCCACCCCACCCACCTGGTGGGAAGAAAAAGTGGTGAAGTGGTTACCCCACCCACCCACCCCACCCACCTGGGGGAAGAGGGAAAACAAACTACGCCCCCCTAGGGGCGTGTGGGTTTAGGGTTTAGGATAAAGGGTTTAGCGCAGCCCCACTCACCTGGGACAGGATTCCAATGATCGGCTTGTCGTTCAGGTTGAAGCTTTGATGGGGCAAGCCCGCGGCATCCTCATAGCTCCGGCTGAGAGGCCTGCGCCCGGTGCCAGAAAAACGCAATCCATCAAATATCAATACCGGTACATCCAACATTGCCGCAGTCATGGACTACCGTGTGCTGTATTCAAAATTAAGCATGCAGGGTTGCTGAAGCTAGACAGTAGGTGCCAGAAAGCCCGACGCATCCTAATCGGTCCGGCTGAAATGCCTGCGCCCGGTGCCATGGAAACGCACTCCGTAAAATATCATCAATTGCCACAGTGGTTTACTACCAGCAACAGTTTTCGGAATTAAATTTCTGTTGTCAGCAAATTAAACGTCCGTTACCCCAGTCAGTAATACCAGGTCTAGGTCCAGGTCCTACTGGGTCTTCTTACCGCAGTCATGCACAACCATGCACCGTTTTTGGAATGAAAATTCCATTACGAGGTTGTGAACTACTGAACGGGTATAGCGGGTATTATAAACAACATGCAGTGCCGGTGAGTAATGCAGTGCAGATGTAGGTTTGCTTTGCCTTCCCTCATAATTAAGGATGTTTCGGGTTGAGGGATCCACGAATGTACTATTTTTTGATTGTCGACGCCAGTTTCAGTCGGAAATTAAGATTTTTGGTTGATAACTTGCCTTGAGGGCAGCATTAAAAGAAATTGTATTTTCAAACCCAAGGGAAGGCAAATCCAATCTACAGTATAGCCGTGCCATGCATTTGACCTGTGGTCTGTCCGGTATGAACTCTTCTACTGCTGCCCTCAGGGCATCATTGAAACGGTCAAACCCTTTATTTCCAACAAACAATCGGCGTCAGATAGTTGACAGAAAAGTATTTCCATGCATCCCTCGCCCACTCATGGACAATGCTGGCTATGGGGGCGAGCTAACAACGTCTACAGATCTACCACAGCACTGCTTATTTTACAGCATTTCAGCTGCTGTTTCAGCTCCCGGACATTACCACGCATGCATGGCCAGAGGGGCCTCCTGCAGCAAGCCCTGCTGATCCTGCCGCATGTTAGGGTTTGGCCGGGAGCTATGACCGGCCTGAGATGATGGGGCTAGTATCGGCCCCAAGCCGGTTACCATTTGGCTCCTGGCCCTGTGGTGGCCTCATGGCAGGCCCCTGAGGTGATCTGGTGCACACTTCAACGAACACTAGACTTCGGTGGCCACCATGTCAGAGGCTCAGAGCAGATCAGCAGACCCACCGGAAAGCTCTTGACGTTGACAGCAGAAGGGCCAGCACAGAAGATACCAGCATGGCTCGATTACCGGTAGAGTCAGTGCGGGATTTTGGGAAGCGCTCCATGCGTCGTCCTGTTATGTTTTGTCGCCCCGTCGCGGCGTCGATCTTTGCGCGCGGCAAAACAAAACGCGCAATTTCGCCTCAGCCCCTTGATGAAGCCTGCAATCAGGCCCTTGGTATGGTAAACAGCTTCTTAATATTTGAAACTCTGCCACAAATTGATCATCCCAAGCAATGACTCACCTGCCGACACTGTGCTTTTTTTGCTCTGAACCTGCCCCGATGCCGTTAGTTGATTGTGGGTTTGGGCGAAATGGGCTTGCCTCTTTCCCGTCGATGCTGCGGTGTCAGGACGCGAATTCCGAGCTCAAGTTCGCGCGAAAACGCTTGTGGTTTCCTACCCCACTTCTCAGAAGCTTCGTGCCACAATAATATCGTTTTTCTTCACCCAGGACTGCTGTAGGGGCTGAGGGCCATGCTGCAGGCTGCCCCGTAGATGGCAATTTCCCGGCATTTTCGTCAGCGAAGCCACCGGGATGATGGAGCCAGGGATGGAGTAAAGCTGCAGAAGTCTCCCGATCCCGGTGTCGTCCCCGACCATCACAATTTAGTGATCAGAAGCGTAGCCAAATTTATGCATCACACACCCACAATTCATTGGCGCCAATGAGGCTGAGAGGTGCAACGTCTGACCGTCCTCGATCTATTTCTGAGACTGCTGCTATGCTACCGGCCACTACCGGGGCTACCATTTTAGTCTAGCAGGCATAGCAGCGGCTAGGAGCAGCTGATGTCTCCGAATGTAGCGAAATATCTATTGCTTGCACCGTCAGCCACTGGCCAGTTATGGTTTGTCCGCACTGGACCTGTGCCTTGCCAGAGTGCCTTGCTTGGCCAGCTTCTCGATGGATCCTCATCAGACTGTTATAGGGTGGGCAGGGCTTCTACCTGTGTAGGTGTCATGCTGATTTAGCGCACCGCGTGTATTACTGAAATATCCAGTCGCAGCACCCTTATAACCCTACACAGGATTGGTGACTGTGCCTTGGGATTGCCATGGTCAGCTTCTCAACAAATCCTCCTGATTGATATTTGTCTCTGGCATCTTGCATTGCATCTCAATACCTGCATGTTGCAGCTGGTGCAGTGAACTGCTAGGTGCTTTGGAGGGCCCGGAGAGAGGAATCGCAGTCCCCAAACTGAATGTGTCAGGCAGGGATCGCCCTACAGCTGCTACCCATCAAAGGTGCTGGCGCTTGTGGACTCGCAGAGTCGCAGCCTAGGAGCAAGCGTAGTTGGATAAGTCCGGCCGGCCGGGGGAGACTCCAAAAGCTATGCCAACAGGTACGCGTAATGTAAAACCGGAGGGGGGGGTACCCCAAGGGCTCTGCCACCAAACACAAGGACGCGTAACTAATGTAAAAATTACAAATGATACAAAATACCGCAATCTCCCACCACACCTGCTTCCAGGGTACAGCGGGCGCCGTGCTGTCGCATGCCAGGAGCCGCACCAACAAGAGGCCGTGCACGTGTGCACAAACTTGGGGCAAAGACTCAGCACGGTCGGCACAGCCGGCAGTAGAGGACGGCGCTGCGGTCCACAGTGTCAATGACGTTACACCTCTGGGCCCTGCTCAAAAAGGCTCGGCCACGTGGGCGCCTACTAAAGTCCGCAGTGTGAGACGTGCTGGTGATGGGGGATGCCCTGACGTTTGTAGAAGATTACCGTATTTGAAATCAATAAATATTTAAAAAAATCTCTTTTGGTGTAGGCTGATGAGGGCAAGGCTAGGTTACAGAAGCCTGGGGATTCCAAATTCCTTTTAGTTTTCGGCATTTTCTGTCCCTCTATAGTTCCGGCCTTTTTCTGTCCCTCTTTTTCTTTCTCGTCTCCCCTTCAGTTTTAATCAGACAGCTGGACGAATTCATAAGTAGGAGAGAGACAACTCAGTGAATTAATAAAATAAAACAAAATTTTATCTGCCCCCCCATGTGGCCAAGCCTTCTGAGCAGGTCCCAGAGGTGCACCATCATTATTGGGGCACGAATCTGCAGAGTAATTGGTGGTCAAAATCCGAGGACAGATTACCAATCACAGGTCATTGACATAACACATCTTGGCCCTGCTCAAAAAAGCGCCAAACTTTCGGGTTAGGAGAAAAAGGAAAGAGAGAAGGGGAAAAGGTCCTGAGTGGCAACAAGGGGAAACGAGATGATGGGAAGTTAAACAGGCAGTTGGATGTTTGGGTGGTGGTGGAGCATGCTGCAAGTCAATAACTAACATTACACCTCTGGGCCCGCTTAAAGCTCGGCCGCGTGGGCGCCCAACTCTTCAGTAGGGAGAAACGAAGAAAGTAAAAGGATGAGGGGGGGAAAGGAACAGAAGGAGAGGCTGCAAAGGCAAAGAAGACCGAGTCCGACACCGAGCATGCTGCAGGTAAGCGCTGGTGGCGAAATGAACGGTTTTCGGTGGGTTTTAAGTGCTCCTAGGGCGCACCAGACCACCTTCGGGGGAGGCCAGGCATAGCGCCACTGAAGGGCCTATGGAATAAAATTATGGCTGGCTTGTTCAAGGGATAGGGCACACTACATTTCGACACCTCAGTTTAAAGCAGAGGCATTGCCGCATCCTCAGAAGTTTAGAATGGCGCATACTAAACTTTTGCGGCCAGGCATGCCCCATCGTCAGAAGTGCTGATGAATTCTTAATGTGTTTAGAACAGTGCATACCCGCTGGGCCCTGCTGAACGCTCGGCCACGTGGGAATTCTGAATGTGTCAATAACGTTACACCTCTGGGCCCGCTCAAAGCTCGGCTGCGTGGGCGCCCAACTGTTCAGAGGGGAGAAAAGAAGGAACTAAAAGGAAGAGAGGGGGAAAGGAACTAAAGGGGAGGCCGGGAAGGCAAAGAAGACCAAGTCCAACACTTGAGTTCCACTAGAGACCAGACCTCAACAAAGCCTCTAAGAAAAGAAAAGTCCACAAAAGCAAGCGTATCCCACCCCTGCTTGGCCGCGAGGGCGCCCCACTGATCAGAAGGGAGAAGGGAAGAAACGAAATAGGGGGCAAAGAACAACAACAACAACAAAAATGACCAAAAGGGAAGGCCGGAAAGGCAAACGACACAAGCGCCTCAGAATCCCTAGAGACTAACCCTCAACCGACAATGCCCACAGCACAGTCCACAAAAGCAAGTGCATCCCAACCCTGCTCAGCCTGGTACAACTGGTGGAAGTTAGTGGCAGCGCCTGGAGGACCTGCCCTCCCCCGCTCCCGGTACTGCTCCCTGGCTGACACTAGGGAATTGGAAGCACACATGTAGCGCATGCTCCACCTGCTCGCTATCCCCCCGTGCCCAACACCGCTGCTGGCAGCAGCGTGCCTCTCGCCGCTGACCGTTGCGCCGTCCTCTGCTGGTATCAGCAGTGCTGATCGCGCCAAGCCGCAGTCGCAAATTTGTCGTCGTGGACTAGAACCAGGCTCGGTAGGTCTCCGCAGATCTGTGCTCGGTGGTGGGGTCCCTGGGGTCCCCACCGCCGCTTGCGTCCAGCCGTGCTTGCTCGTAGGCTGTGTCAACGAGTGCCAATGAACACCTCTGTGACGGGTAGGCGCTGTAGGGCAGCTGCTGCCTCGCGTAAGGTGGGGGTGGCTGCCCCCCGCTCCAGCTCCTCTAATGCACCCAGCACATCAGAGCACCAGGTGCGGCCGCCAGTGCCCTGGCTGACTGCAAGCTACATATCTGCTGCCATGGCTTGAGCCATGAGAGGGCTGTATTGCTGTGCCGCCGGTGCCACCGCTGCATTGTACAAGCGGAGGATATGGGTCCACCAGTCTCGCTGGAGTGGCTGAAGCTGCAGCTCTCTCAGGACTACCCAACTGGTGGCTGATGCAGGCCGCCAGTTCTTTATGTGTGATGAATGTTGCGGCTCCGGCCCATGAGAATGCCTATGTGGGAACCCAACTCGCGGGTCAGGACAAAAAGGGGAAACAAATGAAATGTGGGGGGCAGAAAGGAAGGGGGGGGGAGGATGATAAAGATAACAATATCAGAAAAGAAACAAATTGGCCCATGCGGTGGTGCAGTATATTGCATGAAGAGGCTGGTGGCGTAGGGGAATGGTTTTGATGGTATTTTTAGAGCGCACTGGACCATCTTCGAAATTGGCCGGTCAGCCATGAGTTTACGAATGGCGATCGCCAATCTATCTTGAACTGGTAGAAGCTCTATATCCCCCCTCTCCACAGATCTGAACAAAAGAAGCAAAATGATTGAGAAGCTGATCGTGGCACTGTCACCGCTCCTGGACTACATGAAAGAAGCATTGATTCTGCCAAATCAGAGGAAGACCCCCTCAGAAGCTGGCGAATGTGAAGGCACTGTCAGCCTTCCTGGACTTGTAAGGATTGCAAGCCCTGCACGCCTCTGGAAATCTCATGAAGGCCCGATGACAAGCTGACGAGGGTGTTGTCATCTGACCATGCGGAACATCGGGATCCACCTAGTTTAAATCAGCAGGGCCCAGCGGGAATGCACGCACCGCTCTATACCTAGTTCAAACCTGAGTCGGATCCATTGGCATTTGGCAAGTTGACCAGGCACCGTCACCGCTCTTGAATTGGTACAAGCCAGTAGGTGGGGGGATCAGGGGCCCTGGCCCCCCTGACCACAGGTCAATGACGTTACACCTCTGGGTCGTCATTGACCTGTGGTCAGGGGGGCCAGGTCAATGACGTTACACCTCTGGGCCCGCTCAAAGCTCGGCCGCGTGGGCGCCCAACTGTTCAGAAGGGAGAAAAGAAGACGCTAAAAGGAAGAGGGGGGTAAAGGAACAAAAGGAGAGGCCGGGAAGGCAGTGAAGACCAAGTCCGACACCTGAGCTCCATTAGACGGAGACTAGCCCTCAACAAAGCCTCTGAGAAAAGAAAAGTCCACAAAGCAAGCGTATACCACCCGTGCTTGGCCGCAAGGGTGCCCCACTGATGAGTAGGGAGAGAAGAAACTAAAAAGGGGGCAAACAACAACAAAAAGGAAGGATGAGAAGGGAAGGCCGGAAAGGTAAACGACACCGGCGCCTCAGAATCCTTGGAGACGAACCCTCAACAATGTCACGACGTATGACTGCACCGTGCGTTTGACTGCGCCAACTGCTTTTTCGGTTGGAAGTTTATGTGTGAACCTGAACAAGTGTGTTTGCAGTCTTAGAGGATACCGAACTGGGTCCTTTACTTTTTCTTTCTTACTTGATTTCACGGCCTACGATAGACTCTTAACGTTTCTAGCTATTGTTCCTGATTATCGATCTGCAAGTTAATCGTCAATCCAAGTCTTACTAAGGGGAAACTGGCAGAGCAACTAGGCCAACAGCGACTCTATAAGCATCAGCAAGTCTCCTGATACGAAGCTGGCAGAGCATCTAGGCCAACAGTCGACCATCTGCAGCAATTAGAGTTATTCCTGCCTCTTAACAAGGCATATCTCCAGCTTTACAGCTGGATATTACCACTAACCCACCATCACATCTCCAATCTACAGCCTTTCCTTTGGCTCCAAGTCGATCATCTGATTCATCAGAGCTATCTTCAGTCACCAGTAGTCGCCAAGCAAGCGACTCATCACCACAGATCAACGGCCACAATCGCCCAAGATCGTCCCAAGAAACCCATAAGTACCTCAAGTGTCGAGGCTTTACGAGATCTTGTCAACAGTATCGAAGAAGTCCAGGTGAAGTAGCAAGAGCTATCACCTGTTATCGAGCTGATTTCACTGAGTTACAGCAGTGGATCGAGAAGCTCTTACTATAAGCTCTGTAAGAGTTTATTAGTACTTGTTTAAGAAAGAAAATGCACACGTTCATCCGTTAATACTTCAGCGTACTGCTTTCTAGTGACAGAATATGACTGAGTTTCCTTCGTTTGATTTGACTGAATTGACTGTGTATCTGAGCAACATTTTCACTGGATCTGGGGGGGGCTCTGGGACATAGGATTTGAATTTAGGAATTGAATTTTCTGGTGCTGAGAATTGTGAGCCAAAGTTGGAACTGGATGACTGTGAATATTTGACTGTGAACACTTGATTTGAAACAAAACAAAAATTGTGTGCAGTTTTCAATATCTGGGGGGGGAAAGGTTGTTGTGCATAATACGCACTTTTAGGGTTTAGGAGGTGTCTACCGTGAGGTGGCATTCTCATATGTCTGGCGCGAGCCTATAGGCATCCTCGATCAGGTGTTAGGTAGGTGATCGGGAAGTTTGAGATGGTGTGGATTGGAAAACCAATTGCACTAGAGCAGGGCTGATGTAGTCTTCTGGACTTGGGGTCGATTGGGCCCTGGGGGAAGGTGAACAGTACCGATGGTGACGAGAACTGGGCTCTTCAGCTTGAAGAGGGTCCCTTAAAGCGACTGTGGCGAGTTACGGTAATGCGTAAAAGTCACAGCTAACGTACGCATTATGTCGGAGGTTATTTTTCCTACCGGTACTTGTGCCCCATGGACTCTGGGCAGGGCCCAGGGGTGGGAAGTCTGATAACAATACGCAGTTCTTAAAACGCTGTCGTACTTGTTTATTACTGCCTCCAGTGTTTTTCGATCTGGGGGGGGGAATGTCTTGTGTTCTTTTCGCTTGGTGCACCCATTCCTTAGGGTGCACCCCTGTGCCGCGACAACAATGCCCACAGCACAGTCCACAAAAGCAAGTGCATCCCACCCCTGCTCAGCCTGGTACAGCTGGTGGAAGTTAGTGGCAGCGCCCGGAGGGAGGCCAGGTGCTGACCACTACTACGGTACTAGATGGACGAGTCCCAGAAGGATCCGTTGAGAAGCTAATAACCATTAGAGTACGCTTGACTAGTTCCGGTGAAGCCTGTCTAAGCATGTGCCTCAAAGCTGGCCTCCCTGCTTTGAATGATGGATTGTGAATGATATCAACGCACGAGCAGGAAAACAAACTACGAGGTTGGGTGTTTGGGTGGGTTAATCTATGACTGTCACCGATCGCTGTCGCGTACGGCACGATATCGCACATTTGCAGTGTGATCTTCGATGACACGTTCCATTCAAGCGTTTGCAACCGATCCATCCACTCTTATCGTATTATTTATTTGACCCTTTATATTAGCAACTGGCCTATCCACTTGTAGACGACCACACTGTGAAGAGGCACCCTTTCAATTATTAAGGCGCTACCCTCTTCTTGAAGCTCAGTGCGTGGTGAGCTCATCTATCCGAGCCTTGCTACAATTTTCACGACTCTCTAATCCGCACGGGGTTGATAGAAATGCCTGATCATGCATATCTGATTCTTATGCTACGATCAATTTCCTGATGTGACCTCCGACCGCTTGGTGTCCCCATGTCCTCGGGTTCCCCGCAAAACTGCCTGTCCCTGATCACCATCCCTGCATCGCTACCTGTGTCTCATCACCAATTATAATCTACCTTGCCCTTCATATGTTCGCGTCTGCAGCTTGGGAACTGCAGCCACTTGCTGCCTCTTTCCAGCAGAGATGATGAACCAGTCACTCCAACAATTAAAACCTGTCAGCCGCGCGTCTGGACGTCTCACGAAGGCTTTGCCCGGAGCCCGGGTGGTGGGCAAGTCTGCCATCATGGCTTCTTCCCCGAAGCTTGTCTTCGAAGGTGTCAGAAGCAGCATTCCCAGCTGCATCTTGCGCAGCTCTGCAGCGATTCAGGTAAATATCTTCAGGATCGCACTTGTGTCTCATTTTGTCACCCACAGAATTCCCCACTGATCTCCTAATCTCGCGGCTACCAGATGAAGAGGGCGTTGGCGCTATCAGCCATCCCCGCCGAAGCCCTCGCATCCATCGATACCAGTGACAAGGAGCTGCGAATCAAGTTCGACAATGAGACGGATCCCGTGTCCACCACCGTTACCGTAGAGGGCAACGATCAGTCCAACCTGCTCGTCCGCCTGACTGGGGCTTTCAGCTCTGCAGGGTGCGAAGTTGTCGGAGCGAGCATCACCAGCGTTGAGGGTCACGTCCTGGACATCTTCCAAGTGAAGATGGACGGCAAGCAGGTAGGCTCAAGTTGGAAATCTGGTTGCAAGTTGGCTTCCTCCAGATTTGAAACTTTGAAGCAGGTTATGTCTCCATGTTAGTCATGGCAAGATCCAAGGCCATGTCCTGATAAGGAGAGTTGCTAACTTGAAGTTCAGGTTAGCTGCAGTGTGTGTCCCACGTGACCTCTGCGCCTCCAACCATGCCCTCAGGCATGTATTGGGTTGATTTACTCGTCATGCCTGCCTTCCTCAGTTGTGCCTTACCTGTGGGCCTAGCAGCAAATGATTTCTCACAGCGTTTTCTGCCACTGTTTGTATAACGTGACAAGCGCTTGGGTGCACGCCTTTGCAGCTCCCGGAGAGTGAGTGGGACACTGTCAAGGCCCATATCACCGAGATGACATCTTCATCCAACAGAAGCACCCGGCCCGCCATCTACGGTATCGCGGCAGCGGTGGAGGTGGAGCGCCTGAGGCCGCTGAACGACGTCACGAGCGACGGCGAGGTTGCCACGCTTGAGTTTGCGGCCGCCGAGATGGCGCAGATTGCGGCCGAGCTGGTTGCGACTGAGCGCGACATCCTCCGGCTGCGGGCCAAGGGCGGCGACAACAAGACGCTGATGGCACGCGAGGCGCTGCGCGCTGAGTCCGCTTCCGCGCTCGAGCGCAAGATGGCGGCGATGCAGGCTGTGCTGGCCGCGAGGCACACGTACGACGAACCCGAGGTGGAGCCCGAGGCGCAGGCCGCCGAGCGCATGATGGATCAGTTCAAGCCGCCGTCCACCTCGCTGGCTGGCTCGGGCAACGGCCACGAGATCCTGTTCCAGGGCTTCAACTGGGAGTCCTGCAAGCACCAGTGGTACAAGACGCTCGGCAGCCAGTTGGAGGACATTGCAAAGGCAGGCTTCACGTCAGTTTGGCTGCCGCCTCCTAGCGAGTCAGTGGCGCCTCAGGGATACCTCCCCGGTGACCTGTACAAGCTGGACTCGGTGAGCCTTTGAAGTCTGAACCCTGGACTAAAACTCCCACACCCTGAACCCTGAACCCTGAACCCTGTAAAAGCTGGACTCGGTGAGCCTCTGAACCAGTGCTTTGCAATTCAGAATAATTCATCAATTGTACAAGCAATTGCGGTTCATTACTGGTAAAAGTAGCTGAACTTGCCTTCAAAATACGGTGACAGAAACTCAGCTACATAATGCAGTCACCGTAAGGACTTTGATTGGCACAGCACTGTTCTGAACAAAGGACTTAAAATCCCAAACCAGTACTAACTAGCCCCCCAAAGCTTTGAACCCTGTACCCTCAGCTCCCATGCTGTCCAGACCCCTAATCTGTAACCCTTCGACCTTCAGAAATAGTCTTGTAGAAACCGAATGGGCTCTTTTCCAGATGCCTCCCCACCTCAAGGATTGGTTCCTTCACATATGCGGTTACATGCCGCTTCTTATCCAGCACCCCTTCGTTTTTTGTTTTTTTATTCACTGGGGTAAATTAGAGGAGGGGCACTCGAATGGTGGTTGAAAGTCGGAAGATCTGTCAGTCTACAGAAGCCTCTCTGATGTTTGTCCATCGGATGCTGATAATTTTTTGCAGCAGCAAGACGGTTGTCTCTGTCAAAGGTGCCATGTATCCCAGCGAGGCCCCTCAGCGCGACCCCTGAAGGCGAAGCTTTTGACACCATGCCTCTACACCATGCCTCTACCCTCCGACCTGATGGCTATTTTCACACCATGCTCCTGCACCATGCCTCTACACCATGCCTCTGCCCTCAGACCTGACGGCTATTTTCACACCATGCCCCTGCACCATGCCTCTACACCCTCTGCCCTCAAACCTGACAGCTATTTTCACACCATGCCCCTGCACCATGCCTCTACACCATGCCTCTGCCCTCAGACCTGACGGCTATTTTCACACCATGCCCCTGCACCATGCCTCTACACCATGCCTCTGCCCTCAAACCTGACGGCTATTTTCACACCATGCCCCTGCACCATGCCTCTACACCATGCCTTTGCCTTTAAACTGACGGCTATTTTCACACCATGCCTCTACACCATGCCTTTGCCTTCAAACTGACGGCTATTTTCACACCATGCCCCTGCACCATGCCTCTACACCATGCCTCTGCCCTCAAACCTGACAGCTATTTTCACACCATGCCCCTGCACCATGCCTGTACACCATACCTTTGCCTTCAAACCCGACGGCTATTTTCACACCATGCCCATGCACCATGCCTCATCACCTTGCTTCTACACCATGCCTTGTGCCCACAGGCCTGATGGCACTTTTCCGCCATGCTTCAAGCTGTCCGGCCTGACGGCGCCTTTCCACCATGCCTCATGCTCACTCCTGCTCCACACTTCTCGCCGCGCCTCGCAGGCGTTTGGAACTGAGGCCGAGCTGCGAACCCTGATCACAAACATGCACGAGCTCGGCCTCAAGGCCATTGCAGACATCGTGATCAACCACCGCTGCGCGACCTATCAGGACGATTCTGGTAAGTGGAACAAGTTCGGCGGCCGCCTGGCGTGGGACGCGACGGCCATCTGCAGCAACAACCCCGAGTTTGGCGGCAAGGGTAACGCCAAGCAGGGCGACGACTACACGGCGGCGCCCAATATCGACCACTCTCAGGAGACCGTGCGCAAGGGTTATACGGAGTGGCTGACCTTCCTGCGCCAGAGGTGAGCTGTGAACCCTCGACCCTCCTAACCTTTTATGGGGGGGATGCTCAGGGTGTCCTCTTGTCCAGCTGGTGGGTCCTCCCAGCTACGAAAGAGAAAAACTTGCACGTCACTGAGAAAGGAAAGAGATCGGAAGAGGAAGGAAGAGCTCCCATGCCATATAGTTGGAGATTGCCCTGAGCTCTGTACCTGAAACGCATACCAGCAGGTTACCCTTAACCCAATCCTATACGAGCAGGGTTTCCTGAACGCTTGACCCTAATCGAGTCCTCATGGAGTTTCCTGGGTTAAGTAAAAAGCTATGAGGCCTGGTGCAAGCCGTGGCTTGAGACCTGTACAACTGACCCAACTCTTTTCATGGAGTTTGCGGAAATCTGGGTCCTACAAGAGAGAAAAGCATTTGCGGTGGCTCTTTTACATAAATCATGCAGTGTGTGGTTCCTGACTCGCAGCTTTTGGCGGCGTTTCTGTTGCGATGTGGTATACCGTCTTGTGGGGATAAGGATGAGAGGGGCTCTTCAACAAAGCCCCTCTAAAGAAGAATGGGGAGGGGCCCCTCAGCATAGCCCCTTCAAAGAAGGGAGGTGAGAGGTCCCTCAGCATACCCCTCTCAAGAAGAGAGGGGACGTGACTTCATCATAGAGCTCAAAGAAGGGAGGGGACGTGACCCTCAACATAGACCCTGTAACGAAGAGAGGGGAGGGGACCCTCAACATGGCTGCTCTCAAGAAGGGAGGGGAGGGGGACCCTCAACATGGCTCCTCTCAAGAAGGTAGGGGAGGGGACCCTCAACATGGCTCCTCTCAAGAAGGGAGGGGAGGGGACCCTCAACAGACTTCACCCTCCATACGAGGTGATCTTGTGCATCCCTTCCAGAAGGTGTGTTGTAACAGCTTTCGTGCCGGTAACCTCCGGGTGCCCGTGTTTGAGGTGCTGGTCTGACAGGAGCTGAGTACAAGAGACTGAATGACGGCAATATATGTATTTAAATGCCCTGTGTTTGCACTTTCTATGCAGCCTGGGGGCCCTAGTCACAGACCTGTGTTTTTCTCGTTGCCCCTTCGTCACCCCTTCCTTGTGGTGAAGTGGGGGAAGCGCCACAAATTCTCCGTCCCTTCCCCCTTTCCATCCCTACTGACAGCTGTTGCTGTGACGGCTGGCATTTTGTGTAGCTGTCAATCACCTTTTCGCTCAATGACCTTCCCCGAAAAGTGTTACGAAAACGTTAAGAGAACGTATAGGAAAAGCTTGCTCCACCCCTTCCTCGTCCCTTCCTGACTCTCGCTCCCTTCTCGCCCGCTGCATCCCTTCCTCTCCCCTCACTGACCCTCCCTCACCTACACCCTAAACCCTTAACCCTAAATTCCTCTTCCCTCTCTGAACAGCATCGGCTACGACGGTTGGCGCTTTGACTATGTCCGCGGCTACAAGGGGGACTATGCCAAGGAGTACATTGACGCGACCACCCCGGAGATGGCGTTTGGCGAGTTCTGGGATGCGTGTGACTACACGGACGGTGTCCTTAACTATAACCAGGACAACCACCGGCAGAGGACCATCAAGTGGTGAGAGGATGTTTTAAGACAAGGATGGAACTTCAGTGAGGGGCTGTGAGGAGGCGATGGTGGGGACAACGAAAGGCAGAGGACCATCGAGGGGTGAGAGGATGATGAAACTTGGATGAGGCGATTCATGGTGAGGAGGACACTTGAAGTATGCCTAGCACATGGTGGTGACAACCGCAGGCAGAGGGCCATCAAGTGGTGAGGGGATGATGGAACGTCCATGAGGCGATTCATGGTTAGGGTGACGCTTACAAGATGTGCAGTACATGATGGGGCAACCATCGGCAGAGGTTCATGAAAGGGGGAGAGGAGGATGGAATGTGGTGGAGGCGATTCATTGCTGGGAGGACACTTAAAAAAGATGTCCAGTAGATTGTGGGGACATCCACAGGCAGTATGATGGGGCCAAGTAGAAGGTGGGGGTAAGTAGATGGTAGAGGCCAAGTAGATGGTGGGGCCCGTAGACCTCGGGTCGAACAGTCGGATGTGTGTGACCTTGGCCATTCAATGTACCTCTCATGCATGCAAGCATTTTTATTTTCCTATCTGCATGCACTCCAAGAGGCTGCTGGAAGTGCTGATTGCCCACACACACGCACCAGCTATTGCAGCATCTTTTCACCCTGACCCGCTCACCCCTGCTGCAACAAAAAAATCTAACCCCGACCCGTTCACCCCTGCTGCTACAGCATCTTCTCGCCCCTGACCCCTTCCCTGCCGCCCCCTGCTGATGCAGCATATTCTTACCCCTGACCCCTCCCCTGCTGCTCACTCAGGTGCGACCAGACCGGAGGCACCTCCGCTGCCTTCGACTTCACAACCAAGGGCATCCTTCAAGAGGCTGTGCAGCGCCGTGAGTACTGGCGCTTGGTTGACAGCAAGGGCAAGCCGCCCGGCCTGATCGGCATGTGGCCGTCGCGCGCCTTCACCTTCATTGACAACCACGACACGGGGTCCACGCTCAACCATTGGCCGTTCCCGACGCAACACATTGCGCTGGGGTATGCATACCTGCTGACGCACTGCGGGACACCCTGTGTGTTCTACGACCACTTCTATCAGGTGCGGAATGCTATCTTATGTTACGTGTGTGGGAGTACGTGTTATGGCAGTTCGCGTTACGTTATGTTATGCGTCAGGGGCGTTGTGTTATGATCCGCGTGTGGCAGTACGTGGCGCTGGGGGATGTTAGCCTGAGCTAGCCTATCCTGGATTTGTCGGTCTGCTGATCCTGCCGCTGCCGATGGCATGCACATGACCGTCTCTGACCTAGTGGCTTTGCTGACCCTGCCGCTACTGCTTTTGAGAGAAGCGTAGCCTGCGCGATACCGTCTTTGACCTGGTTGCTCTGCTGCCCTTGCTGCTTGCAGGAGAAGGATGGCCTGCGCAAGACCATCCTGGATCTCGTAGCTCTGCGCAAGAAGCATGGCATCAACTGCCGGTCAAAGGTCACGGTCAAGAAGGCATCGGGAGAGGTGTACGCGGCAACAATTGACGACAAGATAGCGATGAAGATTGGCCCTGGCGACTGGTGGGTGCTAATAGCAAAAGGACTCGGGGAACTTGTGCAAGGGCACCGTGACACTTCTGAAAAAGGGGCGCCATTTTTCATTACCCGGTATTATTTTAAGAGTGTCTCTGTGACCAGGCCCAGGGCAACTGCCTTACTTGAAGACATGGATGATTGGATGTGCCGATTGGGCAGATGGGAACAAAATCACATTGAGCTTTGCCTGGTCAGGGTGCTGGTGGGGTGCAAGGGAGCAGGGTTGCTTTGGGGACTGGCTGGGTGAGGGTGGGTGCTGGTGGGGTGCAAGGGAGCAGGGTAGCTTTGGGGACTGGCTGTGTGAGGGTCACGGATGGCTGCTGCTGGGGCATTCGGGAGGATGGTTGCATGGGGCTCTGCCTGTGTTACGGTGCTGGTAGGGCTCTAGGGAGCAGGGTTGCTCTGGGCACTGGCTAGGTGAGGGCGACTGGCTGCGGCCGGGCAATCACCAGTTCACCACTGCTAGCTAGGACTGGTAATTGGCTGTCGCCCAAAGGACTTTTCACATGAATTGTCAAGACTTTGGCTGGATGGTGACACCTCTAGCTTTGGTTGTGAATTTGTGATGTCTGCCGAGTGTTGTTTTGAATTCTAAGGTGTAAGGCTAGTATCCCCCCTTGACGATTTAGTAGGAATGTGAAGCATTGGTTCTTGCCTGTCGCAGGTCCCCCAAGATGGCGGGCGTCAAGTTCGGCGAGGAGGAGATGAAGCTTGCCACCGCCGGCAACCAGTTTGCCGTGTGGGAGATCTAATGATCTGTAGCGAGGCCGTATGAGATCAGACGATCCAGGAGATTTGATGAACCGCAGCGAGGCCGTGTGAGATCAAAAGATCCAGAAGATCTGATGATCTTCATGGAGGCTGTAGGAGATCTGCGGCAATGCGGTGACTGTTCGGACTGGAGTGTACCGCGTAGGTACAACTGTGCTTCGGAGGCGCAGATGTACGGTTTTCAAATTTTATTTTGTGCGTAGTATTCGACTAGGCATGTAGGCTGTTAACGGGGATGTGGTGCGTCCTAGTTTCTTTGCCAGATGGCGCCTAGTCAAAGGTCATGTGGATGTGTCAAGTGGCATCTGTGAAGAATCTGTGAAGAATGAAATAGGGTGTTGACAAAGGCTCTCCTACCAAGCAGATGGTCTAGACATTGCCTACAGGCTTTGCCAGAGATGAGCTGTTTCAGTCGGGTCTGGTGAGGTCGAGTCAACTTATGGCCTGAACACTGGCCTTGCCTGTCCTTCGCCCACCCAGCTGTGTCGGCTGCTCGTTGGGAACTTTTGACCCTATTCTCGGCTGTCAGACCTGAACTTTATTATGCTGTTCCTCGCGATGTTATCTGAAGCAAGGTCATTGGGGATCCTGAATTAGTATGTAATGATGATGACCAACGCCAGGATGAGTTACTAGCACCTCAAACGTCTGATTAGTTGGGTGCCCATGATGCGGTCGAGCACTTCGTGCATGGCCCAGAGGTTGATGACGTTACACCTCTGGGCCCCAATTAGATAAAGCTCGGCCACGTCGGCAAACATAAAGCCAGCTGAGAAAGTCAAGAATCACGGCACACGAAAAAAAAGGTAAGTTCATGGCCCAGAGGTCAATGATGTAACACCTCTGGGCCCTGCCGACGTGGCCGAGCTTTATTTAAGCAGGGCCCAGAGGTGTGTAATAATTCAACGCATCCTCTAGAAGAGCCAGGGCAGCCAATCCTGGCTGATATTCATTTTGCTTCTTTCTCCCAACAGATTATATGGGCGCCCATGCGGCTGAGTCTTTTTGTGCAGGGCCCAGACGTTACAGACGTTACACCTCTGGGCCCTGCACGATTGCGAGCATGTGCAGGATGCGCTGCATGTCTGCTTCCAGTGCCCTAGCGTGAAGGAGAGGCTTAGGAAGAGAGGTTCGGCAGGCCCCCCGGAGGGCGCCGAAGACTTTCAACAGTTGTACCGGGGCAGGCTTGGATGGGAGGCTCTTGACTTAAATTGAGGACGTCGTTCACATTGTTGAGGCTTACTTGTGTGGCTTTTCTTTGCCTTTTTCGGGAATAGGCTTGAGAGGGGCAAAAATACATTGGGCTGCCTTTTCCTTTTAAGGGGGGGGATTTCTCTCCTTTTGTGTTTTTCTCCTTCTTCCCCTCTTGCCTGAAGTTTCTATTCTCCCAACGGTAATGTCATCGACCTCCAGGCCCTGCATAAATTTAGAACGGTGCATACCCGCTGGACCCCGCTGAACGCTCGGCCACGTGGGGCTGGTAGGGAATGACTAGGCTCAATTCGAGCTACCATGCACAGCCTGGGCCGTGGTGCAGCCATCCCATCCTCCTATGTGATGGGGCAGGAACATGGAACCCGGCGCTCTAGTCGGGGGGAGAGAGAGGATCGTGTGGCGGGTTCGATCCCTCAACCTTTGGGTCAGTAACGTCACGCCTCTGGGCCCGCTTAAAGCCCGGCCGCGTAGGCGCCCAACTGTGCAGAAAGGAGTAAAGAAGGAAGTAATAGGGAGAGAAAGGGGAAGGAACAAAAAGAGAAGCCGGGAAGGCAAAGAACCTCTACCTCTGGGTATGGATGCCACCAGCGTTATACCACTGGACCATTTTCCCCCCGGCCTGCATAAATAAAGCTTGGCCACGTCGGCCCAGAGGTGTGACGTCATTGATAAACAACAACAGACCTCGTGGCGGCAAGGTCAGCCAAGATGGGGAAAACGAAAATCTCCGAAATGGACGGACTTGGGGCCAGGTCAGGGTCAGGCCAATTTTTCTTGTCAGTCATTCAAGGTAGCCCCCGAAGGTAGTAAGGTCGGTAAACCGGTGGATGCCAATGGATGCAAGTACAGCAAATTTACAGACAACGACCAGCGGGCATTTCCAGACAACCATACGCAGAGAAGACACCAAGAGGCAAAAGCTAAAAATTTACAAACAACGACCAGCAGGCATTTCCAGACAACTATACGCAAAAAGCAACCAAGAGGCAAGAGCTAACAATCTAAGGAAAACATGCAGCACCGGTTACAAAGCCCTAGGCATGCATGTAATTCAAACCCAAATTGGCCTGGCCCTCCCAGGGCATGTCATGAAAGTAGAAGAACATGTGCCACAGTCCTTGGCTTCTGTAGAGACTGGATCCAAGTCATGGAATCTGGATTCAAGCCGTGGGGACTGGATCCAAGCCGAGTGAGGCTGCAGAAGTAGTGACATGGCGGCCACAGCCACCGCCGCTGACCCTGCTGAGAGAGGGGCCTACGCACATCCTGGTGGTGAAGGTTCACATTTCCCCCCTTAAACCCTACACCCCGCACAGACTGGAAGTCTAGTTTATATAAAATCGGTAGGCACATGCTCCCTGAAAACTGAAATGCAAGAGAGTATAGGGTATATAAACTTGGTAGGAATGTACCCCCCTGAAAACTGAAAGTACAGAAGAGTATAGGGTATAGGGTATAGGGTATGGCCCCTCCCTAACCCTTACTTAAGAGTCTTGGGTATTTTCCTAACCTAACTTACAACCCTGAACTGGAAACAGGCGCCCAGACACTCCATGTAGGGGGAGTTTCACCCTGGCGTCCGAATCGCCATCAATATCATCTGGGCTCTCTGAGATTGACACCCTGAAACTCTGAACGCCTGTACCTCACGCACAGGGCGACTGCGCCAGGTCGCCCAACTCGCCAGAACGTCCTCTGAGGTTGTTGACAAGCAAGGGCGAGAGCAGCAGGCGAAGCAGGTGGAAAACACAAACGTGGGCAAGGGACACTGACTAGATGACGAGAAAATGAAAAGCAGCGCCTCAGGCTCCTCCCCACCACCACCCGCTCCGCCCCACTACCTCCCTCGGTTGCCTCCCGAAGTCAGGCTTGGCGCGGTTGCTGTGGTCGCGTGATTGGCTCCAGTACCCCGCTCACTTGAGACCGCTGCCAGTCCCATCTGCCGGACCCGCCTCCTCCTCCACTGCCCCCCCTCACCGCCTCCCATAATCAGGGCTGGGGCGGCAGCGGCGGCTGCTGCCGCTGTGGTCACGAGGGCGGCTCCGATACCCCGCTCAAAGGAAGGGGCTCGACCGCTCCCCGTCCCCTCCGCCGTCTGCTGTCCCCTCTCAACGCCTCCCATAATCCGGGCTGGGGCGGCGGCGGCTGCCGCTGCGATCACGAGAGTGGCTCCGGCTCCGATGCCTCTCACGGGAGCTTGACCGGTCCCGTCCGCGCCCTCCGTAGCCACCGCCCGAGTATGAGGGGGCCCCGCCAAAGCCACCACCTCCGCCGCCGAACCCACCACCGCCTCCGCCGAAACCGCCGCCCCTGAATCCGCCTCCTCCGAAACCGCCACCGCTAAAACCACCGCCGCCGCCGCCGCCGCCGCCGCCGTAGCGGTTGCGCCCGTGTCCAGCCCGAGAGGCCCCGGCCAGCTGCTCCAGGTCAGGCGGGATGACCTGGCCCGCCTCGCGCATCAGCTGGAGCGGAGGGGGGGGGAGTCGGCTACAACTCAGCCACAACTCGGCTAAAATTCAGCTACATCACGGCCTATTTTGCAAGTTTGTAAGCCAAGCATCAGGAAGGGAGCAGTGTGTCACACACCGTCTCTTCCAGCTGATGATACAGGTGAATTGGATAAGTGGACAGCCTTAAACGTGTAACGCGTAATAAAGGTGCCTGGTGCATCAGCTGAAACAGGAGGAGCAAAGCGCACAGTTCATGTCAGCGTCTCCAGCTACAATTCAGCTACACCACCGAGAATTGTAGCTAAAGCACCCTTCGAAGAACAGAACACCATGTTCTCATCCAGGTGACAACCCAGACGCCTACGACCATCGGCACATCGCGCATCAGCTGATGATGAGAGAGATAAGGAGCGCAACGCACAGTCAATTTGAGGTCGCTTCAGCTACAATTCAGCTACACCACACCCTCAGATATGGAGGCCTGAAAAACACCAATTGGCCTAAAGGGAGCGTGGCACTGTGCCCCTTTTCATTTCAGGGAGCTGAAGCTATGTAATTCAGGCTCATCATCGCCTTCCAAGTCTGGTGGCCAATGACGACGGTTGCCGCACCCACCTTGATGAGGTTGCGGCAGTACGTCCCATCCTCATACGCGCTTATGGTGTGCGCCTCTACGTCTAGGTTTTAGGGTTCACAGTACATGCCTACTGGCCAATGGCAACGGTCGCCGCACCCACCTTGATGAGGTCACGACAGTACTTCCCGTCCTCATACGTGAGAAACGTATACGACTCCCCCAATGCCCCGGCGCGCCCGGTGCGTCCGATGCGGTGCACGTAGTCCTCGACGCCATTGGGGAAGTCGTAATTCACCACGGCGCCGACGTTCGGTACGTCCAGTCCGCGCGCCGCCACGTCCGTCGCGACCAGTACCTAGTTTAGGATATAGAGGGTTAAGGTTTTAGGATTTGGGTTGAGTCGAGTATTTAGGCAGGAGGGTTTTGGACATAAAGGTATCCTGCTCAAAGGTTTGGGGGACAGAAAACCAGAGAAAGGAAACACGCCCCGTGGGGTGCGTGAGACTTAACGAAACAGCACAGCCTGGGCCAAAGCCACGTCTGCGCCGCTATCGTTATACACACCATCAGAATACCCGCTCGCGGTAGATCAGGCATCTCGCTCCTGCTGCCACTAGTTGCTCATCATTGCAGCAATTCAGGGTTTTCGAAATGAAGGTACGCAAAAATGCACAGGCACGAGACTGCTCTTGAAGCTGGCGAGCTGTACATGTTGCTCCTGCTGCAATTTGTTAGCGAGAATCGAGAATCACGGCGGCTTCAGGCTTTTCTGGTTTAAGGTTTATGGTTTAGGGCATGAGAAAAACTCCCAGCACGTGACCGCTCTTAAAGCCGGCGAGCTCTACACCTCTCTCCTGCTGCCACTTCTAGCACACAATAATCGCAGCCACGAAGGATTTCGACTCTTCAAGGTTTAGGGTATAAAAGAAACTCACGGGCACGTGACCGCTCTTGAAGCCGGCGAGCACCGCGTCGCGCTCCTGCTGTCGTTTATCGCCGTGGATCGCAGCCGCGCGGAAATCTCGACCGATCTGGTAGCTGAGCTGGTCGCACATGCGCTTGGTACTGCAGAAGATGAGGACGCGCGTACCGGGCGGCTTGGAGCGAAGAATGCGCACCAGCTCGCCCATCTTGTCATGGGACGAGCCGACGACCTTTTAGGGGACCAGGGGTCAGCAGGGGAGGGCAATGTGAGCGAGCTGTTTGAATACGAGGGAGCCGTTTCAACACAAGGAGGCCATTTGAAGACAAGGAGCCATTTGAATACGAGGGACTGAGCCGTTTCAACACAAGGGAGCGATTTGAATACAGGGGAGCTATTTGAATATGAGGGAGCCATTTCAACACAAAAGGTATACCGGTATTTGAATAAAAAGGGCCGTTTAAATACAACGAGTTTTTTTAATACGGTATTAAGGAGCCATTTCCACAACAAGGCCTTTGGAATACAAGGGGTCATTTGGATATGATTGAGCCATTTGATATCGAGCAAGCCATTTCAACACTAGGGGATTATTTGAATACGAGCAAGCCATGTGAATACGAGGGTGTTGTTTGAAATAGAGGGGCCATTTGAATGCAAGGGGCCATTTGAATGCAGGGGAGCTTATTGAATACGGTATAAAAGAGCCATTTCAACACAAGGAGGCCTTTTGAGTACAAGGGGCCATTTGAATATGAGCCATTTAAATACGAGGGAGCCATTTCAGGACGAGGGGGCTATGAATACATGGGGCCATTCTAATACAGGGGAGCTATATGAATATGCAGGGGGCATTTGAATGTAAGGGAGCCATTCGAGTACTGGTGTAAGGGAACGATAATTAGAAATTGAATCGAAGGGAGTAATTTCAAAATGTATGCAAAAGAGAAGGTATACTGCATCCAGCTTCACCCTTGCCTTCACCACAAGTTTAGCTTCTGGGTTGAAAAGGGGTTAGGGGTTAAATGGTTCAGGTTTAAGGGTTTAGGGGGTCAAGGGTTTAGGGGTTAAGGGTTTAAGCCTTCAAGGATTGCATGCGAACTCAGGGGAAGCCTGAAACCCTGGGTTGCAGGCCAAATCAAACTTGGGAGCACAATGTAAGGTGACCCAAAGCAGCAAAACCTCCTTCGATTTTAGACATGGTATTTTTCTTGGGGAGGGTGGGAGGGTCAGTGGCTTTGATTTGCTGCCTCCCACCTTGACATACTGCGTGATGGCCTTGTTGGCCACCAGCTTGTCCTCCACGCCGCCGATGAACACGTGCACCGTCATGTTGGTGACAAACTGCGAGGCGATCTGCCTGACCTCCCGGGGCCAAGTGGCGCTGGTGGCACGAACCAACAAGCAAACAGTTTGGGAGAGCAGGGGGCAGCTTCAGGCCAGGGGATTTCAGGTATCAGGTTTAGGGTTCCAGGTTTCAGATGTAGGGAATCAGGTTCCAGGTTTCAGGTTCAGGGTTCCAGGTTTCATATGTAGAGAATCAGGGTATAGGTTTCAGTTTCAGGGTTTCAGGTCTCAGATTTAGGGGATCAGGTTCTAGGCAAGGGCATCATGGTTCCAGGTTTCAGACTTCGGTAATCAGGTTCCAGATTTCAAATCAAGGGTTTCAGGTTTCAGATTCAAGCTTTCACAGTCCAGTGGGTGCCCCCCTAACCTGCTCTGGGGTCTATGCAGTGCCCACGCATAATTTCAGGAAGGCGATCATGCCATTTAAGAAAACACGTTACAAATAAAGAGCACACACATAAATAAAAACCTAAATAAATACAAATCTAAATAAATACAAACCTAAATAAATACAAACCCAGGTAAATACAACCTAAATAAATACAAACCCAGATAAATACAAACCTAAATAAATACAAACCCAAATAAATACAAACCTACTTATCATATGGACCTGAAAAATTACAAAAACCTCCCTGCACCTCCAGATCATGGCGTGTTCATTTTGCTTTCAAATGCCGGCACCAGTATTTCCACACCAGTTATGATATACCATAGACGATACAATGTTGTACGGACCTGTAGCTCGAGTGGACCTTTTCCCCTTCACCATATAATATTTGTATTCCTTCGATGTATCGATGAGTAAGTAACACATGCACTGAATATGGACAGAGCGGACCGGCACCCCCCCTGAAAAACAGAGCGGACCGGCACCCCCCCCTGAAAAACAGAGCGGACCGGCACCCCCCCTGAAAAACAGAGCGGACCGGCACCCCCCCTGAAAAACAGAGCGGACCGGCACCCCCCCTGAAAAACAGAGCGGACCGGCACCCCCCCTGAAAAACAGAGCAGACCGGCACCCCCCCTGAAAAACAGAGCGGACCGGCACCCCCCCTGAAAAACAGAGCGGACCGGCACCCCCCCCTGAAAAACAGAGCGGACCGGCACCCCCCCTGAAAAACAGAGCGGACCGGCACCCCCCCTGAAAAACAGAGCGGACCGGCACCCCCCCTGAAAAACAGAGCGGACCGGCACCCCCCCTGAAAAACAGAGCGGACCGGCACCCCCCCTGAAAAACAGAGCGGACCGGCACCCCCCCTGAAAAACAGAGCGGACCGGCACCCCCCCTGAAAAACAGAGCGGACCGGCACCCCCCCTGAAAAACAGAGCGGACCGGCACCCCCCCTGAAAAACAGAGCGGACCGGCACCCCCCCTGAAAAACAGAGCGGACCGGCACCCCCCCTGAAAAACAGAGCGGACCGGCACCCCCCCTGAAAACAGAGCGGACCGGCACCCCCCCTGAAAAACAGAGCGGACCGGCACCCCCCCTGAAAAACAGAGCGGACCGGCATCCCCCCTGAAAAACAGAGCGGACCGGCACCCCCCTTGAAAACAGAGCGGACCGGCACCCCCCCTGAAAAACAGAGCGGACCGGCACCCCCCCTGAAAAACAGAGCGGACCGGCATCCCCCCTGAAAAACAGAGCGGACCGGCACCCCCCCTGAAAAACAGAGCGGACCGGCACCCCCCCTGAAAAACAGAGCGGACCGGCACCCCCCCTGAAAAACAGAGCGGACCGGCATCCCCCCTGAAAAACAGAGCGGACCGGCACCCCCCCTGAAAAACAGAGCGGACCGGCATCCCCCCTGAAAAACAGAGCGGACCGGCACCCCCCCTGAAAACAGAGCGGACCGGCACCCCCCCTGAAAAACAGAGCGGACCGGCACCCCCCCTGAAAAACAGAGCGGACCGGCATCCCCCCTGAAAAACAGAGCGGACCGGCACCCCCCCTGAAAAACAGAGCGGACCGGCACCCCCCCTGAAAAACAGAGCGGACCGGCACCCCCCCTGAAAAACAGAGCGGACCGGCACCCCCCCTGAAAAACAGAGCGGACCGGCACCCCCCCTGAAAAACAGAGCGGACCGGCACCCCCCCTGAAAAACAGAGCGGACCGGCACCCCCCCTGAAAAACAGAGCGGACCGGCACCCCCCCTGAAAAACAGAGCGGACCGGCACCCCCCCTGAAAAACAGAGCGGACCGGCACCCCCCCTGAAAAACAGAGCGGACCGGCACCCCCCCTGAAAAACAGAGCGGACCGGCACCCCCCCTGAAAAACAGAGCGGACCGGCACCCCCCCTGAAAAACAGAGCGGACCGGCACCCCCCCTGAAAAACAGAGCGGACCGGCACCCCCCCTGAAAAACAGAGCGGACCGGCACCCCCCCTGAAAAACAGAGCGGACCGGCACCCCCCCTGAAAAACAGAGCGGACCGGCACCCCCCCTGAAAAACAGAGCGGACCGGCACCCCCCCTGAAAAACAGAGCGGACCGGCACCCCCCCTGAAAAACAGAGCGGACCGGCACCCCCCCTGAAAAACAGAGCGGACCGGCACCCCCCCTGAAAAACAGAGCGGACCGGCACCCCCCCTGAAAAACAGAGCGGACCGGCACCCCCCCTGAAAAACAGAGCGGACCGGCACCCCCCCTGAAAAACAGAGCGGACCGGCACCCCCCCTGAAAAACAGAGCGGACCGGCACCCCCCCTGAAAAACAGAGCGGACCGGCACCCCCCCTGAAAAACAGAGCGGACCGGCACCCCCCCTGAAAACAGAGCGGACCGGCACCCCCCCTGAAAAACAGAGCGGACCGGCACCCCCCCTGAAAAACAGAGCGGACCGGCATCCCCCCTGAAAAACAGAGCGGACCGGCACCCCCCTTGAAAACAGAGCGGACCGGCACCCCCCCTGAAAAACAGAGCGGACCGGCACCCCCCCTGAAAAACAGAGCGGACCGGCATCCCCCCTGAAAAACAGAGCGGACCGGCACCCCCCCTGAAAAACAGAGCGGACCGGCACCCCCCCTGAAAAACAGAGCGGACCGGCATCCCCCCTGAAAAACAGAGCGGACCGGCACCCCCCCTGAAAACAGAGCGGACCGGCACCCCCCCTGAAAAACAGAGCGGACCGGCACCCCCCCTGAAAAACAGAGCGGACCGGCATCCCCCCTGAAAAACAGAGCGGACCGGCACCCCCCCTGAAAAACAGAGCGGACCGGCACCCCCCCTGAAAAACAGAGCGGACCGGCACCCCCCCTGAAAAACAGAGCGGACCGGCACCCCCCCTGAAAAACAGAGCGGACCGGCACCCCCCCTGAAAAACAGAGCGGACCGGCACCCCCCCTGAAAAACAGAGCGGACCGGCATCCCCCCTGAAAAACAGAGCGGACCGGCACCCCCCCTGAAAAACAGAGCGGACCGGCACCCCCCCTGAAAAACAGAGCGGACCGGCACCCCCCCTGAAAAACAGAGCGGACCGGCACCCCCCCTGAAAAACAGAGCGGACCGGCACCCCCCCTGAAAACAGAGCGGACCGGCACCCCCCCTGAAAAACAGAGCGGACCGGCACCCCCCCTGAAAAACAGAGCGGACCGGCACCCCCCCTGAAAAACAGAGCGGACCGGCACCCCCCCTGAAAAACAGAGCGGACCGGCACCCCCCCTGAAAAACAGAGCGGACCGGCACCCCCCCTGAAAAACAGAGCGGACCGGCACCCCCCCTGAAAAACAGAGCGGACCGGCACCCCCCCTGAAAAACAGAGCGGACCGGCACCCCCCCTGAAAAACAGAGCGGACCGGCACCCCCCCAAATTACACAACATTTCGATTTTAATACTGGTCATCGATGATCAAAACGTGTCACATGGACCTGAGAAAAAAGGGTTGGACCCGTCCACCCCCAGAGATCACCAACAGACAAAAATCCCCATCCGTTTCTGCACCGGTATTGGCCATCCAGTATTCAACAACCACTCAATGCACCATTCCTGGCAAACGTTGCTAACGACACGGACCTGAAGAACAGCGTCTGGCGTTGTCGTGGGATGACACGGACGATCCTCTGTATCTGCGGCTCAAACCCCATGTCGAGCTGCATGCAATGGACGTACGGTGGGATGTATGGTGCAGTCAACAAAGCAAAAGCATTTAGGAAGCCGCATGCAGGGGGGCTGCTGCGCAGTGTTCTTTTCGTCGGCTACGAGTCCACCTTCGGCAGGCCGCCCAAGGCCCCATCGGGGCTAAACTTGGACCGGCCTACGACTAGTGGCCAAAGCAACATGGCTGGCCACAAATGGGGATCCCGGCCAGAGGCCGGAGTGTAGCTGAAATGTAGCTGAGTCTCAAAAAAAGAAACACTACGGCGGCGGGTCTGTAAATCCCCTAATATCCTCTCCCATCTTCTCTTAATAAGGTGTGTCCGCTACAATTCAGCTACCTCACGGCCACTATTTACGTAAGCGTACTACAGCTGTAATCCAGCTGCACCAAGGTATTTGACCCTTGAGGGGGAGCCTGGCGCGGCAAGCCCTAGTGCTAGGCCCACTAGCGGCAGGCCCGACCAGGTCCCCAGTAACCCAGTGGTGGCTGCCAGCCTGGTGTGGCAAGCCCTAGTGCTAGGCCCACTAGCGGCAGACCGGACCAGGTCCCCAGCAATCCAGTGTTGGCTACCCATGCGCCTGCCAAGGGTAGTGGTCTGTCCGCTGCACCCTGATATTTTTCGGAAGGCAACCCCCCCTGAATTTAACCTTTTTTGTCGGCCCCCCCACGCACCACTCTTGCCTGCCTCACCCAGCTCCACACAAGTATGGGACGAGTTTAACGTTTTTTGTCGGCCCCCCCACGCACCACTCTTGCCTGCCTCACCCAGCTCCACACAGGTATGGGACGAGTTTAATGTTTTTTGTCGGCCCCCCCACGCACCACTCTTGCCTGCCTCACCCAGCGCCACACAAGTATGGGACGAGTTCATGCACAAGAAACTCATCATGCGGGCCACATCATCCAGAACCAGGTAGGATGTTAGAAGGCAGCTGAGCAACAGTTGAACTGTGGCCAAACAGCAGCTGATCTGTAGCTGATCTGTAGCTGAATTGTAGCTGAAATCACCATCCATTGCACCTCAACCAGCACCAGGTAGGACACCTGCCCCAGCCGGAGCATAGAAGGCAGCTAAACAGCAGCTGGTAGGTAGCTGAGCTTTAGGTGAATTGTAACTGAAATGTAGCTCGACTCACCATCTAGTCCAACTCATCCAACACAAGGCTAGACACCTGCCCCAGCCAGTGACCGGAAGGTAGTTGAAAAGCAGCTGAGCTGTAGCTGAGGCACAGCTGAACTTTAGCTGAATTGTAGCTGAGCTCACCATCCTGTCCGCCTCGTCCAGCACCAGGTAGGACACCTACCCCTGCCGAAAACCCGAAGGTAGTTGATCTGTAGCTGATCTGCAGCTGAACTGCAGCTGAACTGTAGCTGAATTGTAGCTGAACTCACCATCCTGTCCGCCTCGTCCAGCACCAGGTAGGACACCTGCCCCAGTCGGACCTGGCCGCACTCCAGAAAGTCATTCAGCCGGCCCGGCGTGGCAATGACAATGTGCACGCCGTAGTTTAGGTCGCGGGCCTGAGGGCCCTTTGGGGCGCCCCCGTAAATGCAGCTGCAGGCAACGAGCATATTGAGCAGGCTAGTCCGGGGAGGGGGAGGGGGGACCATACACAGCAGCGCGGTGGAAGTATGCAGCTGAGGTCACAGGCCTGCAGGACCTTTGAGTGCCTCCATGTATATATATATATACAGCATCGGGAGGAGGGGAGAGCAGCAGGCTAGTTGAGGGGTGTATCAGCAGCTGGGCGGTGGGGACGTGCAGCGGGGCGAAGTTGAGGTCGCGGGCCTGCTGGCCCGCCTCTGTATATGCAGCTGCGGGCAGGGAGCATATTCAGCAGGCTGGTCCAGAGGGGGGGGGGACATATGCAGCAGGGCGGTGGAAACATGTAGCTGAGGTCATGGGCCTGAGGGCCCTCTGATGCACCTCCACACTTGCACCTCCACACTTGCACCTCCACACTTGCAGATATGGGCGGGAAGCACAATCAAGCATTTGGATATTAATATAGATGCACACGCACCGTCGCACCTTAGATTTGGTGCCAGTGTGATGCTCAGCCCTCGGGACAAACCAACTACCCAAACCCTCGATTTTTTATTGAAGCCTGGTGCCAACGATCGATAACCAGTAGCACTGTACTTGCATCTCTTGCCCCTCAACAAAGCTTCATTATGAGGGAAGGCTAAGCATATGAGTGCGCACACACATTGACAACTCTCGCACACCGTGGGACAGGCTCGCTAAGACATCGTTCACCCTGAGGAATGGTTGACCCAAGCAAAAAGAAAGACACTGGACACACAGAAGAGGGCCAGGCGCACTGCCACATCTTTCACCATCGGTTGTCTTTCGATATCAAGGTCATGCTCCAAGAAAGACGATCAGCAGGTCACACACTACCAAGCCACCGTGGTCTCTCAGGCACACACACGAGAGGGACACACGCAATAAGACACACTCCTGTAAGGTTACCCGGCAGGCACCCTTGGCCTCAGTGCTCCGTTCTTCACCAAGGCCTCCCCTAAACCCTAAACCCCCAAAGCACGCACACAAGCCACCCACCCACGCACGCTGCACACACCCACGCTCGCAGCCGCCTGGCCAGCGCCCTCGCCGCGGATCAGCACCCAACACACTCCTGATCTGTGTGAGTTTGCAGGCTGACTGACCTGGGGGGCGAGGAACCGGGCGAAGAGCGGCAGCAGCGGCGGCGGCGGCGGCGGCGGCTGCGGGAGAGGCGAGCGGCGGCAACAGCAGTCGAGGCCGGCAGCGGGAGCGGTGGGAGAGGAGGGAGAGCGGGTGTACAACCAGCGCCGGACGCACGGACAGCGGGAGGCGGCCAGCAGCAGAGAGGCGCGGGAGGCGGGGAGAGAGGCAACAGCGAAACACAGCAGCACCGGAGGCGGGCGCACAGTCAGCGGGAGGGGGCTGTAAGCGGGGGACGGGGGAGAAGCCACCACCCACCCGCCCTCCCTTCTGCTGCCCCCCCACTGTCAAAAACATGCCTCGCTTGTGCATCCCCCGGTTCTGCAGGACGCTGTGAAGGAGCCAAGGCGAGAGAGGCCTTGCGCAGGCACACTGGCGCTGGCAAGTGCTGGCAGAGAGGCCTGGCACGCGTGAGCTCATCACACTTCCCTCCCCCTCCTTAAACTATCCGCTGGCGACCGCGAGGCTTTGCGGCCCGCCTGCGACCGCAGGCCCATCCATCCGCAAGCCCGCCCCAGAGCTGCTGACAGCACCAACGCATGCCTGACACACACACACACACGCCGCAAAACTCCCTGTCATTTTGCGAGCGGCTGTCAAGTGATGAGGGGAGTTGCAGGCGCGCCTGCAGCCGCCTGCGCCTATCATTTCGACGGCATTGGCCCAAAGGATGCCTGAACAGCTCCCGCAAGAGGCCGGCGTGCCATGCCCATGACCTGGGCTGGCGCTGCAGACCACACAGCAAGGATGCTTGCTCAGCTCCCGCAATAGACAAGCACCCGCGAGGCCGGCGCGCCGCACCGGCACACCCAGTACCCCCGCCCGGTCCAGTGGGCAGGTGCTGCAGGCCGCAGCAAGGTTGCCAACAGTGGATCGACCTGACGGAATCCCCCCTGGCCCCGGGCGCCCTCCGGAGCCAGGCCGGAACCATGCACTGAGCGAACCCACATGCAGGCAGGCAGGATCGGCGGAGCACTGCCGCAACTCCAGCACCCCCCCTGGGGTCCGCCTCTTTCAGCACTCCCCGCTCTCCTCCCCTTTCTTTTCCCCACCTCTCTGCACACACACGTGCAGGGCACTGGTCCGGTCCGCCCCGCTCCTCCCGGCGCTCAAGCTAGCCAGCTGCTCGCACCCAAAAGGGCGGGCAGCAGAAATTCAAAATTGCGTGTGCACGTTGTTATGGTGGAAGGGGAGGGGGGGTCTTAATGCTGCTAATACCTCAAGGCCAGGATGAATGCAGGGATCAGGGTTAAGGGTTTCAGCACTGCCCACACTACGCTACTGTACACTACAGGGTTTCAAGTTCAGGGTTAAGGGTTTAAGGTTTCAGTCACGAAACCGCCACACTTTTGATGAGGGTTTCAGGGGCGCGTACGATGCCCCTAATTCCATGTTAAGGTTAGTCGGGTTAAGCTTTCATTACGGTTATAAGGTTACAAGGGTTTTAATCCTTTCCACGTTGCTGTCACCGCGCATCATGGGTTCAAGCCCTGACACGACGCACAGACTGTTCAAGGCTCAGCGTGGAAGGGACGTAAACTTGATTTTGTTTTGAAGTTAGGAGGGTTGAGGGTTGAGGGTTGAGGGTTGAGGGGTTGAAGGGTGCTAAACCTGATGTTGCGCCACATTCGAAGGTCAAGGGCGGCGCTGTGTTTTGACCCTCATACTGCGAAGCAGGTTTTATAATTCAGGCTAGAAAAATTTCTGAGCCCTGACACTCCCACACCACCTCCGCCCTCAGGTGTTCAGCATACCTAGTGAGCGTCCACACTGAATAGGGTTTAGGGTCCAGGGTTCACACTTCACAGGAAAATAGTTCATACCCTTCCGCACTCTCGTGCTCCTAATAGGGGTTAGAGTTCATGGTAAATATAGGAGGAATAAAAGTTTAAACTCAAAACCCTGCTGCTCTCTTCTGCTCCATGTACCCGACGAGCGACCCAACCTTTTAGGTTCCATGGTTATAAGGGTAAAGGTAAGGAAGATATAAATCCTGCCCCTCCCTCGTGTTCCGTACTCCGGACAAACGGCCGGACTTAACTGGGTCTCTGGCTATAAGGGTTTAGGACGCACAAAATACAAACAAACCAATGCTCTCACGTGTTCCGGATCCCGGACGAGCGTCCGAACTTGTCGCACTCAATCTTGATCTGCACCGCCAGCTCCCGCGTGGGCGCGAGCACGAGAAGCGTGGGTCCGCTGCGCGGCTCCTTGCGCGTGGCTTGGATGTGCAGCATGCCCGGCAGCAGGAAGCCGCAGGTCTTACCGCTCCCCGTCTTGGCGATTGCCACCAGGTCGCGGCCACTGAGCGCGACGGGCCAGGCCTGGGCCTGGATCGACGTCGGGGCGGCAAAGCCGGCGCGGCGGATCTGTGCGAGGAGGGTCGAACAAGCGGGTGGTGTGTGGGTTAAGGTTTCAGGGTTTTGGGTTTAGGGTTGGTGTGAGGGTGAGGGGGGGGAGGATGGACGTTGAAGCGGCAAAGCCAGCTCAGCGGATCTGCAAGCAGGCGATGTGCAGGGGGGAGGGTCAGGCATGCGGATGGTGTGGGATTGAGGAGGGGTCGGGTAGGGTAGGTGGTGAGGGGGTGATGGGCGCGTCCAAGCCTCCGAGGGGTCGTAGCTAGCTTTGCCCTTCTCGTCCCAAATAAGATTATGAACTTCAGTATTGCTGCACTCACCTCCTCCAGCGCGTCTCATGGGAACTGGCAACCCCACAGACTCAAACGTCTGCATCGAGTCCGTCACATTGACCCCCTCCTCGCACATGCCCTGCAAGGCTGCAACCCTGCTCGCCTCCCCAAGGACATCTCAAAACCACTGCCCACTGAGGCACACGCTCATACCTGGACGCTCATACCTGGACGCTCATACCTGGACGCTCATACCTGGACGCTCATACCTGGACGCTCATACCTGGACGCTCATACCTGGACGCTCATACCTGGATGCTCATACCTGGACGCTCATACCTGGACGCTCATACCTGGACGCTCATACCTGGACGCTCATACCTGGACGCTCATACCTGGACGCTCATACCTGGACGTTCATACCTGGACGCTCATACCTGGACGCTCATTCCTGGACGCTCATACCTGGACGCTCATACCTGGACGCTCATACCTGGACGCTCATACCTGGACGCTCATACCTGGACGCTCATACCTGGACGCTCATACCTGGACGCTCATACCTGGACGCTCATACCTGGACGCTCATACCTGGACGCTCATACCTGGACGCTCATACCTGAACGATCATACCTGGACGCTCATACCTGGACGCTCATACCTGGACGCTCATACCTGGACGCTCATACCTGGACGCTCATACATGGACGCTCATACCTGGACGCTCATACCTGAACGATCATACCTGGACGCTCATACCTGACGCTCATACCTGGACGCTCATACATGGACGCTGTCGTTTAAAAACAAAACATGGGTTTGAAACATTAAGGGTTTCAGGTTAAGGGCTTAGGGTTTAGGGTTTTACTTTTTTAATTTAAAACGTCTCCACTCACCTCCTCCAGCACATCTCGAGGGAATCCCACAGACTCGAACGTCTGCATCGGGTCCGGCACGTTGACCCCCTCCACGCGTATGCCCTGCACCGCGCGGTACTCCTGCATCGACAGAAACCCCGCCGTGGTCGTCGGCTGGATAGCCTTGACCTCGTTCATCTTCACAGGGCCGGAGTCAAAACCGCCGCCCCCGGCTCCGGAGCCGTAGCCGCCACCTCCCCCGGCTCCGGAGCCATAACTGCCGCCAGCTCCGGATCCATAACCGCCGCCGCCACCAGCTCCGGAGCCGTAGCCGCCACCTCCCCCGCTATAGCTGCCGCCGATGGTGCCCGAGGGGCCCATAGCCTGCATGTGCGGCAGAGCATATTGTAGGGTGTGCTTCAGCTACAATTCAGCTACATCACGGCCAACGACCAGGGGGGGGGGGCTAGTCCATCAAAGCTTGCTGCTGATGTTGTCACAGGGGCCGACTTGCCCCTTGGCGTCAACCTGCATGTGTATCATGGGGTTCATTCCCCCGCCACTTTCTTGTAATTATTACTTGCTAGCCCAGGGGGGTCACTGGTTTCCACTCGCCGTCCTAGCATATCAAGTGCCTATACCGGTTTACAGGCACTTGTCCCATGCATCAAAAGTGATGCTCCGCTCGACTGTAAACGCTTCACAAACGTCACAGAGAGGAGCTAGTGCCTGATTTTATGGTACCCCGGTGCCTCAATGGGTAATAACGTTACACCTCTGGGCCCTGCACAAAAAGGCTCGGCCGCGTGGGCGCCTATCTAAAGGGTTGGGAGGAAAGAATGAAACAAACACAAGGGGGCAAGAAAACAAAAGGAGGAAAAGTGGGGAATAAAGTGAAGGGGATAGACCAAATGCTGGAAAATAAAGACAAAGGAAGGTCCAGCCTCTGAAAACGTCTACACCGCAACGGTGCCCCAATAGATACCTAGGGCCCATAGCTACCTACCACCCTGCGGCCGAAGGGTCCCTCCACAGCATGCCCTGGACTTTTGAACGGGCTGCCGGCATCCGGCTGCCAGCCGCCCCTGCCGTTCATCATGGTGTGGTACAAGGGTGTGGTACCCGGACCCCCATGGCGGGGGGCTTAGGCGCCCCACCGAGGCTTTGCCTCAAACACATGGTAAAGTAAGTTTTTAGAAAGTCCCCAAAATGGAGTCATGGTAGACTAAAGTTTCCTCTAAAACCTTAAAATAAGCAATGCTAGGGTCCCCCATCAGGCCCCAGAGGTGGTGGCTGCCCAGCAGCCCGCCCCATAGGTTGTAGGATAATCTCCACACCCCAAATAATGAAATAACGTAGACTACCGGTACTCACCCCATATAATGACAAAACGTACCGGTGGACTACTCACCCCATATAATGACAAAACGTACCGGTGGACTACTCACCCCATATAATGATAAAACGTACCGGTGGACTACTCACCCCCATATAATGACAAAACGTACCGGTGGACTACTCACCCCATATAATGATAAAACATACCGGTGGACTACTCACCCCATATAATGACAAAACGTACCGGTGGACTACTCACCCCATATAATGACAAAACGTACCGGTGGACTACTCACCCCATATAATGACAAAACGTCCCGGTGGACTACTCACCCCCATATAATGACAAAACGTACCGGTGGACTACTCACCCCATATAATGATAAAACGTACCGTCGGTGGACTACTCACCCCCATATAATGACAAAACGTACCGGTGGACTACTCACCCCATATAATGACAAAACGTACCGGTGGACTACTCACCCCCATATAATGACAAAACGTACCGGTGGACTACTCACCCCATATAATGACAAAACGTACCGGTGGACTACTCACCCCATATAATGACAAAACGTACCGGTGGACTACTCACCCCATATAATGATAAAACGTACCGGTGGACTACTCACCCCCATATAATGACAAAACGTACCGGTGGACTACTCACCCCATATAATGATAAAACGTACCGGTGGACTACTCACCCCATATAATGATAAAACGTACCGGTGGATTACTCACCCCATATAATGACAAAACGTACCGGTGGACTACTCTCCCCATATCCTCCCCCTGGTGCTCCAGCTCCGCCATATCTGGTGAGAGCTGGCGCTGGTGCTGGCGCAGGCCGCTGCAAGGGGGGGGGAATAATAGGATTCTCAGCAGCTCCCTGCATGGCGTGTCCATTAAGAGCTGGTAAAGGTTTTGGTGCAGGGGGCACAGAGTATGGATTTAGTGTTCACTTCATGATGAGATCTCAGAGGCCCGTGACCAGTACACGCATTGGGAGCTGGGTCTCATTCTGGTGCAGCGGCACAGAGTATGGATTTAGTGTTCACTGCATGAGATCTCCTGAGCGGCATACGCATCGGGAGCTAGGTTTGATTCTGGTGCAGGACGCTGCAGGTGGCAACTACGAGGGTTTTCATTACTAGGATGTTGCTACGATCCCAAGGAAGCTACGTTGTTTCCTAAACCTCCATGCCCCAGTTGGGCGTAGTTTTCTTTCTTTCCTAGCAGGTCGCTGCATGGCGGAGCCGTTGAGAGCTAGCGCTGGTGCCGGTGCACGCAAAGGCAGCACGATGCGTCACAGGTTAAGCTGGATCGAATCACCGATGAAGACAGCTAGTACAATACAGCACAGTTCTAGATAGCCGGATGGTGCTGCTATGTTGCAGGCCGCTGCACGGGTCAACAGAGTAGGTTGATCATTTTCTTTATGGCGTATCCCTTGAGTGCTGGAGCTGGTGCGGGTGCACGACGACGCAGGCGGAACGTACAGTGCAGTTATGCAGGGGTTGCAATCCTGCTTTGTTATTTATGTGCTGTGCTGCTGTTGAGAGTCATGTACGGGTAGCAATTTGCAGCTGAGAGCCAGACACCGAAAGAAGGGCCAGATGAAAAGGAATTGAGGGGCAGGCACTTAAAACGCCAACGGGGAGGATACCCAACGAGGGGGGGGTATTTTGTAAGTACGTCCTGCATGAGATCCAGCAGGGGGGATGATGCCTGAGATCCGACCCGGCCGTGGACGCGTAATGCGCGGTGTTGGCACTGGCATCGTCATTTGTGCTCACCTCATACGTTGTCACGTTGGTCACGCTGTTCCAGTAGTACGTTAGTCTGCTGTCCGAGTCGAACAGCGTCTGCCTGCGGGGAGACGTGTTTCGGACTTTCGGGTGGAGCAATCAAGCTCAGTGAGCCAGGGCGGCAGGGCCTGCTGGGCCGGGGCGCATTTCGGGTGGAGCGAGCTTTCACTCCTAACGCATCTTTATAAAGTTTAGTCTGTCTCTCTGAACTGCAGCTCTGGTAACAAGTTAGAGCCTCTCGATGTAGGAACCCGGGGCGATCTATCCCCAAGAAGATCCCACGAGAAGATCCTCACTTCTCTTGGCTTGCCAGCGACTGAGGACCAATCGACCCCATATCGGGGGCACTCAGCCAATCTCACTACAAACGCAACGCAGGGCACAAAGAAAGCAAACACGTTTTGAGATAGCGCACCATGGTGCTGGGATGGCTGGGTCGGGCACCTTCTCGATAGTCATGCTGTTCAGGGAAAGGACGAAAGTCGAGACTGGGGATGGTCGGATGGAGACGGTCGAAGCGACTTCAGCTTGCTGACGTGTTCAAGGCTTCAATTATGAAGCCAGTAGGTGACAAATCAGGCAATTTAAAAATCCTAGAATGTTAATAATTCTGCTGGGAGATGCGCACGGTCCATGCTCTACAGGGGATACGAGAGCTGGACAGCAGCAGGGAGGTTAACTTGTCAGTTGGAACCCGATGTTCGACCCAGCGGACGAGCGGAATCCACACCCCAGATCAATCCACACTTCAGATCGAATCTCGCAACCTGCAGTTTGCGCATTTTCTCAGCTGACGACGAGGGCTAGTAGGACCTAATGCGCACCCGGGCTATTTCTGTGTTCGCGTCTCAGGTTTGCTGGGGTTGGGCAGCCGACCTCACATGTTGTAAAGTCCTAGCAAAAGAAAAAAGGCTTTGCGGTGCGCAGGTTGCTCTGCCCCTCTCGATCCGGACGCTGATCTCGACCCCTTAGTCCCTGGTTTGAGTTGTCCGTGTCCTGTTTTTTGTGTTGCTACCTGTCGTGAGGGCCTCTGGGTAGTTTGGGCCTTATGGTTGCCATGCTGCAGTTTTGGAACTAAAGTCATTGATCCCGGGCTGAATTCAGAATGAGCTCTTCGTGCACAGGGGTATTGACTGGAGCAGTCAAAAAAACAATGTCCGTACTTAGTCATCAAAATTGATGGCAAAAACCGGCCCAACAAAGTGAAGTAACGGTACCAGCTTTTGCCGTATCACAACTTTCCTGATTTTCACAAATGCCGTTTAGTACCACAGCCACACTTTCATTTTAGCACCGTAGAAGCTCATTACGGCTAAAACATTTAATAATTATGTTGCAGACCAATTCGTTCTCTTGTTTTCATTAGCGAGGGGGAGGGCAGAAAGCGAAATTATGTACCCCATCATCCCGATGTTGTGAGCTTGATGAGAGCATTCCAAATCTGGCCTCAAAATGTGTCTTGACCCAAACGAGGGGGTAAAAAGGGGGGGCAAAGTTATAGGGGGGGGGGACGAGAAAAATGCACTTCGGGAAAATTACTCGACAGAATATCTGCTTTAGACACCAGGGGCAGATTGAGAAGAAAGCTACACCGTTGCATTCCTCGTGGCAAATCCTGTCCTTTATTTGCATAAAAATATAGCTTGATATCAAACCAGATCCCCTAGACATCCCAATTTGGCAAAAGGAGCGGCTCCGCAACTAACACCACTGTTGTGGGTATGCCCCAATGCCCATTCTTGAGTCGAGCAGTATAACACCGGTTGCTATGATCTAATAAGCAATGGCTGCAGTCTGAAATATTTGTTTCAAGGTCTTAAAATTCATAGACCCTCTCCTAGTCCTCTTACTCCGTCACGTCCGCAACAACAACTCATTTGCACGACCTGGGTACCTTCGGGCTTCGAGATCCATTCGTAGTTTAGAACAGTGCATACCCGCTAGCTGGGCCCTCAGCCGCGATCCATTCGTAGTGTAAATCTCATGTAACAGTGTGTCAGCCCTGGCATTGCCCAGAGCAGACATGCTTCTAGTACCTACGGCTAAGGGGGCCTGTACAGCGTGAACGAATTGACGCTATATCAGCTCATGATGGAGGCAGCTGTAGTGGTATGGGTGCTCATGCACTTGATTTTTGCCCCCTCCTCGTTCATCAGCCCTTAAGAGCCCGAAAAGTACCGGTAATATGTATTTGATTTCATTTGCCAATTTTTTGTCAGTTTCGTATCAGAAGCAGACATGGCCCTTGAGGTCGCTGATCCGGAAGTCCTCCGATGTCGCCATGTCGGGGCACCAGCTGCTATCTGGATGTGGGCCACCTCCAGCGTGAAACCGATCCAAGCAAACCGGATCTTTGTGGTACCGACAGTGTGTTGAACCACCCCAATGCGCGCTAGCGCCGAGGCTAGCGTGCCTTTTTCTTGTAAAATGCCGCGATGCAAAAAAACTCTATTTAATTTCCCCTTAAAGCAGTCAATCTTTAATGCACTCGGAATTCGTCAGACCTTCAAAATGATGGGCTAACAAAACGAAAGTGCGACTATGGTCCGGTCTTTCCTTTTGTTCCGTTTTCCCCCTCTCCTACCCTTTTTGGTTTTTTCTTTTTTCCCTTCTGGACAGTTGAGCGCCCACGTGCATGGCCTAGAGATGTAACGTCATTGACAAAGGTTTGGTACTACCGTACCTTAGTAATTGGAGAAGGCATAAATAAGAGCCGGTCAATTTAGTGACTCGATTCGGATTACCGGTGCTTGTGCCTTGTAGTATCTAAACGATCTTAAATGAAGAAGGAAAGCAGCCCAGGCAAGCACAGGGAAACGCTCATGTAAGCTTAGGAAACGATATGGAGAATAAGATTCGACAAAAATAAATAATAAATAATCCCGGGGATCTTTGCACGTTCTATGCTCAAGTTCATCATCGAAGAATACAGAATGGGGTCAGATTTTCAAGTACCGGTAAGAAAGAAACAATCTATAATTTTCCTTGGACTCAACAATCAAGCATGAAGTTAGTCAAGCAGTGCACCAGTCGACACTGAAAGTATGAAGAATCACACTTAAGATGTGGCGAACCCGACTCTCACCCACCCAGAGGGGGCTTAGCCCCTTGGCTCACACCTCACTGCGATTCACCTTCTTCTGCACATGATCTAGCAGCTCTGAAGCTCATTTCCACTGCTGATATCATAAAGCGTCTCCCTGTCGACTAGTCTCTGTCCAACTTTCTGCACCCTCCGCATCCACTTCTGAAATCTCTCTTCGCGTCAGCGGATACTTTCTTGGAATGGCGCTTCAAGCTAGCCGCGCTTCAACGCGGGTGTCTCATGGACCGGCCGTCCATTCCACCGTGCCGTCTTTTGCACCTCGGAGCTCTTTCAGCCGAAGGAACCGATCAGTGCATGTTCGGGCCGAATGGGGTGCCCCTGTGGATTTCTCCAGCGTCAAGGTGTCCAGCAACATGACAGTCTTCTCAGGAATGCACAGCGTGTTTTTGAATGTCGGGAGCGCGATTGCCTCGACTTACTCCGAGCCTGGTCAGTACATCCAGGTCAAGGTGGGAGCCGACGATAAGCCCGGGTACTTCGCCATTGCCTCGGCGCCAGGGGCCCTGGATGCTGGCACAGTCGAGCTCCTGATTAAGAGCATTCCGGGATCTGCCGCCGAAGCCATCGCAGCTCAGGGGGAGGGCAGCGCTCTGTTATCCAGCGCAGCACAGGGCAAGGGCTTCCAGCTGGAAAAGATCCCAGCAGTGGAGGTGGACACCATCTTTATGTTTGCCACCGGCACCGGTATTGTCCCCCTCAAGTCCGGGCTCCTGGCCAAGGGGGCTGGGTCCAAGGTTGCGGCGTTGCTTGTCGGTCAGAAGAGCATGTGCGAAAGGTTGACCACAATGCTCACAGACGCTGGAGTCAGCAAGGAACGTATCCTCATGAACTATTAAGAGCTTTGCCCTGTATTAGGATGATGAAAGCATGGGGTATGCGTGGTGGATTACAAGGCAATGCGACCATAGCAGCCTATATGTGAATATATAAAACAAGGCAATACGGTTGAGGCAGATGTCTCACATACGAGGCACCTAGCCAAGAAGATGATGGGCTCAGTTATCTGAAGACTCTCTTTGCTTTTGCTGAGGGCTAGGATTAGGACGGGCTGAGGAATCTTCACACTCCTCTCCTTTTTGGGGTGGTATTTTCCTTCTCATTTTTTCGTCTTTTTCTTACCTTTCTCCTCCAAGCCATTATAGCTTATTTTTTCCCCGACCTGACAGTCGGACGCCCACGCGGCCGAGCCATTTCAGCACTGCCCAGAGTTGTACCGTCATGGACCTCGCATGGAGCCATGGAGTTGTGCTACCCTGGCAGGAAATGTTACATCCTAGTTAAAATTGTCAAAAAATGTAGTCGTGGTGGGGACGCACCCATTTCAGTGAATGGTTTTACTGAAGTGACAGACTCGGTCGCGAAATGAGTGTTTGAACGCCGTTGACCATGTGATCGAAAGAGTATAGTTGTTTAGAATGTTAGATGCATGCCCCCGAGCCTACTTGGAATCAAGCTTACCGCTTTGACGGTTCCCGGCATCATGCACCACTGACTGACATGTTGCTTTCAAAATTTGACAAAAGAAATAGCCCTTTCGGCGCGGACCAAAATGAGAAATGACGGCGGAAGCTAATACAAAATAAGACTGCTTCGGTTTAATCAAAAAAGTTGAAAAGGCTTTCCATTAGCCCGGTGTGCATTGCAACAAACATCTTGTAAGTGTGCATCTTGGTTTCATAGCCAAAAGGGGGGTCGAGTTTAATTTCATCCATCCATTTCGCAGTTGTGCTGTCGTCACATTATTGGTGGAATCTCGGTTAGGGGTCGGTCAGACTATCGCGTTTGGTGGGTTGCGTTTGACATTCATAATCGTAAATAGCCTATCAGACGATACGGGCGCACTTGATTCCATTTAAACATACTAATGTTGTATCCAAACGCTAACCCCCCCCCCCTGCGTTTCGCGTCTGCGTTTGCGTTTGGAAGTCCAAACGCAACCTCAAACGCAACGCAGTCTGACCTACCCCTTAACAATCGTCAACGGTTAACAAAGGAGACCTTCACGTTGCTAGATGCTTCGCAAACGAACATCTCGCCTCCTTGGAAGCCGCTAGTGACGACGAGTTGACGCCGGATTAGATGAATACGGTAGGATGCCGGGGTTCCTTTGGAAAAGAGAGAAGCAAATTATGCTCCAACAAGCAAGCCAAAGCATGTACAATACAGCGTACGTCAGTCAGTGCCAGAGATAGACAGAGCTAATTGTTTAAAACCCTAGATGCGAATGAGGGTTGTACCCCCTGGTAATACCCCTGGTAATACATTATCATATTTGTTCACATCTAGATCGTGAAAGTATGGACGGTCGAAGCGTCACATCCCGTGCCGGGTAAGACCGGCGAGCTCATCCCTCTCGTTCGTCCCGATAAGTAGGTAAACAATAGAAATGGCACTCTCCGTTATCTACCAGAGGTGAGGAAATCTTCCAGGCTTCACAAATCCACCATCAGTTGCTCTTGCCCCGATGTGCCCACGGGCGTTAGTTGGTCCAAGCAAGATCTCATTTTCGACCCAAGATCCCGCCATCCCCCACCTTCTCTTCTTCCCTCTGTTTTCCATCTACAGTTCTACCGTGTCCCGCCCAGCCTCGGCCTCTCGCAGGTAATAATGGCGCTGGCATGTGGTGTTGAAATGGTTCAGTCAGCCTCAGTCGGGATTCAGGTTACCGCCGGTACCGGGATAGATGGCGTTTAAGCGTTTTCGTTTGTTGACGTGTACGCGATGCGTGTCCCAGGCTATACGGTAGCTTATAGCTAGCATGACACCGCACCTTGGCTCGTTGCAGTTTCTGAAAATTAAAGGTGTCATGCATGCTTCATTCTGCAATGCGCAGGTCTGCAGTGGTTGTCAATGCTTCAGCGGAATCCCGCCGTGCGGTGAGCGACATACGATATCCTGCTTCAACCCTCGTTTCGGCCCTCGCTTCCCTACACAAAAAATTATCTGCGAAACTTGCGGCCTGGGTCTAAAGAGGCCGTGCCTCCACCGTTGCATGCAAGACAAAAGTATACTAAAACCCTAGCCTCTCAGCGGTGCGTGGCTTGGAGTCCACATCTCCAATATTCCATGCATGCCGTGTGTATCTCTGTCCCGCCGTCCTGATTGTGCCCCGATACTGCTATGTATGTCCGATGCACTGACAGCCCGCGAGTAGCACCACGACGCCTCGCCTCGCCTCGCCACGCCTTTTCCGGGTTTTACGGCGAACATGCCGCACCGTCACCCGTTTTCTGTTTGCGTGGCGTGGCGATGCCGTGGCGCTTTCCTCGGTACCTGCTGCTGAATTTCTCGACGACACGGATCCCTGACCGGTGGATAGAACCTTCCTTGCTGTACCCGTGGTAGTTCTCTCTATCTCTCAGTTCTCTTACCTCTCTGATGACGCAGGTCCTGAGTGGGTTCCTCGCCGGTGCGGCCCTCGCCGTCTCCGGCGCAGCCAAGGCCGCCTCCACCCCTGTGGACATCATTGACGATCGCAAGGTCATTGACGATGGCTACATGGCTATCTACGAGGCCCGCGACGACGCCCTCCCCGAGAACCAGCGCCTGGGTCGATCCCAGGCCCGCGCTGATGTGGCATCTATCAAGGCCCAGCTGCAGGTAGTGATGTACAGGAGCAGGGTGTAGTGCTGTACTGCCAACTGCCGTTTGTTGCTCTGGCTTTAACGCCAGGGCCCATCCCAGTGATGTACCGGAGCAGGGTGTAGTGCTGTACTGCCAAATGCTGTTTGTTGCACAAGCTTCAACGCCAGGGTCAATCCCAGGCCTGTGCTGATGTGGCATCCGTCAAGGCCCAGCTGCAGGTGATGATGTACAGGAGCAGGGTGTAGTGCTGTACTGCCAAATGCCGTTAGTTGCACAAGCTTCAACGCCAGGGTCGATCACAGGCCTGTGCTGATGTGGCACCCGTCAAGGCCCAGCTGCAGGTAGTGGTGTACAGAAGCAGCCTGTGCTGCTGTATTGCCAGCTGTTGTTTGCTGCTCTGGCGTCAATAATGCCAAGGTGAATCGCAGGCCCACACTGACGTGGCAACTCTCTATGTCCAACATCCGGTAGTCCTGTGAAGCAGCAGCCTGTACCACCAGCAGCTATTTGTAGCGTAGACGTTAATTGGCCTGCCATGGCAAGATAAGGAGCAACGTTGCCTAGTCACTCCTGTTGCACTAGCCCTGTTGCAGTAGATCTCCTGGAGTTGATTTTACCACCGGCAGTGGTCTCTGAAGTCACACGGGCCCACATGGCCCTTGACTGTTGTTGCAGTATCTGTCCCACAGTGGGCCTACTAGACCCCTTCTTCAATCAAACTCAAATTTACATTCCTCGCGATTCATTTTCTGACCATGCAGGCCCTTGAATGCATTCCTAGTACCTGTCATTGACGACACCAGTTGAGAATTTTAAATTCAAAAATATCCTTGACTGCGTGGGCCCTGGACTGCATTCCTTGGACAGGTCATCAAGAATAGGATCGACGCGAGCCTTGAGCCCTTGATCAAGAAGAACTACTGGTGAGCCGTCAATATATCCCTAAACCTTTACCCTAAACCCTTAACCCTAAGCCCTTGATCAAGAAGAACTACTGGTGAGCTGGCACCACTGAATATTTTAGCGTGCTTCAGCTACAATTCAGCTATATCACGGCCTACGGCCGACGGGGTATGGTGCAGGAAGCCGTACTGATCGGGCCACCGGCCGCAGGCCGGTCAAGGTTTGGTCTCAATCGGCCCAAAAATGGCCGCCCGGTGGTCCCCAGAAGGTGCTCTGACACGTAATAAAATAATTACTGGCCGTCAATATATCTGGACACTTGGACAGCTGTAGTGTGGCTGAAGGGCGCTGAAGTAAGCTGTGATAATGGCCACAGAGAGGGAAGACGCTTGTTGGTGGCCCAAGGAACAGGGCACAGCGCACCAGGCCTCTGCAGCCACGAGCTGTGATGTTGCTGAAGTGCAGGCATGGTGCACAAAGCATCCACAGCCTCAAGCTGTGGTGTGGCTGAATTGTAGCTTAAGTTTGCATATCTATATAGTGGTAATTGCAAGAGAGAGAGGGAGGACGCTGGCTGCTGGCCCAAGGAACAGGGCACGGTGGACCAGGCCTCCACAGCCACAGGCTATGATGTAGCTGAAGTGTAGGCATGGTGCACAAAGCACCCATAGCCACAGGCTGTGGTGTGGCTGAAGTGTAGTTTAAGTTTGCTTAGCTATATAGTGGTAATTGCAAGAGAGAGAGGGGGGACGCTGGCTGCTGGCCCAAGGAACAGGGCACGGTGGACCAGGCCTCCACAGCCAAAGGCTGTGATGTAGCTGAAGTGTAGCTGAATTGCACTCAAATAAATTGTGGCACAGGTCAGAGTGAGGGAGGACGCTTGTTGCTGGCCCAAGGAACAGGGCGCGGTGCACCATCCGCAGCCACAGGCTGTGCTGTAGCCGAAGCGTCCTACAGTCAGCATTAGCCTGAGCTGTCTGCCTTTCATGGAACCAAGGCATGCGAGCAGCTGCGTCAGCAGACCGGGTCGTGTTTGAAATGTAGCTGAGGCGTGTGTCCTGATGCCCTATGCCAGGAAAGCATTGGAAGTCGTTGTTTTTTGCTGATTGCATTAATGCTCCCGGGCTGAGGCGTGTGAGGAGCTGCGTCTGCAGGCGGTGGCATCGTTGAAATATAGCTCATGCATACGAGTGTCCACTTTGTATTGTCTCTTGCTCATTGATTTGATGCCTCAGGGCCAAGGCACGAGAGGAGCTGCGTCTGCAGGTCGGCTATGTGCGCTTTGATCTGAAGACGCTGGCCGAGTCTAAGAACAAGGAGGAGAAGGCCAAGGCCCTGGCCCTCAGGAAGGACTTCATCAACCAGGTGGGTGCTGCATGTGTTTAGCGCGGTGCATTTTGTTGAAGTAAGAGGCTTACGCGCAAGATGTCCTTGTGGCTTGCGCCTCCAACTTCGACAATACCCGCTGAACGCTCGGCCGCGGGGGGCTGGTAGGGAATGATTAAGGTGGGTGCAGCATACGTGTTTTGTATGTGTGTTGGGGGGGGGGGGACTCAAAATGAGTCCAAGCCCAAGGAGGAGTGGTTTGAGGCGTTGGCAATAAGGTAGAACCTCATCAACCAGGTGCGTGTAGCAAGCACCCACGTTGTTTCTTGAGGAGAGGGGCGCCTTCACATTTTGAGTTTGAGATTAAAAAGGTCAAGGTCAAGGCTTTGGCAATGAGGAAGGACTTCATCACCCAGGAGGGTGTGGTAGACATCTATCTAATCATAATACAGTCACAACAGTGGCCGCCCGGTATCCCCACCTTTCGGTGGTCTGGTTATGTTGAAGAAGGAGGCGTAAGCCACAAGGACATATTGCACAAGATGTCCTAGTGGCTTACGCCTCCTGCTCCAACAGGTTCTAATCAACTCAGTGGTGGCCGCACTGCACTCTACCACAAAGGTGGTCTGGTCCTTATCTAGTTGTGGTCTCGTCCTTATCAAGTAGTGGTCTGGTCCTTATCGTAGTGGCTGCTCGGTACCTCCGCCCTCCCCCTTCCAGGATGGGGGTGAGGTGCGCTTTAATTTAAACACTGGTCCCCGCATGCCCCTTGCAGGTCGAGGCGCTGGACTTCGCCCTGAGGAAGAAGGACGAGCTGAAGGCCACATCCCTCCTGGCAACAACCAGGACGGCGCTGGACACTGTGTTGGCGTCAGTGCTGTGAATATACCACCCGTGACGATTGGCTCCAAAGCTTGCTCCTGGCATCAACCCGGATGGAGTTGGACGCTGTGTTGGCCTCCGTCCTGTGAATATATCACATGTGACGAATGTTCAAAAAGCGTATCCTTGGCTATGCCCGGTGGCTACTTAGCTTGAGAAGAGGGAGGCGTCGTGAAGAGGGGAGGAGGCATGAAGAGGAGTGGGAAATCCTAGCTTCTGTATGTGCTTGTCGAGGGCAAGGCCGGGGTGCAGGGGAGCTAACCCTATGTTTGTGTACAGGGGAGGGAGGCTCGCTTACTGCTAGGTATGCTTGCTGCGGTGCTGCTGAGATTTCCGATCTGGAAATCTGCTTGGAAATTTACTGCCCTAGATTTATGAGGGGGGTGAGGGCGTGATGTTGATTCACTGCTGAAATTTCCGTGGAATGTTTAGGTACGGTATCTGAGGGCGTGATGCTATATCACAGCTGAGATTTCTACTTATTCGAGAGCTTGATGCAGCGGTATATCACCGCTGAAATTTGTTGGTGTTAAAGAGCGTTATGCTATATATCACTGCTGAAATTTGTTGATATTTTAAAGCGTGATGTTTTATCACAGCTGGATTTCTTGTTGTTCGAATGCGTGATGCTATATTCATTACTGCTGAAATTGCTAGACATTGGAGAGAGCACCGCCTCCAATTTCCTAGGTATTCGAGAGGGTGCTGCTGGCTTGAATAATCTTCACAATTGTACGCTGGATTTGAACCATTTGAAATCATATTCCCCTGTAAGCGTTGATTCTGGACTGAACAACTGAACACTCCGCAAAACTGAACATGCTGGCGACAGGCTGCAATTCCAGGGTGGCTTGCGAACAGCCCTCTGGAGCTAATCAGGGTAAGCATCCCCTTTTTTCAAGTATGGGAACCGGAAGAGAAATTTAATACGAAAATTTCGAGGCAGAGAATTATGTTCCAATGCAACACCCATCCTGGTCAGTCTACGTCTACTTTTCAGCGTGGCCCAGAGGTGTAATGCCATTGACTTCGGTTAATGACGTTGCACCTCTGGGACCTGCTTAAACAAATCTCGGCCACGTTGGCAAACATCAAGTCAGCTAGGAAAGTCAAAGGAGAAGGCAAGAGGAAAGAAAGGAATGCAAGTTCACTTTCCAAACACTTAAAACAACATCAAAAAGGTCGAGCAAAGTGTATCCCCTGCCCCTGCAGAGACTAGCCTTCCAAAAACAACTCAACTACAAGTTCCACAAAAGCCAGGGCTCCCCACTCCTGCCTGCGGGCTGTCCTAATTCATGTCTCGTAGGGAGGAAACAGGAAAGGAGCTAGGCAAGAGGAAAGACAGAGAGGAGCATAAAGGACAAACCCCCTCCAGAAAATGGAAAAGCGAGGGTCCCCGCCCCTGAAAACAAGAGAGAGACAACAAGGGAAAGAGCCAGTACCAAAGGAGGAAAACCAAAGACAACAAACTAGCCCTCAACAATGTCTACCACGTCCTCAACAAAAGCCAGAGCCTCCCACCCACGCCTGCCCTGGTACAACTGCTGAAATTCCTTGGCGCCTTCTAGGGGGCCTGTCCAACATCTCGCCCTGAGCCTATCCTTGGAACCCTTCGCGCTAGGGCACAGAAGGCACACATGCAGCGCATCCTCCCCATGCTGGCCGTGTCCATTGACTTAGGTGCACGCTAGACCGTTGCACTAAACCACCTCTTCAGGTGGCCGCAGGGTCAATTGGGATTTGGGACTAACCTTGACCGGCCTGCTGCCGGTGGCCCAATTATCAGGGTTTGTTGCGAAAGAGACACCCCTGCTTTGTTGTAGCTTACGTGTGGCAGAAGCATCCTATAATTCCCTTGCTGCCTCCCTCTGGAGATGCGTAGGAGTCTTATGGACATAAGGCAGACAGCAGGGGAGGTTGCAGAGGCTGTGACAGTGCATGTGTCTCGGTTGATGCCTCGCAGGAGTGGCATCACCCTGACCCCTGACCCCTTAGCCACAAGTTGGGACGATGCTGAAATGTTGCTGAGGCGGTCAATCGTTTTGCATGATGCTACATCTCCGGGCCCTGCTGAAAAAACTCCGGCCGTGTGGGCATCCTAATGTCTAGTTGGACAGTAAGGGCAGATATCTCACGTGATGCGTCATATTTGATGTTGGCCTAGACCAGCCACGATCTCCCTGGAGTGGAGACAAAGACATTACGCCTCTGGGCGAAACTTTCCTTTCTCCTCTAGCCTTCAGTTTCTTTTCCTCCCGACCAGACAGTCCGCCGCCCATGCGGCCGAGCCTTCGCAGCATGGCCAATAGGTTTAGAACAGTGCAAACCCGCTGCATACCCGCATGGCCAATAGGTGTAATGTCATTGACCTCTAGGCCATGCTGAAAGGGCTCGGCTGCCTCGTCGGGAGGAAAATAAACTTAAGGCTAGACTGCAAGAGGAGAAAGGAAAGAAACACAGAAAAAGAAGAAAAACAAGACCATCACTCAAAGTGAAGGTAGAATAATCTCCCTGAAATAGAGAGATGGAAGAGGTTTTCAGGGCAGCAGCAGTGTTAGCTTAAGAGCATGCCAGACGGCCATAAGGGGACCACCATTGGGCAGATGGGAGCAACACCTTGACAAGCCTACGGCTGGTGAACCATACAGCAGGGCCTACCACACCAGGCCGTCCTAGCCGCACACCGGGGTGCACCTGAATTGTAGTTGTAGCACCCCCTAAAATAAAAAAGCCAATGACGTTACACCTCTGGGCTTTGTTCATAGGGACTCGGCCACGTGGGCGCCCATCTGTTCATTCGGGGGGGGGGTGAATTGGTGAGCAATGAAGAAAAAGGGGAATTTAAATTAAGAAACAGATAAAAGGCTGCAAATAAAGGACAGTTAAAGGAATCCCCAACCTCTGAAACATCTCAAGGATATCTACCACGTCTTCAAAAGCTAGGGCAATCCACCCATGCCTGCCCCGGTACAACTCGTGGAAGTCTGTGGCACCATCCAGAGGGCCCATCCATTCCCGTTACCTGAGCTTTTCCTGGAAGCTAGGGCACTGGAAGCAAGCCTGCAGCGCGTCACCCACATGCTCGCCTTCTCCCCTAGCCCGGCATCACTAGCAGCTGCGTGCTGCACACCACTTACCCCTGCGCCGACCTCTAGTGTTGGCCGTGCTGACTGCGCCAAGCCCCCACCCTTATTTTTTGCTCGTGCAAGCACACTCCCTCTTGCTGGTGCAGCTTCTGGCTTGCGCCCGCCATCGGTTAAAGTAGGCGCGGTAGGTTCCTGCAGACCTGTTTTCGATGGCCGGGTCCCTGGGATCCCTCCGGCCGTCGGCATTCAACTGCGGTAGCTCGTAGGCTACATTCAGTAGCACCAGCACCTATGTGACGGGTGACGGCTGTAGGTCAGTCGCTGGCTGGTGCGGCATGGGGATGGTTGAGCACTCCCAGCTCCGGCTTCTCCAGTGGACCCAGTCGGTCACCGCACCAGGTGCAGTATCCCATGTTATTCTTTTTACCCGCAAGTTGCATGGCTGCTACCATGAGAGGCTGTGTTGCTGTGCTGCCGGTGCCCCTGCTGCGTTATGGAAGCGGAGCACGTGCTGCCACTTAGCTCGCCGTAACGGCTGGATCTGCAGCCCCCCTGAGAACCTCCCAGCTGGCGGCGGCTGCAGGTAGCCCCGCAATCAGGCGCAAGTGCTGGATCAGGCAGGACTGCATTCCCGGTAAATAAACAGTTTAAGAGGTACCGGTAAGGCAGGATTTTGGGAAGAAGGAACAAGTCAGTGATGCATCCAGTGCATTGGCTGGCCTCATATACAAGACAGCGAAATCCAGGCTAAATCTGAAGATCTCCAGATTTTCATACTCCAGATTGTTGCGGTTCATTGGGTGCGAGGAAGGCGGATGCCACATTGCCATGCCTGGGGTATGTTGACATGTACCCGCGAAGCACTTATGGCACCGTCAAAAGAAAATAGGGATATGAACAGCCAGGCTCTGGTCTCTCGCACGCGCGGCCCAATGCGAAATGGTGGCGCTTTCACATCTGACGATACTATGACGGCAGTTGTCAGCCCAGGCATCGATGCATTCAAAAACTGTTCAAACCTGTCGTGAATGTCCCAAATATGACCTTAAGCGAGATAACAGACTTGATGGCCGTCTTGGGCATAAATACTGGCGTCATGCCCCAGCCAAGGCAGCGCAGCTTCAAGCCTGCTGGTGAGGTCCGGGACCGCCACGTCTGGGCCAAATTGGTAGCAGATGTAACCAGCAGATGCAGCAACGACGTTGAGGGCTTCATGGAGCGCTTGTTGCAAGGTGATGCCTGCATGGGGTTGAGGATTCTTGTCAACGAACAGCTCCTGGGAAAACTACAGCGCCTGATTAAAACCAGCGAAGATACGAAGGACCTGTTTGCTCAAATCTGCGGCACTAAGTCGCCTGTCCAAGCGCTTGCTCTCATGGCCCAGCTGCAGATGTCACACGCAGACTATCACACCCTGCACATGATACAGCCAAACCAGTGGCCTCCACTCTCCCATGTTAGAGAGACAGGAAGCAATTCACGCCAATCCTAGATCCTGTGTTCATGTCGGCACAAATCAGCAAAGTACAACTGGCTGATGCCGAGAAGGTGTTTGCTGATGCTGAAGCTGCTTTCCAGCCATACCCTGCAGCACAGCCTGCTTCGGGCGCCACCGCCGCCTCTGCAACACAGCCTGCTCCGGGCGCCACCGCCGCCTCTGCAGCACAGCCTGCTCCGGGCGCCACCGCCGCCTCTGCAGCACAGCCTGCTCCGGGCGCCACCGCCGCCTCTGCAGCACAGCCTGCTCCGGGCGCCACCGCCGCCTCTGCAGCACAGCTTGCTCCTGGCGCCACCGCCGCCTCTGCAGCACAGCCTGCTCCGGGCGCCACCGCCGCCTCTGCAGCACAGCCTGCTCCGGGCGCCACCGCCGCCTCTGCAGCACAGCCTGCTCCGGGCGCCACCGCCGCCTCTGCAGCACAGCTTGCTCCGGGCGCCACCGCCGCCTCTGCAGCACAGCCTGCTCCGGGCGCCACCGCCGCCTCTGCAGCACAGCCTGCTCCGGGCGCCACCGCCGCCTCTGCAGCACAGCCTGCTCCGGGCGCCACCGCCGCCTCTGCAGCACAGCCTGCTCCGGGCGCCACCGCCGCCTCTGCAGCACAGCCTGCTCCGGGCGCCACCGCCGCCTCTGCAGCACAGCCTGCCCCGGGTGCCACCGCCGCCTCTGCAGCACAGCCTGCTCCGGGCGCCACCGCCGCCTCTGCAGCACAGCCTGCTCCGGGCGCCACCGCCGCCTCTGCAGCACAGCCTGCTCCGGGCGCCACCGCCGCCTCTGCAGCACAGCCTGCTCCGGGCGCCACCGCCGCCTCTGCAGCACAGCCTGCCCCGGGTGCCACCGCCGCCTCTGCAGCACAGCCTGCTCCGGGCGCCAACGCCGCCTCTGCAGCACAGCTTGCTCCGGGCGCCACCGCCGCCTCTGCAGCACAGCCTGCTCCGGGCGCCACCGCCGCCTCTGCAGCACAGCCTGCTCCGGGCGCCACCGCCGCCTCTGCAGCACAGCCTGCTCCGGGCGCCACCGCCGCCTCTGCAGCACAGCCTGCTCCGGGCGCCACCGCCGCCTCTGCAGCACAGCCTGCTCCGGGCGCCACCGCCGCCTCTGCAGCACAGCCTGCTCCGGGCGCCACCGCCGCCTCTGCAGCACAGCCTGCCCCGGGTGCCACCGCCGCCTCTGCAGCACAGCCTGCTCCGGGCGCCACCGCCGCCTCTGCAGCACAGCCTGCTCCGGGCGCCACCGCCGCCTCTGCAGCACAGCCTGCTCCGGGCGCCACCGCCGCCTCTGCAGCACAGCCTGCTCCGGGCGCAAAGAAACCTGTCGGCTTTCCAATGTCGCAGATGCAGTCCTGCAACCAGAGGTTGCTCGGCTGCTACGCAAAAATCCCGCTCTCACTACTGTGCACGTCAAGATAGGTATGGATGGGGCAACCACGTTTGAGGACATGAACAAGAAGACATTTCCTTTTGAGAGCATTGTCCTCTACGCAATTGAGGAGGGTGGAAAAAAAAAACGCAGCTGGTGGGAAAGAGGGCAGCGCCCGCTCTATCGCTCTGGCATGGGGGTAAGGCGACACTAGAGCTTGTGCAAGCTTTGTGGGCGAGGGTGGAGCCGCAACTGGTCTCGTCTGTGAGAGTGGGTAGCAAAGTGGTGCACCTCAAGTACCACTTGTCAGCAGATCTGAAGTTTGCATACCTGTTTTTCGGATTGCAAGGAGCATCTGCCAGGCACTTGAGCTTGAAGAGCATTGTCATGAAGGATCAACTGGGCCAGTTGAGGCGTAACGTCTCTGACCAGTTCATCCAACGCGACCCTGGCTCAATGGCGGGAATTGCACAGTATGTGACTTAATATCTGAAGCCAGTTGCTAACAAGGAAGGCTCCAAAACCTTGAAGGTTTCCCCAGAAGACCAGCAGCGCATGCAGCACGACTCAGGGCTCAGGGAGCTGCTGGAGCAGACATGCAAGCGCTGCCAGCGTCGCTTTGCCAATCCAGCTCCTGAGGCTGACACTTGTCCCTGTCAGCTTCCTCAGACCCCCTGCCTACCTCCTGGGTCGAAGAGGATCACTGCTGACCAGTTTGACGACCTCAGGAAGAGCATGTGCGGTCCATCCCTGAGCAGCGCCATCTCCCTGTCTGACGTTGTCCCGGAGGCCTTGCACATGTCCATCCGCTACGTCAATGGCCTCACCCAGCTTGGTGAGGTCATGTTGCGACAGCTGAGAGAGGAGCCCAGCTTCAGCGGGCAGCACAGCAGCCTTGACTCTGTGATCAGCAGCATGGTCATCATTCGGCATGAAGGGACCAAGGAATACAATGGCAAGCAGGTCAAGAAGCTCAAGCACCAGCGAGCTGACTGGACCTGCCTGGTCGCTGAGCACCCTTTGTACACTGCCTACATCCACTTCATAGAGGTCACTCCTTACATGCTGTACGTCGTCTGCCTTCCCCGCAAGGATATAACAGAGGAGATCATAGTGGCCTACCGCATGGCAGCACAGGAAGCTTCAGATCTGGCCAATGAGTGGCTCAGGAAGGGGTTCAGGCTTCATCCAACAGGCGAAGTTCTCAGGTGCGGTGATCTATGATCCTCACGTAGTAAATTGAAAAGGATGAGTGGAGTGAATGATACATGTGATTGGAGTGGATGATAAATATATCTTGTGTTGGACACCTCTGTTATGATCAACACCGTATCTCCCGTACTAAACAAATATTTTTTGCAGATTCACGTGGAAGGCCTACACATACTCGTTATGCTACGAGGTGCCAGATCTGCTAGTCAAAGCCATGGCAGGTGGTCTCAGCATCATGGACCTGTCTGGAAAATTTCTTGAGGCGACTCACCAGGACATCAAAGCTCTTATCCAGCATGGCACCAGCAACAGAGGAGGCTGGCACAGCGCCGGGGAGCGCAACAATAATGTTCTGAAGCAGACCCTCGCAGCTTTGGTTGTCCGCCAGGCACCCGAAGTGCGTGAGGCGATGTTCCAGCCACACCCACAGAAGTGATCTACCTGCGGGGCTTGGAGGAAGGGGCACATGTGCACCGTCATGGCCAAGGAGGCAGCAGATGGCATGCGCAAGAAAATTGAGAGCATAACTCGGCTACCACAGCTTGGCCCAGCCCCTCAGTCTGCACCCGGCTTGTCAAAGCAGCTCCGCCCGTATCCCTCCACATCCCATGCACCACAGCCAGGCCCGTCTGCTGCCCTGCTTGAGCTGACGCCACGGGCCCCTTCCAGCAAGAAGCGCGGCAGGCCTCCAAAGGCCCCAGCTGCAGCGTCACAGCCCATGCATGCAGCCTCTGCATCTCTCTTTGCTCTGCCTGCCGCCCTTCCGGTCACAGCCCTGCGGCAGCCCTCAGCACTCACCCCAGCTCAGGCGGCCCCGGCTGCAGCGTCACAGCCCATGCCACAGAACCTGTTCTTTCCGAACATCATGCAGGCGTATGGCCCATACGACACCAGCTTCAACGGAACGCCAGAGCCGCCAGGCATCACCTGGTGCCCCATTGCCATGATCCTACAAGGCGTGCTGGGGCAGCCTGCTAGAGGGCTCAAGTTGCTTATCCCTCATTTCAAAACGATGGTAGGAATGCAGGATGCCTGATATGTGCATGACTCGAGAGCTTCAGAGCACTGTAACTTCTGTGTTTTTTGTTTGTTCGCTGCTGGCATGCAGCAGTACTCACATCCACAGCATGCCGCCCCAGACCGGTCCTGAGTGGAGCTAACTCCTCGTCGACATGTCTTACTATTGTTTTGATGTTACCTTAACGTTCTGAGTCCAGAGCTCTGTTTGGGACCGTCTGATGCCCGCCCTCGCCGAGCTGATACCGAAAGACACTCTGACACAGCACGTAAGGCCGGGATTCTTCTGCAGGCTGATTCTATCATCAAATAAATATATTATTTATAGTTATCCAGCTTAAGATCTTAAGAAAAAGGCGTCTGTCGTAAAACCACCACATTTGGTACGTCAGAAGTCGAAGTGCGGGCGTACGTGGCTGCTGTTTTCCCGATCGTCGTAAACCCTGCCCGTACTCTGGCCGATACAAAAAACGAAAAAGACAGGCAGATGCACAAAGGCAGCAAGCATACCTCAACATGGATCAATATGAGAAGATGGAGAAGATCGGGGAGGGGACCTATGGAAAGGTTAGAACACAATGATGGCCTTCAGCTATTTTCGCTCGACCAGAAGTTTGGCAGCCGCAACCATCCCAACCCCACTCCCGTCTACCTTCAGGTATACAAGGCCAAGGATCTAAAGACGGGAAAGCTGGTAGCTTTGAAAAAGACGCGCTTAGAGGTAAGGTAACAGCATGTTCAAATCTCGACTAGGCTTGAAATCCCGCTGTTTCGTAGATGGAGGAAGAGGGAGTGCCGTCTACGACCTTGCGCGAAGTTTCTCTGCTTCAAATGCTCAGCGAGAGCAACCACATCGTCAAGTGAGCATCTCCGAGAAGAGCAGTCTGCTATGTCCGGCCATTTACGAAAATGCATTTTTCAGGTTGCTTGGTGTTGAGCATGCCGAGGAGTCCGGCAAGGCCTGTCTGTACCTGGTGAGCAGAATCTATCTCGAGCAACGTTTGTGTTTTCCAATCTGTGCACCACCTACATGGCCATATGCACTGATCAATTTGTGCATGATGCATGCAGATCTTTGAGTACCTCAACATGGACCTTAAGAAGTGGATGGACAGGAGTGGCAAGGGTCCTGCTTTCCCGCTGGCTCTCCGTACAGTGAAGGTAAGAAGCTGACAATCAGGCATTTGGTCTTGTTCCTCTTGTCATGACGGCTTCCAAGTTGACCTTCTTCCTTTTTGTTCTATGACAGCTTTCGAACTAACCCCGATCCTCCCAATCAATCGCAGAACCTGATGTATCAGCTCGTGAAGGGCATGTCCTATTGCCACAAGCATGGAGTCATGCACCGAGACCTGAAGCCTCAAAACCTTCTCATCGACGACAGCAACCTGTGCTTGAAGATTGCCGACCTCGGCCTCGGGCGAGCATTCAGCATTCCTGTCAAGAGCTACACCCACGAGGTACAAAAGGAACGGGAGAAAGGCTTGGACAGAGCCCATTTCTAACTGCGTCCACATGCCAGGACAGGACAGCACTTTGTGCGCCTGCCTTCACTTCATCTGGTTACGTCTAACCTCAGCCTCTTATTTGATTTTAATCTGCAGATTGTGACGCTTTGGTACCGCGCTCCCGAGGTCCTGCTTGGCTCAACTCACTACGCAACGCCAGTGGACATGTGGAGCGTCGGCTGCATCATGGCTGAGCTAGTTCGCAAGGTTTGCACACAAACACCTGACTATCACACCTATATAACCGCTGGACTGAAAATGACATGCCTTTCTGTTCTTCCCACAGCAACCGCTGTTCCCAGGAGATTGCGAGCTTCAGCAGCTTCTGCACATCTTCAAGCTGCTGGGCACGCCCAATGAGGACGTCTGGCCCGGCGTGTCCAGGCTGCGAGACTGGTAAGGTTCTTTCAGCCTGGGTGACATAGAACTAGAGGGCAAGCGGTAGCGCTGCCAGTCTGAAACTATATCTGGCTACCAGTGGCCCTCAGCTGAATGACAATATTAGAAAAGCTGCCCATGTGAGGCTATCATGTGCAAAATGGTCAATGGATAACTTGTCTGATGTTCCTGGTTTTTATGCTTGTCTGATGTTCCTGGACTTCTCTGATGGTCCTGGTTTTGGTTCTTGTAGGCACGAGTTTCCCACGTGGCAGCCTCAGGACCTGACCAAGGTCTTCCCTACGCTCGAGGCCGACGGCATCGACCTGATGCAGAAGATGATGGAATACGACCCTGCAAGGCGCATCTCGGTATGTCTATGCCACTGTTTAAATGTATGATGCCTCAGCTACATCATGGCCTGCGGTGGACCTGGTGCAACAAGCCCTGCAGCTTGGTTTTCCAATTAGGAATTGTCCCCGCCGACCCTGTCGTTTTGCCGTGGCCTGTCAAAGGTTGCGGGCTGCACATGAAGACAAGCACTTCAATTTACGCTGTAGTCCGGCACACCATTTTTCTCAACATTCCTTAACTCACATCATTGAAGCACTGACTGGATCTTCGGTCATGATAGCAAAGCATACCTGGCTTTTTGGTCAGTGCAGGTCTACAAGTCCTTCGGCCAATCATTAATACAAGACAAGTAGCTTGTACCTGCCTCTTCAAGTTGTCACATGCTTGATTTATCGATATTGCGCAGGCCAAGGATGCTTTGTTGCACCCATACTTTGCCGACTTCCCCGACAAAGAAGCCGTTGACGCACTTGACAACCCAGAACTTGCGGACCGGGACTGCTGAACTAGTGCTCAAGAAGGACGGGCTGGTTCATTAGCTTTTTGTGCCCGCAAGTCATGCGGGGCAAATCAAGGCAATAACAGAGACAAGACTATGTGACCATTACTGACAGTTTGTCTGTGCAGGAGGTGTTGCGGTGTCTGGGTCATCTGTACCCGAGCAGCATGTGGCTTTACTTTTATTTTATTTTTTGCGCTTTGTGAGTCGCATATTGCAATCATTTCTGCCTGTACACTAAGGTAGATTTACACGAGATGATGTAAATGACGATTTTTTTTTGCCAATTCAGGGTTAAACGTTTTCACCAGTGATATATATATTGGTATTGATGTGGGCGTGTAATTGATTCATGACATAGTACTGCTGTGCTTGTAGCATCTTTGACACAACGATTCTGTCCTAGTAGAGTGTCAAAACATTGGCTGGCATTCAAAACGCTTGCCATGCCATGCTGAGCAGCACATTCCATGCCATGCTGTTCCCAGTCAATTCCAATGAAACCAGGGGGGTGGGGAAACAACGGGGCTTTCCCCCCTGTACCCTTGGTGTTTGGGCACTTGTCGAACGCAGTGAACAAGGACTGGAGAGTGTCATGGTAAACGCACCAATAAACAACCAAGCATACCTGTGCCAGAAAGCCGTACTGCTCTGGAAACATGGATGCCGTTGGCTGTATTAATTCAGTGCTCACCAGACCCCCTTTGGTAGTCCTCTGACCTGGTCAATGTCAAGTGGAACAAGCATCTGGGCTTGCCGCAGAAGGGTGGTGACAGACCATGTCGTGGCTAAATTCTACCTTGCACTCACGTGAATAAACAAATGTGTGGATATCCTAGATATAATACTCTTGACATCTGTTGGGAGTTCCTTTCTGAAATCTGTTGACAGATGTAAGTTTGCAGAAAGAATTGCACTGAAATCGGCTTAACTTCTGAAGTTTGGGATGATACGCATCTGGACGGTTGAATTGGTTTACAGCTATGACTAATGCCCCCAGACTCCCCCTGCTGCGGCCTGTACCTGACTGGTGTCTTCCCCTGCCGAGCGGGCAGTAACTCCTACTTATGGGTAATGCAGGTAGGGTAGCTCTCTCACATCATTCTTGCCAACTGTTAGGCCTCGGTATCGCCATCATATTTCAAATACCGGTGCAGAACAGTGATCACCAACTCAACCGAAGGCAATGCCTCTCTAGACACCAGCCTAGATCCCCTCAGGTCCAGATTTGATATGCTGGTAGGGTGGACAGCACCAAACTTCGAAGCTTTGATACCGACCTTGGCTTGGTGTGTCTAGCTGTGTAACAAGGTCGTAATGGCAGGAACTAGCAGCTTTTAAAAGGTCATGCTCTGTGTAAGGCAGGGCTTCGAGTGACAGGTACAGGCCCTGGCTGGTTAGGCAGGCCACTCAAAATCAAAAAAGTCGCATCAGATACCGTTATATAATTTCAGCTCATAAGCACAATACGCCTACCTGCTTCACCCCTTCGAAAACAGGGAACGCTGGCAACTACAAGTGAGGCCTTCGACGTGTCGTCTCTCTGCATCCAAATCCTTTGCTGCCTCGCCTCTGAAACTTATTTGCTATGCAAACAGTGCTTATAATAACTTTTTTAATTTCATCTATTGGGGTCTGCAAACACGGGTTCGACTTTTGTAAAGCACCATGTTGACAGTACACACAGGCGAAACTTGCTCTTCCTCATTCACAGGATGGCTGACGAGGCAGAGGTTAGCGCTTTGGTTGTGGACAATGGCTCTGGTATGGTGAAGGCGGGGTTCGCTGGCGACGATGCACCCCGTTCCGTTTTCCCAAGTATCGTTGGAAGGCCACGCCACACTGGTGTGATGGTCGGCATGGGCCAGAAGGTATATAATTCTACGTTTCACCTGTCCTCACATCGTATTTCAGTTGCAGTGGGGGGCGGTGGTAAGCTTTTCGTATGTTCTCTCCAGGATTCCTACGTGGGAGACGAAGCTCAATCGAAACGAGGCATTCTAACCTTGAGGTACCCGATCGAGCACGGCATCGTTACAAACTGGGACGACATGGAGAAAATCTGGCACCACACCTTCTTCAACGAGCTTCGCGTCGCCCCTGAAGTAAGAATGGAACATGGTTCATATATCATGCACTATCGGGATGCTACTGGCAACTGCATTTGCCAGCACACGATTTTTTTTATTTGAATTCCTATCCCCTTCTTCCCCCCACTGGCCGTTTCTGACCTTTGCACAGGAGCACCCCGTCCTCCTGACTGAGGCTCCTCTGAATCCCAAGCTTAACCGTGAGAAAATGACCCAGGTGCGCAGCCTGCATGCCCCTCTGTGACATGTGGCTCACCCTTTTTAACCTGCATGGCTCACCCACATGGCTCACCCTCACCCACATGCAACAAACTCATTACTGGCCTACATGAATTAACCTCCTATCTCACCACAATGAGTGATCGCCTTACCTCATCCTCCTTCACTGACACACACAACTTGCCACACCCTCATGGCTGTCCACATGGCTCACACATGGGACTCACGGCTCGTAGCTCATCCTCCTCACTCACCCGCATGCCTCATGCAGATCATGTTCGAGACCTTCAACGTGCCAGCCATGTATGTGGCGATTCAGGTGCGCCAGCCACCGCTTATTTTTTGTAAGCTTCTGCCACAGCTCAGCTGCATTACCGCCTTCATTTAAGGGGGCCTGGTGCAGCAAGCCCCTGTGCTTGGACCACCAGCCATAGGCTGGTCAGGGATGGTTCCAAGGAGAGCAAGTTCAGGCCGCGCAGAGGCCTCCCAAAGCTGTTCTGATGCGCACCAAAAAATACACTGACGCTAACCAGCATGACATTTCAGGATGTTCTGAGCCGCTGACAGGTACTGCGTAAAGTCTAGCAAGGCCCATGCACACCACTCTTTATTTGAAATCGCTTTGATTACACTTCAGCTACAATCCTGCAAGCCTATGGCCGGCAGGGCTTGATGCAGGAAAGTGTGTTGCCTGACCGGCTGTGGCCCGGTAAAGGGTTTGTTCCCACTTGGTCCAGTAATGGCCACCCGGATTCCCTACAAATGAAGCTTTGTGCACACAGCAAAACAAACTGATTCAAAAGCAGGCTGTTCTGTCCGTGCATACCAAAGGCAGGACCACCGGCATTGTGTTCAATGGTGTGGCCGTCATCTGCCAGACGGTGTCCAACGCGCCCCATATGCACATGCAGGCCGTTTGTCCGCACATACCAGAGGCAGGACCTGTTTTGTCCGTGCATACCAGAAGCATTGTCTTCGACGGTGTGGCCGTCATCTGCCACACAGTGTCCAACGTGCCCCATATGCCCATGCAGGCCGTCCTGTCCTTGTACGCCAGCGGCAGGACCACAGGCATCGTCCTCGACAGTGGGGATGGCGTGTCTCACACGGTGCCCATCTACGAGGGGTACGCCCTGCCACACGCCATCCTCAGGATCGACCTGGCCGGCCGGGACCTCACAGACTACCTCATGAAGATCCTCATGGGTGCGGCACCGTCCATAACGTATATATGTTCACGTCAGCTACATTCCTGCCCATGGCCAAGGGGTATTCTCTACTACACGTCATCGTCAGAACTGGCTATGTCGGAGGGTACCTAGCATGCTACCTACATACACAACCTAATGGCTGCAGCAAACCCTGTTCTAGGGTGCAGTACACCCAGTCGTCAGGGTCGTTTTATTATGCATCAGCTGCAGTTTAGTTACTTTCCCGCTTCGGCCGAGGAGTCCTGATGCAGCAAGCCCTATAGGTTGGGCCACTGGCCGTAATCTGGTCATGCTCTGCTTCTCAACGGCCCAGTGGTGGTCTCCTGGTAGAGCCCCCATAAGGCGGTATGGCGCACTGAGGCAGCGGAAACCTTATAGACAACCTGAAGTCGACCCTGATGGGTGCAGTACCGCGGTGCGCCCCTGTCGTTTCGTGGGTGTGGTTACCGGGCATGCACCACTCGGCCATCGAAATCTAACCTCGCCCAACCTATGGGCGGTAGCCCAAGCAGACATGGCTTCCTACCCCAAACCCTGCCAACTGCAAGCCTGGGTTGCAGCTTAGTTTTGCTCAAGCGCGCTTTATGAACGCTGCAGTACACATTGTCGTAGCGTGCAGCTCCCCTAGTTGCAGCAGGGCCATTGTCATGCGGCTATGCCTGTGGCCCTGCCGGCGGATGATGACCAATAACTGGCCAAAAGGAACATGTTTGTTGCACCATTTAAATAATGCAATGGCTCTGCCGGTGGACGATGACCAATAACTGGCCAAAAGGAACATGTTTGTTGCACCATTCAAATAATGCAATGGCTCTGCCGGTGGACGATGACCAACGACTGGCCAAAAGGAACATGTTTGTTGCGCCAACCAACTGCGACGTGATAAGCGTTGCGTACCGGTCCTCGTCAGTTGTTCAAAAGTCAATGTTGTGAAACAACTCGGCCGGCCAGAGTGTGAGCTGGGACTGTGCCAGTCTTTAGGCAAGTACATTTCAGTGACTGTATGGGTTACCGCTGGGCGGCTTGGCTTCTCAGCAGCCCTGCTGTTCGGGCCACTGGCTGTAGGCCAGTCAAGGCTTGGTCCCCAGCAGCAAAATGGGCGCTGCCCGGCAGCCACCCTCAGATAGTCTGGACTCTGGAGAGCTCTTAAAAATCCTGTCAGGTGGCCTGTATGTAAGCTGAGGCCCTGCAACAGTGGCTCAAGCAAGCAAACTGTTATTTTCTGTTGTTGTCTACTGTTTGACCCACTGACATGTTGATTGTGTGTGCCGAGGCCACGCAACTGAGGCTGATGTAAACCAGCGTTTCTTGCCAGTTGTCGTCCACTGTTGAAAACAAGCAGCAGTTGTCTACCAATTGAAACGTTTTGAAACAACTCAAACATTAAAAACAAACAACAGTTGTCAACCACTTGAAACGTTTTGAAACGACTCAAGCGCTCGGTGTGTGTGCCGGGGCTGCACAAACTTAGTCAAGGAGGCTTCTGTAGCTGGTATGCTTTTTGCTCCTGGGACGATCTGCAGCTCAGGCATCATCTGAAGTTTCCGAAACATGACCTCGTGATACTTTTCTTTACCTAGCTCAGACAGCAGAGCATCTGAAAACATCAGAGTATCTTGACAAGCCATGTTTTTTTGCCCAGCTCGGAATGATCTGATTCTGGAACCTAACAGGGCATGTTGACATGCTCCTTTCCCCAGCTCCCCCAGTGATGGAAGTATCTGAATTAATCCACCTCTGAACCCTAAATGCTGAACCTTGCACAATACTGTTTTCAGAGAGGCGACACTTGTTCACCTCTCGACTTCTTATAGGAGGGGCAACTCGTTCACTCACCACTCGCTCAAACCCTTCGCTCTGATTTCATGTTTTTTCAGAGAGGGGCGACTTTTTCACTCGCCACTCGCTCAAACCCTGGACTTAAATTTCATGTTTTTTGTAGAGAGGGGTTACTCATTCACCACAACTGCCGAGCGAGAGATCGTCCGGGACATCAAGGAGAAGCTGGCGTACGTGGCCCTTGACTTCGAGCAGGAGATGGCCACGTCCATGTCCAGCTCTTCGCTGGAGAAGAGCTATGAGCTGCCCGATGGCCAGGTAGGGAGCTGCTATGTTTATCTAGGTTCCTTTAGCAACAATTTAGCTGCACTTGTGTCCAGCTCTTCGCTGGAGAAGAGCTATGAGCTGCCTGATGGCCAGGTAGGGAGCTGCTATGTTTATCTAGGTTGCTTTAGCAACTTAGCTGCACATATGTCCAGGTCTTCGCTGGAGAAAAACTAGGAGCTGCCTGATGGCCAGGTAGGGAGCTGCTGTGTTTATTTAGGTTGCTTTAGCAACTTAGCTGCACATATGTCCAGGTCTTCGCTGGAGAAAAACTAGGAGCTGCCTGATGGCCAGGTAGGGCGCTACAGCATCCAGTAAGGGAGGTTAACCCAAAATCCAGCGAAATCCATGTCCAGCTCTTCGCTGGAGAGGAGCTGACAGTTGCCTGATGGTCAGGCTATCCTAAGCCAGATGCAGAAGCTGCCAGGGATACTCGAGGAGGTGACTGCGCCCCTGACACGCGGCCAGAGCTGTTGCGTGGGACGGCCAGGTACGGAGCAGCTGTGCTCTTTTTAGGGTGTGCTTCAGCTACAATTCAGCTGCATCATGTCATAAGGCTGGGGGCCCAGGTGCTGTACGCCCTCCTGCATTGGCCAGCGGCTGTTTTCCAGTCCAGGTTTTGTCCCAGTGGGCCCAGTGGTGGCCGCTCAGCAGCCTGCCGAAGGTGGTTAAGTCTGTAGAAAAGTAACACAGGGGAGCATCAAAAAAAAATGGCTGTAGCTAGTGCAGTGGTCATTTCGCGCACCAGGCCACCTTCAGGGGCTGATGCGCAGCCACCACTGGAATCCAATCTGGAAATTAATCAGTGCTGTGCCGATTACGGTCCTTGCGGTGGCTGAATTACGTAGCCAAGTTTCAGTCACCGTAATTCCAAAGCAAGTTCTGCTACTTTTACCAGCATGAGACTGATTACTAACACGATTTCTGAATTACGGTGCACTTGCACAGCACTGAAATTCATGCATGATGGACACACTCAGGGCCCCTCATGCATGACGGGCCCATAATGCCGTGCTGCACCAGGAGGACCCCTGGGCAGCAGGACCCTGGGATGCATCTGAAATGTAGCTCTTTGACCTGGTTCTGTGTCATGGGGGGCCACCAAGCCTGATTCTCCCCCCTCATGTGTCCTCCCCCCTGAAGCTCAACACCATTGTATAGCATGCTGTTCCGCTGCTCTGAGGTCCTCTTCAAGCTGTGTGAGTTGTGTCATGGGGGCCAAGCGCCAAAGGTTATCACCATTGGCAAGGAGCGTTTCCATTGCCCCGAGATGGTCTTTCTTAAATAATCTGGATTTGTGTCTTGGACGGCCTCCAAGCCTGATTGTCTCCCCCCTCCTGTGTCCTCCCCCCGGAAGGTCATCACCATTGGCAACGAGCGCTTCCGCTGCCCCGAGGTGCTCTTCAACCCGAGCATGATTGGGCTGGAGGCGTCCGGCATCCATGACACCACCTTCAACTCGATCATGAAGTGTGATGTGGACATTCGCAAGGTGGGGGGGGCATTACTATTGGAGAGAAATGCATTTAAATGCTGTCCTTCAGTCATCGACTCGGTGTTTCTTTTTCCGCACTGAACCCAACACCCTCGCTCTGCAGGACCTGTACAACAACATCGTTCTGTCAGGGGGGACCACCATGTTCCCCGGCATCGCTGACCGCATGTCCAAGGAGATCACTGCGCTGGCGCCCTCGGCCATGAAGATCAAGGTGGTGGCTCCTCCCGAGCGCAAGTACAGGTACGGCTGAACCCTAGATCCAACCCTTGGACCCACATAAGCCATGATGATCAAGGAGGTTCCTCCTCCCGAGCGGAAGTGCAGGCATGCATTCTCACGTTTGAGGGTTCAAGACTTGACATACAAGTCCAGGTGGTGGCACCTTCCAAGCGCTAGTCAGGTACGGCTGAACCCTAGACCCAAACCTTGGACCCAGGTACGGCTGAGCCCTTGACCTTGACGCCACTTAGATCGAAATGGTGGCCCCTAAAGGGCGTAAGTACAGCTACGGCTGAGCCCTTGACCCAACCCTTGGACCCACATAAGCCATTAAGATCAAGATGGTGGCACCTCCTGAGCGCAAGTCAGGTTCGGCTGAGCCCTTGACCTTGACGCCGGTTAGATCAAAATGGTCGCCTCTAAAGGGCGCAAGTCAGGTACGGCTGAGCACTTGACCTAAGCCTTAGACCCACGAAAGCCTTGAGGATGCAGGTGGCTTCTCCTCTCAAACGCAAGTTTAGGTGTGATTGTTGGTGGGCGGGGGGCAGGGGCGCGGGTGATTGTGCGGGCGGGGGCGCAGGTGATTGTTGGTGGGCAGGGGACAGGTGCGCGGGTGATTGTGCGGGCGGGGGGCGGGGGCGCAGGTGATTGTTGGTGGGCAGGGGACAGGTGCGCGGGTGATTGTGTGTCAGTGGTGTCACACACTTAAGGACATATGCACACACACTGTCGTTTGCCTGCAGTGTGACCTGTGACAAGGCAGCATGCCAATGAGAGGGCAGTACACCGTCTCACTGGTGCACTGCCCTCTCATCGGCATACTCTCCCCTTCAGTGCTGTACACTGCCTCCTCACTGCAGTACGGGTTTGTGCAGGGTGTGTTGTTTGCCTTCAGGGGTACCCACCTGATGGAAGGCTTCTGGTCCGACCAGTTTCCATTCATGTGATCATGGGACTGACAGATGCATCTCTATCTGGATCATTGTGTGGATTTTGTTGTGCTGCAGTCACACGACTGTGCTGCCATCTCACGTGTGTACTGTCATCTCTGGACAGTAGTCCCCCCTCACTGTTGGACTGCTATATCTCAGGTGTACTGCCCCCTCACTTCTGTACTGCCGCCTCACATGTGTACTGCCATCTCTGCTGTCCTGCTCCCTCACTGTCGTACTGCCATCGCACTTGTGTACTGCCATCGCTTGACAGTACTGCTCCCTCATGCTGTGCTGCCATCTCCTTGCAGTGTCTGGATCGGTGGCTCCATTCTCGCCTCCCTGTCAACGTTCCAGCAAATGTGGATTGCCAAGAGCGAGTACGACGAAAGCGGTCCCTCAGTGGTGCACAGGAAGTGTTTCTAAGCCAACCACGGTGTACTTTTAAGACTTTCGAGAATTGCAGGAGTGCGGCCTTTATTCGCTCAGATAGGTCTAAAAACGCAGATCTCTGTTTTTAGCCTATCAACTTGAAGGTTGTTGGATGCTCTTCATGTCGTTTTGCAACACAATTGGTGGTATGGCCCTGTCTGCGCACACGTGACGATTTGGACAACGGTTATCTTCATGACGCCCCAACTGGGCACATCCGAGGCCGGGGAATGGTTTGAATTTGGTTGTTGTGTGAGAAATCCAGTCTGGAAGAGCTCCCCGCCCTTATATCTCCTCGCCATAATGGTGGTTGTGATAACGACCCTGACTGGGCACCCTATGGCCGGAAAGTTTTGGATTTTATTGCTTCGATAGCCACGCAGGCTGAGGTTTTCTCGCTGTCCCTGAGAGATCGCCTGGTTTGTTGTGAGGGTTTGAGCCCTGATGTAATGCGTGCCCCAGGTGCTTATTCTAGGGCAGCAGACAATTTTGACTGGTTTCTGGGTGCCCCCTGGCCCGTGTAGGGCCAGTGTCCCAAGCAGCAGGGGATGCTGCCCCTGCCATCATGGAGCTGAACCAGGGAAACTGAGCTGAACTGTAGCTAAACGTCATTGGAATGCTCTACACGACTATCCCCACCGGGTACCTCACGTGTCTTGTAAAAAAGATTTAGCTCGATCCTGTTAGAGGGAAATAATAGGGCAAAGATTCGAAAGGATCCCAGTAGACTTAATAACATATGCAAGCCCTTAGCTATGTCCATGAGACCGTGATGATACACCTCTGGGCCCCATTTAAAAATGCTCGGTGGGCGCCTGATTGTTGGGATAGGAAAGTGCGATCTGTTAATGACGTTACACCTCTGGGCCCTGCTTACATAAAGCTCGGTCACGTCGACAAAGTACAATCTGTGGTTGCCCATGGCTTTGGCGAGTTGATCGGGCCGGTGGCTAGGGGCCAAGTGCAAAATGGGCACAGCCAAGGCCAAGCGCACATGAGAAGCCAGACTAGGGGGAGGATCAGAATGAGGATGAGGCACATCCCCCCGAGAGGAGATCAGAATTAGGGAGGCCTCAGAGGAGGATCTGGATGTTTACTCACTTATGGGTGCCTTCGCAGCCGAGCCTTTTTAAGCAGGGCTCAGAGGTGTAATGTCATTGACTTACTGTTCACCGGGAAGTGTGGTATAGAGCACCATCTGGATGAACGTCCGCTGACAACGAGCCTTTCAAGCATCATGCAATAAATGCTTGCTTTGTTTTGCAGCAGTGTCGGGCAATGCACAAACCGCTTTCGTGATTCAAAATTCCATAGTAGGAGGACTCGGTAAATCCACGTTTCCTGCTTTCCTCCGGTCAACAGATTTCAGCTAAAAGTAAGTGGAGTCCACTGGGCGCCAAAAAGGCGTTTGAGACTTGTACCCTCCTCGGGCCTCATGCCAGTTCCAAACCCGCTTGTTCAAGTGATTCGAATTCCTGTTTTCGAATTGCCATACGATACTTGTCGTAAACAGGAAGGTAGGTGCTGCCGTATTGATGCATGTGCTGCCGCGGGATCAGATATTTTGAGCGAAATCCAGCCAGAGGGGGGACAGATTTCAGAGAACAAAGCGCAATCATACACCGTGGTACCGGTAATAAAGTTCTAAACGCCTGACATTCAAATTTCAAACACCTGGTGTTCGAATTCCAACCACATTTCAAAAAGCGGCTCCACCCACCCGGCTAGACCCCGCTCCTGATCGTCGGCCAGTGTCTGTTCAAGCGTGCACTTAACCACCTTCGACAAGCAGTACAGCAGTACAACAAGCCTTCATTGGGCCATTACAGACCAAACATCGCCCCACCTGCACTGACTGGTTCAGTGTCACCATGAACCCTCAACCCTGAACGTCTCAAGGCCAGCTCTCCGCCCGTATGTCCTGCCAGGATCCACTACCCCCACCTCCCCGGTGCTCCATCCACCCTTAACCCTGCACTCCTCCTGCGGCCGCCCGCTACATCCCAGCATTGAAAACGATTGATCATTTATGGCTTCATAACCTTTGTCATCCCGAAGCCCAGTCCTCACACTTACGCGCCTGATCCCCAACGGCGCCACCAGCCTACCACCCCCCTGGCGCGCGCTCCGCACCCAGCCCCGCTGTCCTCCCAACTGCCCGCTTGATCCCAGCATTGAACGCCTCCTCAACCTCTGCCAGCACTCGGTCCTGCTCCTCGCGCCGCATGGCCAAGTGGCCCGCGGCCGCCTCGGCGTCAGCGCCCGGGCGCGGAACGGCAGGCCCTACTGCCGCCGCGACCTCACCCTTGATGCCCATCAGGCGCTGGAACCGGTCTCGGTCCTTGTCGCTGCGGTTGAACACACAAGCACGGTTCAGAGTTCGGAGTTCAGAGTTCAGAGTTCAGAGTTCAGAGTTCAGAGTTCAGAGTTCAGAGTTCAGAGTTCAGAGTTCAGAGTTCAGAGTTCAGAGTTCAGAGTTCAGAGTTCAGAGTTCAGAGTTCAGAGTTCAGAGTTCAGAGTTCAGAGTTCAGAGTTCAGAGTTCAGAGTTCTGAGTTCAGAGTTCAGGGATTGGGAACAAGGAGTAGGCCCCACTGTAGCTGCCACCTCGCCTCTTCGACGTGAAATTGGTCGTTGTCCTTGTCACTGTGGCCAGAGACAAGCGAGGCAGTTCAGGGTTTAGAGTATAGGGGCAAGCCCTACTGCAGCCACCACCTTGCATCTAAGGCGCTAAAATCGGTCCTTGTCACTGTGGCCAGAGACATGCGAGGCAGTTCAGGGTTAAGAGTGTAGGGGCAAGCCCTACTGCAGCCGCCACGTCGCTTCTTAGACGCTGAAATTGGTCATTGTCTTTGTCACTGTAGTCAGAGACAAGCGAGGCAGTCAAGGGTTTAGAGTATAGGGGTAAGCCCTACTGCAGCCGCCACCCCGCCCTCGATGCCCATCAGGTGCTGGAACCGGTCACCGGTCTTGGTCCTTGTTGCTGCGGTTGAACAGACAGGGTGGTTTAAGAATTAGGGTTCAAGGTTCAAGGGCAGGCCCCACTTAAGGAGGTTCAGGGTTCAGGAAATTTGGTGTTCCAGGGGGGGCAGGGTTCTGCAGGTCCTTTTGGCGGGCAAAAGCAAAACCCCGAGTGCTGCGGTGCAAGCAGACAGCAAACAAAACTGGAACCAGGAACGGAACAACAACAAGGGTCCGTGATTCAAGCTGAGAATCTGGAGATGGAGGGTATTTTATGGTTACGGGGTTAGCGCTAGATACCGCTACTGAAGGGTGCTTCGCTGCTTCCGCCAAAGTTAAGCTGCATAACGGCCTGCAGCTGGGGGTTGCCCAATACAGAAATGGAGGAAACTGTCATTTATCTATAATTTCTACACCAGTACCTGCAGGGTACCGGAATACACTATTTTTCTATTGCTCCCTGAGGGAGATCCCTGTTAAAAACCTATTAACCCTGAACTCCTAACCCGCAGGCTGGACATACCTGGTGAACTCCGCCGCGTCCCAGCGGTTGTGTCCGAACACCGCGTTCGCGTCGATATCCTCGGGCGCAGCACAGAGCACCTCCAGAGGCTCCACCCGCTTGGCGCCCCACAGCATCTTGACCTTCTGGTCGCGGCTCATCAGCGGGCCCTCCCCGCTCCCGCACCCGCCACCGCACCCGCCCCCGCTCGATGGAGGTGGTGCAGGTCCGAAAGGTGCAGCGCGGCCCCCCGTCATAGGAGCTGCCCCCCCCGGGCCATCCATCATGGCCCTCACGATGTCCAGGCTATCAACTCCGTTGGCGCCCGCCATGGGGATCCCCTTGATGGCCTGCTGCGGCATCAACTGCCTGCAGGGTAGACAAAATTGTTCAGGGTTTATTTTCCAATCCAGAACCCTGATGATATCCAGGCTATCCACTCTATCCGCCCCCAGCATAGGGATCCCCTTGATGACCTGCTGCGATTCGCCAGCATCCCCTCCCCTTTTTTTAAACCACACACAAATCTCCCCTTACAAAAGATGACAAACAAATCACCCCCCTTTCCAAAGATCACCTGCAAATCCCCCCTTTCCAAAGATCACCTGCAAATCCCCCCTTTCCAAAGATCACCTGCAAATCCCCCTTTCCAAACATCACCTGCAAATCCCCCCTTTCCAAAGATCACCTGCAAATCCCCCCTTTCCAAAGATCACCTGCAAATCCCCCTTTCCAAAGATCACCTGCAAATCCCCCCTTTCCAAAGATCACCTGCAAATCCCCCCTTTCCAAAGATCACCTGCAAATCCCCCCTTTCCAAAGATCACCTGCAAATCCCCCCTTATCAAAGATCACCTGCAAATCCCCCCTTTCCAAAGATCACCTGCAAATCCCCCCTTTCCAAAGATCACCTGCAAATCCCCCCTTTCCAAAGATCACCAGCAAATCCCCCCTTTCCAAAGATCACCTGCAAATCCCCCCTTTCCAAAGATCACCTGCAAATCCCCCCTTTCCAAAGATCACCTGCAAATCCCCCCTTTCCAAAGATCACCTGCAAATCCCCCCTTTCCAAAGATCACCTGCAAATCCCCCCTTATCAAAGATCACCTGCAAATCCCCCCTTTCCAAAGATCACCTGCAAATCCCCCCTTTTCAAAGATCACCTGCGAATCCCCCCTTTTCAAAGATCACCTGCAAATCCCCCCTTTCCAAAGATCACCTGCAAATCCCCCCTTATCAAAGATCACCTGCAAATCCCCCCTTTTCAAACATCACCTGCAAATCCCCCCTTTTCAAAGATCACCTGCAAATCCCCCCTTTTCAAAGATCACCTGCGAATCCCCCCTTTTCAAAGATCACCTGCAAATCCCCCCTTTTCAAACATCACCTGCAAATCCCCCCTTTCCAAAGATCACCTGCAAATTCTCCCTTTCCAAAGATCACCTGCAAATCCCCCCTTTTCAAAGATCACCTGCGAATCCCCCCTTCTCAAACATCACCTGCAAATCCCCCCTTCTCAAACATCACCTGCAAATCCCCCCTTTCCAAAGATCACCTGCAAATTCTCCCTTTCCAAAGATCGCATCCTAATTCATAATTTCGAAAGACTGCGTGCAAATCCCCCCTTATGAAAGAACCCCTACAGACCCCCTCATTCAAAAAATCACGTCCAGCAGGAAACCGCAGGGCGTGCTGATTGTTGAGGTCAAAGATGCAGTCTATAGGATAAAGCCCCGACGAAGGAGCACTGAAGTTTGGCAATCAGCAGAACTGAGACACTGATGCTGATCGCTTGGGACATGGAGGTCCGTCTCATCACACTGCGGTCAACAGTACTGTTGTTCATTGCATCAACATTTACGGTTTTGTTGTAGGTATGCTGTACCATTGTTCACTGTACTGCAGTTTGCGTCACCAAAGTTTAAGAAACTGTTGCTTACTTCTGATTTCGGAATTTAGATATCACAAACAGGTCCTTCCAGCCCTCATCCAGACTGACGTACGTTCAGTCAGGGGCAACAGATTCAGCCTAGTATTGAAAATAGCACCCTGAAACCTAATTGTCCTGCACTACCGCATTCACTGCAGCGCACTCTTACCTCTCCCGAAACGAATCCTCCCCACGCTGCTCCCTACGGCCCTCGTAGCGGCGTGGCGGCGAGCGGCTGTCGCGCCGCCTGGGCGGCGAGGCCCGGCGTGGTTCCCCGCGCATTCTGCCGGATGAAATGCCGGTGTTGCTGTCGCGGGTGCGCCGTGGCGAGCGGCCGTCGCCCCGCGGGGGCGGCATGCCCATGCCCGGCCCAGCAGCAGTGGGCGAACGCGAGCGGGAGCGGGAGCGCCCTGTTGGCGGCTGCCGAAACCGCTCATTGCCAGACCCAGCCTCACCCTGTCGGTCGCCAACCCTGCCGCCGCCAATATGGCCACCGCCGTCATACTCTCGCCTGCTACCACCCGCCGCTGCCGGTGCAGCCTGCTCGTGTCGGGGAGCGCCTTGCCTCTCCCTGTCGTAACCGCCATCACCACCACCGCCTCCATCTCCGCCACGTCCGCGTTGCTGCACAAGCTGTTCGCGCTCCCTTGCGGCGTAGCCCACACCCTGCTCGAAAGACCGCGCACGGCCAGCGTCAGGCGGACGGGAGTCAGCCCTGGGGCGGACGTCGTCGCGGAGCACAGTACCCCCACCACCACCAGCTCTGCCTCCCCAGCTCCCATCGTCCCGATCGCCGCCGCCGCCACTGTCGCGCCTGTCGATCATTGGCCTCTGCTGCGCCCCTGCTCGGTCGACCTCCCTGCCCCTCTCCTGGGACCCGTCTGGGCGACGCTGAGCCGCCAGGCTGCTACGGGGCGGGTTGTCTCGCCCATCAGCGCCGTCAGTGACACGCCCGCGGGGCGGGCCGCCCCGCCCATCTGCACTATCGCTGCGCCCGCCGCCGCCTCCAGCCCCCTCCCTGCCACCTCCCCTGTACATCCCGCCCTCTCTGCCCGCGCCTCCTCCTCCTCCTCTCCCGCGCCACTCCCCGTCTCTACCGGCACCACCGGCGTCCACAGGGTCACCCCTAAAACGGGGCGGCCCGCAGCCCTCCTCCTCCCTCGCGCCCGCTTGCCTGGCACCGCGCTCCTCCTCCCTCACGCCCGCTTGCCTGGCGCCGCGCTCCTCCTCCCTCGCGCCGGCTTGCCTCGCGCCGCGCTCCTCCTCCCTCGCGCCCGCTTGCCTGGCGCCGCGCTCAGGCCACGGCTCCCTCGCGTCTCGCCTACCTGCGTCACTACGGGCGGCGGGACGAGGCGTATCCTCAAAACCGCCGCCGCCGCTGCCACCACTGCGATCCATATAACCGCCGTGACGGGGTGGGTCTAAGTACCCGCCACCACCACCGCCGCCGTCGGGATCTAGATGGCCGCCGCGGTCTACGGGAGCAGGGCGGCGTTCATACATTTCCTCGTCCCGGGATCCATTTCTCCGAGGACTGTGATCCTGAGGAGGTCTTCGGCTGCCGTCGATCGGGCCGTAATTTGGGGCGACCCTGTGGCCGCCATCACCTGGGCCGAGAGCTGGGGAGGGTCGTCGACCACCATCAATTGGGCCGTAGCCTGGAGCGGGCCTTCGGCCGCCTTCAGCCGGGCTGAAGTCTCGCGGGGGCCTCCGTCCGTCACTTGGGCCGTAGTCAGGCGCGGGCTGCCGGCCTCCGTCACTGGGGCCGAAATCTTGGGATGGCCTTCGGCCGCCGTCACTCTGGCCGAGATCTGGGGCATGTCTCTTGCTCGGGCCGTAGTCTGGTGACGCCCGACGCCCCCCAGTGCTCCTGGGGGCGACATCGGGGGACGCTCGCCGCCCCCCGGTGTTTCTGGGGGCGTAATCGGGAGAAGCTCGACGAGATGGACGTTGCTGCTGCGCCGACCTGTCTGGCCAGGCGCCCGGGCCCCGCGCCCGGTCGCCGCCGCGCCTGCCTGTATCCTCCGGGCTGGGCCGGTAGTCACTGGTCCTCAACGGCGGCGGCCCGTCCCGCTGTGCGACTCTGCGCGGGTCATCGCCCTTGCGGGGCTGGTCGTCGCGGGCAGCAGGCCGAGCGCGGCCGGGGGAGTGGTCATGGCGGCCTCCAGCAGACCCCTGGCGGCCCCTGTCAGCCCCCGGGCGGCCCTCGTCTGGCCCCTGGCGGATCCCGTCCCTTACATGGGGAAACATGCATGTCGAGCCGCTACGGCAATAGCCCCGGATGAAGTTGCGGCACGGCGGCAGGACCTCTCCACCTCCCCCGGGCTTCGGAGCCTGCAGGGGCAGTGGCGGCGTGGGCCCGCGGCTTTTGCGGGGCGGAGAGCGCATAGGAGGCGAGCGGGAGCGGTGACATGGCATGGGTTGTCTGCTTCGGTCTGGACTGGAGCGCATGGGCATGGGAGATGAGCGCATGGGAGGCGAGCCCGAGCGGTGCTCTGGCATGGGCTGTCTTCTCCGGTCCGGACTGGAGCGCATGGGCATGGGGGGCGAGCGGGAGTGGTGATGTGGCATGGGCTGTCTGTTTCGGTCTGGGCTTGAGCGCCTGGGCGTGGGAGAGGAGCGCATGGGAGGCGAGCGGGAGCGGTGCTCTGGCATGCTCTGCCTGCTCCGGTCTGGGCTGGAGCGCATGGCAGGCGAGCGCGAGCCATGAAGATCGGACATGCTGGGCATAGGCTGCCTGTCCTGGTCCGGGCTGGAGCGCATGGGCATGGGGGGCGATCGCGCGCGGGGATCTGGTATGCTGTCCACGGGGCGTTTGTTCCAGTCCGGGCTAGAGGGATGTGGGCTCGTGGAATGCGGGCTGGCAGTGGCGGGATATTGCTGGACACCTCGGTGTTCCTCCTCTCTGTGGAAGCTGCCTTCTCGCGACGGGGAGGGTATCGATCGGGTGGGTAGCAGCTGCGGCAATAAATCCTCCTCCGCAAAGCTGTTCGACCTGCCCTGCTTCAGCGGCGATCCATCCTGTCTGTTCTGTTGCCGAGATCCTTCTTGAACATTGTCCGCATCTTGCGCTCTTCGCTTGCCTTCGGCCTGCTGCTGCTGCTGCTGCTGCTGTTCGGGCCGGGTCTCAGGCGATGGTATGTCGCGATCCGGAGATACAGAGCTTTCCATGTCGACGTCGGCGCATGCTTCTTGGTCGGCCATGTCGTATGGACCGCTTTTGAATAGTCTGCGCTGCACATGATGACTCACTTCATACAAATGGCCGATCAAGCCGGGTGGTTTCGGTAGTGGACAGATAGTGGAGAATGCCTGTAAAGCTACGCTCAGGTGTTTCCTTTCTTTTCCCTGCTGCGTCAAGTATGCCAAGTACATAGAAGTCCAGACTCAGGCGCTATCTTTATTTCTTCTACAACTGCGTCCTCAGCCCAAGGCTTATGCGATTGGCCTACGTGTAATAATAGACCCAGAACTAAGACTTCGTTACATTGTCGTCAATGCCAGAATGCCTATACAGTGATCATCGCATGTGCATGTCCATGTACGAGACGTGAACGATGTCCAACTATCTGCATGGACGTCTGCCATGCATGCATACCAGTGGAAACTTGTGACATGGACAGCGGCCATGGTCCGGACATAAAGTTGCGATAAGGACAGAGACCACGGAGATGAAGTCTATAACCGAATGAAAATTCGTGACGAGAGAAATAACGACCATGCCAAATCGGGGGAACCCTACGGCCCTTGCTGTACGTACACCACGCAGATCAACCGAATGGGAATTTGTGACGTAGACAATTGTCATGGCATGGGTGCGAGCTGAATGAGAATTTGCGTCAGCTGGGGAACTAGCTGCCGTCCGGAGTCCTTCCCCTCTTAACCTTTTTCCAGCCTACATCAAGGTACTTTTAGGTAAGAACGTAAGTAACGTCACTGTGCAGCGACATTGAAGTTAACTGGACGGCTTGAGAGGAAGCTGGGTGGGCAAACAAATGATTCTTTGAACAAAAAGGGCATGTGAAAAAACACCGAAATAACTGACACCAAGATGTACCAGCAGCATGGCACTCCCACCCGCAACACGGCACTCCCACACGCAACACTAGCAGTTTCCATCCGAGTCCGCATACTGGTTCTGGAGCAACTCAGCAACAAATTGAGACCTAGATCGCCCAGGTGTCCAAACCCAAACGTGCGGTGCGAGGCACACGCCAAGACCCTGAGCACCAGCGATATCTCCTCGTCTCGAAAGCCGGGGGCGCATAACAGCGGCCAACAGACGTCTGCGACGCTCCCCTTGCCTCGCCATCATAGGTAAGTACCTCCTCGCTAGGTCCCCCACCTCCCCCATCAGCATGCCAAACATGCTCGAAACACAACTGAAGAGGAGGAAGGCTAGTCAGGAATCTGCCAGGCATCCGCACTCGCAAGCCGGGACAGCCACAGGCGGAGCGCCAATCGGCAGCACAGCAACCCCCAAGAGTCCTCGCTATGCCTTGGAGCCGCCCGCTGCTCACGCCGAGGGCTCAGCAGCCTTGGGCTTCTTCTCCTTCTTTTTCTTGTTGGTCTTGATGCTCGTTGCCAGCAGCGCAAGCACCTCCGTGTCTGTCACCTTCTTATCCGTCTCCACGACCTGTGCGGGCGCCTTGGTCACCAAGTCCGAGCCGTTGGCCATCAGCAGCACCGTGCCCTTCACCTGTGCGGGAGGAGGTGTGTGGAGGCGTGTGGATGAGGCAATTTTTTTTGTAGGGGCTTCAGTTACGCTCGAGCTGCAACCCAGAGCCTATGACCGATAATGACTGAAATCTGAGCTGATAGGCATTAGCAGCACCGTGCCCTCCACCTGCGCGGGAGGAGGGGGGTGGATGAGGCAGTGCTTTTTCTAGGGGGCGTCAGTAATGCTCGAGATGCAACCCAGAGCCTATGACCGATAGGAGGTAGTGTTTAGAGTAGGATAGGGGTCAGGAGAGGGTATGAGGAGGTAGTGTTAACTGAAGGGGTTATGTGGAGGAAAAGAATGAGGTATTGAGTAAATCGTTTTTCTGTAATAAAGGAGGAGTGGGTATGAAGAGGTAGTTTTTTTTCTGAAGTGTGAGGACGGGATCCAAGGTGGTAGTGTTCCTTCTAGAGGGTGCTTAAGCCATACAGAGGACTTTACAGCCAGACCTAGGGCCAGCAGGGTATGGTCAAGAAACGTGAGCTGCTAGGCACCAGCAGCTCTGTGCCCTTGATATAACGGGTGGGGGGGAAGTGAGGAGGGGGGTGGGGTATGCCCAGACTGGAGCACAGACAACTATTTACAATCCCAATTGTATCCAGAGAAGGGTAATGAGCAACAGTCAGCTGTTACTAACAGTTGGCAGCTACTAGCAGTAATGCGCAACATTTAGCAGTTACTAGCAGTTACCAATCGCAGGGCATGGGCAGGCACCGTGCCGTCCACCTACGAGAAAGCATTGGGAGAAACAAGTCCCACCATCCAGTCTAGTGCTGTGCCGATTACGGTCCTTGCGGTGGCTGAATTACTTATATGAGTTTCAGTACCGTAAATTCCAGGCAAATTCAGCTACATTTACCAGCAAGGGACTGTGATCACCAAGAAAAATTCTGAATTGCGGCGTTATTGCACAGCACTGGTTGGGAGATGTAAGTCCCCCCCATCCAGTCCAGTACAAAGAGCACCAAGATGACGGACAGGCACTCACATCCCTCACCAGCAACATGAAAGCAGCAATCCTGAACCTCAAGACAAGAGGAGGGCATATAAAAGAGAGGCTGGCCTGTGCCTGGCAGAAATATAAAACAGAAGGTGAGGGGGTGGCAGCACATACCAGTGAAAGTCTAGGGTTAAGGGTTTAGGGGTCAGGTAAATCCATTTCCAATCCCACCCACCTGCGCAACCAGCTCTCCTGCCTTCTCGTGCAGCACTGGGTACGGCTGCAGCAGACCGTGGCTGAGGCACTCCACCATGCCCAGTCGCATCTGCTTGACCAGGTCCTTGTTGTCAACGCCCTCGCCCAGCGCCCGCAGCGTGAAGGGCATGCTGGGGAACCGCTTGGTCACCTCACTGAACACCGCACGGGAGGCCTTCAACTGCAGGGAGGGCAGGCGGGGTGTAAGTGCACGTTAAGGACGAGCTGGGTGACCTTGTTGGACACAGTATGGGTGGCTTTCAGCTGTGCAGGCGAGGCGGGAGGAGTATTCGTGACAGATATTTCATGCCTGAGTCTGAAAGAGTCAGGGCGGGACAGATAGGCGGGGTAGGGAGGCGGGAGAGGGGACTGTGCATGGTGACCACACTAAGACGGAGCGTGATGCCTTCAACTGCGCAGGTGGGTGGAGTGAGGTGTGGGGAGAAATGTGTGAACGACATGTTGGGGAAAGCGTTTCGAGACCTTGCTGAACAAAGTGTGGGGGTGCTTCTCACACCTGAAGGGTGGTACTACATGGGTTTACGGTCCTCGGTCTTAGGCTTTAACCTTGAACACAAACCCTTCAGCTCTGAACCTAGACCCCACCCAGCCCTCACCTTGAGATTGTAATTTATGTCCAGTGCCCGCTTGTACACCATGGTGGCATAAACCCTAAAACCACCACCCTGCTCACACCTTGAGATTGTACTCCATGTCCAGTGCCCGCTTGTACACCGTGGTGGCCTTCTCATCCTGCACCTTGGGCTTGCCCTCGCCCGTGCTCATCACAATGTCGATGGCGTACACCTCATTCTCCTCAAACTCGCCGTCCTCAACCTATAGGAGGGCGGGTACAAATGATTATGTGAGATTTGGCAGTGTGGAAAGAAACATCAACATGCACGCCGTCACTTAATCCCGCATCGCTTGTGAGACTGAAATCGGTCAAGCATGCCACAGCTCAATTTAAGTACTAGACGCTGCAGGGTGACTTTACCCTGCAGGCTGCAGCCCTCCAACATTTGAGGAATAACCGTTATAAAGTTTTACAGACATGAGTGATGTCATCTCACACTGCCCCTGGGATTGTAAAAGGGTGGACAAATAACAGCCAGAATTTTGAGATGCAATAATGGTCTACTAGGGTCAGAGTACCGATATGCAAGATAAAACTAGGAATATTTGCCCACACAAAAACAGCTACATACTTTGATACGTGAGTAGGCTTCACTAGGGTCAAGAGTATACAAGGAAGATTTGCCCACACAAAAACAGCTACATGTTTTAAGATGTAAGTAGGCTTTCCTAGTGTCCTAGACTAGCTAGTATGAAAGATCATACGATGAATATTTGTCTTCAATGAAAGGACAACGAGAGCAAAGAAAGAAGGAAACTACGCCCCGCAGGGGCGTGAGGGTTAAGGAAACAGCGCGGCATGGGTCTAGACCACGTCCACGCCGTTACCATGCAATGTCACAGCTCCCTGGGACACATGGACACAACGAGAGCAACTATTCCTTGTGCAATACCTGACAAGCTGACAAGTGCTGTCAAAATCCAATTGAATCGACGTCGCTGCAAACAAAGCGTGGAGGCCTCTCCCAATCCCCACCTTTGCCTATCCCAATCCCCACCTTAGCCCATCCCAGTTCCCACCTTTGCCTCTCCCAATCCCCACCTTTGCCTCAGGGCTGGGCTTGTTGAGCACGCACTTGTTCCCGTCGATGATAAACTGCTTCATCTGGTGAGAGAGCACGCCCTCGACCAGGCTGCAGCCAAACGAATCAGCGATCGTCTGCAGCGCCGGCGCCACGTCAGCAATCTTCTTGCCGGGCCGCATCAGCCGCAGCGCGGCGTCGAAGCACGTGCGCGCGGCGGCTATCACGTCTGCGGCGCGTCCGGTCACAGGGGCATCGGCGCTGTCTTGGACCACAATGGATTGGGCCACCGTCACGATGAAGCCGTCAATGTGCACACCCAGATCACTGCAAGGGAGGTTCAGGGTTCAGGGTTCAGAATCAATGGTTCAATGTTAAGGGTTCAGGATAAATGATTCAGAGTTTAAGGTTCAGAGTTCAGGGTTAAGCAGCGTCTGGGCTGTTGCAACCTCCCTAATTTGGGTCAAGAGGCACTACAAGGCCTCGGAACACAAAAAATCATCCTCAGGGGCCGCAGGGATGCCAGCATATTAACAAAGGGGACACGCTTAAACCACTCGGCCTGCGGTCTGAGTAGCAGAGCTTCATGCACCAGGCTTCGACCATGATGATCTGAAGCATGTTTAAGTGAAGACAAGTACGCAGCGTATTGCAATGGCACCCTCAGTGACACAGGTGGCAGGTCACGTAGAGCCTTTTCAGCATGGCCCAGAGGCGTATTATCATTGACAGGGGGCAGGGTCACCTAGACTGGGCCAAGCCTGTTCAGCATGGCCCAAAGGTGTTTTGTCATTGAAAGGTGGCAGGTCAGCTCGAGCAAGGCTATGTGCAAGATGCCATCAAGAAAAGATGTCAGCCATGTAAAACTGCCCCATGTGCAATCAACACGCAGTCAGGGGCCCAGATCCGGCTGTGATTTGATCTCTGCAGTTTGGAGGCTTATCCAGGCCACAAAGGCACAGTGCGCCAGTACATCATGCTGCATTAGTGCATTATCCGCGATTCCTTCACAGCAGCCACAAAGAGCGCAATATGCGAGCAATTTTGAAGGGGGATCTCGGCAGCAGACCAGACAGGATGGATCGCCGCTGAAGCAGGGCAGGTCGAACACAGTGCGCCAGTATATCATGCTGTATTGTCCATGGTTACTTCACGGCAGCCGCAAAGGCACAGTGAGCCGGTGTATGCTGTTTTAGTTTGACAGCTTATCCGGGCCCGTCAATTTGCACGACCAGATCATGGCATGCAGGGTTCAGAGCTCCACAGGGGTCGAACACCTCCTCATCCCTTGCTTACGCTCCCCACTGTGTAGCAAATCAGTTATCTGGTTGTGCATATTGATGGCTTCATTACCCTGATTTAAAAACCTGAAACCCAGAAGTTGTAACCCAATACCTGGTGTGCAGTGATCTGGTTGTGAATATTGACAGCTTCAAACCCTGAACCTATTTGAATGCCAGTAAATATGCAAAGTGTACACTCTGCACATGCTTCCTTCACTTGGCATGCCCGTGCAAGGATCTAGATGGCATGCCCCCAACCTCCAACAGGGTAGTGTGTGTGTGTGTGGGGGGGGGGGGGCGGGAATGGTTGCCAGCCACCTCATGGAATCAAAAAGCAAGTGCGTGTTCACACATCTAGATGGTATGCCCCCAACTGGCAACAGGGTAGTGCGGGTGGGTGGGAATGGTCGACGGCCGCCTCATGGAATCAGAAAGAAAGTGCGTGTCGGCATGCCCTTGACAGGGTATAGATGGCATGGCTTCAACAGCACGGGTGGCGATGGTTCATGGTCGCACGACCACCTCATGCAATCAGTAAGTACGTGTGTGTGTGTGCGCCGAAGGAATCAATTTGTCCTGGACCCTAGATGACGCAGTGGTGGTGACTCCCAAATTCAAATTCAAAACAGTGGCGGTGGATCCCGGATTCAAAATCAAATTTTCAAGTTGCCTCACATTTTGACCAGGTCGCCGGTCTTGATGGTGCTGGGGTCCTCAGCCAGAGGTGAGAAATGTCCGAGCACGCTGCATGGAACGAGAGGTCAAGGGATCAGGGTTTAGGACCTGGGCATGTTGTAGGAGCGGCAGGAGAAGGGTATGGGGATACGTATCCAAGCCCGCTGCATGGAGAGTGGCGTGGGGAAACGAGTCCAGTGCATGAGTGGCCAGCACTGCAGGGCCATCTGAGTCAGGGCATGCATGGTGTGGAGGGAAGGGATGCTGCTGACAATGATGGTCATGCTGGGCTACCGTGTGGATAGATCAGCGTCTCAGTTGTGCATGTACCTGTTCACCGAAACGCAGGTGGGGAAGGCGGAGCCCTTCTCTAGCTTCTTTCCCTTGAAGATCTTCTCAACCTCCCTGCGGTGGTGCGAAAACCCAATCAAATGTTGAAAAACTCAGCGACGATGTATCGTCGGGAGCAAGAGCTGCAGCACCCAGGCTCGTGAGAGAGATGACGTACACGTTGATCATGGCGTCGCCGCAAATGCAGAGATCCATAATTTTTGCGCCATCCTTGCAAGCAGCCACGACAGCCGCAATCGCTTCTGCAAAATAAAAAGGAGGAAGACAAAAATCATCGCCAACAATCAACATGGCTCGCTGTGTGAAGGGGAATTCGCTGCGCAGCCCACTCACTGTTCGCGATCTCTGCTGCTGCTTTGTACTTGGTAACGACATCGCTCTGCGCAGCAAGTGTTTTGCAAATGCTCGTCACTTATCGTCGTCCGTTGGGTGCAATGGAAGCAGGCCAGCAGCAACAGGCGGCTTACGTTGGATAGATCGAGCTCCGGCTTATCGCCAGCCTGGTCGCTAGTGTCGGACATGGTTATTTTAAATCGGGAGAAGCGGGCAGGGGTAAGGAAGGGAGCTCCCTACACAACAACACGGTTCCGGAGCTACCTACGTCATCGTCACCTTCCTACGAATCATACCGGTGTACGGCGTTTAAAATCCCGTATTCCTTAAGCCACGCTCAGGCGTTTTCTTTCTTTCTTTCTTTCATCGGATGTGAGTTCAACCTGGCATTCTAGCCTCCCTAATTATGGCCAAACTTTGATGTGGGGCAAAATTACATCTCTTTCTACAGCGATCGAAGAAGTTTTTTTTTAAATTCCAAGTTGTTTTTACAGTTGGGGCTGCCCGGCCGCCAAGCAACCAACCAGCCACCGCTGACAGGACTCAAGCTAGGTTAGCAGACATGCAGCAGCTAAGGGCCTGCCCCCTCAACCTGCGACCAAGGTTTAGCGCTTACGAGGCATCGAGCATCAGCATCAGATCTGACTAAATGTACAGCCAAGCCTTGGTTGAGTCCCAGGGAAGTCATCATGAGTGATGCAGCAGCCAAGGGCCGCCTTCCCTGATCTGCAATCAAGCATTTACTATTGAGCGCTCTCAATTCATCATAAATTGTCATCAGATCTGATGGACATGTCGGGGCCTCGTCCTGGCTGGATGGAGTGGCACAGTACCGTTGTAACACCCGCAATTTTAATAATATATTCATGTCAATGATGTTACACCTTCAAGCCCTTTTTCAGCAGGGTGTGCACCGTTCTAGACCTGTTAGCCCTTAGCAATACAGCCCTCTCATGGCTCAAGCCATGGCAGCAGATATGCAGCTTGCAGTCAGCCAGGGCACTGGCGGCCGCACCTGGTGCTCTGATCTGCTGGGTGCATTAGAGGTGCTGGAGCGGGGGACAGCCACCCCCACCTTGCGCGAGGCAGCAGCTGCCCTACAGCATCTACCCGTCACAGAGGTGTTAGCACTGGTTGACGCAGCCTACGAGCAAGCACGGCTGGACGCCAGCGGCGGTGGGGACCCCAGGGACCCTACCACCGAGCACAGATCTGCGGCGACCTACCGCGCCTGTTTCCAGTCCACGGCGGGTGCCGTGCTGGCGCAAGCCAAGAGTCGCACTAGCCAAAGGAAGTGTGCTTGTGTGCGCATAAATTTGCGACTGCGGCTCGGCGCGATCAGCACGGCTGATACCAGAGGACGGCGCAACGGTCAGCGGCGAGAGGCACGCTGCTTTCAGCGGTGTTGGGCACGGGGGGATAGCGAGCAGGTGGAGGATGCGCTACATGTGTGCTTCCAGTGCCCTAGCGTCAGGGAGCAGTTACGGGAGCGGGGGTGGGCAGGTCCTCGGGGCGCTGCCACTAACTTCCACCAGCTGTACCAGGCTGAGCAGGGTGGGATGCACTTGCTTTTGTGGACTGTGCTGTGGGCATTGTTGAGGGTTAGTCTCCAGGGAATCTGAGGTGCTGGTGTCGTTTGCCTTTCTGGCCTTCCCTTTTGATCCTCTCTTTTTGTTGTTCTTGTTTGCCCCCTTTTTAGTTCTTCTCTTCTCCCTTCTGATCATTGGGGCGCACTCGCGGCCAAGCAGGGGTGGGATACGCTTGCTTTTGTGAATTTTTCTTTTCTCAGAGGCTTTGTTGAGGGCTAGTCTCTAGTGGAACCCAGGTGTCGGACTTGGTCTTCTCTGCCTTCCCGGCCTCTCCTTTTGCTCCTTTCCCCCCCTTTTCCTTTTATTGTCTTCTTTCCTCCCTTCTGAACAGTTGGGCGCCCACGCGGCCGAGCTTTGAGCGGGCCCAGAGGTGTAACGTCATTGACCTTTTAGCCCTTAGTGCCGCATACTGCTAGGTGCCCTAGAGGAGCTCGAGCAGGTAGCAGCCGTCCCCAAACTGCGTCAAGCAGCGACTATCCTACAACTTGTCCCTGTCTATAAGGTGCTAGCGCTAGTGGATGCTGCCTATGAGCGGGTGCAGATGGAGGTCGTCGGCCGGGGAGACCCTAGAGACCACGCCACTGAACATTGGTCTACGGCCGCCTACCAAGCACGCCTGGTTCAGCCTGCAGACGGCGCCGGAGCACGCCAGGAGCCGCACTAGCAAAAGAGCGTGCGCTCGTGTGTGCACTTACTTAAGGCTGCGACACGGAGCAGTCAACACAGCTTATAATAGAAGACGGCGCAACGATCCGCAGCGTGACACGCGCTTTTGCCAAGGGTGCTGGGCTGAGGGATACGGCCAGCACGTGGAGGTTGCGCTGCATGTGTGCTTGCAGTGCCCTAGCGCGAAGGAGAGGCTGAGGGCGAGAGGTTGGGCAGGCCCCCCGGAGGGCGCCACGGTTTTCAGCAGTTGTACCAGGACAGGCATACGGTAGGTGGGAAGCTCTGGCTTTTGTTGAGGACATGGTAGGCTTTGTTGAGGGCTAGTTGTTTTCTGCCTTTGTTTACCTCCTTGTGAACTAGCTCTATCCCTTTTTGTCTCTCTCTTGCTTTCAGGGGCGGGGCCCGTAGGTCTGCCTTTCCGTTTTCTGGGAGGAGGGGGGGCTTTGTCCTTTATGTTCCTCTCTGTCTTTCCTCTTGCCCGTAGTCCCTTTCCTTTTTCCTCCCTACGAGACAGGAACTAGGATAGCCCGCAGGCAAGAGCGGGAGGCCCTGGAATTGTGGAACTTGCAGTTGAGTGTTTTTGAAGGCTAGTCTCTTCAAGGGCAGGGAATACGATCTTGTTGTTGTTGTTCGTGTTGTTTGGAAGGTGAGCTTGCTTTCCTTTCTATCCTCTTGTGCCTTCTCAAATGACTTTCCTAGCTGACGTTATGTTTGCCGACGTGGCCGACATCAAGCAGGGCCCAGAGGTTTGACGTCATTAACCTTGAAGCCATGATCAAAAAGGCTCGGTCTCGTGGGCGCCCAACTGTCTCGTTGAGAGGAAGAAGGAGAGGAACTTGAGGCGAGAGGAACGACAGAGAAGAGCACAAACGACAAAGAAAAACACCCCCTCCAGAAAATGGAAAGGCGGACCGAAGAATCCCTGTCCCTGACAAACCTAGCCCTCTACAAATCGACTGCAAAGAGGATGAAAAGCAAAAGAGATACAAAAGGGAAAGAGCCAGTCCATAAAAGGGCACAATAAATACAACAAATTAGCCCATCTAGTACACATGTATGTGTTCCTAGTGGTCCGTGAGCATGTGTTACTAGTAGGCCGTGATAACACAAACTAGGGGAGGGGGCACTGGTTTGTTCAGACTTGGAACACAATCAAAAGCCGTACGACCAGCATGCAATCCATCTCAATGTTTTTCGGCAGTCCCCGACGTACGTATGTGGTAGCCCTGACAAAAGGCACCTTATTAGATTCAGGAAGCAGGGCCTGGCCACCTTAAGGCCTCATAACCTGAAGGCCTCAAACAATTTGATAAAATCCGTTAATTTTGACGGATGGCTATTCGAATCTACGGGTATGCAAAATTGCTGATCTGCAAGTGTCTATTAACCTCAAATTGTAAAAGATCAAGATGGGCAGAGAGAAAACGACCAGGTCATTTCTTGAGGAGAAACATACTAATATACTATGACATGTGGCATCATAAGAGACAATCTCAACTGAGGTTATTTGAAGCATAGATGGATTGTCAGACCTTTTCGATTTGAATGGTCCTATGACTCCTATCCAAGTATCCAGGATGTGTGATAGTTGCAACTCTCACGCCCTTCATGCATGGGGCTTCTTATCCATTCTTTCTCCACCCGCCATTCGGCTCATCTCATTCCCTCCATTGATGGTATGAGACTGGCCATGGGCCGACTTCCCAAAGATGATCTCCGAAGACTTTGTCCAGGGCAGTCTAGGCGGCGCAGTGCGGCCCACATGGAACTGTCCTTGGACAGCGGAGGGGTGGTCTGAGCCGCGGGCATACACTGAGGGGTTCGGCTGGAAGGCCGCCGCATTGGGCTCTGCTGCTTCCACATCCAAGCCATGCCACCTGCAGATTAAACAACAGTCAGCCAAGTTCTAGTGGAACCTAACACAAACACTGTAGATTTGATTTCCCTTCCCTCAGGTATGCAACAAAAAAATCTTTTAATGCTGCCCTCAGTTCTGTTTTGAGCAGAACTCTTAATTTCTGACTGAAAACCGGGGTTGACAATTGATAAATAGTATATCCATGGATCCTTCTGCCCCAAACAACGTTAAGTATAAGGGAAGGCAACGCAAATCTACGGTAAGTCTGGCTTATGGAATCCAGCGCTCGCTGCCGTAGTACCCAATGCTTATGATATTGATTGATTGATAGATGCCCCATGCTGTTATGCTCACCAAACGCCATCGTCAAACATCTCAGTTGGAACCAGCCCGGGGGTGGGGTACGGGATGGAGAGAAGATACCCCATGATCAGCCCACCTGGAGAGTCACTGTCATTGGCATCAGACTCAATGCCATCCACAACACCTGCGCATTGCAACGCACATGTAATCACGCACACAGAGCAACAACCAGAATCAGTCACACCATCCACCATGGCCATACCGCAACATACCGGTATATAGCAGTATTAGCATTCGTTGTTCCCATCAACATGCCATCACTGCCAAATATCCAGCATGCAGCGTCATCAAAAGTTTTTGCAAGTAAGTGAAGGATGCGACTAATGCCACAATGCCCCATAGAGTCCGACTCTCGAGTCGTGGCAACTTTTGATCATAGAATTCCCCTCCTTTATTGGCTATATGTTTTGAAAAAGTTTAGATATTTGTCGGGAATAGAAAAGAAAATTGTCGGGAAAATAGCTTGTCAAATAGAAATAAAGCCCCTGGACATTTTTCGTCCCGTTCACATGTTCTCATATGTTCGGATTTTGTTATACTAACAGGGTTTGGGAGCTGACCATTCATAATAAAGTCAAGAGCGTGGTGGTCATCAATGATATCAACTATTGTTCCGTCCTCTAGGGTCTTATTTTTGTGCAAACAACACATATCCATGCTCCATCCCGGACGGCGTGTAATGGAGGCGAAAGGTAGGTTGTGGGCCATGCTATGTTGCAAGGTCGCAAAGTCAATGACATTTCACCCCAGGGCCCTGCTCAAGAAGGCTCGGCCGCGCCGTGGGCGCCCAACTGTCCCGTTGGGAGAAAAGAAAGGTACTTAACGTAAGAGTGAAAGAAGGAGAAGAACACATAGGAGAAATAAATACCCCCCCCCCCCTCAAAAGGAAAAGGCAGCCCAAAGTGTCCTTGCCCCTTGCAAGCCTGTTCCCCAAGAATGCAAAGAAACGCAACAAACTAGGCCCCAACAATGCCCACCATGTTCTCGACAAAAGTCAGAGCCTCCCACCCATTTCTGCTACGGTCAATTATTGAAAGTCTGTGGTCGCAAAGTAGCAGAGTCTCGTATCCGTCCTTACTTCTGTACATTTCACATGAGACATTTGATACTCTATGGATGGTATCTAGAACAACTGGATGAGGTATTGAGGTGTGGTGTTTCAGACGAGCTGCCTAAGGTTATATTTGATTTGATGGTGCCAGAAGTACCGAAGACTTGTTTTGCCTCCGTGAACGAGAAATAAATGGAGTTCTTAGCTAAAGCGCGCGCGCCTTACTGGAGAACTTTTTTTGACGTCCCAAAAGTGGCGTTTACCGCCAAAGTTGGGGTGTTCATAAGGCGCAACCGAGGGGGGGGGAGGGCAAATATCAACTGGATACACCCCCATCATAAGAAATGTAGAGCTTAACGAGAGCTTTCCATATCTGGTCTTAAAATACGTTTTGGCACAACGGTGATTGAGGTACACAGAGCTAAACAATGAGGATTTCGTATATTTCACAAAAACTTATTTTAAAAATAACATCTGAACCCGAGAAACTGCAGGATATGAATATCTCACTGCATGGGACAGGGCCAGGGCTTTCCAACGACCGCCTGCGCATGGTCAACGCCCAACGTTAAGTAGCCGGTCAACGCATTTCAAACTTGGAGGGGGGTGGGGCCAAGCCCCTAAAAAATATTTGTTTGTTTTCTTGAAGCCGAGATATCCAAAAGACCTTAGGTGCAACTCCTATGTCAAACGGATGAGTTTTGGAGAAGTAGTGTTGAAGGGGTCCCTGATTTTTTTCTGCTCCCCCCTCGGGCACGACGGCGAAAAACATTAACTTCTTGCGGAGGCAAATAGCATCTACGGTGGTGTCATCATCACTCATGGTAGCGTTCGGCGAGTATGCACCGTTCTAAACTCATGGTAATGTGTGATGGTGAATTGAGGTTTTTGAGGGGAAACATCATTATCCATTTTGTGTTTCACCTACCCCATCTTCACTTGTTCCCTCTTCAAATGTTCTTGCTAGCTCTTATCGCTGCGGTAGCGATGGGCGGGGCTGCGGCAAGTTTAGGGAACTAGGGATATTGCAAGGGCATGGTAGCTGGTAAGGGCAGTTGTTTTGAAATTATGAATACAACAGAACTTGCTATGTTCTCTTGGGCATGATTTTTGCCTCACCTAGTCACATCCGGTGCTACAACAGTGTGTCGCCGTGCATGGCGGATGCGACGAGCCGACGACAATGTCCACGTCCCCTGCGGCCTTCTGCCTTCTGGCGTTCATATCTGTACGATAGTGTTCCCGGCAATGCATGACATGTGGTAGCTTTAAGCAACATCTGTGGCCGCATTCCTTAGAAGTTCGTCATCCTTCCTCGCCTGATGTTGCCCTATGGACCCTGAAACCCTCTAACGCGCTCTAGTCTTAATCTGTCCCCTTACTGAACTCACATGTCTTAATTATTTGTATTAGTATTCATACGGCATGCCCACCTCGTGATAGACACCGAAATGCTAACGAATGCATCTCCGCGATGGAAACGTGTAACATTTTGAATTTGAGCAAGGCCCAGAGGTGTAACGTCATTGATATTTGAATGTGTAAAACATTATCAGTATCCACCTGCCCTTCAAAGGATCAGACCCTTCCTATATTGCACCACCACCCGCCACATTGCTAGCACAGCTGTCGTGGTAACCCTCACACAGAGGAGGCCGGCAGGACTGAAGTGCATTCATTCAGAGGAGACCAGCATGCCTGTGCAATCCTCCAAGTAAGCCGAGGATTCTGGCAGAGCGGTCGCACGACCTGGCATATAAAGGAGGCTGGCAGGACTGAAGTGCAAGCCACGAAAAGAGGCCAGCAATCATGTGCCAACCAGCAAGTAATTGATGCCAGCAGAGCTGTCGTGCTACCCTCCAAAGGATGCTAGCAGACCTGTAGTGCTACACAAAGGATCAAGATCAAAATTAGAAAAAGGAGGCCAGCGGACCTAAAGTGCCACCCCGAACACAGAGGAGGCCGGCAGACCTGCGATATCACACTGGAGCTGACTGGACGCAGAGAAAACTAGCATGCCCCTACTGCCCACCACGCAAAAAAACAAGCATTCTTAATTCGTATACTACATGATTAATTGGGCGCCCACGAAGCCAAGCCTATTGAGTAGGGCCCAGAGGTGTAATGCCATTGACTTATACTACCCACCACGAATGGGAGGCATGCATGCCTGTCCTCAAGCACCGACACTGGCACGAGCCCTAAATACTAACAGAGGCCCTGCAGCTCCAAACCCTGAAACCCTGAAAATACCAGTTATCCCTCAAACCCAGTGCGTCAATCCCAGAACCTAAAAGAAAGACACCGGCACGTGCCCGCTGTCGTCGTCACCGTCGCTGTCATCGCTACCCTCCCCGTCCTCGTCATCTTCGTCGCCGTACTCCAGCCCCAGCAAACTGACTCCCCGCGCCCCATCATGATCCCCGCCGTCCCCGTCCCCCGCTGGCTCCTCCCGTGTCCCGGCCCGCCCGCCTGCTGCCTCGAGCGGCGACACGGCCGCCTGGACCTCGTCAGAATCCTCGTCAGACGAGCCATCTTCTTCCTCGTCGTCATCATCGTCCTCCCCCACGGTGGCCGGCCGGGAGGTTGGCGCGGCAATGCTCGGGGGCACCCAGCCTGCACATCCACATCACACTGCATTTACAAACAGTTTTCGCTTCTCTGCGTAAAATATGAAACCGTCCTTGCGTGGCCCAATGATATTTATTTTTTCTTTTTTTCCTTCTTCCTCCTTTTTGTATTTCTTCCTTCTTTTATTCTCTTCCCCTGCTCTTCCCCTCCTCCTCCTCCCCTATGACCCTAGGTCTGGAGCCGGGCATGGCGATGCTCGTGGGTACCCAGCCTGCACATTATTTTAATAATATAGATACCAGTACCATGCTCTCATTTCGCATTGCCGATCGACCTAATTTACGTTAGCGAGTAGACTAATTTATCAACTGAAAAACATCACATCCGTACAATGTGGTGTGGATGTGGAGTGTGAACTGCATTGCGATGCTCGTGAGTCTACCCAGCCGCTGATCTATTCACACACACGTCCAAACCACACCCACCCCAACCCCGACCCACCGCCTATGCTGAGCGGTCCGTCCTCCCCACCCCGTGCCAGGGCAACCCGCTCGGCATGAGACAGCACCACCTCCTTTCTCCCTTGAGGCGCCTGCTCCTGCTGCTGCTGCTGCCGGTGCTTCTTGTTGGGGTCTTTCTGACCCTGCTGCTGCTGCTGGCTACCTGAACCACCTGCAGGAGGTGTAGCAGCGGGAGCTGCAAGCAAAGGGGACAGGTTTTATGTTAAGCAGTACAAGCTGCAAGCAAGGTTTTATGTTGTGGTCTTTCTGCAGCTGCTGCTTGCTCCCAAAACCACCCGGGGGAGTGGTAGCAGCGGGAGCTGCAAGCAGGGGGGGCGAGTTTTATGTTGAGCAGTATGAGCTGCAAGCCAGGCCTTATGTTGGGGTGTTTCTGCTGTTTGCTGTTGGGGTATTTTTCTGTTTGGGTGTTTTTGTTCTGCCCCTGCTGCTGCTCTCCCCCTGAACTACAAGGGCAACAGCAGGAGCTGCAAGCAAGGGGACATGTTTAATGTTTGGGGTTCAGGGGCAACAGTATGAGCTGCACGCCAGGCTTTGAGTGGGGTCTTTTTGCAGCTGCTGCTGGCTCCCTGAACCATCCGCAGCCGGGGCAGCGGCAGGAGCAGTTGCAAGCAAGGGTTACGGGTTCAGGGCAGCAGCATGAGCAAACCCCAAACCTTAACTCCGACCCCAAACCTAAACCCCAACTCCATACATGAAACCTGCCCCCTGCAGAATGGGCTGCAAGCAAGGGGGCAAGGATAATAATTTAGGGTCTAAATTTAGGGGCAGCAAGCCAGGCTTCTATCCAGGTATTTCTGCAACAGCTGATAGCTCGCTGCACCACCCAAACTGGGGCAGCGGCAAGAGCTACAAGCAAGGGGAGATGGTTTCACACTTAGAGCCCAGGAGCAACAGTACGAGCTGCAAGCCAGGCTTTATGTTGGCGTCTTTCCGCAGCTCCTGCTGACTCCCAAAACCACCTGGGGGAGGTGTAGCAGCGGGAGCTGCAAGCAAAGGGGACAGGTTTCATGCTAAGCAGTATGAGCTGCAAGCCAGGCTTTATGTTGGGGTGTTTCTGCTGTCCGCTGTTGGGGTATTTTGCTGTTGGGGTCTTTTCGTTATTTCTGCCCCTGCTGCTGCTCTCCCCTTATTTATGCGGTTTTCCCTTAACCACCTGCAACAGGGGCAACAGCCGAAGCTACAAGCGAGAGGGCACAATTAATGTTTGTGGTTCAGGGGCAACAGTATGAGGTGCAAGCAGGGGGCTTTATTTTGGGGTGTTTCTGCAGCTGCTACTGACTCCCAAAACCACCCGCAGCTGGGGCAGCGGAAAGAGCTACAAGCAAGGGCGGCAGCTTTCATGTTTGGGGTTCAGGGGCCGCAGATTGGCAGCAGCGGAAGGGGGCTGATTTCATGTTGAGATTTCAGGGGCAGCAGTACGAGCTGCAAGCAAGGCTTTATGCTGGGGCAGCAAAAAGAGGTACAAGCAAGGGCGGCAGCTGTCACGTTTGGGGTTCAGGGGCCGCAGATTGGCAGCAGCGGGAGGGGGCTGGTTTTATATTAAGGGTTCAGGGTCGGCAGTACGAGATGCAAGCAAAGGGGCTTAATGGCGGGTGTTCTCGCAGCTGCCGCTGGCTGCCTGGCTTCATGAACCACACGCAGCCGGGGCGGCAGAACGAGCTAGCAGCAGGGATTGGGAGGTAATGTGTAAAAGACGGAGCTTCAAGAAGTGGGGGCTTATAATAGCAGCAGAGCTGCAGCAAGAGGAGCTAAACATTAAGGGACAGAGTTAAGGGCAGATGAAGGAGCAACAAACGAGGGCTCAGGGTTCAGGGCAAAAGCAGCAATATCAGCGAGAGCTGCAAGTAAGAATTAGGAGTTACTAGCAGTAGAAGTACTTGCACGCAAGGGTTAAGGGCCACAGGAAGAGCTGTAAACAAGGTTTCAGGGCCACAGGAGGAGATGCGGGTAAGGGTGTACGGCCATAGCCCAAAGGAGGAGCTGTATGCAAGGGTTCAGGGTTCAAGACCACAGGAGGAGCTGCATGCAAGGGCTCATGGCTTAGGCAATAGACTAGCCTGCGCACCAATACCTTAACCCCATCCTCACTTATCCTCACCTGGCAGCTGCTGCCGGCGGCCCCCTGTACCATCATCCCGAAGACAACGCCCTCAACCCTAAGCCGTCGACATCAATCCTGCAAACCGAAACCTCAACGCCATTCTACTGATCCTCGTCTGGCGGCTGCAGCCGGCGGAGCCCGGACCTCAACCTTGCTTCAAATTCCTCGCTGCCGCACCCAGCGTCAAGAAGTCAGGGCTCACTCTGCCTACACCCTACACCCCACCCTGAACAATCCTCATCTGGCGGCTGCTGCCGGCGTGGCCCTTCACCCTCAACCCCAAGCGGTTGACACAAACCCTGCGCACAGGAACCTAAATCCGTCCTCACCGATCTTCATTCGGCAATCTTCATTTGGCAGCTGCTGCCAGTGACCCCCTTAACCCTCAAACTTAAGCCGGCGCCTTCAACCTTCAGCGATTGACATCGGCCCCCGACCCTCCCCTGTGTGTCGAGTTCCACGGTGCCGCGTCTGGCCTCTAGTAAGGGTTTAAGGCGCCCTCCACCTGAACCCCATCCTCACCTATTCTCATCTGACGGCTGCTGCCGGCGGCCCCTGACCCTCCCCCGTGCGTCGAGTTCCATGCCGCCGCGCCCAGCGCCGCCTCTGCGACGTCGTTGTGTACTGACATGCGCTGCCGTCGCGCCGCCTCGGCCAGCTGCTTCTCGATGGCCTTACGGTGGACAGGGCCCGCTTCGTGCTGCCGGTGCAAGGCCTCGCTGCCAAAGCTCGCCTGCCACACAGCGACAGTGGGGAGGGAGTTATATCAGCAGGAGGGAGGAAGTAGCGGGATGGATAGATGGACAGGGCCTACTTCGTGCTGCCGGTGCAACGCCTTGCTACCAAAGTTTGCCTGCCATACTGCGGGGGGGGGGGTGGAGAGGGGAAATCAGCGGGAAGGGGAACCAACGGGAGAATAGCAGGGTAGCCTCATGGACAGTGCCTGCCCTGCACTGCCGGTGCAGCAACTTGCTGCCGAAGCTCACCTGTCGCTCAGCGGTGGAGAGGGGGGACTGATCAGTGGGAGGGGGGGAGGCGGCAGGGGAGTGATCAGTGGGAGGAGGGGGGAGGCAGCAGAGGCGGATTGATGGACCGGGTCTCGGTGATAACTCAGCGGGGTGGGTGGGTGGTTCAACCCCAAGAGTACAGCCCGAGGGTACATCTCAGGAGTCTCAAAGGAGTTAACTCGGGTCACACCCTGAAGGGAGTTAGGGCACACCTCAGGGGCATGCTTTGGGGCCTAAGGAATAAATAAATAAGTTACCTATGCCCTGAGGCGTAGATTGGAAGCCACACTAGGCCACTGCCCGGTCTTTCCCAAAGAGGATCTGGCAAATCATCGCCAGATTTTAACGAGGACGTCACTACGCTCTCCTGACTCAGCGCTCGGGGGCATACTCCAGCCCCACGGATTGAAAAAGTGTCCATAGACAGAATCATGTAGGAGTTCACCTCTGGGTATACCTTGGTGCTAAGCATGGGTGTCATGCATGGGCGTTCTGCATGGGAGCCATGCACGGGTGTGATGCATGGGTGTTCTGCATGGGAGCTATGCGTGGATGTTATACATGGGAGCCATGCATAGGTGCTATGCTTGGATGTTATGCCTGGGAGCCATGCATGGGTGCTATGCATGAGTGCCATGGAGGTGGTATGGAAAGCTTGGGCGCAGATGGAGCTTTCATGGGCGCAACCCATATACGTGGTTGCTATGCAATGGCATATGTGTAGATGCATAGACCCTGCTGTTACAACAACTGCTGTGCAGCGCAATCACCTGGCATAGGTCACACACAACGACGACTGTCTGCTGTTGCGCAGAGGTTGCAGATATGGCTGCCAGCGCAGCTACCGCTCCTGCAACCCCAGTTTTTGTCTTTTTCTGGTGCTTCTCATCGTAAATATCCGCAGTGCCTTGGTTAACGGCCTCAACCTGGAGCAGCGCGTGTGATTTAAAAAGGGGAATTCAAACGCGACCTGTCTGGTGGGTCGGAACCCTCGAACGTTGGTGACAGGGAAGGCATATAGGACTCACAGTTCGCTGCGCTCGATCTGTCTGTCGTCTCTTCTCGCGCCTCTCAAGAGTTTTTTTAAGCTGCTCGGCCTGCTCGTGCAGTGGGGCGCTTTGCATGCCTCGCATTATATCTTTGGTTCTCTCGACAGCACTGATGAGATGGGGATCGCGTTAATACAGTGTGAGTATATGAACCTGTGATGTCCTCAAGCGACAATCGGCATGGACAGTTCACGGAGACGATCCACTTAGCGCGCAGTGCTGTGGGTCCTTGTTCGTCCTGGTCACACTTTTCAGCTGCCACAGCGGCTTTGGAGTTGCCATTCGCTGCGGATGTATCTTAAGCTGGTGATTGTTATAAATATTGTCGTGCCATAATTAAAAAAAAATCTACCAGTCAGGTGAAAGGCATCCATCGGATGTTTCCCTCTAGATTGCCATCGCCTGCCGCTGAACAGCATGCCTACATCATAAAGGCATTTCAAACCTGATGTCGGCCCGAACCCCGAGGCCATGCATCCATGGCCGCTACAGCCACAAGGTCCCGCAAGCATGGACGACCACAGGACAGCAGCCAGGGTGGTTCCTGCGTCAGCGCAGCACATATCAGGTCAGTTTCAAAAACTTCAAACCTCATTCACGCCGCACCACTCATCTTGCACTAAACCGGCAGCACTCATGCTGCACCACTACATGCACCACTCCATGCTACACCATTCCTGCTGCGCCTAGCGCGGGCGCCTTCCCCTCCACATGGCGTGCATGCCTGGACCGGCCTACGATGTGGGCAGTGCATGGTGGCATGCCATGTCCCAATGCAACAAAGCCCGGCATCTTCGCCGCACATTCGCAGCCCTGGACTTGCATACCTCATGCCATTGCAATGCACTTGCCATGCGGTTGCCATGCTGTTGCCTTGCATTTGTCATGCGTTTGAAATGCCCTTGCCGTGTCTTTGCCATGCGTTTCCCATGTGTATGGCCATGCATTCACAGCCCTTGCCTAGCATTTATCATGCGTTTGCAATTCGTTCCCATACGTATCCCATGTGTTTGGCCATGCGTTCGCAGCCCTTGCCTTGCATCTGCCATGCCTTTGCCTTGCACTGACCATGATTTCGCCATGTGTTCCGCCATGCGTTCGCAGCCCTTGCCTTGCATCTGCCATGCCTTTGCCTTGCACTGGCCATGATTTTGCCATGCGTTCCGCCATGCGTTCGCAGCCCTTGCCTTGCATCTGCCATGCCTTTGCCTTGCACTGACCATGATTTCGCCATGTGTTCCGCCATGCGTTCGCAGCCCTTGCCTTGCATCTGCCATGCCTTTGCCTTGCACTGGCCATGATTTTGCCATGCGTTCCGCCATGCGTTCGCAGCCCTTGCCTTGCATCTGCCATGCCTTTGCCTTGCACTGGCCATGATTTTGCCATGCGTTCCGCCATGCCATGCCATTGCAGTGCGCTCGCTATGTCTTTCCCAGCAGCCCTTGCCTTGCATTTGTCAGTGCACTTGCCATGCGTTTCTCAAGCATTTGGCCATGCGTACGCAGCGTCTGGACACCCACGGCCAGCCATGGCGCATCTGTTCTTACAGAGAACCCAGCGCTGAAGCAGCAGCGCTGTCCTACCGATCAAACAACGGAGGCGACGGCGTCAGATATCTCAAGCTGCAGGTGATTTCCCAGGTGCTGCCAGCCCTGCCAGCCTGCCATTGTGTCGCGCACATCAGCTACTATTTAGCTACTAGTGCAGCTGTGTTGTAGCTGAATAGCAGCCCTGCTGCTTGAGCCGCTGCCAAGGCTGGGTCCCAGCCGGCCCAATCGTGGCCGCCCAGCCTTTCAAAGATGGCCTTGCTCGCACTTCAATAATTTAAATAAACAATGCAGTCCACCCTCAAAGTTTCGCTCAGCCAACACCTGCCATCCACACATCCATGCCTGCACCGTTCACACTTTCCCCCATTTCCCCCTGGATGCGTCAGGCCGTGGAGGATAACACGACAATGCTCTCGGGCACTGGCAGCAGTAACAGCAGCAACAACTGCAGCAGCAACAGCAACAATAGCAGCCACAACAACAACAGCAACAAGAGCAACGGCAGCAGCAACAGCGCCTATGATATTCAGCTGCAATCCCAGGATGGGGAGGAGGCCCTCCTGGCGCTCTCGGGCGCTGGCAGTAGCAGCAACGATAGCAGCAACGATAGCAGCAACAGCAGCAACGGCAGCAACGGCAGCAACAGCAGCAACAGCAGCAACGGGAGCAACAGCAGCAACAGCAGCAACGGCAGCAACGGCAGCAACGGCAGCATGAGCGCCGATGATTGCCAGCTGGAATCCCAGAGCCGAGCGCTGACGTTCCTGATCCGCACCGCAAGCAGCATCGACGAGCTGCAGGGTCTCCTGCACCGGGCGCAGCCGCAGCAGCACCTCAACGTCATCCACCTGACGGCCGCTGTCAGCAGGATCTCTGAGATGATGCAGGAAGAGGCGGTGACGCAAGCAGCGGGCGCGCTGCGCCGGGAGCCGCTCCCGGATCCGGGCGGGAGCGAGGCGGCTGGCGGCGGTAACCAAGGCGGCAGATCGGCGTGCGAGCCCGGCGACGGCGGCAGCAGGAGAGGTAGCAGCAGCAGCAGCAGCAGCGGCCGGCCGGTCACCGCCGCCATCACCGCCACGGCTTCTTCTGTTGCTCCCGCGACAGCATCTCGGGCTTCTCCTGTTCCTGGTGACGACTGTGATGACGGCAGCAGCAGCAGCAGCGACAGTGGCAGTAGCAGCAGTAGCAGCAGTAGCAGCAGTGGCGGCGTTGGCGAGGGTGGCGATGGCAGTGGGGAAGGTACAGCAGCGTCATTTGTCTCCCATCCCATCACTGCCTCCTCCTTGGAGTCGTCCGGGTCTATGGGGGAGGGCTGGCCTGGTCTGCCTGTAGATACGCCGCCACAGCAGCAGCAGCAGCTGGAGCTGCAGCAGCAGCAGCAGCAGCAAGAGCAACAACAGCAGCAGCAACCATGGCAGTGGACACGGGTGCCACCGCCGCCGCAGCAGGAGCTGCAACAACAGTTGCAGCAGCACAAACATTCGCCGCCGCTGGAACAGCAGCAGTGGCGGGGCAGGCCGCTTCTGAGCCACTCCGGCCCGCTGCTCTCGTGGCTGCTCGACACTATCAAGGGCGAGATGCTGCACGGCCCGACCCTGCAGCCGAGCTGCCTGGCCAACCTGCTGCATGCGCTGGGCCGCATGCGCCACAACGATTCCCAGCTACCGGCGCTCGCAACGGGACGCCTCACGGAGGATGTGCTGAGGACATGCAGCGCGCGGAACTTGGCGAACATCGCATGGGGGCTGGCGCGCATGGGATACCGCCCGACCAGGGAGTGGGTGAGTGGGTGGGGGCGCTGTTTATTGGTGAACGTTGCATGGGGGCGGAGGCGCATGGGGTATCGCCCGACCAGGTGGGGGGTGGGGGGCTGGTAGTTTTTTAACATGGTATGGGGGCTAGCTTGTCTTGAGCACGGCCCAGAGATGATCTGGGTGGGTGTGCGGGGGGGGGGCGGGGCAGCCACCAGTTGGCCGACTGGCATCAAAACCTGTGGCCAGTGGGTCAAGCAACAGGTCTTCCTCCAGCAGGACCCCTCCGTCGCAAGCGGGGCTGTAGGTGACGGGCTGTAGCTGAAATTTAGCTGACGGTATGTAGCTGAATTTGGCCAGAAATATAGCTGGAGATATGTAGCTGACAGGATGTAGCTGAGATGTAGCTGATGGGGTGTAGCTAAAATCCATCTGACAGGCATCGAGCCAACACTGCTATGTGTGTGCCTAGTGTTCCGGCCGAACTGGTGGCTGCCTTAATCTACGCCTCAGGGCACATTGTTCTGTGTGTATTTATATATTATGCCGTGCCATATTTGAATTAAATGCTTATTGATTGCTCCTCCAAGTTAGAAAAAAACTATCGATTTCTGACTGAAACTGGTGATGGAAAGGGATGAATCCCTTTCCTCTTAACAACGTCATTTGGAGGGAATGCTAGTCGAATCTACTGTACGACCCCGCTCTCTATGTACCTGTGCTACTGTGGCTTCCGTTATCCACGCCCCAAGGCGAATTATTATTCATCCATTAAATATAAATTGACCAATATTCATTTATGAAATAAACATTTACATTTATTACCGGTATACAATTCCGCTCTGTGTGTGCCTGTGCCCCTCAGGTCGTCTGTTTCTGCAACGCGTCTGGCGACACGCTGCTGTCAGCGCATCTGCTCACTGACCACCGTCTGCCCCTAGTGTCGCCTGTCGACACCCCCAAAATCTACGGACGCGGGCAAGGGCTGCCCACCGAAAAGCCATCCTACTCCCGCCTCAGTGCAGAGCCGCCAGCTGTGAGCCATGTGCCCCATGGTCACCGGCAGGAGCCGCTCGCCAGCAGGGGAGCTGAGGATCAGCAGATCAGCGGGCCTGCCTCGCCGATGCATGGCTCGACCCAGGCGCCTTGGTCCGCAGCGGCCTCCGGAGAGGAGGGGGAGGAGGGCGGCGGCAGCGGCGCTGCCGCTGACGCGCCGCTGAGTGACGCAGGGCGCGTGGCTGCGGTTTCGGTGCTCCTGTGGTCCTTTGCGCGGCTCGGCGTACACCCGCCAGCTTGGTGGCTGGGCGCGGCCAAGGCCGCGGTGCTTTTGCTGGCGCCGGCCGCGAAGCCGAAGGAGCTAGCCATGTCGATATGGGCGCTGGGCAAGTGCCGCGTCCAGGCCTCGGAGGCGGAGCTTTCGGCCCTCGCTGAGCGCTTCCTTCCGGATGAGAAAGACCCTTTCTCATCGACAGCAGGGATGTTGCGGAGACTCACGGTGTCAACGTCTCCCCAGCCGCGCTCGTTTTCGAGATCCGGACCTGGATCTGGATCTGGATCCGGATACACAAGTGTAGGCATGGAGCAGCTGGGGCCCGCCGAGATCTCCGCTCTACTCAGCGGGCTCACGTCCATGCATTACAACCCGCCGCCGCGCTGGCTGCTGGCCCTGCTGCGTCGGACCGAGGCGTGCATCGACGTGCGCCGGTTCCGCGCGCGGGACGTCGCGTCGCTGCTGCGCGCGGCGGTTGGGCTTCGGGACAAGCAGAGGCTCCGGCGGCGGTGGTCGCACGTGCAGGTGCATGGCTATGCGGGCCAGGACGGGGACTGGGCGGGCGGCGGTGCGCCGCCCAAGGATGAGATGTACCCGGGCGACTGGTTGAGGCAGGTATACTTTCCGCAGCTCACCGGCCAGTTGTTGCTGATGCGGAGGCACTCGCCGCCCGTCTCGACGTACACCACGCCCGAGCTCGTGCAGGTAAGAGCAGCTGGGAGGCGGGCTAGGGTTGAGTAGGGTTTAGGGGGCTAGGGTTTAGTAGGGTTTAGGAGGCTAAGGTTTAGGAGGCTAGGGTTTATTAGGGTTTAGGAGGCTAGGGTTTAGTAGGGTTTAGGGGGCTAGGGTTTAGGGGGGTTTAGTAGGAATAGGGTTTAGGGGGCTAGGGTTTAGTAGGGTTAGGATTTTGGGTACGGGTCAATGTTCATAACACGGAGCACAAGCAAAATCTCGTGCAGGTGAGAGCGGCAATGAGGGGGGGGGTGCAGTTCAGGGTTACGGATACGTTGTTTTGTTCAGGACAAGAAGCACCAGCAAGAGCTCGTGCAGGTGAATGCAGCGGTGAGGCAAGCTAGGTTTTATAATGATTTAGTAGAATTTAGGGGGGGGGGGGGCCAGGGTCGAAGGATCAGGGTTGAGGGCGTGTTTTAATTAATGAAACACGAGCAGGATATCGTTCAAGTGAGAGCAGTGGGTTAAGGTTGAGGGTTTATGGCATGGTGTCATGTCTCAGACCACAAAATTGTTTCAGAGAGCTGCGTGGAGGGGTCTGGCTCTTGAAGGTGGGAGCAGAGAGGGATCATCGTGGCCAGGGTTTGACGTATTTTCTTTCTCTTTGGGATTCTTGCATAGTGTCCTGCCCGAAGAATGCTTGGACTATCCCCAGATTCTTTTAAGTCATCCCAGATTCCTTTAAAGCATCCCAGATTCCTGTATGGCATCCCAGTTTCTTTTAAAATATCCCAGATTCCTATGAAGCCTCCCAGATTCCTTAAAAATATCCTGGGTTGTTTAAAACAATCTTAGTTTTGAAGTATTGGCATCTCGGGCTCTTTAAAATGTTTGAAGATTTTGGGCTCGTACTGGCAATCGAATACGAGAATGATCCTCGTTGCCATTTGTTTTGACACTTTGTTTTCTTCTTGGGTTTCTTGTGAGGTTTCCCACCAGTGTATTGATTAAAAAGTTCCCCAGATTCCTAAATGCCATCTCAGATTCCTCAAGAACATCCCGGATCATGTTTAACAATCTCGGTTGTTTGCGGTACGGAATCTCAGACATCTCGATAATCCAGCTACGCACCGTTATATATTTACAGGATGCTCAAGCTGCACTCTATCCACTCGCTGTTGAACGAGAGTGCTTGTTTGCCATGATTCAGCTACAACACTGTGCAGTGGAGGCTGATTCAGTCACAGTTCAGATGCGCTCTGCTGAATTCAGGGTGGTTCAGCCACAATTCAGCCACATAATGATCGATGTAGGGTGCGTAAGTTAAAATTTATTTACGCACGAGTGCTTCAACTATGTGTCAGCTATACGCTGTTTGATTCGAGGTGATTCAGCCACAGTTCGGATGCACCCTGTTATATGTAGGATGTTTCAGCTACAATTCAGCTACGCAGTGTTGAGTGCAGGGTGTGGTTCAGCCACAAATCAGCTACACATTGTAAATGTAGCTGAGCTGGGGTAAACACCTCGAGACTCCCGGTTATTGAGTTATTTGAGGTTTGGATACCTTGTGTCTCCCTCCATGGATGATCTAGCATGTTTCAGCCACAATTCAGCTACCGTTCCCAGGTTTGTGTACATGGTATTTCAGCTACAATTCAGCTACACACTGCACATTCAGTGTGCTGCAGCCATCTCTCAGCTACGCACTTTTGCATTCAGCTTTTTCAGCCACAATTCAGCTACACCACGGCCACAACTCAGCCACACCCCTCCCTGTGTGCATGTTGTGCAGGTTGTGTGGTCGTTGTCTAAATTCGAATTGGCGGTATGGATGCCCGAGGAATGGCTGCAGTACGTCCTACGCAGCTTCATCTGCGGACCACCTGGGCAGCGTCGCCTGGATCTGGCCAACTCGCAGGTAGTGGGGACTGACACCAACATGTGAAGACGAGAGTAGGATCGGTATATTTCAGAGAGATCGGGTTTGTAGTTGTAACTTATACGGCATTAATGTATGAAGAATATTATGGGTTGGATGCAGTAAGCCCTTCGCAGCGTCGCCTGGATCTGGCCTACCTGCAGGTAGAGGGGAGGTCTACAGGCCCTCAAACGTCAACCCCATTATGCTCTGCGGGGCATAACGAATGTTGCATGCGTTTGTAACCTTCGCCTTAACCCAAAGCATATCATTTCCACCCTGAACCCTTAACCCCAGATGCATTATTGTAAACCCTTAACCCTTAACCCCAAATACATCACCGTAACCCTTAACTATTGACCCTTAACCCTGAACCCTTAACCCCAAATAAATTACCGTTAACCCTTAACCTTTGACCCTAAACCCTGAACCCTCTTCAGGACATCAAGCTGTGTGGCCATGTAGTGCTGCGTACAATTGGCCGCCTCCGCCCTCTCCATCAAATCTTGATCCTGATCCATTCAACTTTCACACCCTTCTGCAGTATATCTCCAACCTGACTGACGCCTAGGCCAAGCGGCGCTATCGTCCCCCGGCAATGTGGAGCTGCATGCTGCAGAACACCTCCAACCCGCCCCCCCACCTTGAATCTTTAAACCTCCATCCTGATCCATTCAACCTTCACACCTTCTACAGGATATCTCGAGCTTCACATACGCCCTGGCCAAGCTGCGCTACCAAATCCCGGCCGTGCGGAGCCGCGTGTTGCTTGCCGCCCGCCCCCTAAAATTGTCGAACCTCCATCCTGATCCATTCAACCTCCACGCCCTCTACAGGACATCTCCAACCTCACGTACGCCCTCGCCAAGCTGCGCTACCGTCCCACGGCCGCGTGGAGCCGCATTCTGCTGGAAACCTCGGCCCCGAAGCTCTCCATGTTCAGCCCTCAGCACCTGGCGAACACGCTGTGGGCGCTGACTCGGCTGGAGGTGCATCTGGATCGGGAGTGGCTGCAGACGTACGTGGAGGTGGCGTTGGGGCAGGCCTGCCCTTTCAATTTCAAGGAGGGGCACCAGGTGGGAGCCGGATGGGAGAAGGGACGATGGCGTGGGAGAGGACGGGGAGGGGGGAGGGGAGGGGTCTAACCATTTTGTTTTTTTCTTAATTTTATGTTTTTTCTTACAACGGGGGGCCGACAGCTGAGCAGCTGGTATCCCAAAAGCTAGATCTGGAAAAGCTGTAAAGAGAGAGCACCTCACTGAAGGACAGCCAGGGCTAAAATTTGAGGAAAAGCCTGCCTTATTAAGGCAAAGGAAAGGGGACAAAATGTTGTTCACGGACCCTTTGCAGTGGAAAGTGTCCATCAGCAGTCGTGTCCGAGTGGTTAAGGAGTCTGACTAGAAATCAGTTACCGTAAGGTGCGCAGGTTCGAGTCCTGTCGACTGCGTGTGTGATCTTGTGGTCGAGGGTTCGAGCCCCTCATTGGGCGCACGCTGCCCGGTTAGCTCAGTTGGTAGAGCGCAAGACTCTTATACACATTTTTTTCAGCACACATTTCTTGAGCTCCACTTGATTCCATTTTTTACCAGCTTCGCTTCATCCACGCTGAGCTTAATTTGCTATCCTGACCACTGGTCTCGCAATGCGCTCAATCATCCTCCCCTCGACGACCAGTATGATGTTTTCTCTCATCCCCTAAACCCTAAACCCACTTGACGACTAGTATGATGTTTTCCGATGCCCCGGTATGCTATAAATCACCCGCTCCGCCCTCCAAACACGGTGCCCCACGTCCTGACCACTGGTCTCGCGATGCGCTCAATCGTCCTCCTCTTGACGACGAGTATGATGTTTTCCCGGAAATTTGGTTTAAGGTGATGCAACTGGTATAGTTTTATTTATTGCAAGCACCCGTAACCTTTTCCTCAAACAGTTCCTACCCGTCGTAACTACAGGTCCGGGATTAAGGGTTGTCGTCCTAAACCCTAACCCTTTCCACACGGTGCCCCCATCAACACCACTGGTCCTGCAATGTGCTCTCTCGTCCCCCTCGTGATGACTTGTATGCTTTTGTTTCTTGCGTGCACTTGTTTCCACACACGGTGCGCCCGTCCTGGCTGCAGGTCCGGAATTTAGGTTCAGGTTGAATCCCTCAACCCTCAACCCTAACCCTTTCCACAGGGTGACCCCATCCCGACCACTGGATCGTGATATACTCATGCCCCTCTCGGTGATGACTGGTATGAGTTCCTTTCTTCCATGCAACCCGAAACCTTTCCACACGACGCTCCCGCCCCTAACCCCCCCCCCCCTCCCGGTCCACACGACCCTAAACCCTTCACCCATCCTGATCGCAGGTCCGCGAAGGGCTCACCCTCGTCATGAAGCGGGACGAAGAGGCAAAGAATACACCTGGGATGCGGCGGCTGCTGGGCAAAGTAGCGACGCTCTTGATGCGGGAATAGAGTGGCGGCTGCTGGGCAATGTTGCGACACTCTTGTTGTGGGCGTAGCGGTGGTGGCTGGGCAACGTTGCGATTCTTCTGTTGCATGAATTGGCACCCGGTTGCAGTGTTCGTTTAGTCCGCTTCAGCCACAATTTAGATACATTGCGTACGGTAGCCTAGGGGTCCTGCTTGTGTCACTGGCCATAGGCCAGTTGAAGGTTTGTCCGAACAGCCTAGTTGTGGCTTTCCAACTGCCAGCCAAAGTGGTAATGAGCATTACTGTAGATTTTGTTTGCCCTCCCACGGACATATTTTTCTTTTCATGCTCTGCCGTAGGGCGAATTGTCGACAAAAACTCAAAATTGCCGACTGAAACTGGCGTCGGCAAATGATACCGGTTATTGGTAAATTAATGGATGCTTCATCCCCAGACAACGTTAATTTTGAGGGAAGGCAAAGCAAATCTACGGTATACGATTAACACTGCAAGACAACATACAGGCTGCTGCTGATGCTCCTATGATCCTTCGACAGGGATGGTATTGGTGTGGATCAAAAACTGTTCAAAAACTGCACCATAGTTCTGGCTATGCATGGTCGCTGGAATTGAGCATGCCCATCCCCTACCAACCCCACGCGGCCGAGCGTTCAGCAGGGCCCAGCGGGTATGCACCGTTATCAACTGTTTATTTTAAGGTGCTTCATCTGTGAAATTTTGTGAAATTTTTTCCGTCCAGCGGGACATCACAATATCACATGTGATGCTAAGTCATGGTTGATGGGAGCTGAAGCTGCAATTCAGCCTCACCAGCGTGGCTGTTTGTAATGGATATTTCAGCTACATCACGGCCGAGGGGCTTAGTACCGCAATCCCTGCTGTTTGGGCCACCGGCGGCGTGCAGGTCAAGTTTTGGCCCCCATTGACCGAGTGGTGGCCGACCCGCCGCCTTGCAAAGGTGGGTAGTGAATTGTTTTCAGTCCAGCTGAGCATCATATTTGATGCATGGGACAGGTGCCCGCAAACAGTCAATGACGTTACACCTCTGGGCCCTGCTCAAAAAGGAGCGGCCGCGCGGGCACCTACCTAAAGGGTTGAGGGGAAAGAACGAAACAAACACAAGGGGGCAGGGGGGGGAAGGAGATAAAGCCCGCAAACAGTTGTGACCACTAATTAATCTACGATAGCGAGCGGGGAACAGCAACTCCCATCGGCAAGCAACCAACACGCTTAAGCCTAGCTGGGCGTTGTAGCTGGAATTGAGCTGTCTCTTCTCCTACCATCACAGTCCCATGTGGCCAATAATTAAGCAGGGCACAACGGGTACTGATATGCTCCATCCTAGATATGTCAATAAGGTTACACCATCCTAGATATGTGAAAATGTCTTCATAAACCATGCAGCCCCAAACCATTTGGCCACATTCGAGGTTACAGACTAAGGATCTGGACGGGCTGGCGTTTCTTCAGACTTACTTTACTTTTAGGGGCGATTTTGTTCTCCTCTTTTTCCCGTCTGTCTATTCCTTTCCCCTCTGGCCGTTTGTTTACTTCCTTCTGACCAGACAGTCGGGCACCCTGCAGCTATGGTCGAGCAATTTTAGCATGGCCCAAAGTTATTATGTCATGGGCAGACTACTGTGGCCCTAGAGATCGGAAAATGAAACTCTGCTGGAGTTTGCTGAGTAACAAATTGTGCCTGAACCCTCACTAAAAATTTCCCTAGATTACGGTATCCCCGGCCAGAACTCACAAGTTCAGCATGACACACGCTACTGTCAACGGTGCTGGCTGAGGGACTCGGCGAGCATGTGGAGGATGCACTGCATCATGTACCAGGACAGGCATGGGTCGATAACGTTACACCTCTGGGCCCTGCTAATATAAAGCTCGGCCACGTCGGGAAACAAAAAGCCGGCTAGGAAAGTCAAGGGAGAGGGCACAAGAGGAAAGAAAGGAAATCAAGTTCACCAGGCATGGGCAGGCATGGGTGGGAGGCTCTGGATTTTGTTGATGACTGAATTCTGAATGACAGAATTTGTTGAGGGCTGATTTGTTGTCAATATTTTGCCTCCTTGGGGACTGGCTCTTTCCCTTTTTGTCTCTCTCTTCCTTTATCTCTTCTTTGCAGCTGTTCTTGCAGAGGGCTTAACGCATCAGGGACGGGCATCATTCAGTCCACCTTTCCTTTTTCTGGAGGGGGTATTTTTATTTGTCCTTTGTGCTCTTCTCTGTCTTTCCTCTCGCCTGAGTTCCATTCCTTCTTCCTCCCAACGAGACAGTAGGCCGAGCCTTTTTGAGCAAGGCCCAAGGGTGTACCGTCATTGACAAGTTGAGCATGGGCTGAGTAATTCGGATCTTAGCGGAGTTGAAGCATGTTCCATGCTGCTTTCCTGTTCATGTATGTATTCAGGGAACCCGGTACAGACGTACATTACCGTATATGGTAAAATGATGCGGTACGGGCACGGGTGTGATACGAACAACAGGGCCAATGACGTTACGCCTCTAGGCCCTGCTCAAATAAGGCTCGGCCGCGTGGGCGCCTAACTGAAGAGTTGGGAGGAAAGATGGAAAGAAACACAGAGGGGGGCAGGACAAAAGAAAGTGGGGAAAAGTGAGAAAAAGTGAAGGGACAAAACAAAAGGCTGAAAAACAGGGCAGTATGGTTGGGCTTGGTGGTCGACAGGGTGTGACTCTGGTAAACCGTTGTGGGCTGTTATGCAAATGACATGGTGAGGTGCGGTGAACCGTACAGGATTTGGGCCCAAACGGCCGACCCATGCATGTAGCCCTGGATGGCTGGATGCATTCTATGCACATTGCACAACTGACAGCTGGAGGCGGTGGCAGAATGAGTGTTGTCCGTGTAAATTGAGACAAGGCTACTGCACAAGACCGAATTAGGTCAAAAGGGCATGGACCCGCCCCACCTAGGCACGCGCCACAAACATGGCCTCTCCATCAACAGCTGCAAACGCCTCCACCAAAGTTGAAATAAAAACAACATCTGAGCTGTAGAAGGAGATGCAAATCAGACCCAAAGCAAGAGCTGCCTGGTCGCCATGACTTAGGGTTAACGACTGAACGGCTTTCGTTCTTTTAGTGGGGGTATGGTACCCCAGGGCCCCAGGGGTGCGTGGCAACTGCCGGCAACCCCAAAAGCACTGCCCGCACACCAGCAGCCAATCTACACACAGGCTCTCTCATCAGAAAGGTTCAAATCAGGCCACGGGCCATGGAGCAGACGCGGTGATACCCTCACCCGCCCTCTCTATCGTCCAGTTCAAACCCTGGTACGATCGACCGCCCCAACTCTGAGATTCTCAGTAACCCTGCAAGTGTGATAGGTCGTGTGTCAAAGTGTGATGTGTAGCCAGACGGCGCAGTCACTTCGTACAGACAAGCTTTCCCAGTTGGCTAGTTATTTGATTCGTTTTCTTCGCCTCTGATCGCCGCCATGGATATTCCGCATCTATGTGCCGTGCTGCAAGGCAGCATGTCAACGGAGCAGGGTCGGAGATCGGCCGCGGAAGAGATGCTGAAGCAGGCAAGCGAGAGCTTTTACTCCCCCTGTCCCCCCGCCAGAAAAATGACCCCAGCCGTGCCCAGAGGTGCCTCATTTGAATTCTGCGAGGCCTATACCAGGGAGATCGGTAGCGGCATGGGCAGATTAGTTTGCTGGCCGCAGAAGCAGCCCGCAGATCCGAATCCCTCTTAATTTTACCGCGCCTGTGCATCTCGTCCCGCTTACCACGACGTCCCCCTTAAATAATAGATAGCATGCAGCCCTCAGTGAGGTATGCATACAAGGAGCAGCGGGTATGATACTCACAGCACAACCGCCCCCTGGCCATGCCAGCACGCCCTCAATACCGACATGTTTGAGCTGCGCAGCTCTGAAGTGCCAATGGCGCATCTAGCGCTAGTTATGCCAATGGCGCTGCATAGCCCTGAAGTACAAGCAATAGCTCCATGCGAGGCCTGACACACCAGCACTCCATGCAAGGCCTCAATACCAAACTCCATGCGGGGTCCACCCCACCAGTGTTGCATGACCCTGCATTTCTGGCAGCGCATCTGGTGCCGGATTTACCACTGGCGCTGCAGAAACCCTACTCTTTCACTGTAGGTGACACTCCATGCGAGGCTGCCTCCACCAGTGGTGCATGGCCCTGCTGTGCCCGTGGCGCACCTACCCCATGACCCTGAAACGCTTGCATAAGGGGACACTCCATGCAAGGCTGCCCCCACCAGTGGTGCATGGCCCTGCTGTGCCTGTGGTGCATCTTTCGCATGACCCTGAAACGCTTGCATTAGGGAGCTCTCCATGCACGGCTGCCTCCACCAGTGGTGCATGGCCCTGCTGTGCCCGTGGCGCACCTACCCCATGACCCTGAAACGCTTGCATTAGGGCACACTCCATGCAAGGCTGCCCCCACCAGTGGTGCATGGCCCTGCTGTGCCTGCTGTGCATCTTTCGCATGACCCTGAAACGCTTGCATTAGGGAGCTCTCCATGCACGGCTGCCTCCACCAGTGGTGCATGGCCCTGCTGTGCCCGTGGCGCACCTACCCCATGACCCTGAAACGCTTGCATTAGGGCACACTCCATGCAAGGCTGCCCCCACCAGTGGTGCATGGCCCTGCTGTGCCTGCTGTGCATCTTTCGCATGACCCTGAAACGCTTGCATTAGGGAGCTCTCCATGCATGGCTGCCTCCATAAGTGGTGCATGGCCCTGCTGTGCCCGTGGCGCACCTACCCCATGACCCTGAAACGCTTGCATTAGGGCACACTCCATGCGAGGCCTACCCCGCCATGGTGGGAAAACAAATTGCACGACCCTGAAACTCAGTCGATGGATAGCACTCCAATGAGGCCTACCCCACTGCCGTTCCAGGACCCCTCGGCTGCAGGCTAGCAGGTGGCTGAATCGTAACCGACAAGCTGAATCGTAGCCGACGTGCGCTCAAACAAAAATGATGTGATTTGCAGGGCGAGACCGCCAAGGGACAGGTAGTGAACCTATTGATGGTGGCGGCTGAGGCCTCAGTGGACGCTGCTGTCAGGTGAGCACTGGGCATGCCACACGACTGTAGGACATGGATGCATGCGTGCATGGGGCACTTGCATGGCCATGCAGCCATAGTGCTTGGGGCACTTGCATGGCGCACTTGCATGGGCATGCAAGCATAGTGGCAGCTGAGGCCTCAGTTGAAGCAGCTGTCAGGTGAGTGTTAGAATGGTCTTGAAACCGTACCGCATGGATGCATGCTTGCATGGGGCGCTTGCATGGGGCACTTGCATGGCCATGCAGCCATAGTGTGTGGGGCATTTGCATGGGGTACTTGCATGGGCATGCAACCATTGTGGCAGCTGAGGCCTCAGTTGACGCAGCGCTCAGGTGAGTCTTGGCCCGGCCATGCGACCGCATGATGCGAATGCATGCTTGCATGGGGTGCTTGCACGGGGCATTAGCATGGCCGTGCAACCATAGTGCATGGGGCACTGGCATGGCGCACTTGCATGGCCATGCCACCAGGTTGTGAATCTTCTGATGGTTGCAGCTGAGGCTTCAGTGGAGGCAGCTGTTAGGTGAGCACATGCAACCATAGTGCAAGGATGCATGCTTCATAGGGAACTTGTCTGACCGCGGACGCAACTGTCAAGTGAGTGCTTGCATGGGAAATCTCATGGGGCTCTTGCATGGGGCACTTGCATGACGTACTTGAAAAGGGCTCTTGTTTGGTGTGCTTGTATGGGGCACTTGCATGGGGCTCTTGTATGGGGCACTTGCATGCGGCACTTGCATGGTGTACTTGTATGGGGCACTTGCATAGGGCACTTGCATGGGGCACTTGCATGGGGCACTTGCATGGTGTACTTGTATGGGGCACTTGCATAGGGCACTTGCATGGGTTACTTGTATGGGTTACTTGCATGGCCATGGGACCACAGTGTATGGAAGCACGCATGGGGCAATTGCGTGGGGCACATGCATGGGGCAGTTGCATGGCTGTGGAGCCGGAGTGCACTAACACAACTCTGGCCTACGCCCTCGTTTGCGTCCTGCCCACTCCCGCTTCCACCCCGCTCACCCCTTCGTCCGTCCTGCCCTCTCTCCTCGCAGGCAGGTGGCCGCCATTTCCTTCAAGAACCTGGTCAAAAGGAACTGGGAGGCCTCTGAAGGTGAGGAGATGGCAGGCCAATCGGTCTGCCCCCAAGCAGGCCCTTTTAGTATGCTTGAGAGCAAGCCTGCCGCACCTGCATGTTGTGCTAGGTTCTCAGCCCTATGGTGGTAGGGCCAACGGCCCTGTCTACATCCAGTATCTATGATGCAAGCAGGGCATGGCTACGGAGCTACAGTACTAGGGCTTAGAACCTTAAATGTTGCTGCTTGATGAGTGTCAGCCAGGGGAGGCGAGCAGCATGTGTGTCATTGCCGGCTCTGACAGGGTGCAGGGTTGGAGGTCTCTGGTGGGGGCATGGCGACATATGTGTGGGGGGCATGGCGACATATTTGAATTATAGTCTATTTGAATGATATGTCTGGTCCTAGTTCCTGCTGCGCAAAGGGCGCAGGGCTAAGGATTAGGATTTGAATACAACATTTGGTATGCTTGAGCCTGGTTCCTGCTGCCGCAGAAGGTGTAGGGCTAAGGATTTGAAGTTGAAGTTGAATTCGAGGTCTTGTGTGTCTGAGATAGGGTTCCTACTTTCTGCTGCTGCAGAGGGTGCATACGTCATCCCGGCGGACGAGCAGCAGGTGGTGCGGGAGAATCTGCTGGAGAGCCTGATCAGGTAAGGGGGAGGGGGAGGGGGAGGGGGAGGCGGTGCAGGTTTGGGGTCAAATAATTGACATGATGTAGGGGGGTACAAAAATGGAGCAGCAGGTGGTGCGGGAGAATCTGCTGGAGAGCCTGATCAGGTAAGGGGGAGGAGGGATGTTGGTGCAGGTTTGGGGCAAGGAAATGTAATTTGAGTAGGATTTTGAGGGATGGAGGAGAAGGGAGGAGCAGGTGGTGCGGGATAAGTTGGTTGGGGAGCCTGATCAGGTGAGGGGGAGGAGGAAGTTGGTGCTGGTTTGGGGTAAAATAATGGCATCTTGGAAAACATGTTGCAGCAGATGGTGCGGGGAATGGGGTTGGGGAGACTGATCAAGTGAAGAGGTGAGCAGATGATGGTGCAGATTTAGGGTGAAGGAATGCAGTGGGGGAGGGATGTTCGGGTGAAACAAGGGAACAGCAGGTGGTTTGGGATAATTGTTTTGGGGGGCCTGATCAAGTGAGAAGATGGAGCATGCGGTGGGCACTGAAACAGAAGGGGGGGGGGCCGGGGGGATGGCAAGAGAAAGAGCAGGGGGAGCTGGTGGCGAGAGGGGAGAGGAGTTATATGAAGAAAGAGGCAGGGGGGGGCTGGGGGGGTAAGCAAGAGAGCGAGCAGGGGGGCTGGTGGTGAGGGGTGAGAGAGTAGTTACCAAGAAAGAGCAGGGGGGAGGGTAATTCTGCTGGAGAGGCTGATTTCCTTGTGCAAGACCCTTCTTGTGTGTGTGTGTGCCTGAGTGTCTGTTGTGTGCGCCTGTGTTGTGTAGGGCCTTTTTGAATGTGTGTGTGCCTGAGTGTCTGTTGTGTGCGCCTGTGTTGTGTAGGGCTTTTGTGGGTGTGTGTGCCTGAGTGTCTATTGTATGTGCCTGTGTTGTGTAGGGCCCCACACATGGTGCAGCTGCAGCTGGGCGAGGTGTTCAAGACCATCGTGTATGCCGACTTCCCCGAGAATTGGCCAACGCTGCCGCAGGCCATCCTCCCCAACCTAGTTTCAACGGTGAGGACTGAGCAGGGAAAAGGGGGGGAGGGGGGCAAAGGGGGGAAGGGTACACCCTTCAACACCCTTCCACACCCTTTCACACTTGATCCTGCCCCCTGAAGGAGGAGTCACGCCTGCTTGGCGGTCTCCTCTTGCTGTCTATCCTGCCTGCCCTGCCCTCTCCTCCTCCTTCCACACATTTCCACACATTTCCATACCCTTCCACGCTTGATCCTGCCCCTGCAGGACAAGTGGTGCGTGCAAGGCGGACTCTCTTTGCTTTTTATTCTGCCTGCCCTGCCCTCTCCTCCCCATCCGCACCCTTTCACACATTTCCACACTCTTTCACACTTGACCCTGCTCCCGTAGGAGGAGATGCGTATGCAAGACAGGCTCTACTCTCTGCATAGCCTGTCTGCCCTGCCCTTTCCCCCCTTTCCACACCCTGTCACACCTTTCCACAACTTGTCACACCATTCCACACCCTTTCACACTGGATCTGTAGGAGGACTCGCGCGTGCAAGGCGGGCTCTAATGCTCTAATGCTCTTATGCTCGCTGAGCATAATGCCTTCCCTACCCCCTCCTCCCTTTCCACACCCTGTCACACCCTTCTGCACTTGATCTGTAGGAGGAGTCGCGCGTGCAAGGCGGGCTCTAATGCTCTAATGCTCTTATGCTCGCTGAGCATACTGCCTTTCCTACCCCCTCCTCCCTTTCCACACCCTTCCACTCTTGATCCTGCCCCCGCAGGAGGAGTCGCGCGTGCAAGGCGGGCTCTACTCGCTGAGCATACTGCCTTTCCTACCCTCTCCTCCCTTTCCACACCCTGTTACACCATTCTACGCTTGATCTGTAGGAGGAGTCCGTCGTGCAAGGCGGGCTCTACTTGCTGAGCATAATGCCTTCCCTACCCCCTCCTCCCTTTCCACACCCTTCCACGCCCTTCCACTCTTGATCCTGCCCCCGCAGGAGGAGTCGCGCGTGCAAGGCGGGCTCTACTCGCTGCGTATCCTGGCCCGCAAGTACGAGTTCCGCGACGAGGAGGAGCGCGCCCCCATGGAACCAGTCATCACCCAGGTGGGGTTCAGGCTATATGGTTCAGGGTTCATGATTTATTATGTTCCGCGACGAGGAGGAGTCTGGGGTTGAGGAATAAGTGTTTACAGTTCAGGGTTTAGCTGCTACGCGATGAGGAGGAGCGCCCTCCCGTGGAACCAGTCATCACCCAGGTGAAGTTTAGGGTTTGGGAAGTTTCAGAAGTGACGAGGAGTGAAGGATTCAGGATTTTGTTCTACGGTCCCGGGTTGGGGTTCACGGTCATGGTTCAAGGCAAGGAGGAGGAGCGAGCTCCCTTGGAACCAGTCATCACCCAGGTGGGGTTAAGGCTATATGGTTCAGGGTTCAGGGTTCATGATTGAGGTGTTCAGCGACAAGGAGGACTTGAGGGTCCAGGAATAAGTTTTTTAAGTTCAGGGTGTAAGGTCAAGGTGTTACGCGATGAGGAGGAGTGCGCTCCCATGATGGAACCAGCGATCACGCAGGTGGGGTTCGAAGTTTACGATTCTGGGTTCAGATTTCATGATGTGGAATGTTCCGAGATGAGGAGGAGTGCGCTCCCATGATGGAACCAGCGATCACGCAGGTGGGGTTCGGGGTTTACGATTCTGGGTTCAGATTTCATGATGTGGAATGTTCCGAGATGACGAGGAGCGCGCTCCCATGGAACCAGTGATCACGCAGGTGAGCTTCAGGGGTTCCGATTCTGGGTTCAGATTTCATGATGTGGAATGTTCCGAGATGAGGAGGAGCGCGCCCCCATGGAACCAGTGATCATGCAGGTGGAATGAAGTGTTGAGGGTTGGGGGTTTGGGACTCGAGGGTTTAGGATCTAGGACACGAGGGTAGAGGGTTTAGGACTCGAGGTTCTGAGTGCAGATCGGCCATGAGCTTAAATATCAGGCATGGTGGTCACTGTAACAAGGTATGGAACCCAGGTATGGAGAGTTCAAAATTGTGTACAGCAGCCCCCCGCTGAGGGGGGTTCGGGTCAGGCCCGCTAAGCGGGGGTCGGCTCAGGCGGGTGCACCTCCGCAGGGCACTGCTGGCCTAGTTAAGAGTTTAGGGTTTAGGTTGCACATTCGCAGGGCACTGCTGGCCTACTTAAGAGTTTAGGGTTTAGGGTTTAGGTTGCACCTTCGCAGGACACTGCTGTCACAGTGTAGGGTTTAGGGTTTAGGTTGCACTTTCGCAGGGCACTGCTGGCCTCATTTGGTGGCCATGGTTTGGGGGTCACCGGATTTTGCCCGGACGGAATATGTCACAAACAATTGCATTGCGAAAACTCGTTTTCTTGCGACCGATTCTGCCCAGGCGAAATCCCGCGACCCGCTGGGCCTGCAGTGTGCCCGGCGAAAGTGCTCCTCACCTGAGCCAGCAATTCATACACCGGTATTAAAACACAGTCGTTAAATGGCGCTGTCTTTACCGACGACGACGCGAGTGCGGCGACGAGCATCCCGTGACCCTAGTTTAGGGTTTACACCCCTGTTTGGAGGCCCCCTCATTCCATGATCTGTTGTGTGTTTAGCTGTTGCTTGTTTCTGCGTAGGTCTTTCTCATGTTGTTGCACATCCTGCAACAGATGATAGCCAGTACAACTACATCCAACTGATGTTGCTGTTGTTGCTACTGCTGTTGTTGCTGTTGCTGTTCCTGTTTTTGTTGATATTGCCATAGTTTTGATGTTGCTGCTGTTGCTTATTGCTGCGTAGGCCTTCCCGGTGTTGTTGCACATCTTGCAGCAAATGATGGCCAGTACATCCAACTGAAATTACTGCTGTTGTTGCCGTAGCTGTTGTCGCTATTGCTGGTGTTGCTATTGCTGTTGTTGCAACTTGTGTATTTCTTGTTGTTGTTGCTTCTTGCTGCGTAGGCTTTTCCAGTGTTGCTACACATCATGCAGCAAATGATGGCCAGCTCATCCACATCCAATCAGGTCGCAGAGTTCATCAAGCTGGTAAGAATCCGGAACCCTAAAACCTGAACCCTGGACCCTGAACCCTGGACCCCAAGTCCTGAATCCCGAGCTTTGAACTCCGGGTCTTGGACTCTGAACTGTGAACATGCAACTCGTAACCTTTCATCCTAGTGGGAAACCCTGAAACCTGAAACCTGAAGGCTGGTGAGATACCCTAAATCCTGTTTACTTCTGGAGAAAACGTACATCATAAACCCTAGATACGCACCCTCAGCCTCAAACCTCCGCAAACCTTTTGGAGGGACGAGGGGAGGAGGGGGGTGGAAGATCTTGAACACCTGGAGACAGTCAGGGGCAGGGCTTATAGGGCTAGAAGTTGGGGTTTAGGGTATCTTAACAGCCTTCAGGGCTTGTAGGGCTACACGTTGGGGTTTATGGGGGTCTGGGCTTCAGGGTTGCAGGTGCCAGGTCCAGGGTCCAGAGTGTGAGGAGGTCGTGGCGCAGAAGGGGCGAACAGGGGGCGTGGCGTGGCGAGGGGCGTGGTGGGACACGCCGTCTTTTACCTTTGTATCATGGTTAAGGGTTCCTTCCCATCGTGTGGGGTTGTCCCCATGGTTTAGGGTTGTCACCAGGGTTAAGGATTTAGGGTTGTCACCAAGGGTAAAGGCTTACCGCTTGCAAGTTAGGGTTTGGGGTTCAAGGTCAGTGTGGGTGTTCCGGATTTAGGACTTAGCGATGTCACCAGCCCACCCCCCCTAATCTTCATCCCACAGCCTCAACCCTCTACACTAACCCTCGACCCTCAACCCAGACTTTAAAGATGGTCTAGTCTGGAACATACTCGGAGATCTCTCTACCCTGCCTACCCGCACGCTCTCGCCTCCCCACCCTGAACCTACGGCCTACAACCTTAACCCTATGGCCTAACCCCGAACCCAGATTTTCAAGATGGTCTTTTCCAACACGTTGATGGCGATCCCTCCCCCCTGCCCATCCGCCCGCCCTCGCCCCCCCTTAACCCGAACCTGAAGTTTAAAACCTGAACCCTATTGCTTAAACCTGAATCCATATTTATAAGACGGTCTGGTCCAACACGTACATGGAGATCCATCCCTCTGCCCGCCCGCCCGCTCTTGCCCCCCCCCCACCCCGAACCTACAACAAACCTAAACCCTAAACCCATATTTTCCTCCCACCTCATGACCTTCATCCTACAACACAAATTCCTAACCCTCACCCCTTCAACCCTCACCCTTAAACCCTCAACCCTTGACCCTAAATCCAGATTTTCAAGATCTTCTGGTCCAGCACGTACATGGAGATCCCGACGGTGCTGCTTCAGCCGGAGCAGTTTGTGGGCTGGATCCAGTGCCTTCACGCCTTCATAACTCGACAGATGCCGCAGGTGAGGGCGGGGTTGAAGGGAAGCTTGTGGGCTAAGCGTATTCACCACCCGGCAGATGTCTGGGGTGACACCAATAGTTGCAGGGTTAGTAGCATTGTAGTCCTATACCGGTCCTATTTGTGGGCTGGATCCGGTGCCTACATGCAATCACCACCCAGCAGATGCCACTGGTGAGGGTTTAGGGTGTCCCTTTCGCTTACATTGTGTAGGGTTTAGGGTGAAGTTCTTAGGGTGAAGCGCTCGGGGTTGAGGCTTACGTTCTCAGGGTCTGATGATAAACCTGGAGCAGCTTGTGGCCCGGATCCCGTGCATTCACGCAAACATCACCTGGCGCATGCCTAAAACTTCACATTCAGGTTTTAAAATTAAGGGTTTAATGAGGGCTTTAGGTGCGCCTGCATCCTCAAACCCTCATTATTGAAATCAAGGGTTTAATTACTGACTTAAATGGGGGTCTTAGGTGTCCCTGCATCCTCAAACCTTATATTGAATTAATATAAATGTGACGTGCTCGCAGTTTGAGGCGACGGCCGACCCTACGCAGTCCTCTTGGTGGAAGGCCAAGAAGTGGGCGCTGCACATCTCGTACCGCATGTTCAGGTAAGCAGTACACAGCTACACGTGTTGTACAGCTTGTTCAGGTAAGCAGTACATGTATCATACATGTATACAGCATGTTCAGGTAAGCATTGCACCATCCTGCATGGCCTGGTCTGGTAAGCAGGACAGCTTGATCATCACATTCTACAGCAAGCACTGCACATCCCGTACTGAATGTTCAGGTAAGCACTGTACCTCTTGTAAGCACTACACATCTGTACTGAATGTTCAGGTAAGCACTGTACCTCTTGTAAGCACTACACATCATGTACTGAATGTACAGGTAAGCACTGTACCTCTTGTAAGCACTACACGCCATATACTGAATGTACAGGTAAGCACTGTACCTCTTGGAACCCATGACCGGTTGAGCACTTCACATTTCGAGCCGCATATTTAAGAAGCAGCACGGCCCGTATGCTCAGGGGTTCATGGTTTACAAAGGTTCAGGGTTCAGGGCTGAGGGTCAGGGTCTGAGTAGCAAAGCCATTATAGGCTTCATGAGCTAGCTCTTGCACCTTTGGTTAGATTTGCCCGGCCCTTTCGAAAATGGCGTATGGGTGGCTGCATGAACATGACAGCAGCACGCTAGCTCCGCTGCGAAGGCGGTAATCTCAGTCTAAGAGGGGTTTGTGTGAATGTGTGTATCCTTCCCTACTTTCAGACTGTGTGTTGTGTTTTCGTGTCCCCTCCTTTCCCCCTTTCAGACTGTGTGTTGTGTTTTCGTGTCCCCTCCTTTCCCCCTTTCAGACTGTGTGTTGTGTTTTCGTGTCCCCTCCTTTCCCCCTTTCAGACTGTGTGTTGTGTTTTCGTGTCCCCTCCTTCCCCCCTATCAGACTGTGTGTTGTGTTTTCGTGTCCCCTCCTTTCCCCCTTTCAGACTGTGTGTTGTGTTTTCGTGTCCCCTCCTTTCCCTCTATCAGACTGTGTGTTGTGTTTTCGTGTCCCCTCCTTCCCCCCTATCAGGCTGTGTGTTGTGTTTTCGTGTCCCCTCCTTCCCCCCTATCAGACTGTGTGTTGTGTTTTCGTGTCCCCTCCTTTCCCCCTTTTAGTTTTGTGTTTTGTTTTTCCGTGTCCCCTCTTTACCCCCTTTCAGCTCTTTTTTCTTTCTTCCGTGTCCCCTCTTTCTGCCTATTTGTTATTTTTTCGTCCTTTCATCCGCCCTTTCAGCCTGTGTGATTTTTGCGTGTCCCTGCCTTCCCCTCTCTCAGTCGGTACAGCGTCAGCAAGCACTGCAAGGACGGCAACGACAAGGCATTCAGCATCATGTACCAGGTATGTGTTTGTGTGCATGAGTGTGTGTTTGTGCATGTAGACAAAAACAGAGTCGTTTTGTAGTTTAGTCAGACGAACCCCAAGCCACGCTAAGCCACCAGAGTTTCAAGCCTTCACAGTTCACACCCAAGCCTTCACAGTTCACACCCGTACTGGCCCAGCAGGCCATATACTGCGCCTGCCTAAGGGCTTGTTGAGGAAGCTCCGTGTCAGCTACCATCTCTGTGGTAGGGATGTAGTAAAACTTGACCTCCAGTCAGTCAGTCAGCACGCTCCCTGGCATAGGGATGCTGTACATCTGTGTGCTTGGAGCGTCCTCAGCCGTGATCGAGTTGCACATCAACTTGAGGTGGCCGAGTTGATACCCAAGACCTGAACTGTTGCCGCCTCTGCAGCCAGTCCCAGTTCGGGCAGCGGCTCTCAGATCCACATTATGTACATCATGTTAGCCCAGCCCTAGTACCATAGATCCGTAGCCATGCACTTCTTGCGTTATAGATACTGGAAGTAGACAGGCCTACGGCTCTGTCTTCACTTGAGGGAAACTTGCTGCATTCCTGCTTCCTGCTTGCGCGAAACAGTCTCACACATCGCCTCCCGGACCGCCGCCGCCGCCGCCAAATGCTCAGCAGACAGGTCACATTCCTCAAGCAACTGTTGAATATCCTCACTGGGTCACTGCTCAAAGGACGTCAAACCTGTTGTTGTGAGCATCAAGATGGTACCGCTCCATCTGCTTCTGAGCTGCATTCAGCTGCCTGCAAAACGCAATTGACGGGTTGAGAAGTGGGCTGCGGAAATAGCACTGGGATCTGTCAAAGCTTTGGTCAACAGAGCAAGACCAGGACGTAACATCGGAGGAAAAGCCAAACCTTGAGTCGTGTAAGGAAACGTCCTATGTCTTGAAAGTTGAAACGCCTATGCCCTTCAAGATCGCTGCACCATAGTACCATACTCACTGTCGGGTTCGGTCGAGGTCCCTCTTCAGAAGCCCATTATCGCTTTTTGTTACGCCCAGCTCACCCTGCATGCATGGCAGCAATTGTACGACATTGCGAGAGGGCAAAGTGCTATTTCATACTTAATTGCTCATACCTGTAAATCGGCAAGCTTTGATTTCGTTAACACGAGCTGATCGAAAGCCTCCTGGAGCTGTGCGCGGGCGGTCTGCAGCTCTGATTCCGTGGCTCGCGGATCGCACCTGTGAATTAGGGCAACGTGGCTGGTGAGTTTTCGTTCAAATCAAGGGTGGGACGCAACACTCACGTGAACGGTGCAACCGGAAAGATGTTGTTGTTGCTAGTGCCAGGTACCACACTATGTTAAAGAAGAACACGCCCGACGTTTGTGTTCCTGTCTTGCTTCCAGTGTGGTCTGTAAGAGAGGTTCAAACATGCAAGGCACGAGCCTCCACCCACATGGTGCGGTCCTGAAACGTGGCTGCCTCATGGCACTTGCTGGTATCACGTTGCAAGTCGTCAGCAGCAATGGTCTGCAGCTCTCGCGTTTGGTTCAGTTCCTCCTGTTCAGAGGGGGAATCAGAATGGAGAGCTGACTCGACAGAAACATGCGCCATACCTGCTCGCACAAAAGGATCTCTGCCTACGTTAAGGCATTTATAATCCTGATTCATTTTCCAGCTTCCCTGGCCAGCTCATTCAAGCGCATGCTCAGGGAAACAATGACCGCGTCAGAGAATACAACAATTGGTCATTGGCAGAGGGTCGTGGCCAGACAGAGTCTCTGCACTGTATAATACCCTACCTTTACACTTTCACCTGTCACACTGTCCTCCAGTTCGTTGCACTGCAACAGCAGAGCTGGATCATGCCTGAGCTCCTCTGCGTGCAAGAGTTGTCTCCTAATGAGAAATTATCATCACATGTCCCAAATGTACTGATAGGCCTAGTGAGTGGGCACATTTTTACGCCCCTGGCAACCCAGGGCAAAGTTCCATACTATTCACACGCTGCTGATCCCTCTGATCGGGCAAGCTTACCTGATGCTTCATGCCGTTTGTTTTGCTGGCGTTTGAATAGTTTGACAACACGTATCAGCAGCCAGCCAGCACCAGCTGATATCAAATGTGAAGCTGCCGCTTTAATAGGAAAGTCGTTGCCTCGTCTCGACCCCCCACATCTGTTTTCGCGGACATTATCCAATGGCCTGGTCGGCTCGGGCTGATCGCTCTGAATGCTCCTGTCACCACCATCATAAGTTGACATAGAGCTACGCCACGTGGACTTGCCTTCTCAAACAATATAAATATCTTCGTCGTGTCAAGGACGTTGCATTTGGAAATCGCACTTGAAAATGGGCCTGCCAAGCCAGCCCATGCGGGCATGCGTGAGGTTTCGATCCACGACTGCGACTGTCGCACATATGCGCGCACGGCGATATACCTGAAGTGCCGATTTTAGCATGAGGTCCTTGTTTTGCTTCCTCGTCGTTTTGTCATACCTCTCAAATAGCCAATCTTAGCTAAGGACTGTGCCCAGTCTACGTTGGGTTCGCGGCACCTGGTTTCATTGACGAGTAGCGATATATTCTGGATAGCTTGTGAATGTATCGCGGAGGGAAGATTAAGCTATACCACAGGAAACACTATCAGACTTCCGCACAAACTGAACATGGCTGACTTGCCGTACACCAGCAACAGTTCACATTTTCGACTGTGTTCGTCTGTGTGTTCCTCAGCGCAACTGCATGACGGCATTTCCACCCACCCACCATACATCAGTGAGTGGGCTGCAAAGAAAAACTGAAATCTGTCCTCCCTCTCCCTCCCATCCTCCGTCCCTCCCTCCCGCTTCCCGCTTCAGCGAGACTGTATGACCACGTTCCTGGACGCTCACATGCAGCTGCTCAGCTCCGTGACCGCTGGTGCCTACCTCAGCCCGCGAGCCCTGAACCTCGTGTTCCAGGTACATGACAAAGGGGATGAGGCTTAGGGTTTAGGGGCGACGCTGAGGAAAAAAGGGGGGGCTTAGGGCTTGGGGCTACGTGCTTTACATCAGGGTTTTAATCTGTTTAACCCTCAACAAGTACCTTCAAACTTGTGTTCCAGGTATATGACCTAGGGCATGAGGCTTAGGGCTTGAGGCAGAGGGGTAGATAATAGGGTTCGCATTTCCTGACTCATGCTGTGGAGGTGAATCAAACTTATGCACCCGGCCTTCTGCACTGGGACGGCATCCTGCTCTACGTGGCCTCTAACCCTTCTCCCCCTGCCTGCCCCTCCTCATCCTCCCACCTTGCTCCATGTCCACAGTACCTGATCCATACTGTGGAGGTGAAGCAGACGTACGCCCACACGGCCTCCAGCACTGGGACAAAATCCTGTTCAACGTGCCCCTAACTGCTCATCCTCCTGCCTTCCCCTTCTGCCCGCAGTTCCTGACCCATGCCGTTGAGGTGAAGCAGACGTACGCCCACGGCAAGCAGCACTGGGATGGCATCCTGGTCAATGTTGCCTTTCCGCTCCTCTGCTTCAACGACGAGGATGCGCAGCTGTGGCAGGAGGACCCACATGAGTACATCCGCAAGGTAGGTGTGCTGTGGTTGCTATTGTAGTGTGACACATCACACATGTGATGTGTAAGAGTGATGGGCAGCTGTGGCAGGAGGACCCACATGAGTACATCCGCAAGGTAGGTGTGCTGTGGTTGCTATTGTAGTGTGACACATCACACATGTGATGTGTAAGAGTGATGGGCAGCTGTGGCAGGAGGACCCACATGAGTACATCTGCAAGGTAGATGTGCTGTGGGTGCTATTGTAGTGTGACACATCACACATGTGATGTGTAAGAGTGATGGGCAGCTGTGGCAGGAGGACCCACATGAGTACATCCGCAAGGTAGGTGTGCTGTGGTTGCTATTGTAGTGTGACACATCACACATGTGATGTGTAAGAGTGATGGGCAGCTGTGGCAGGAGGACCCACATGAGTACATCCGCAAGGTAGGTGTGCTGTGGGTGCTATTGTAGTGTGACACATCACACATGTGATGTGTAAGAGTGATGGGCAGCTGTGGCAGGAGGACCCACATGAGTACATCCGCAAGGTAGGTGTGCTGTGGGTGCTATTGTAGTGTGACACATCACACATGTGATGTGTAAGAGTGATGGGCAGCTGTGGCAGGAGAACCCGCATGAGTACATCCGAAATGTAGGTCTGATGCAAGTGTGACTTGTGTGTTGGAGGGTTGGTAGACTGGGCTCGGAGCATGAAGCGTGGAGCAAAACCCTAAACTCCAACCGTCTTTCGGCCCTTACCCCACTTCCTGCTGGGCCTGTGTTACCCCAAGCCCTAACCTCCTAAACCCTTAACCCCAACCGTCTTTCAGCTGTACCCCCACATCCTGCTGGGCCTGTGTTACCCCAAATCCTTACATCCTAAACCCTAAACCCCAACCGTCTTTCGACCGTTACCCCACATCCTGCTGTGCCTGTGTTACCCCAAGCCCTAACCTCCCTAACCCTTAACTCCAAACGTCTTTCTACCGTTACCCCACATCCTGCTGGGCCTGTAGCCCCAAACCCTAACCTCCTAAACCCTTAACCCCGATACAATTTCCAGGGTTGCAATGTTCTATTGGACATTATCGCCTCAATAGCCCCCCTTCCTACTGAACCCAGACCCTTAATCCTTAACCCTTTTCCCTAGACCCTTGACCCTGAACATTTCCCCCTAGACCCTGAACCCACCCCGAACCCCGAACCCGTTACCCTAATCCTTGAACCCCGATCCCCATTCTGCAGGGATGCAACATCACCGCAGACACGTAACGCCCCGAACCCTAAGCTCCTATCCCCAAAACCCTTCACCGATCTTCCGGAAGACCGTGTGCCCTGAATGGTGAACCCCAATGCCCGGGGTTAAGAAATTACGGAGGGAATTAAAAGTCTAAATCCATTCACACTTTCTGCCCTACCTCCTAAGTCCTACAAGCCTTGAGACCGACCTCGCCTTGAGCAAGGCCCTCTCGGTGCTACACACCTCGAAGGCCCAGCCCAATGCTCGGCCAGGGCCAAGACCCGCACGACCTGTATATTGACGGTTTATTCTCGATATACGGCCCGGTTCGTTGTTTAACCTACTCTTAAAACCCAATCTGGAGGGGTACGACATAATGGAGGACATGTACAGCCCCGTTACCTACCTTCTTTTGCCTACCACCCTCCCCCAATCCCCTTAAACCCCCCAATCCCCCTAACTCTAACCCTACCCCCCCTCCAATTCCCCTAACCACCTATATGTAGGGATATGACATCTTGGAGGACATGTACAGCCCCAAGACTGCCGTCTCCAACTTTGCGCACGAGCTTTGTTCCAAAAAGAAGACACACCTGGACGCGTTTATGATGATGGTGGTGCAGGTAAGGGCAGCAGTACATCAGTACGATTGTTCAACACAATTCCTCACATTTTTTAATTCCAAGAAGGAAATGCAATCGGGCGCCGTCACGATGATGGTGGTGTAAATAGGGACAGCAGTACAGCTGTGCAGTTGTACATTAAAATCTTTTTTTTCGTGTTTTTGTTAAGCCCAAGGGAAGAGCGCACCTGGGTGCGTTCATGATGGTGGTGGTGCAGGTAGGGCGGCAGTACAGCAGTACAGTCGTGCAGCACTACATTTGTACAAATTTGTCGTCGAGAAGAGGGCATTCCTGGATTAGGTCGTGGTGCTGGTAGGGGCAGCATGACAGTTGAACATCAGGGCAGGTTTAGGCATTCTCCTGCTGCCTCCCGCCCTAAACCCTACACTACAAACCTGAAGCCTGAACCTCAAACTCTGAACCCCCAAAACTCTTAACCTGTTTTCGGACACGATTAACCTTAACCCTGAACCCTGAACCCTGAACAGCTTCTGGCCGTGTCCCGCTACTGTCCCGCCCTTACCCTTAACTAAAAACCTCGACTCTTAACCCCCAAACTCTTAACCCCAAACCCTGAACGGCTTCAGGTCCTATCCCGCTGCATCCCGCGCTCAACCCTTAACATTGAATAGCTGCAGGCCCTACCCCGCTACTGTTCTGCCCTATTCCTACGCCTCCTCCCGCTGCTGTCCCGTGTAGATTTTGAATGGCTACCAGGCCAAGCTGGCATCGGGCGAAGCCACAGGCGCCGACGCCCGCCGCATGGACGGGGCGCTGCTGGCGGTGGGCATCATGGTGGACTTGCTCAAACACAAGGTACAGTGTGAAGTGTGAACACGATGGTGGATGTGTGAACATGAGGTTGCAGTGTGAACACAATGGTGGATGTGTGAACATGAGGTTATGGGCGGGGGGCTGCTGGCGGTGGACATCATGGTGGACCTGCTCAAACACAAGGTACAGTGTGAAGTGTGAACACGATGGTGGATGTGTGAACATGAGGTTGAAGTGTGAACACGCTGGTGGATGTGTGAACATGAGGTTATGGGTGGGGGGCTGCTGGCGGTGGGCATCACGGTGGATCGGCTGAAACACAACGTACAGTTTGAAGTGTGAACTGGTGGGTGGATGTGTGAACACGAGGTTGAAGTGTGAACATGCATGGTGCTGCCCACCGCATGGACGGGCGCTGCTGGCGGAGGGCATCATGGTGGACCTGCTCAAACACAAGGTACAGTGTGAAGTGTGAACACCTGAACATATGGTTGGATGTGTGAACACGAGGTTACAGTGTAAAAAATGACCCCCCTCCCACACGTGCTCTGTACTTGTCCCCACCCTGATTCCTCCCTCTTCCCCCAACTGCAGCTGGGCCAGACCCTGCTCAACTGCGTATTGCCCTGCCCTGCTCTGATCCTCTCCCCCCCCATCCCCTCCCTCCTTCCAGCAGTCTTCCTACAAACAGCAACCGGGCCCCATGCTGCATAACTGTGTGCTACCCTGCTTCAAGTCCCCCTCTCCCCCACATACTCTGATCCTCTCCCTTCCCCCTCCTCCCATCCCCCTGGCAGTCTCCCTACAAGCAGCAGCTGGGCCCCATGCTCCTCAACTGTGTGCTACCCTGCTTCAAGTCCCCACTGGGTCATCTGAGGGCCAAGTCCGTCTGGCTGACCGGTGTCTACTCGGACACGGAGTTTCCCGAAGGGAAGGGGCAGGGCAACACCTACGGCATGCTATTGCAGCAGGTATGAGATGGGTGGAAGGAAAGGGACAGGGCCGCACCTACGGCATGCTATTGCACCAGGTATGGGATAGGTGGAAGGAAAGGGGCAGGGCTGCACCTACGGCATGCTATTACACCAGGTATGAGATGGGTGGAAGGAAAGGGACAGGGCCGCACCTACGGCATGCTATTGCAGCAGGTATGAGATGGGTAGAAGGGAAGGGACAGGGCTGCACCTCCGGCATGCTATTGCACCAGGTATGAGATGGGTGGAAGGAAAGGGGCAGGGCTGCACCTACGGCATGCTATTGCAGCAGGTATGGGATGGGTGGAAGGAGAGGGACAGGGCCGCACCTACGGAATGCTATTGCACCAGGTATGAGATGGGTGGAAGGGAAGGGGCAGGGCTGCACCTACGGCATGCTATTGCACCAGGTATGAGATGGGTGGAAGGAAAGGGGCAGGGCTGCACCTACGGCATGCTATTGCACCAGGTATGGGATGGGTGGAAGGAAAGGGACAGGGCTGCACCTACGGCATGCTATTGCAGCAGGTATGAGATGGGTGGAAGGGAAGGGGCAGGGCTGCACCTACGGCATGCTATTGCAGCAGGTATGAGATGGGTGGAAGGAAAGGGACAGGGCTGCACCTACGGCATGCTATTGCAGCAGGTATGAGATGGGTGGAAGGAAAGGGGCAGGGCTGCACCTACGGCATGCTATTGCAGCAGGTATGAGATGGAGGGAAGGAAAGGGACAGGGCAACACCTACGGCATGCTATTGCAGCAGGTATGAGATGGGTGGAAGGAAAGGGGCAGGGCTGCACCTACGGCATGCTATTGCAGCAGGTATGAGATGGGTGGAAGGAAAGGGACAGGGCTGCACCTACGGCATGCTATTGCAGCAGGTATGAGATGGGTGGAAGGAAAGGGGCAGGGCTGCACCTACGGCATGCTATTGCAGCAGGTATGGGATAGGTGGAAGGGAAGGGGCAGGGCTGCACCTACGGCATGCTATTGCACCAGGTATGAGATGGGTGGAAGGAAAGGGGCAGGGCTGCACCTACGGCATGCTATTGCACCAGGTATGAGATGGGTGGAAGGAAAGGGACAGGGCCGCACCTACGGCATGCTATTGCACCAGGTATGGGATAGGTGGAAGGAAAGGGACAGGGCTGCACCTACGGCATGCTATTACACCAGGTATGAGATGGGTGGAAGGAAAGGGACAGGGCCGCACCTACGGCATGCTATTGCAGCAGGTATGAGATGGGTAGAAGGGAAGGGACAGGGCTGCACCTCCGGCATGCTATTGCACCAGGTATGAGATGGGTGGAAGGAAAGGGACAGGGCTGCACCTACGGCATGCTATTACACCAGGTATGAGATGGGTGGAAGGAAAGGGACAGGGCCGCACCTACGGCATGCTATTGCAGCAGGTATGAGATGGGTAGAAGGGAAGGGACAGGGCTGCACCTCCGGCATGCTATTGCACCAGGTATGAGATGGGTGGAAGGAAAGGGGCAGGGCTGCACCTACGGCATGCTATTGCAGCAGGTATGGGATGGGTGGAAGGAGAGGGACAGGGCCGCACCTACGGCATGCTATTGCACCAGGTATGAGATGGGTGGAAGGGAAGGGGCAGGGCTGCACCTACGGCATGCTATTGCACCAGGTATGAGATGGGTGGAAGGAAAGGGGCAGGGCTGCACCTACGGCATGCTATTGCACCAGGTATGGGATGGGTGGAAGGAAAGGGACAGGGCTGCACCTACGGCATGCTATTGCAGCAGGTATGAGATGGGTGGAAGGGAAGGGGCAGGGCTGCACCTACGGCATGCTATTGCAGCAGGTATGAGATGGGTGGAAGGAAAGGGACAGGGCTGCACCTACGGCATGCTATTGCAGCAGGTATGAGATGGGTGGAAGGAAAGGGGCAGGGCTGCACCTACGGCATGCTATTGCAGCAGGTATGAGATGGAGGGAAGGAAAGGGACAGGGCAACACCTACGGCATGCTATTGCAGCAGGTATGAGATGGGTGGAAGGAAAGGGGCAGGGCTGCACCTACGGCATGCTATTGCAGCAGGTATGAGATGGGTGGAAGGAAAGGGACAGGGCTGCACCTCCGGCATGCTATTGCAGCAGGTATGAGATGGGTGGAAGGAAAGGGGCAAGGCTGCACCTACGGCATGCTATTGCAGCAGGTATGGGATAGGTGGAAGGGAAGGGGCAGGGCTGCACCTACGGCATGCTATTGCACCAGGTATGAGATGGGTGGAAGGAAAGGGGCAGGGCTGCACCTACGGCATGCTATTGCACCAGGTATGAGATGGGTGGAAGGAAAGGGACAGGGCAACACCTACGGCATGCTATTGCAGCAGGTATGAGATGGGTGGAAGGAAAGGGGCAGGGCTGCACCTACGGCATGCTATTGCAGCAGGTATGAGATGGGTGGAAGGAAAGGGACAGGGCTGCACCTACGGCATGCTATTGCAGCAGGTATGAGATGGGTGGAAGGAAAGGGGCAGGGCTGCACCTACGGCATGCTATTGCAGCAGGTATGGGATAGGTGGAAGGGAAGGGGCAGGGCTGCACCTACGGCATGCTATTGCACCAGGTATGAGATGGGTGGAAGGAAAGGGGCAGGGCTGCACCTACGGCATGCTATTGCACCAGGTATGAGATGGGTGGAAGGAAAGGGACAGGGCCGCACCTACGGCATGCTATTGCAGCAGGTTTGGGATGGGTGGAAGGAAAGGGACAGGGCTGCACCTACGGCATGCTATTGCACCAGGTATGAGATGGGTGGAAGGAAAGGGACAGGGCTGCACCTACGGCATGCTATTGCAGCAGGTATGGGATAGGTGGAAGGAAAGGGACAGGGCCGCACCTACGGCATGCTATTGCACCAGGTATGAGATGAGGCCAGTGCTGTGCCGATGGCTGACGGTGGCTGAATTACTGAGCTGGGTTTAATCACCGTTATTTCACAGCAAATTCAGCTACTTTTACCAGGAAAGGACCGGGAAAGGATTCTAATCATTGACACAATTTCTGAATTACGCTGCTGTTCCAGAGGACAGAGTGGGACCAAGATAAGGAAGGGTAGGGGGGAGGGGGTTGGGATTGTGAGGGGGGAGTGGCTGTGCTGGATGCCCCTGTGGCCATTCGGCGCCTCATCTACCTGGCCATAACCTAGGCTATGGACCTTACATAAGGTGGAGGACATGGAGCCTCTCATGCCACCATCCCCCCATCCCCCCCACCCCTTCCTTCACCACCCTCCGCAGGCTGTTATCTACCTTGGCGATCCTTAGCTGCCCGTGTGCGTATGGTCACCGCGGTGCACATCCGTCACCTCACCCCCCTCGCCATGAACCAGGGTATGGAACTATGAATCCTCAAATGAGGTTGAGGAGGAGGAGCCCATCAAGCCATCGCCCCCCACTCCCCCACCCCCAACCCTTCCTTCACCCCCCTTCGCAGGCTGTAACAGACCTGGGTGATCCTTAGCTGCCCGTGTGCGTATGGTCACAGTGGTGCCCATCCGTCACCTCACCCCCGTTGCCATGAACTAGGGTATAAAACTATGAATCCTCAAATGAGGTTGAGGAGGAGGAGCCCATCAAGCCATCGCCCCCCACTCCCCCACCCCCAACCCTTCCTTCACCCCCCTTCGCAGGCTGTAACAGACCTGGGTGATCCTTAGCTGCCCGTGTGCGTGTGGTCACCGCGGTGCCCATCCGTCACTTCACCCCCCTCGCCATTAACCAGGGTATAAAAGTATGAATCCTCAAATGAGGTTGAGGAGGAGGAGCCCATCAAGCCATGGCCCCCCTCCTCAAACCCGCACCCCTTCCCCTTTCCTCACCCTCCTCTTCCTCAGGCTGTTACTTGCCTGGGCGTTCCCTCGCCATTTTGCCCATCTGTCACGTCATCCATGAGGTAAAGAACATGCAGCCCATCAAGCCGCTACCCTCCCCCAACCCCCTCCCTCACCCTCCTTCCCCACCCTCCTCTCATTTAGCCCCCAACCCGCACCCCCTCCCCCTTTCCTCACCCCCGTCCTCGTCAGGCTGTTACCTGCCTAGGCGATCCGGAGCTGCCGGTGCGTGTGGACGCTGTGGTGGCCATCCGACACTTCATTGAGGAGGTGGAGGACATGGAGCCCATCAAGCCGCTGCTGCCCAGCCTGTTGAGCTCCATATTCCATCTCATGTGAGAAGAATCCAGGATCTATGGTGAATGTTTAGGGTACAGACACTGAACCCTAAACCTGGTTATTAACCCTAAACCCGATGCTCCTGCCCAGTCTACTGACCTCCATATTCCTCCTCACGTGACAAGAATCCAGCTTCTGCCCTAGGTTGCCTGAGGATACATATCAAGGGTGTGGACTCTGAAACCTAACCCAGCTTCTGCCCTGGGTTGAGGGTGCATATTGAGGGTGCTGTACACATATAGGGTATGGACACTGAACCCTAACCCAGGGGTATGAGTCCCATCAAGCCGCTTGTCCGCTGCTGCCCAGCCTGCTGAGCTCCTTATTCCACCTCAACCTAGGGAGAATAGATCCGGGATCTAGGGTAAATGTTATGGTGTGGACAGTTGGACACCGAACCCTAAGCCTGGCTATGAACCCTATACCCGATGCTGCTGCCCAGTGCCCAGCCTGCTGAGCTCCTTATTCCACCTCAACCAAGGGAGAATAGATCCGGGGTACAAAGCATGTTGTTAAGGGTACAGTCCCCGAACCCTAAACCAGGCTAATGAACCCTGAAACCAAGCCTATACCCTGGACCCTAACCCAGGGTAAGGAGTTGCGGACCTTGGTTGAGGGTAGACCAGGTCAAGTTGAGTACGAGGACCTGGCCTACACCCTAAAAGCTATTGTGGAGAAGACCTCGACTCGCTTACCTTTCTCCATTTGACCTCTTATCCCTGAACCCAGTACACTTTATCTACAGGTCTCTCTCCTCTAAAACCTCAGGAAAAAAAACTCACTCCAAACCCATAACCCTTAATCCTTACCCATTATCATACAGGTCTGAGGTTGAGAATGAGGACCTCGTGTACACGCTTGAGGCGATTGTTGAGAGGACTTCAGCTTGAAAACTTCTCTCCTCTAAGACCTCGGGGAAAAAACTCACTCCAAACCCTTGACCCTTAATCCTTACCCATTATCCTACAGGTCCGAGGTTGAGAATAAGGACCTGGTCTACACGCTTGAGGCGATTGTGGAGAAGTTCGGCGAGGCCATCGAACCTCCTATCCCTAACCTCTAAACCCTGAACCCTAACCCTATATCCTACAGGTCCGAGGTTGAGAACGAGGACCTTGTTTATACGCTAGAGGCGATTGTGGAGAAGTTCGGCGAGGCCATCGCGCCGTACGCCGTCCAAATGACGCAGCAGCTGACGGCGGCCTTTTGGAAATACGAAGGCGCGGAGGACAACGACGACGACGATGACGACGATGCAGGTGTGGATAAGGGGTGTGGATGAGGTATGAACCTTAAATCCGGGACGGCTGCTTGTGGCTGCATAAAGGCCCTGAACACGCTTCTGGCAAGTGTGAGCTCTCTCCCAACAGCCCCTTGCTAACAACCTTCCTCCCCTCCCCTCCCCTCCCCTCCCCTCCCCTCCCCTTCCACACACACCCACACATACCTCCCCCTTGCCCCCTTTATCCGGGATGATTGACTGACGGCCATGAGCACCTTCCTGGCCATCGTCAGCTCCCTGTCGGGGCTCATTCCACCATTCCGGTCTCTGCTAACCACCCTCTCTCCTCATTGCTCCCCTGCTGAAGGCTGGTATGGTGACTTGTGGCTAAGGTCATGAACACGCGCCTCCCTCCTCCACCAAGCCACTCTCCAGGACCACTCCCCTCCCCCCCTGCTTACAGCCGGTACGGCTGCTTATGGTTGCATTAGTTAAGGTCATGAACACCTCCCCCCTCCTCTCCGCTAACAAGCCATCCTCCAACACCACTCCCCTTACCCCTTACAGTGGGTATGGCCGCCAATGGTTGCATGAATTCAGGCCATGAACACCTTTCTGGCCTGCGTCAGCTCCCTGCCGGGTCTTGTTTCGCTCCCCGCCAAGGAACTTTTCTCCTTACCCTCCCCTTGCCCCTTACAGCCGGAATGGCTGCCTATGGTTGTATTGATTAAGGTGATAAACACCTGACCCGCGTCAGCTCACTGCCGAAGCTTATTCCCCCCCCCCCCCCCTCCAATGTACTGTTCTCCTTCCCCCCCCACTGCTTACAGCCGGTATGGCCGCTTATGGTTGCATTAAGGCCATGAACACCTGACCCGCGTCAGCTCCCTGCCGAAGCTTATTCCCCCCCCCCCCCTCCAATGTACTGTTCTCCTTCCCCCCCCACTGCTTACAGCCGGTATGGCCGCTTATGGTTGCATTAAGGCCATGAACACCTGACCCGCGTCAGCTCCCTGCCGAAGCTTATTCCCCCCCCCCCCCCCTCCAATGTACTGTTCTCCTTCCCCCCCCTACCCCTTACAGCCGGTATGGCCGCTTATGGTTGCATTAAGGCCATGAACACGCTGCTGGCTAGCGTCAGCCCTCTGCCGGAGCTTATTTCCCCACCCGCCAACGAACTGTTCTCCCTCCCCTCCCCCACTCCTTACAGCCGGTATGGCCGCTTATGGTTGTATTCAGGCCATGAACACGCTGCTGGCTAGCGTCAGCCCTTTGCCGGAGCTCATTTCCCCACCCGCCAACGAACTGTTCTCCTTCCCCCCCCTACCCTTTACAGCCGGTATGGCCGCTTATGGTTGTATTGTGGCCATGAACACCTTCCTGGCTAGCGTCAGCCCTCTGCCGGAGCTTATTTCCCCACCCGCCAACAAACTGTTCTCCTTCCCCCCCTACCCCTTACAGCTGGTATGGCCGCTTATGGTTGCATTAAGGCCATGAACACGCTGCTGGCCAGCGTGAGCTCGCTGCCGGAGCTGTTCCCTGCTCTGGAGGAGCTTCTGTTCCCAATCATGCAGAAGATGATCTCAACAGAGGGACAGGACATCTTTGAAGAGGTGTGCGATAAAGGAGTGATCGGTGTTGTGTATGTGTGAGAAGTGTGACATGTGTGTAACAAGTGTGAGCTCCATGCGGAGGTGTTCCCTTAGCGGGAGCAGCTATGTTCTCAGCCATGCAGAAGATGATCTCAACGGAGGGACAGGACATTGGTGTGTTGTGAGGGTGTGATAAGTGCGATGTATGTGTGATGTGTGTGACATATGTGTGATAAGTGTGACACACGTGTGAGCTCCCTGCTGGAGGCATCCCTGTACTGGAGGTGAGCTGGTGTTGCCATGTCTGCAGAATATTATATGTGAGGAGGGGCAGGACATCTTTCAAGAGGTGTGCAATATGTGTGATGTGTGTGAGAAGGGTGACCAACAGACAGGACATATTTTAGTATGTGTGATGTACATGATATGAGTGATGAAGGTGACCATTCCCCTCACCCTGCCCCCCCCCACACCTGATCCCCCGCCGGTGATGGAGATGTTGGCCATCTTCACCTACTACTGCAAGCACCTACTACCCCCACACCCATACCCCCCCCCCCACCATCCTGCAGGTGATGGAGATGTTGGCCATCTTCACCTACTACTGCAAGCACCTACTACCCCCACACCCATACCCCCCCCCACCATCCTGCAGGTGATGGAGATGTTGGCCATCTTCACCTACTACTGCAAGCAGGGCATCAGCACTCGCCTGTGGTCTTTGTGGCCCCAGATGCACAGCTGCTTGATGGAGTGGGGCATTGACTACTGGGAGAACTTCCTGATCCCCTTTGACAACATGATCAGCAAGGGCACCGAGACATTCCTAGGGACAAGGGAGCCGGACTACTTGGCATCGGTGTTTCAGGTAGGGTTGGGGGGTAAGATTTGTTTAGGTAGGGTTAAGGGTTTAGGGTGCATTCCTAGGGACAAGGAAGCCGGACGACTCGGCCTCGGCGTTTCAGGTAGGGTGTGGGGTAAAAAGGGTGTTTCAGGTAGGGTGTGGGGTAAAAAGGGTGTTTCAGGTAGGGTGTGGGGTAAAAAGGGTGCTTCAGGTAGGGTGTGGGGTAAAAAGGGTGTTTCAGGTAGGGTGTGGGGTAAAAAGGGTGTTTCAGGTAGGGTGTGGGGTAAAAAGGGTGTTTCAGGTAGGGTGTGGGGTAAAAAGGGTGTTTCAGGAAGGGTGTGGGGTAAAAAAGGGTGTTTCAGGTAGGGTGTGGGGTAAAAAGGGTGTTTCAGGTAGGGTGTGGGGTAAAAAGGGTGTTTCAGGTAGGGTGTGGGGTAAAAAGGGTGTTTCAGGTAGGGTGTGGAGTTAAAAGGGTGTTTCAGGTAGGGTGTGGGGTAAAAAGGGTGTTTCAGGTAGGGTGTGGGGTAAAAAGGGTGTTTCAGGTAGGGTGTGGGGTAAAAAGGGTGTTTCAGGTAGGGTGTGGGGTAAAAAGGGTGTTTCAGGTAGGGTGTGGGGTAAAAAGGGTGTTTCAGGTAGGGTGTGGGGTAAAAAGGGTGTTTCAGGTAGGGTGTGGGGTAAAAAGGGTGTTTCAGGTAGGGTGTGGGGTAAAAAGGGTGTTTCAGGTAGGGTGTGGGGTAAAAAGGGTGTTTCAGGTAGGGTGTGGGGTAAAAATGGTGTTTCAGGTAGGGTGTGGGGTAAAAAGGGTGTTTCAGGTAGGATTTAAGGTGTTTCATGTAGGTTTTAGTGTGTTGCAGGAGGGGTATAGGGTGTTGCAGGTAGGCCGGTAGGGTGCAAGGTTTAGGGCGTTTCAAGTTGGGTTTAGGGTGTTTCAGGGAGGGTTTACTATTGACCTGACCAGTGACCTAACCATGCACACCATGCACACCATGCACACAGCTCGCATGTCCATTCACTTCCCCCCAAACACATACACAAACGCAATGACCATTCGCCTCTGGCCTACACACACACACACACCCCACATGTCCACACTTGTCCACTCCTTTCTGAACTATGCCTGTCCCTGCAGATGGCCTCCTCCTCTCTGACAGGGGACTATGGGGAGCGGGAGGTGGTCCCGGCTGCCAAGCTGCTGGAGCTGGTGCTACAGGTGAAGTTTTATGTGGAGTTTTGACAGTCAAGCAGAGCCTCACTTTTGATGCTTGGGACATGTGCCCAATCATTTAAGTGTGAAGGTGATGGTGTGAAGGTGATGGTTTATAAATTGTATTGTGTTTTATTTGTTTTGGATAGCGGGAGGAGGTCCCGGCTGCCAAGCTGCTGGAGCTGGTATTTGTTTAGTCAGGACGGGGCAAGTGTGGATGTTCAACTGCCTCCACTGCCTCCGCACCCTACCAGGCTACCTCCCACACTTTGTTCCTTCTCCCACCTTGCCTCACTCACTTGTGTTCCTTTCTCTTCGACCCCCCTGCCTTTTCTTCTTTCTCACACCTTGTCTCACACACTTGTTTATTTCTGACACCCCCCCTCCCACACCTGCTTATCTTCACACTTTGACTTCCGTATCTCAGGTGTGCCGTGGCCGTGTGGACCACTACGTCGCCCCCTACATCCAGCTGGTTCTTACGAAGCTCGTCACGGCCGAAATGCGCACTCTGAAGGTATGGCCTGCTTAACCCTGTACCCTAGGCCTTGAATGAGAGGCGCCTAAAAGATACCGTGGGGGAAATGTCCACTATGAATGAGGGGGGAAATAAACTGGTACGGTGCAATAAATTATGTTTACTAGAACTACCGATACATGAAAAGAGAAAAAAACAGGAAAAGTACCCTCCACTGCTGTACGGTAATCCAAGACGCGCATTTTGAATGAACGGATAAAAGTCCATAACTGTATTCACGACGCGCTGTCCCTGTACGCCCGCCTTGCCTGTCCACCCTTCCTCTCTTCCAAAGTTTCCCCCTTAACTGACCTAACCCTAACCCCTAAAACTCCCCTTTCCTCCACTCCCTTGCACGCAGGATGCTCTAGCGATGGTGGTGGCGGACGCGCTCTACTACAACGCCCCGCTGACGCTGGCCACGCTGCAGCAGCAGGGCACCCTCCAGAGTTTTCTCGGCCTATGGTTCGGGATGATCTTCTCCAGTCGCAAGAGCGGGAAGGGGAAGCACTTCAGGCGCATGCACGACAAGAAGGTGCGCGGAGAGAGGGAAGAGGGGGGGGGCAAGAGGGTGCGAGGAGGGAGGTATGGGGGGGTTGAGGTTGGGGTGACAAGAAGGTGCATGGAGGGGGGGGTGGGGCAAGAGGGTGCGAGGAGGGAGGTGTGTGGGGGGGGTGAGGTAGGGGTGACAAGAAGGAGCATGGAGGGGGGGGGGGGCAAGAGGGTGCGAAGAGGGAGGTGTGTGGGGGGTGAGGTTTGGGTGACAAGAAGGGGCATGGAGGGGGGGGGGAGGGGGGGGGGCACGAGGCTGCGAGGAGGGAGGTGTGGGGGGGGTGAGGTTTGGGTGACAAGAAGGTGCATGGAGGGAGGTGTGGGGGGGGGTGAGGTTGGGGTGACAGAAGGTGCATGGAGGGAGGTGTGGGGGGGGGGTGACAAGTATATGTGTGGAGGGTTGGGGTGGGGATGACAAGAAGGTGTGCAGGAGGGCGACAGAGGGCTGAGACAGAGGCAGCCAGGTTCTGAGCTCCTTAGGCCTCAGGTTTGGCGTAATCTTCTCTAAATTCAAGAGCAGGAAGGGGAAAGGCACTGCAGGTGCTGCACGACAAGACATTGCGCGGGGGGGGGGAGAAGGCAACAGAGTGCATTTCGGTGGTAGGGTTGTTCTAGGGTTTAGGCATAAGGGTTGAGGGTTTAAACAAGCAGGGCAACAGGGCGTAGAGACAGGTAAGGTCTCACGAGCTAGCTCAATCCAAAAGTGTGGGGTGGGGAATTACCGTGGTCACAGATGCATTTCAATGTTATGATCGTTCTTAAGGGAACACCGAAATGAAACGTGTAAACTCGTAAAAATCGTTGACGATTTTTATGAACTCCGAATGTAAAAATCATCAACGTGTAAACGTGTCTTTCATCTTAAGGGACAAAACACATCGCAATGAAAACATTGACCACAGTGTGGTTTGTGAGCAACGACGAAATCTGAAAACGTTGGAATAATTTTGAGACTACAATATGCTGCAATGCAACAACAGGCAGCAGCTCGTAGATTGTTCTTGGCGTTTTCGGAGCATACTATGAACTTAAATCCCTCAACCCTGAACCCTGAACCATGAACCATGAACCATTAAATCTCACCCTGAACTATAAGCCCTGAACCATAAACCCGTAGGTGTGCGTACTAGGCCTGCTGTCGCTGATGACGGCGCCGGAGGAGACGCTGCCCCTTGAGATCCGCGCGGGCATGCCCCAGATCCTGGCCGGCGTGTTGAAGCTGCTGGTGGCTCTGAAGCAGCAGAGGGACGAGCAAGACAAGGAAGGCAGCGGCGACGAGGAGGACGGGGACGGGGACGGAGACGACGACGACGGGGACTGGGGCGACGACGCGGACGACGAGGCGGCCGGCGGCGGCGACGAGGCGGCCGAGGAGGCGTACTTGAAACGCCTGTCGAAGCTGGCCGCAAAGGCCGGCGGCGGCGAGGAGGAGGACAGCGACGACGACGACGAGTGGACGGACGACGAGGAGGAGGAGACGGCGATCGATGCGATTGATCCGTTTGTGATGTTTATGGACAGCTTGGGGATGCTGCAGGCCGCGCACCCAGCCAGGTGCGTGCCTGGGCCTGCTGTCGCTGGAAAATTGAAATCTTTAACCCCCAACCCTAGATGTGCGTGCTGGGCCCACTGTCGCTGATGAAGACGTCAGAGAACCTCGACCCTGAACTTACGACCCTCAACCCTGAAGCATAGATCTTCAAATCTGAAGCATACACCCTCAATCCTAAAGCATAAACCCTCAACCCTGAAGCATATACCCTCAACCCTGAAGCATAAACCCTCAACCCTGTAGCAGAAACACTCAACCCTAAAGCATAAACCCTCAACCCTGATATTTTAACCCATCCAGGCACGCGGGGCTGCTGGCCTCAGTGGACGAGGCGGGGCGGGCGGCGATGCAGGGCGTGATGATGGTCGCTGCGGAGGAGAAGGCGCTCCGGGCGAAGAGGGAAAGCTAATGAGCAGGGAGAGGCTGGAGCGGGGCAGCAGGGAGGATGGAGCGAGGGGTGGGGTAGGGGGAAGCTGAGCGATAGGGGGGGTGGTAGGAGGGGGGAGGGGTGCTGCGGGCCAAGTGGGAAGCCAGAGGTCTTTCAACGCGCCAGTAGGGTCAGGTTCCCGAAGGGTTGGGGTAGGGCCGTTGGGTGGATTTGTAGCGTTGGGGGAGGGGGGGGAGGGAGCAGGCTCACCAAACTTGAGGGGGGGCTCGAGACTTTTCTTCGGGGTGGGTAGTTATGATGCGTGGGACAGGTTACCCGCAAACCATTCACGTACTTGCCCATGGGAGTTACATATTTGAGCCCTCGAAAATAGTGACTCCACCGACTATTGGTTTGAGGGACCCGAAAAGCTTGCACTTGTTCCCAGAGCACCCGGTGGATGGGCGGATCAGCAGACCGAGCAAACTGAAACTAGAACTGCTGATCTGAACACCTTGCAACAGCAGGCCCGTCGAAATCACACTTGCTGTTGCGATTAAGTTGGCGCAACCATCCAACAGCCATTTGCGAAAGGGACAGACAGAGCGAACCGGGGGAAGACCACCAACAAAAAAAAACGAATCAGACACGAGCCAACACTGGTCACGGGGAGAACATGCGGCCCAGCTTCGTTTACTTAATGACGGTACACAGCTTCGTTTACGTGCATGTGGGCCCTTAAGTTAGGCGCCCATGCGGACGAGCCTTTTTAATAGGGCCCAGGGGTGTAACGTCATTGACTTGCATGTGGGCGGGCGGGGTGCGTTGGATGGGAGACCTGGGGGCCAAAAGCCGATGGCCCCCAATGGGCAAGCAACCAATACACTATCTCACAGTCAATGACGTTACACCTCTGGGCCCTGCTCAAAAAGGCTCGGCCGCGTGGGCGCCTAACAAATAGGGGCAGGAAAAAAGGAAAAGGGGGAAATAAATCATGAACCCCACAGTGAGGAAGGCACGCCCCAATCATAGAACACGAGGTGGGAGTAAAGGGATTATTAGGTGAAGAGCCGCCTGCAAAAATGAAAGACTCTGGATGGTTGGCATTCTTGGCAAAGTTTGAGTCGAATCTCCCATTTCAGCATACCTTACATCGAAAATTAGAGATACCCAACATCCTGAGTCAGATGTCGTGAGGGGGAGAGGGGTCAGAGGGGTCATACCGACCCCTCCCCACGACGTAATTCGCCCCCCCCTCCGGGCCTCCGGCCACGCCCACTCCCGGCAGGCCTTAGCCGACGTATCTTATTTACTAATTTCCAATTAAATCAACAGTGTGCTTCTCATGGTGTCTCTAATTGTAGCTGGTTCACATATGTCGAATTTTGGAAAAGCGGTCGCTTGTGTCGCTGCATCCAGGGATATGATTTGCGGTGGGCTCTCGGGTGTTGCCTCAGCAAGAGCGCTAATGTCGACAGCAGCAGCAGCCACGGCAACAGCAGCCTCGCCAGCAACATGCTTAGATCATCGTAATTACTGGCATGCTGAGGAAGTCTTGCCATAAGATCTTGCATGGTCGGGGCCGACCATGCAGGCCTAAGAACCCCCCCGCCATGTTTGACTCAAGAATGAACATACAAAGAACGAATAAAACCTCAGAGGCTGCAGAAAAGGTTTGGCATACCCCACATGTCGAATCCATTCTCACAGAGTGTTCGGCTGCTTGTCCGGTGCACTGTTTCAACTGAAGCCCTATCTACAAAAGAGATTGATGACGCTACACCTCTGGGCCCTGCTTTAATCAAGCCCCTATCTACAAAAGAGGTGCGCACCGCATGTTTTAGGGGGGTGCTCCCCCCCTGCTGAACCCTTGCTTACGGGCTTTCCGGGTGCCCAACACATTTCCGGTTGATGCGGGTCAATGTTGATAACGTTATACCTTCCTTTGCCTTCCCTCCCAGCCTTTTGCCTGTCCCTTCACTTTATCGCCCAATTTCCTTTTTTTCTGCCCCTTGTAGTTAGGCGCCCACGCGGCCGAGCCTTATTTTAGCAGGGCCCAGAGGTGTAACGTCATTGACCTCCCGCACCTACTCAAAGAGGCTCGAATGCAGTCAGCGTCTAATTGGTGGCACACACTCGCTCCTTGTTGAGGGCTAGTTTCTGGAGGAGCTGAAGTGTCGGACCTGTTTGCCTTTCTTTTTGCCCCACCCACCCCCCTCTTCCAATTAGTATATAATGTTCTCCCATCTGAAGAGCTGGGCGCCCACGCGGCCGAGCCTTCTTGAGCATGGCCCAGAGGTCAATGACGTTACACCACTGGGCCATGCTGCAAAGCTCGGCCGCGTCGGCGTCCAACAGCAAGGTTGGAAACTAAAGAGAGAGAGGAAAGAGCATGGCCCAGTGGTGTAACGTCATTGACTTACTCACAGAGCCTGCATTGCGTGACAAGTCAATGCCTTTACACATATGGGCCTCATCGAAAGGCAGAACACATGTTAGGAAGATGATGCTAAGCAGGATGCTCAACCTTCGGGCCCTGCCTGTTCCCTCTTGAGTTTCTTAGCAAGATTTTATTTGCTAACGTGGTCGAGTCTATTTTTGAGCAGGGCCCAGAGGTGTAACGTCATTATCCTCTGGGCCCCACTCAAAAGGCAGGGCCCACAGGTTAGGTGTATGGTCCTACACCTCTAAACCCTGATCAAAAGACAGGGCCCATAGGCGAGGTTATTGATGCTATTCCTCTAAAACCTGATCAAAAGACAGGGCCCACAGGTTAGGTTAATGGTCCTACACCTCTAAACCCTGATCAAAAGACAGGGCCCATAGGCCAGGTTATTGATGCTATTCCTCTTAACCCTGATCAAAAGGCTCGGTGATCACCCAGGGCCTGTAGGTGTGTCAGGCAGGTTGAATGAAAGTACATGCGATGACTCAGCTTCACCAACTAGTAAGGCGCAACAAACTAGATAAAAGCACAACCACACTTCATGTTAATGACGTGACACCTCTTTACCCCTTCAGATACACCTCTTTCATAGCTGACTTGGCATAGGCATATCAGGTAAAGTAGCTGGAATTGAGCACAGCCATTCCCTACCAGCCCCGCGCGGCCGAGCATTCAGCAGGGCTTAGCTGGTCAATGACATTACACCTCTGGGCCCTGCTAGAAAAGGTTCGGTCGCGGGCTTAGCGTGTGCACCGTTCTACACTCATAAGAGAAACCGGGGGTACGCGGGTCAGATTGGGACACAAAAGTCAAGACGAGACAGTCAGGCGCCCATGCGGCCGAGCCTTTGCAGCATATGGCCCAGAGGGGTAATGTCGTTGACAAAAGTCAAGAGAAGCCAAAGGAAACAGGATTGAAATAAGTAATCCCAGCGCATCAGAGCAGGAAATAATTGGCAACGCACACTGGGGCGTCAAAAGACATCCAAGGTTGCCTGTAAGAACTTGGCTTGGCTCTTCTGCTAGGCAGGCCCTGGCCTATATCTAGAGGCTGCAGTTTGAGCAACCATGCAATTTAAGGAGGGCAAGCTTCCGCACTATGTCAGATACTAACAAAGTTGTGAGCAATATCTTTGGCGCTCTCGGTAGGTGCAATCGCCACCACAGCAAACAGCTGAAATGCGGAAAACAAGACCCCCTGTCCCCTGTTCTCGAAAGGTGCGTGAATCACCTCCGAAAGCAGCCGGGTACTTGCGAACATGGCCCTCTATTCTAGTAGTAAATCTTGCTGCATGTCTGGGTGTCAAGATGCAGCACGCGGACTTCGAGTGCCCCTGTGATCCAGCAAGTCGCCCATAGCAAGAAAACCGACTCCTTCGCCCCCCCCCCCCCCCCCCCATGGGCCGGAGGCCGGAGCATGGGCAGAGGGCCGATCTCTCTCTCAGCTTCGCCTCCAGCCTCCCCACAGCAAGAAAACCGACTCCTTCGCCCCCCCCCCTATGGGCCGGAGGCCGGGGCATGGGCAGAGGGCCAATCATCTCTCAGCTTCGCTTCTAGCCTCCGAACAAAAGCTCCGCAGCCGCAGCGCCACATTAGATGAACTGAGAGGACCACCCCAGCAATGCACCAGACAGTCCACCAACCACAGAATAAAACACGGTGTTGTCCGGGGGATCGGGAGAGACAGCGCTGTCAGCAGCACCGCCAGCATGCGGCAATGCCGCGGCGCCGCTGACGCCGCTCTGCTGCAACGGGTTCGCCGCTGAGCCGCTCAGGCCGCTGCTGCTGATTGGTTTAGGTCTTCCGAGCTCTGTGGTTTCTCCAGTCTGCTGGTTCCAGTAGTACACTTGCCCTGACTCATGCATCACCTCTGCCCATTCTTCATGGCTGCTCTCTGACTGGGTAGTGGATGCTGTTGCTGCTGATGCTGCAGAAGATGCCTTGCCTGCTTCCGATTCGTTGGGGCTGTTCGCGCTAGGAGGGAGCGTCGAGAAAAATAGCTTAGGGAGTGTGCGGTGGGCACACAAAGAGTCGGGGGTGAAGGGAATGCGCCCCAAGTTGAGATCGCCCCGGAGCCGACTCAAGCTGCGAATGATCGACGAGATTTCCCGCATGGTGACAATGAAGCTGAAGTAAACCGATCTTGATTGCGGAGGCCTCCGCACTTGAACGTCAATCAAGAAGAAAAATATTAAGATGTCGTCTAAGAGGCGCGGAGTCGATTACAATGAGCAGAAGTAGGCTGGAATGGAAGTAAGGAAACGCTGGATCGTGACTTGAGGGATACGGCAATTGGAGCCGTACACTGGTACCAAAAATTAAACGGGGTGAGCGTTGTGGGCAAATAAAAAATTTACACGTCAGAACGCGGTTAAGGGAAGGTAGCACACCAGAACGCAAAATAAGCGGTAACATATCCCGATCGTTGCTTACACGCATACAAAGGTTTCGCTCTAAAAATATATAGCCGTCGTTGGGCGACGAGGGAGAAACCCAAGCTGAGCTGGCATACCGCTTGAAATAGATCCCAAACATGCATGCCGTGTCCAAGTTCAAACTTTCCACAGTCTTGCAGAGTGCATGAGCTTTTTCGATAGGATCTTGTCTTGATTTAAGTGCTTCCTTTTCATCCCTATTTCGCTGTTCTCAGAAAACTTCGTGACCTGTTTCGAGCGTAGTAAATTTTGAATGTTTTGAAAACGCCATACTGCGCACGGTTCGACTCATATCTTTCTCGACACATCTCCGTCTGAAACAAACATTTTATCAAAATAAGGCTCTTGAACCAAGCCAGAATCCTAGGCTTGGGAATTTCCTATATCGTAGAATCGGTTTTACTCCGCGTGTAATAAATTATTCTTGGTAGTGTGCCAACAGCATGCGCAGTAAAAATAATTTAGAAACCTCGCTGCACAAACTTGGTAGTATCAGGCCAAATACAAATTAACATTCCCAACTATCAAAATTCTGTTCAATAGGCGGCGCCGCGCCCGAACGACTAGGTAGAGGTCACGATTTTGACTGCATGTACTGGTCTATTACAGTAGCACGATTCTGATTGGTGGAGGAACTTGTTTCCTCCGTGGAGGAACTTTTCCTCCACCCAATCTTGTGGAACAGGTTTGGAGGAACGGGTGGAGGAACTTTCGAAAGGGTGGAGGAACGCATTCTTTTCCGCGGAGGGGGGGGGCCGTGGAACTATTAAACTATTGCGCTCGTTGCCAGCGTGGCCGAGATAAATTCCGAGTCCTTTCCTTTCTAGATGACGTTAATCAAAATTTCGTTCTTTAACGTTTGATGTCTTTCCGGCGATTTGGCGTGGATGGGGGCAGCAAACGACGGCTCTTTCGATGATAGAGCGAGCGATCTACAGCCACAAAAATAATGTGCTACTTTCATAGTTGGTCTGCTAGGGAGAATAACAGAACGATATGCAGAAATGATATACACTGCAAGGAAGCATGCACGAAATAAATGAAACAGGCGGCAGGAAAGAGCGTTGCGAAGATCTCCCGTACAGAACTCCAACCTTACCCATTCTTCCTCCATCTCACGCCTCGTGGAACAAGGGGGGAGGAACTTTCGAAGGAACTTTCGAAAACTTTCGCATTCTTCCTCCACACACTTGTTTCCTCCACCAATCAGAATCGTGCTGTTAGTCACCAAACGATGTGCTTGGTTGTGTTGACAGTGCGCAATGGCTACCGGTATTTGCCCTGCGCAAAGTTATTTTTGTAGTTGCGCAGACCTGTATTAATAAGACGTATTAGCCGCGCGCTCAGGGAAAAAAACATGTGCTCAAATTGGCTGCTGCACGCTACCTGCGCTGTGCGGTCTCATGGCTTATTTGCCTGCGTGGATGATTTGCTAAAATATCCAAATCCGGGGTGCGCAAACCCTATCTGGTTCTACGGTATTCGGTTCATCGAGTCAGACATATGTTGGGGTGATCGCTCCATCGCCGATTTTGAAATGGAAAGTGTGGGTCTGGTGGTGGGAAGTCTGGGGGCAGCCAACTACATAGCAAGACTCATAGTAATATAATCGTTCGATACCTTACCGATATTGCAGTACAAATCTTCTCAGTACTGACTAAACAATTCACTACCGTAGAACCACATAGACTTCGCCCATAATTAATTAATTCATGGCCTGCGCAGACATGGGTGCGCGCTAATTATAATTCAAAAATTGCCGTTGCGCGGAGCGTCAGTCAGGTGCCCAGACTGTTTTAGGGGTGCGCGCTAAGACTTAAAAAGGCAAAAAATAAAAGAACCGCGCGCTAGCGCCTGACTGTTTGATTTGTCATCCGTCGAGTGATCCTTACGCCAGTCCCCGTAGCAAAGCTCGATCCTGGGGGCAGAAACAAGTGCTGAAGACTGCTGACGTTACGAGGCCCCAACAGCCACACGTTTCCTGAGGCCAGATACCGGCGGATGAGGAGGATGACGACTTTGCTGAGTATTGCTGACCGTGTACTATCCTTCCTCGCATGAAACGAGGGCTTTCACTTTTAAATGAGTTTTACAAAACTGGCTGAAAGTGCTGCGCTGCCGGATATTAATATTATTTTAACTGTTGCACGACGTTAAATTGACTTACCTGCTGCGCGGCGTTAAATTGAATTAAATTGTCGCCTGAACTTCTTTTTGGCTGAGTGACGCAAAATCATTTTTTTTAGGGATCTCCTTTATAGGAGACAGTAAAAAAAGTGTGCCAAGAAAAAAAAAGTGACTAAAAAAAAAAAAAACGTGGGGATCTTTGCCACCTTCCCCGGGTTTCTTTTGGTGTCTTTTCTTTTCTTGAACCCTCCGCTCTTTTTCAGGGTTGTTTTCTTTCGGGTGCGAACAACCATCGGCGTGTCAGTGCGATAACGCACGGTCTGCAACAACTTTTCTAACACCGGCAGGTATCGAACTCGCGACCTCCGCTTTATCAGTATCGTCGGCGCTAGGCTGTAAGCGACTGACACCAGTACGGCATTGGTCACGGACGATTAAGTTGGGTGGGTGGCGGGCGAGAGGTGTCATCGCCGCGCGGCCAAAAAGCTTTTGGAATACATATCGCCTACACCCGACGATGGGTACAATCGAATCGCATTGCTAATGCGCTTCTTTTGATCGAGGCCGCGCTGGCGGTAGAACACTTCGTGGCAACCCACCCCTGGCCTGTGCCTGCGGAGCGTCGTGAGCCGTTGCGACGGAATAGTAGGTTTGGTGTGCGACTTTTTTTTAGGGATCTCCTTTATGGGAGACTGTAAAAAGTGTGCCTAGAAAAAAAAAGTGACTAAAAAAAAAAGCACAAACACGCACACCAAACCTACTATCTTGAAGCGACGTCTCACGACGATCCGCAGGCTTCCGCAAGCGCAAGGGAGACGGCCATGAGTAGAGGCAGGTGATGATGTCTTACATGTCAAGGAATGAGGCTTTTGTCCCGTTGGCGGCACTTCATGAGCCACCAATTTATAGCACACAACCAGGAGGTCACTTGCTGTACGCAAGACACTTAGAGGAGGCCGCGACGCAATGTGGTTGTGTCTGTGCGTTGTACCATGATTATATACATTACACGAATTATATACATTACAATTCCTCCAAGTTAACGTCCAACATACTTGTATTCATGGTGATGAACAATACCCTGTGTGCATGACGAGGGCATGAATGGGCAGAACTAGAAAATTCGAGCGTGTTGACGACGACGCGCAATCGGTATTGTCGGTGCGTTCAACGGAGGTCGCACAACATGGGCAGCACCGAGATTTGACAATCAATTTACTAACAACTTTGTTTGTCTGCATCTTGTGTACAGGGCCAAACAGGCCCGCCACAGAAGTGCAGGTCTGTAGGGTGTCCAGCTTGCGGTCAGCCCTTCAGCTATGTCGAAGCCTTGAAGTGCTTGAACCGCTGTTGTCAGGACGAATGCTGTGTAATATACGGTCAGTCCTGCGGCTTCCATGACGTCTGGTCGAAACCGGAACGGCCCGAGACGCATGGCTGGTGCACAAACTGCGTTTCTGTCTTCAAACAGGATGCTACAGACAGGTGCATCAGCAGCGCCTGCTCGGAGGAATGCTGCATCACCATGGGAGCCACCTGCGTGCAGCATGGGGTCCAAGGCATGCCTGGTGTTCATGCCCAAGAATGTGCTCACTGCCAGACTAGGCTCGGTACTACTGCAGCTGCCCGTTGTGACAACAGCACCTGCACCCTAGCCTGTTGCCGGGCCATAGGGGCAGCCTGTGGCCTGCATGGTGTCAGCGCAGGGGAGATTGATACGCCTCCCGTGTGCATTGCCTGCGGCAAGACCTTGGGCTTCATAGCACTGTCACGCTGTGGGAGCAGGGCCTGCAAGCCTGCCTGCTGTAGGCAGGTGGGGATGGCCTGCACTTTGCATCGAGTTAAGGGAGAGGCGGGTGAGCAACAGGCTCGCTGCGCTGTGTGCTATGCCACTCTGGGCACTGTGGCGGGCACGCGATGCGCCAACGGCGCCTGCAGCATGGCCTGCTGCCAAGCCACGGATTCAGCCTGCTGTCTGCACAGCGTCAGCGGTGAGGAGGGCGAAGGGCCGGCAACATGCGTGGTGTGCAAAGAGGAGCTTGGCATCGAAGCGGTCCATCGCTGCTCCAACGGCGCCTGCAACCTACAGTGCTGCATGCGGGTGGGGCCTGCGTGCAAGCACCATGGTGTTGTGATTGCGGAGGAGAAGGCGCCTGCAGTGTGCGTCATTTGTGCAGGACCTGTGAAGGTGACAGCAAGGAAAAAGTGTAAGAACGGTGCATGCAGAATCGTGTGCTGCGAGGAGGTGGGTCAGCCCTGCAGGCATCATCGTGTCCTTCAGTCAGCTGTGGCCTGTGTCATCTGCGCAGCACCTCTGGGCAAGGAAGCAGAACAGCGTTGCCGCAATAATGCGTGCCAGCCTGCTTGCTGCAAGGCGGTTGGCCCGGACTGCAAGGTGCACGGCGTGGACGCTGAGTTGCTGCACTTCTAAGGCAGCCTGTGCGTCATTTGTGCAGGTCCTGTAAGGCAACTGCAGCCAAGCTCTGCAAGAACGGCGCGTGCAAGGCTGTGTGCTGTAAGCAGGGGGGGACAGCCTGCAAGGTTCATCATGTGGATCCTGATGCGTTGGAGGTTTTGCCACCAGCATGTTCTGTCTGTGCCATGCCTGTCAAAGCAACTGCTCGGAGGCTGTGCCAAAGCGGCGCGTGCAAGCCTGCATGCTGCGGGAAGATGGGCTTGATGTGCAGCCACCATGGCATCAGCGGGGTGGAGGGTGAGGACGACCTGGCTTGCAGCTTCTGCCAGGGGCCCCTGCGTTTAACAGCATCGCGTGCCTGCAGCAGCTCGGTGTGCAGCCGTACCTGCTGCAAAGAATTTGGCCTGGCCTGCGCCTATCACGGCCTTGGTGTTGATGGGAAGGACCCTGAGTGCAGCTTGTGCAGTAGCAGGCTTGGATCGGCAGCTGCCAAAGCCTGCCACAACCGCGCCTGCACGCCTACCTGCTGTAGCAAGTACAAAAAGGCTTGTCAGCATCACAACCTCGGGGAGGGCGGCAGCGGAGCACCGACGGACATGGTGGCTTGCAGAGGATCCGGCTGCTGCAAGCTGGTTCGGCCCTTTGCTTCATTCCACTGCAAATACAAGCTCTGTACAGACTGCTGCCGTGGAAAGAAACAGGTGATGTATGGAATGTTCATGTCTTGGTATGGTAGGCGTGGTCCAGCACAATAACCAAAGTGCGACCAAGTTTGGAAGGTCTAGTTATGCTTTTGTAAATGTTATGGAATACACAGTGTGATGGTGTCAGGCTGATTGTAAGTGTCAGAGTGTAACTGTACACAAATTGTCCATCCTAAAAATTGCTTTATGTCGCTGTATGGTAGGCTTGGTACAACACGCTGGATGCAGTAAACTAGAAAATAGTGTCTAATTTAGGGAGGTCCAGTTTGCTTTTATAGTTGACATGGTTAAGACCTTCTGACAGTGTCTGACTTATTGACATTAACAGAGTGTAGTTGTCTTTGTTGGTGTCAGATTAGATTTGAGTTGAACATTTTGAGACTTGAATCCACTATCCTCACAGGCATGCAAGTACCACCGGAAGGCAACCTATGAGGAGGATGTTGCAGTTGCAGCTGCCAAAGCCCTTCCGCAACGACTCCTGGACGCAGCGAATGTGGTACGGCGAGTCCAAGCAGCACTTAGCCGGCATACGCTGCTCTCTGGTGATGATCCGGACAACCAAGGGCCCCCACGTCCAGTGAACATGAGGTCCAGCTACATCCGAGCTCATGTCCGAGCTGAGGGCCGCCTGCAGGTCTGCAAGGAGGCCATGTCTGCCTTCAGTAGCTACAAACAGCATGTCATGCGTGATGAAGGCTGCAGCAACAGTGACATTTATGACGCAGCAGTGGCATGTGAGCAAGGCATGTCTGATGCATCCAGCGAGGTCCACAGCGCAAAGGTCCTCCTGGACACTACTCATGTAGTCAGCTCTGCGGACGACAACACAGCTCGTAGATCAGTGTATGGGCTTGCAGCTGCAGCATGGCAACTCCTGGATGACTCGGGGGGAAGGACAGGCCTGCTCAGCCAGTGGAGGAACAAGCGATCAGGTGTTGTTGCCAGCATGCAATGCTGTGCTTACTGCGGCGAGGTTCAGCTGGGTGGCTGCGTGCAGAAACAGCCTTTCCAGCTGGAGGACCCGGGACAGGGCGGGCTGGCGCCTTACGCCGCCTACAACCCAGTCATGGCAGAATTTACGGTGGACAGCAACAGCGGCCAGTGGAGGGTGTGCCGCGCGTGCGGGATACCGAAGACCAGGGCGCAGCGACTTAGCCGCAGCGTCCAATTTCAGCCAGCGTACCAGGAAATGCTCATGGTGTCAGGCGTGGACTGTCTTGCATTGCAGAACTTGAGCCTTGTGGACGTGTCGGTGAGGTCCATGGTCCTGCAATTTGAGGGATGTCACCATATCTTTCACTGCCATTGGCTGTGTTGTCATCCAAGTTGTCTTCATTTGGTTGGTGTTCAGGGACAATTGCAATGCAGATTGACCCCTTTGTACATTGTGTAAATGAGTGAATGAATGCCTTGATTATTATACACTGCCCACCCATGCCAACAGGTGACCATGACACTGCAAAACAAGGGGTTTGCTGTTGGAAAGCTAGGGCCTGGGTCCTGCTTCAGCTCCCCCCTCATGGTCCGCATCAGTCCTGATGCTCCAGCTGCGGAGAAGAACAATCGTATCTACCAGCTGGTGGACAGCATCTTGCAGGAAAACCTGCGTGAGGGGCCAGGGAAGGTTATGAATCCGCTGTATGAGGATTTCCTGGCTCTAGTAGAGCAACCCTTCCGTTTACAAACTGCTTTTGGTTACCCAGTGGTGGACATGGCGGCACTCCCAGCGGTGCACGATGCAAGAGACAGAGGTCCTAGACACACTGACGCCCCGCCCCCTGATGTGCTTTTGGACCAGACCCTGGCTCTGGCTCTGAATGTGGACCAACGCAGCTCCAATCAGCTCGATCGCAACGCTGTGTTTGACATTGGACACATATATGCTCGCAACGGCCTGCATGAGTTGAGATCTGGAGCATCCAAACAGATGTTGGTTGCTAACCGCGAAGGCATACAGGCAAGGGACCGAAATGTGAGTCAAACAAATAACCCAAATTGGGTTACCCAATGTCATACACTTATATCTGCCATGTACTGAAATTTTGTTTGCACTGAAAATTTGGTATGTTTGGGCTCCTACCTTTCTACATACTGTTTTAAAAAAAGTTTCACAGTACATAATGTCTCTCATATTCATATTTTGCCCTTCTGCAGGCTGCACCTCAGGTCATTACCGCTCGAGGACTGCCAATCACCAGTGAGACCAGCCTGTTTCCTTTCCTTTTCCCCCAAGGCACGGGTTTCTTCTGCAAGGACAAACACAGCGATACGCTGGCCCTATATCTGCATCATCGCATCTCTTGCCTTTTCTCGCCGTGGACTCTGTACAAGAGTCAGGCACCAGACTTGCCCTCCAATGGATCCTCGTTAAGGGATTTAGATTGTACTCATTCCAATTACCAGACGTAGAACGCCCGGCCGTACCTGCTCATCATGTACCAGCTGCGTCAGGCAGTAATCACAGTCAACAGCATATCTGACAAGGCCCTGGAGGCAGACATGGCCTACTACAAAAAGAAACATCCCCACGCTACAGAGTCGGTGCGCATGTGCATTGTTCTGTCCAGTGCAACATGTCAGTACATGTCCTCGCCTCATCCTGCAAACGATCCCTTTCCTGCACTGCACACTTCCAAACTTGCCTGTCATGCAATGCCTATTACTGCCCTATCCTGCCTAATCCTGCCAAATCATGGATTTTGCTACCATTACAGTCTCTTCCAGGAATTCCTGCAACGTGAGATCTCGCTTTTTGCAGCACATGCGGCCTTCCACGTGCCCACGCAAAATGCGGGCTGATTTGGCTTCATTTGGCTCAGAGCTGTTCTGCTTCGATGTGCTAGCACGGACTAGGAGTAGGCACTGGGCAAATGAGCTAGAGCGAGTGCACATAAAGGCCCATGATTCTGTGCAACGGGGTTACAACACCCTAAAGGGCAAGCCAGGAGGAGACCTCATGCTTCTAGCCATGCAAAGGAAGAGGTGGAAAAAGCTACGAGCTGAAAAGAAGGCAACCATGAATGCTGCAATCCAGGATGCAAGGGATGGGAACGTCGCACACGTTGCACCCATTTACATTGACCTGTCATGACTGCATATTTGATTCAATTCCTAATAAACAAGTGCCAAGTCTAATAATTTGTCCCTTTGTAACTTAACTGCGACAACATTATCCACGCCTCGGGTTCACACTTATGCAGAACAATGCCAGCTTCTAAGTACACTCAGGAATTATTGTGTCACCAAAATAGTCATGCCTGATTTTACACAAGGGCCAATCAACTTTTAGCATGAAACCAGGTTCAGCCAATCCCTTGTGTGCGCATCCACTTTCAACCGTCAGGCATTCAACAGCACCTCACTTGCAATACGAACCTTTACATACAACACTGCATGTAAATCCTTCCTGAACATAACATGCTAGTCGCCCAATTGTTCAGCATCTTCCCAAACCAACAACTTCTGGGCCTCACCTTACAGTTCTTCAAACCCACATACATAGCTCATGACCACATGTCATCGTATACATCTATCACAGCCAAACAAAATACGCCTTACAACTTAATGTTAGCCAACGCATGCCTATCTAATTTCCTAACAGATCAGTCCTACAATATCAAATTTACCCCTCAAACATAGTACATCAAGTCAATCCATCTTTCAACAACCCTGTTCATCAGCCTTCTGACATGTCTGTGAGGTTCATGTTCCTGCGAGTTCAAGTATGTGACCATGAGTTTGACTGACTTTGCCTGTGTTATCATTGCAGACATCTTGATTCGGTTAGTGGTAGAGTGCATTGCAGTTTCACTACTTCCAACAAATGCCAGAAACCAAGCAGTTTCCAAAGTTTGTCATCATCTACTCCACTGAATTTTAAATACATTGCCCCGTCATCACTTACATCATAGGTTGCCAGCAGGAACAAAGGCCTGCCATGACCAACTTCGAGCCTTCGGAAAATTAACCTGACGGGTGCCAAAGATCCCCATGATTTTTAGGGATCTCCTTCATGGGAGACTGTAAAAAAAGTGTGCCTAGAAAAAAAAAGTGACTAAAAAAACAAAAAGAATTGAGAGAACACGCGCAGCAGAACCTACTATGCCGGCCTGGACGGCTCACGACACTCAGCAGGCACCGGGCAGGCGATCAAAAGATGCGCATTGACAATATGATTCTAATGCACTCAACGTCGAGTGTAGGCGATATATATTCGAAAAGTTATTGCAGTCGCTGCGAATTGGGGGCCGATGACATCTCTCGCCGGCCAACCACCCATGCTACATACCGAAACGAGTGGCGACGCTCGGCATGCACGGCCTGGGTGGCAACGCAGTGTTATGCCGCAAGTGCGGCCTCGATTGAAAGCAGCGCATTAGCAATGTGGTTATATTTTACTCAACGTCGGGTGTAGGCGATGTGTATTCGTGAAGCTTTTTGGCCGCGCGGCGATGACACCTCTCGCCCGCCACCCACCCAATCGTCTGTGACTAATGCCGTACTGGTGTCAGTCGCTTACAGCCTAGCACCGACGATGCTGATTAAGCGGAGGTCGCGAGTTCGATACCTGCTGGTGTTAGAAAACGTTGTTGCATACCGTGCGTTATCGCACTGACACGCCGATGGTTGTTCGCACCCGAAAGAAAACAACCCTGAAAAAGAGCGAAGGGTTGAAGAAAAGTAAATACACCAAAAGAAACCCGGGAAAGGTGCCAAAGATCCCCACGATTTTTTTTAGGGATCTCCTTCATGGGAGACTGTAAAAAAAGTGTGCCTAGAAAAAAAAGTGACTAAAAAAAAAAAGCACAAACACGCGCAGCAGAACCTACTATGCCGGCCTGGACAGCTCACGACGCTGAGCAGGCACCGGGCAGGCGATCAAAAGATGCGCATTGACATTGTGATTCTAATGCACGCAACGTCGAGTGTAGGCGATATGTATTCGAAAAGTTATTGCAGTCGCTGCGAATTGGGGGCCGATGACATCTCTCGCCGGCCAACCACCCATGCTACATACCGAAACGAGTGGCGACGCTCGGCATGCACGGCCTGGGTGGCAACGCAGTGTTATGCCGCAAGTGCGGCCTCGATTGAAAGCAGCGCATTAGCAATGTGGTTATATTTTACTCAGCGTCGGGTGTAGGCGATGAAAGGATCTAAGTTCTGGCTGACTGGTATGGACACAGAGAGCTGGGATCAGAGAGCGTTCAAGAGGCGGAGAGCCGGAGAGGTAGCAACGTAGAATTACAAAGGGTGGCACACTAGTTCGTCAGGCTAAGGCAAGGAGAATGACAGTGGTGGCACACTAGTTCGTAAGACTAGGGCAAGGAGAATGACAGTGGTGGCACACTAGTTCGTAAGACTAGGGCAAGGAGAATGACAGTGGTGGCACACTAGTTCGTAAGACTAGGGCAAAGAAAAAGGCAGAAGGCCTAGTATAAATAGAGAGACACGAGAGGGTTCAACTGCCGTAGGAAGATCAACGTTCAACTTCAAACTACCGAAGGTAAGTCTAGTCGACAGGTTAACTACCGAACGACCGGGATAGGTGAAACCCTTACAGGCGATGTGTATTTGTGAAGCTTTTTGGCCGCGCAGCGATGACACCTCTCGCCCGCCACCCACCCAATCGTCTGTGACTAATGCCGTACTGGTGTCAGTCGCTTACAGCCTAGCACCACGATGCTGATCAAGCGGGGGTCGCGAGTTCGATACCTGCTGGTGTTAGCCGATGGTTGTTCGCACCCGAAAGAAAACAACCCTGAAAAAGAGCGAAGGGTTCAAGAAAAGTAAAGACACCAAAAGAAACCCGGGAAAGGTGGTAAAAATCCCCACGATTTTTTTAGTCACAATCTTCTAGGCACAATTTTTTTACAGTCTCCCATGAAGGAGATCCCTAAAAACGGTCACCAAACCTTCTATGTCGAAGCGACGGCTCACGACGCTCCGCAGGCACAGGCCAGGGGTGGGTTGCCACGAAGTGTTCTACCGCAAGCGCGGCCTCGATCAAAAGCAGCGCATTAGCAATGCGATTCCATTGTACCCAACGTCGGGTGTAGGCGATATGTATTCCAAAAGCTTTTTGGCCGCGCGGCGATGACACCTCTCGCCCGCCACCCACCCAACGTAATCGTCCGTGACTAATGCCGTACTGGTGTCAGTCGCTTACAGCCTAACACCGACGAGACTGATCAAGCGGAGGCCGAGAGTTCGATACCTGCCGGTGGCAGAAAAAGTTGTTGCACACCGTGCGTTATCGCACTCATACGCCGATTGTTGTTCGCACCCGAAAGAAAACAACCCTGAAAAAGAGCGAAGTGTTCAAGAAAAGTATTGACACCAAAAGAAACCCGGGGAAGGTGGCAAAGATCCCCACCCTTTTTTTTTGCATGCGCGGACCCTAAGTGGTTTTACGGTTCACCAGACCCTACAACCAGGCTTGCCCTGGTTCCTACTGAGCGGCCACCTCTTTCCTGCCTCAACTAAGCGATTGGTCAAACCTCTCAGCGTACAATGCCGCAGCCGGTCGCGAGGGAAATCGCAAAATATTACTGAGGTACCGTCGAGTGATTTATCCAATTTTTCAACGACACGGGGAAGGGTGTGCGAATCCTGTACGGGCAGGCCTACCGTAATCAGCTATACCGGTACCTAGCGATCTGACAAAATTCACGAAGGATTGGAAACCTCGCATCGCTGTTACTTCCTACTTATTTCCTCGATGATCTGCAAATTTTTCTCTATCGGGGCAGGCGGACTAGGCGGACCCACTTCTTGTACAGGTCAGTGTAACTCCTGAATACCCCCCCCTCAAATACAGAAAATACGTGTTTGCATTGGGGCCCTTCTTCTGTACCTTAATTTAAATCCCTCCTTTTCATCTTCCCTGATGACCCATATTCCCCCAACCGAACTATTGGATAGGCACCCGGCCACCCGCGCGGCCGAGCCTTTGATATATTTTGGACAATTCAGGGCTTCCACCTGCCTAGGAGGTGGGTCCCCCAGCCTTGTCACAACAAACATTGCACATCCACGAGGAAGGAAAGAGGTCAGCAGTAGACAGAACCCCCATAACCATGCTGGCACAAAACGGCATGATACGGCACGAGCTCAGCCAGATTGTCCTACCAAGGTTGCACGGTGGGGCACGAGATTGAACGACGCGGCAAGGTATAAGCTGGGTTGTACTACCAAAGAGGCACAATTCGGTATGCTACGGCGCGGTGCGGCACAAGTTTAGCCGGATTGTGCGACCATGTGCATCACACTCAGGCCAACCACTAGCCTACTGCACCTGGACAAGGCTGGGTGACTCCGTTGAACGTTAGTACATGGCTTTTCCGTTTCCCCTTTTTTACTCGGACCCCCCTCTCTTATGCCAAGCCTTCCTTTTTCTACAACCAGACAGTCGGGCGCCCATGCAGTCAGGTCTTAAATACAATGCCCAGAGGTGCAAGGTCAATGACGTTAAACCTCTGGGCCATGCTCAACAGCCTCGGCCACGATGGCTGGGCGGAAAATAAAGTAACGGCTACGGGAGGAAGGAAAGAAACAGGCGGAAAAAGGAAAATACCACCCTCCAAGAGGTGCAAGGTGATGAACATAAGCGCATGACTGATTCCCTAGGCCGAAAGCATGGCCATGAAAGGAACCGTTGACAAAGTTTATCACGCCACTGTCCTGTGGTTGTGTTAGCTGATTGCCTAGGGGGGGCACTGGTGTTTGCTCGCTGTCCTAGCTAGCGTATTAAGTGCCTATACCCGTGCACGGTCCCATGTCCCATGCATCAAATGCGATGCTCTGGTGGACTGTTCAAACTTCACAAAAGACATCACTGTTTTATCCCACCCTGTCAATAACGTTACAGGGAGGCTAATGTCAGGAAGGAAAGGAAAGCAAGTGCACCTACCCTGTGTGGCTACGGGGTGGTGACATGCATAAGACATTTGCACGCAAGCCTTGTTGCAGGGGACCTGAAATCCGGCCGGCGGTCGAGGCACCCCCAACCTTCGGTTGCTGAAGTCCAGGAGAATGGGCCATCATGGTGAATGTGGTGAATGACGTTGCACCTCTGGACCCGGCTCAAAAAGACTTGGCCGCGGATACAATTTTGGTAACCGGAGCGAATTGATACTGGTCACTGAAAAATAGATAATATCAGATTATCATATCAGAATATATTTTTCGGCAGAGCCCCCCCGGGCGGCCGAAGGTTGCGGGGGCGAAGCCCCCAGATTCACCCCGAATTAAGGTACCCCTTTGGGGTACCCCTTGAGGGTACCCCTTGGCTCCAGGCTGTCCAAGGAAACTTTGTGCGCTACAGCGTGGCGCTTTCGTCCTATTAGACTATATATCTTTTACCTCGGCCGATAAGCCGGAGCTCAAAGATAAAGTATTGAGCTACAGAGGTGTAGCTGAAAGCCCCGCACAGGCAGGCAGCACTCAGGCAGAACGAAGCCCTGGGCAGAAGTTGCGAAGCAGGAGCGGGAAGTTTATGCGCCACTTTGCATCGGAATCGCCTTGCTTCATTAACGATTCTCCTGCAAGAGCTTCAAGCGGAGACTGCGAATTGATCAACTCGGCTGGTCGTGATAGGTCGAAGGTGGCAAGATTCAAATCCTGACACGATGACGAGCCCTGATGTCGAGAGTAAGCGCAAGGGCGCAAGGTGATCACTGAACGTAATGCAGCGCAGCGCAGCCGAAGCGCTAGAAATATGCATCGAGATTAAGGATCCCCAAGCTCCCTGTAAAGACAAATGCTGAACCTCTGCTGGTTGCTTGTGCCTCTGCCCTCTGCTGACAGTGACTACCCTGGCCAAGCACTCACCGAGCAGGATGCAAAGTTGTAACGTGGTCACATGACCATGGCATGCATGTTCATGAGGAAATGAGTTTAAAACACTAAAATCAAGCTATGCCTTTAATTGTGCGCAATCCGCGCATGGCATGTTTCGACTTGCTATCATACACATGGTGCGCGGTTATTGCACGAGGCCGTGCCATGACTTGCGCATAGCAAGCACTGACAGCAGTAGCTGTTGTCTGAAAGGGCGATTTGGCTTGATTCATGACCTTTCACAGCCCACAGTTGAATTTAGAGGTTGTGATCAGTGAGTGCAGTGAGTAATACAAATAAGTCAAGAGATTACAGACTGGCAGGGCGTGCCTTCAGTTGGTATATCATAGCAAGATTATTTTTGCTTCTGGATAATGCATCACGCCCAACTATCAATCGGTCATGCAGTCATTCTTTCTTGAAGACGGCTCGCGTGACGCTCTGTCGTTTTTCGTGCTGCGCTCTGATCACATGTCCTTGAGGGGTCAACTTGACCCATGGCAAGGCCAGGGTTGGTTATATTTTTCCTTGAGGGGTCAACTTGACCCCTGGCCTTGCCATGGTTGGTGGAAGTTTTGAGGGCTAGGCTCTGGAAGTTGTGAGGGCTAGGCTCTTATGGGTTTACAGTTTTTTTGTTTAGGGCTAGGCTCTCAAGGTCTGGGGAATCCGACTTCCTTTTCACGGTGACTTTTTTCTTCCGTCCTTTTTTCCCGTCTCATCTCCTCTTCTGTGAAGTTTTTACAGTCCAACTGTTTCCATCCAGACAGTATGGACGCGTTCGAAGCGAGCCTTCTGAAAGGGGAAATGGGAATAGGGTGGGTCAGTAAGAACAGGGGGGGACATTAACCAACAATCGGTGGAACTGTTTTCAAGATAACGTCGAAGACGATGGATGGAAGATGCATGGGTCCACCCGCGGAAGGGTAACAAGGCTTTTGCGGAGGGGGGGGGCGGGGGGCAGTTATTGTTACATCAATGCACATGGTGATTATTAGAGAGATGATGTGCTGATGCGAGAAAAGAGTAAATGCTGCATTAGGGCACACAATTCGGCTGTTTTGCGTCCTATTTGCGCCCAGCATTTTTGAAATTGGGTGGTCAGTGTCACGCTATAACGCAGTAAACGTGCCAGAACCGTATTTGCCGCTGACGCGGCTTCGGAGACTCCGCAGCTTCTCTGCGGAGCCCCCTTTTCTAGGTTAGGAGCCCAGCTTCCCACTTTCGGGAAGGTCTGAGGCAGGATTCCCCGTACTTAGTAAATAGGGCTTGCCGGGACCTTTGAATCCCGGCTTGCACGCTTGACATTTACTTCGTCCCTTTTAAGTGGACAGGCCTCTAATTGTAATCAGCACCGGCTATCATCCCAAGATATACCCTGTGAATACCAATAACGCCAGTACCACGAAGGCACGAAGACGATCAAGCCTAGTTCAGCCTCAGAGCCGACATAGCAACCTAGTTATCCTCAGCTAGATGCCCAGCCCGACCTGGGACACCGCCCGCAGTCTACAGCTACGACATCCCCCGCTTCACGCGGTAAGTGACTCAGCGACCCGACAGATCAGCTATCTGAAGGGCCAGCAGTTAAGCTTTACAAGTGACCAGCTCCGTGTCTGTCATCTAGAAGTTCCAGCCACAGTTTAACGCGCTGCGCATCCGCGGCCAGTGTGTAGTCACTGAGTCCGCCCATAGGCGTCCGCCACTATGTGAGGAAGAAGTCCGCCACGGACCCGAAGCAAACCTCTCGTGTCCACTTAAAAGGAACGAAGTGGATCTTGCCTAATCAGCCTGACCCAACGAATCCTGCTAAAGGTGTATGTGCTGTGGAGCTTGGAATTTCTTTTTGAGACAGCGGATCTGCCTTGGACAGCTAGAAATCACTGAGCAGAGGATTCTTCATAGATATTCCAAGTCAATCCCTGCTTGCGCTGGGCGTGGCAACCCAGAAGCAGACGTAGCTTGAAGATCAGGCTGTGGAGTTATAAATCCAGCTGATTATTGCCTGTGCACCTGGACTTGCCTTTGTGGTGGAGTGCAAATTCCCAAGTGTTGACAGAAGTGGATCTGCGGATCAGTGATTAAGTGGATTGCTGAGGCCGAGACTTCAGTGACCCAAGGCTGTGTTCAGGAATCACCAAAAGCTGCAGAACGCAGCTTGAGAGGAGCCTGCGAACCTCGAGGAGCAATCTGCGCTGCTAAGCGGAAAGCGGACGAGACCCGCTTCACGCGGAATCATCCAAGGCTGCAGTCGCAGCTTGAGCGGAGCCTGCGGAGCCCGAAGGAGGCTGCGCTGCGAAGCGGAAGGAAATAGCGGACGAGACCCGCTATACGCGGAATCATCCAAGGCTGCAGTCGCAGCTTGAGCGGAGCCTGCGGAGCCCGAAGGAGGCTGCGCTGCGAAGCGGAAGGAAATAGCGGACGAGACCCGCTATACGCGGAATCATCCAAGGCTGCAGTCGCAGCTTGAGCGGAGCCTGCGGAGCCCGAAGGAAGCTGCGCTGCGAAGCGGAAGGAAATAGCGGACGAGACCCGCTATACGCGGAATCATCCAAGGCTGCAGTCGCAGCTTAAGAGGAGTCTGCGAAGCTCGAGGAGCAAACTGCACTGCAAAGCGGAGGCTGCAGAACGCGGCTTAAGAGGAGTCTGCGAAGCTCGAGGAGCAAACGGCACTGCAAAGCAGAGGCTGCAGAACGCGGCTTAAGAGGAGTCTGCGAAGCTCGAGGAGCTAACTGCACTGCAAAGCGGAGGCTGCAGAACGCAGCTTAAGAGGAGTCTGCAAAGCGCGAGGAGCAAACTGCGCTGCAACCCAGAAGGTGAAAATACCCGCCGGACCCATAAAAGAAAAATTTCCCGTGCTTGACCTGTCTAGCAAAAGCCTAACCAGTCTGCAGAAGGTAGAGGAGAGCGGAAGCAGGCTTTAAGCTCGTGCCCAGTTGCTGTGAGCCCACACAGTCGAGCTGGCACAGCTGTTCAGCATCGATAGTACAATGCAGGATGCCATTGTAGATCCCAACCGCCACCAGCACCCTGATACTGCAAGACGCAGTGGGCGGGTGAGAGGAATGGAACCAGGGGACGACCCTATGACACCTATAAATGCGGCTGTAGCCGAGGGAGCAAAGCAGATTTCCCTTGGCTTGTCGAGGGATGAATACACAGATCACAGGCCAGAGGCGGAAGAGACGGAAGAGGAGGACGAGACAGATGAGGAAGAAGAGACGGCAGAGGAGGAAGAGGCGGATGAGACGGGCGAGGGGAGAAAGCCGGCACGTTGAACACCTAGACCAACCCAGCCACCCGGCAGGGGGAACGGGTCGTTACAAGACCACTGGCGGGCGGACTCAATAGCATCGCGTACACCAATGACAGGGGAGAACCCAATGTCACCTCGCGAGCGGTCCATTGAAGGGCCACGGTGGCGCTAGGCTTCCAACGAAGAGGAGGTGTCGGCCCTCGAGGGGCAGATAGACAGCCAAGAAGGGCTAAGGGGGAATAGGAATCCCCTAGAACGGCAGTACGCGCTGAGCACTTGACGGAACCCACGCCATACCTGGAAGAACGAGCTGGTGCCAGCCCTAGGGGAACACCCCATGGGCGGCACGACTGGCACTAGTAGGCAGCAGGCAGTGGGCCGACGGCCAGCAGGACGTAGCCTAGTACTCAAGTAAAAAAAGCTTTCCCGATGTACCGTAGGAGCAGGAGCAGCGAGCCAAAGGAGTACATAGTGACGACGGCTACAGCGCTGATTCAAGTAGTAGACTTGCATGACAATTTTCTTTGAAGTAGAGATTGCCGCAGGGCCAACCAGCAGGGGCAAGACTAGGATAAGACACCGCTGCTACTGCACTCATCTCCTGTGGCCTAGGGCCAGGTGTCAACGGTGCATTGGGGCGAGAGCAGCGGACGGTCTGCGGTTGTCTGTGTGCCTGACTGAGGCCTTTGGATTGGAACGCTTCCAAGCGGTAGAACATGTGAATGCTGACAGTTTCTGAGGATTCTGTAGATTCTGACGGGTTCTGGATTTCTGACGGATTCTGGATTTCTAACGGTTTCTGATGTTTTTTTGAATTTACCCAAGCATGACACTGGTGACGGTACCGAATTATTTGTGCCATGATCAGGCCAGAGAGAGATCGGGAGTAGCCCAGAGGCCTTTGTCGAGTGTGCGTAACCGTGGGAGGACCTAGGGTTAGCCACGCATTTCAGTGAATTTTCTTTGGTGAATTTCCTTTTGTGGATGTCCTGCAGCACATTTCCTGCAGTGGATTTTCTTTCGTGGATTTTCTTTCGACTAGCTGGATTGCAGTCAGATGTGTAGGAGACTTCCGTGTTAGGGAACTGACAAGTGCTGAGTGTACATATTTTCCGATTCCAATTTCAGTACCACCCCTAGTCCGGCTCCCCACGCACGCCCGGAGGGCTTATCGTGCGGAGCGGGGGGCGAGTAAAGTAGGGGCGGTACCCACAGCTAGGGGCGCCCGGGTAGGCCAGCCTTCCCTCTTATACGGTACGCTGTACCTAGTTACCCCTTTACAGCCCTTGTACCTCCGCAGTGTAGTACAAGGTGCACGTGTGTACGGTGTTGTACCGTAGTTGTGAGTAGAGTGAGCCTTTGTAAGGCGACCTGGCCAGCTTTTACCATTATGGCACGGTCACTGCTTTATGGTGCGACAGCTGTCACGGTATAATGCAGTAAACGTGCCAGAACCGTATTTGCCGCTGACGCGGCTTCGGAGACTCCGCAGCTTCTCTGCGGAGCCCCCTTTTCTAGGTTGGGAGCCCAGCTTCCCACTTTCGGGAAGGTCTGAGGCAGGATTTCCCGTACTTAGTAAATAGGGCTTGCCGGGACCTTTGAATCCCGGCTTGCACGCTTGACATTTACTTCGTCCCTTTTAAGTGGACAGGCCTCTAATTGTAATCAGCACCGGCTATCATCCCAAGATATACCCTGTGAATACCAATAACGCCAGTACCACGAAGGCACGACGTCGGTAAGTTTCCGACGCTTGAATGGGTCGTTTGAATCAAGATGGGGGAAACGGGTCGTTTGAACTGGCGATTTTGCGTGATTGAATCAAGCGTGTCCCCACCCCCTGCATTGTCGCCCCAGCATCCGTGCCGTCGTCCCGCTGGCGTCAGTGTTTGCTGTAGAATTGCGCACGCATTCCGGCACGCTTGCCTGCTTGAAAGATATCCGCTGCAGGACCGCGTCCGCTTGCTCGTCCGTCCGGCTACAGTTGCAGAAATATGTTCCCTTGCCCGTCCTTCAGTCTGTTGCATATGAGTACCGTTAACTGCACTTCTTTGTCCGCCTGATGCAGACACACCCTGGCAATACTAATAAGCATGTCTTCTATGAGTTCCCTGTTGAAGGAATTCGATCATCGAGATGTTACCACAACGACCAGACAGGGTATGAACACGTACGGTACTTGCGTTTTAAGTAGTACTACTGATAGCTGAGGACGACTAGCCAGGGTGCCCGGTGGTACTAGCTAGTCGTTTGCCTTTCCTGTCCCTGCTTGCCTTTTCTCAGCTGACAACGAGAGTTTCTTGTACACCTGGGCTGTTGTTGGGCCGACTGCATTCTCCTAAAACTTTGTGTACTATTCCTGCTTGGCATGCGGCTTGTCTACTGCTTGATTCTTTCACCTTTAGTACTGAGTGGTCTACTAGTAGCCATCAGCCATTCCGAATCTGGAGCTGCTGGCCTGCAGCTACAGGGAGCATGCATACCAGCATCATGGAGCTGTTGGTGAGTGGTGAGCTTCCATGCCAACATATAAAATTATAGATGCTAGCCAGCTTGATGAACAGCCTGCAACATCTGGCTAGCTTGCGCACTAGCGTGAAGCTTCTGGCCATCTTGCTTGCACACCAGCTATCAGCATGAAGTTGGTGGTCAGCTTGCGCACCGGCGTGCGTGGAGCTGAGGGACAACTTGCACACCAGCATGGCGGAGCTGTTGACCAGCTGGCAAACGAGCATGGAGCTGATGGCCAGCTGGCCCACCAGCATGTGAGTGGTTCATGGCCAGCTTGCGCACTAGCATGGGGCGGTTGGCTAGCTTGCGCACCGCTGCTGCTACCCAGTTGCTCGCTGAGGTGCGTGCTGCTTGTTAGGTGACCAGCCGTGGACCGCATAATACTAGTAGCAGTGAACGGCCGCTGCTACCCTGAGCACAGGTAGCCGCTTGAACAACCGACCGCAGGCCTCTCTTGTTTTCCCCTCTATCAAGGGGGTGCAATGATTGTACAGCTGTTGCTCACATGCACAACCATGAGCTTGTATTATATTGGCTGCATGAAACCGGTGACAGTGAGCGGCTGCTTCTCCCTAGACCTGCGCTTATCTGCCTGCATGGGCAACTGAGAGTAGGCTGGTATTGTTTCCCCCTCTAAAAGGAAGGTGCATGACCGGTCCAGCTGTTGTCCACGTGCGCAACCATAAACATGCAATAAACAGGCTGCATGTAACTGGTAGCAGTGAGCGGCCCCTGCCATCCGGGTCCGCGCTTAGGTGTATGTTGCTTAGGCGACCGTCCTTTGGCCAGTCTTGTCCTGCTCTCTGTCAAAAAAATGCCGCGACGGTTTAAGTGTTGGCCACATGCGCATCCATGAGCGTGCATTATATTGGCTGCATGAAACAGGTAGCAGTGAGCGGCCGCTGCTACACTGGTCCGCGCTTAGGTGCGTGCTACTAAGGCGACCAACAAGCAGTATGGGCCGGTCTTGTTTATGCTCCTCATCATGGGGGCGCAGTACCAGTACTGCAGTACAGCTACTGGCCGCATGCGCAACCATGAACGTGCATTATCCTGGTTGCATGATACCGGTCGTAGCTCCTTCCCCCTGTCCCAGCTCCTGCCCCTTGTCCCAGCTCCTGCCTTCAGTCCCAGCTCCTCCCCCCTGTCCCTGCTCCTGTCCCCTGTCCCTGCTCCTGTCCCCTGTCCCTGCTCCTGTCCCCTGTCCTTGCTCCTGCCCCCTGTCCCTGCTCCTGTCCCCTGTCCCTGCTCATTTCCCCTGTCCCTGCTCCTGCCCCCTGTCCCTGCTCCTATCCCCTGTCCCTGCTCATGCCCCATGTCCCTGCTCATGTCCCATGTCCCTGCTCATGCCCCCTGTCCCTGCTCATGTCCCTGTCCATGCTCCTGCCCCTTGTCTCTGCTCCTGTCCCATGTCCCTGCTCCTGCCCCCTTTCCATGCTCCTGCCCCCTGTCCCTGCTACTGCACCCTGTCCCAGCTCCTGCCCCCTGCCTCTGCTCCTGTAGCATGCCCCTGCTCCTGCCCCCTGTCTCTGCTCCTGTCCCCTGTCCCAGCTTCTGTCCCCTGTCCCAGCTTCTGTCCCCTGTCCATGCTCCTATCCCTGCTCCTGTCCCATGCTCCTGTCCCCTGCCCCTGCTTCTGTCCTCTGCTTCTGTCCCTTGCTTCTGTCCCTTGCTCCTGTCCCCTGTCCCCTGCTATTGTCCATGCCCCTATCCCTGTCCATGCCCCTATCCCTGCCCATGCCCTCTGTCCCTGCTCATGTCCCCTGTCCATGTCCCTGTCCCCTGTCAATCTGTCATGCACCTGTCCCCTGTCCCTCTTCCTGTCCCCTGCCCGTGCTTTCGACCCATAATCTGGGCAGGGAGTAACTCGGTTCCCCGAGCTTGAGGTGAACATCTAGTTTTCATCCGGTGGTACACTGACGCAACTCAAGGCTGGCATGAGCTTTCTGGAGAGCAAGGGATGCATCAGCTTTGAATGGGCAAAGAGGCGGCCGACTGGAGCGGCTTGGTACGATATCATTGACTTCCAAAAGCCTATCCACCGCATGCTCTACGCGGTGCCCGACTTTTTTAAGGAAGAGGCCTCCAGGTTCCTGATCAACCCATGGATACCAGTATGGGCCATGCTAGAGCCTTGCGAGAGGGGCTGGAAATCGAGGTTGGTACTGTCAATGATGGGGACCTTGTGTTTGAGTGAGTCTCTGATTGACAGCAGTGCCCCTTCACTGATTTGTAATCATACCAGGATTAATTGTACAATGATACAATCTTTTGTATCTACTGACTCGTGCGCTGCTCTCGGGCGCTTCCACTCTTGCCCCTGACCGCTACATTGCACCTAAATTCTCCGTTGCTCTGGACTGGTGTGTTTTCTGAGCACTGCTCTTTGGCCTGACCGCTTTCTAGCTTACGTACCAGTGCTAGTATTTTTAATCACCGCAGTACCGCACTGGCGCCTGACCGTTCTATTTATGTTAAACTAGTATATTTAAGCACCGTTCTTGCATCTGACCGGTCTGTGAAGTTTTTTGTGAAGTTTTTACAATCCATCAGAGCATCACATTTGATGCATGGGACCTGTGCCTGAAAACCGGTACATGCACTTGATACACTAGGACATAAAGCGAAAACCAGTGACCCGCTTGGGCAAGCAACTAGCACACAACCACGACAGTGGCGTGGGAATGAACCCCATAGTGCAGAAGATAAGCCCCGTCATAAAACTTGACGTGGGTGCAATAGAGTTCGGTTGAGAACCACCTAGAGAATTAGGGGGGAGACGGGGGATTTGGCAAAGTTTTGAGATGATTCTCTCTTTTCATCCACTGAAAGATAAGATAACCAAATTTCTTCCATAACATAGATGCAGAAACCTCTGCATTTAGTTTGCCCCATCTTCCATTTGCGTACCGTTTCATGGCCTCATCCTCATCCTCTAGGTCATTATGGAAAGTGAGGTTAAATTGAAATCGAAGGTCTGTGTAGATCGGGAAGTACATCATGTGAAACTCATCCGCCCGACATTTAAGATTGCTTTAGGAAAGGTGAGCGTTGTCAGCGCTCCCTCTCTATCCTTTCACAACTGTCTAGACCTTCTGCCCACTGGCCCTAGCTAGTGGGCACCATGCTGCAGTGTCCTTGGCTTTTCAGCCCCATGAACCTGAGCAAATTACGAACACATAGGCAGACTGCTTCACCGCAACGTACTACGGACAGTGCTCCCTCTCTATTCCTTCACTTCATGTGCCCGCAGTAGGCTTGCTACCCACTGGACCTAGCTAGTGTGCACCATGCCGCTGAGTTCTTGGATGTTCAACCCAAACATCTCTTGAGTAAATTGATAACCCACCGGTAGGTTGCAATTGATATGATTGGAGCGCTATAACCTTCAGTTAGGCACAGTCCATACGGACGGTAGCACTGCACCCACAGGTAGGGCACAGTCCATATGGATAGTAACGCTGCACCAAACCAGTAGGGCACAGTCGATACAGATGGTTGCGCTGCACCTGGCGGTAGGGCTGGGTCGATACAGGCGGTTGCACTGCAACCACCAGTGACGGTCCATACAGACGGTTGCGTTGCACCCACCGGTAGGACACAATCCATACGGGCGGTTGCACTGCACCCACCGGTAGTGAATAGGAAATGCAGGCGGTTGCGCTGCACCCACCGGTAGGGCACAGGAAGTGCAGGCGGTTGCGTTGCACCCACCAGTGGGGCACTGGAAATGAAGGCGGTTGCGCTGCACCAACCGGTAGGGCACAGGAAATGCAGGCGGTTGCGCTGCACCAACCGGTAGGGCACAGGAAATACAGGCGGTTGCGCTGCACCCACTGGTATGGCACAGGAAATGCAGGCAGTTGCGCTACACCCACCGGAGGGCACAGGAAATGCAGGCGGTTGCGCTGCACCCACCAGTAGGGCACACGAAATGCAGGCGGTTGCGCTGCACCCACCGGTGGGGCTCAGGAAATGCAGGCGGTTGCGCTACACCCACCGGTAGTGAATAGGAAATGCAGGCGGTTGCGCTGCACCCACCGGTAGGGCACAGGAAGTGCAGGCAGATGCGTTGCACCCACCAGTGGGGCACTGGAAATGCAGGCGGTTGCGCTGCACGAACCGGTAGGGCACAGGAAATGCAGGCGGTTGCGCTGCACCAACCGGTAGGGCACAGGAAATGCAGGCGGTTGCGCTGCACCCACCAGTAGGGCACACGAAATGCAGGCAGTTGCGCTACACCCACCGGAGGGCACAGGAAATGCATGCGGTTGCGCTGCACCCACCAGTAGGGCACACGAAATGCAGGCGGTTGCGCTGCACCCACCGGTGGGGCACAGGAAATGCAGGCGGTTGCACTGCACCCACCGGTAGGGCACAGGAAATGCAGGCAGTTGCGTTGTACCCACCAATAGGGCACAGAAATGCACGCAGTTGCGCTGCACCCACTGGTATGGCACAGGAAATGCAGGCAGTTGCGCTACACCCACCGGAGGGCACAGGAAATGCAGGCGGTTGCGCTGCACCCACCAGTAGGGCACACGAAATGCAGGCGGTTGCGCTGCACCTACCGGTGGGGCACGGGAAATGCAGGCGGTTGCACTGCACCCACCGGTAGGGCACAGGAAATGCAGGCAGTTGCGTTGTACCCACCAATAGGGCACAGAAATGCAGGCAGTTGCGCTGCACCCACTGGTAGGGCACAGGACATGCAGGCGGTTGCGCTGCACCCACCGGTGGGGCACAGGAAATGCAGGCGGTTGCGCTGCACCCACCAGTGGGGCACAGGAAATGCAGGCGGTTGCGCTGCACCCACCGGTGGGGCACAGGAAATGCAGGCAGATGCGCAGCAACCATCAGTAGGGCACAGAAATGCAGGCAGTTGCGCTGCACACACTGGTAGGGCACAGGAAATGCAGGCGGTTGTGCTACACCCACCGGTAGCGAATAGTAAATGCAGTTGGTTGCGCTGCACCCATCGGTAGGGCACAGGAAATGCATGCAGTTGCGCTGCACCCACCGGCAGGGCACAAGAAGTGCAGGCGGTTGCGCTGCACCCACCGGTAGGGCACAAGAAGTGCAGGCGGTTGCGCTGCACCCACCAGTGGGGCACTGGAAATGCAGGCGGTTGCGCTGCACCAACCGGTAGGGCACAGGAAATGCAGGCGGTTGCGCTGCACCAACCGGTAGGGCACAGGAAATACAGGCGGTTGCGCTGCACCCACTGGTATGGCACAGGAAATGCAGGCAGTTGTGCTACACCCACCGGAGGGCACAGGAAATGCAGGCGGTTGCGCTACACCCACCAGTAGGGCACAGGAAATGCAGGCGGTTGCGCTGCACCCAACGGTGGGGCACAGGAAATGCAGGCGGTTGCACTGCACCCACCGGTAGGGCACAGGAAATGCAGGCAGTTGCGTTGTACCCACCAGTAGGGCACAGAAATGCAGGCAGTTGCGCTGCACCCACTGGTAGGGCACAGGACATGCAGGCGGTTGCGCTGCACCCACCGGTGGGGCACAGGAAATGCAGGCGGTTGCGCTGCACCCACCAGTGGGGCACAGGAAATGCAGGCGGTTGCGCTGCACCAACCGGTGGGGCACAGGAAATGCAGGCAGATGCGCAGCAACCACTAGTAGGGCACATAAATGCAGGCAGTTGCGCTGCACACACTGGTAGGGCACAGGAAATGCAGGCGGTTGCGCTACACCCACCGGTAGCGAATAGTAAATGCAGACGGTTTTGCACCCATCGGTAGGGCACAGGAAATGCAGGCAGTTGCGCTACACCCACCAGCAGGGCAGAGGAAATGCAGGCAGTTGCGCTGCACCCACCGGTAGTGCACAGGAAATGCAGGCGGTTGCGCATCACCCACCGGTGGGGCACAGGAAATACAGGCGGTTGCGCTGCACCCACCAGTGGGGCACAGGAAATGCAGGCGGTTGCGCTGCACCCACCGGTAGGGCACAGGAAATGCAGGCAATTGTGCTGCACCCAGTGGTATGGTACAGGAAATGCAGGCGGTTGCGCTACACCCACCGAAGGGCACAGGAAATTCAGGCGGTTGCACAGCACCCACCAGTAGGGCACAGGAAATGCAGGCGGTTGCGCTGCAGCCACCGGTAGGGCACAGGAAATGCAGGCAGTTGCGCTGTACCCACTGGTAGGGCACAGGACATGCATGCAGTTGCGCTTCACGCACTGGTAGGGCACAGGAAATTCAGGCAGTTGTGCTGCACCCACTGGTAGGGTACATGTCATACGGGCGGTATGCTGGTGAAGCGCTGCACCCACTGGCAGGGCGTATTCCATAGAGGTAGGTGCCGTGCATGCGGTTGGGCACTATACCATGGTAATACGAGCGGGCGCTGTGCACAATAAATGATGTGGGTGGGCGCTGTGCCTGTGGGTGGGGAACTGAACCAATCCGCAGGACATATAAATGCGAGTGTTGCTGTGCATATGGGTGGCACTGCCCATCGGGCAAGCGCTGTGCATGCACACGAGGTTATGGGGTGCTACGGATTCAAGTACGGCATTGCAAACAGGCCGGCAATAGGCATACCAGGAAATGCTATTATATGTGTGGGGCACTGTTCATACTCGAGGGATATGCTCATGCAAGAAGGGCGTTGTGCATGCCGGCGGGACGTTGCGCTTGGGCCTTGTGCGTATCAGTGTATACAGTATATGGGTCAGGCAATGCCCATGCCAGACATGCATGCTGAAATGCGAGTCCCACAGCGCTGACCCCACACTGAGGGGTGTACTACTGCCTATTTCTGGTGCTGCCTCATCTACTCTTGTCGCAGCTGCTGCCCGTTTGCTTAGGGCGGCCAAATTCCGAGCTGCCGGATAACTCTCGCTCCTGTACACATGCTGGTAGGCTTCCGTCGCTGCAGCTTAGTGACCTTGCTGCTGCTTAGAAGGCTTGGAGAGTCATGTTCTGAGGAAGAGGCAATGTCCTGACTTGTCATCAGAGTGACCGTACTGAAATAGAACAAACGCTTGAGTGTGTTATAAGGGGGGGCGTTGACGAGCGCAAGCGGACCCGTTAGCGTCAACTGCCTTGTTCCGCCACACTTGCTTCATACATCTCGCGAGTGGACAATGTCGCGTTGCGAGATGTGTGACTTGTGTGAATACAGGTGTATTTCGTTGTTTCAAATTGAAAGGTGACATCCGCCGACAATATCTGCCTTTCTTTACCATGTCTTATATTCGTCCATCTAGTATGAGAGTTGCTGCTGGAAAGTCTCTCTATTAAGTTCCTAAACCAACTATCGTAGGCAAAAAGAGGGCTGCTATCGCGGTCGATACAGAGGGAGAGGCAGTCAATGGTGAACGAGCTCACTGCATTTTAATTTGCCGAAATGAAGAGATCTAGACTAGTGTGTTCCGTGCAGACAGTGGCGCAGCCCCCTCCACGGCTCCTCTGCCAGAAAACACCCCTCAGCCTATCGCGCGCAAAGCTGGAGGGCATTCTGTTCAGAGCGGTGAGATATTCATCTTATAGGACATAAGACGCAGCGGCCCTTGCATAATCTGCGAACTCGTTGCCTGTCCTCACTGTTCTGTTTTTTTGCATCCAGGCAATGAGCCTCAAGACACTGATCTCCTAGATCATTCCCCTGGGGACGAACGACGACTGGATGGAGGAAAAAGACACAGAGAATGATGATCTCCCCGATCCGCCCAGTATTGGCAAGGGTTCGTCACAGGAAACAAACGCGAAACTCCCGCGTTTCATCCGCGGGACAGGGGCTTGAGACATTTATGACACCCGATTGCATGGCCGTCAGTGGCAACGAGTTACTTAGCCCTCCTCTTGAAAGGGGAAGAGGTCAAGCTGGGCATGCTCCGGGTAAGGTAAGGAATGACATCTGCCACTACCTGATTGTCAACCGCCCTGAATGAGAAATTTCGTCCTCGCAGCCGGAGAAGTTGATTCAGCCCGGAAGACAGGCGGACATCAGCCATGTGGACCTGACAGAAAGTGGAGCAGGACTTCGCAGTGGTGGCCATGCCAACGCATACATGCGCGCCAACAAGATGCTGTTGGTGAGGTTACCGTGTTATATTGTCGCCTCCCAGGTTTGAGGCTTATAATGCATCAGTGGTACTAGTTGAATAAGATGAGCGCGTAAGATTGGCCAGGGTGGGCAGTACTACCTAGTAGGGCCGGCCGGGAGATGTAACTTGGCTTTTTGTCCTACAGTTCGCGGCTCATGAATGAATAAGCGATGGCCACCTAATTCTGTACTTGTATTTACATCATGCAGGACCTTATTGGGAAGGCAGTGAGCTGTCTATTGTCCCGGACAAAAAAATACTCCAAGTTCTTGCTGACAGGGAATGAGACTGAGACATAAGTACCTTCTCAGCTACGAACCCATCCAGGAGTTCCAGCAGAAGTTCGACCCTGGGTTTGCCACCAACCGTGCCCACTGGAACCAGTTCTGTTTCTACAAGGTGGTCAACAACGGTGGCCTATTTCCAGGCTGTCAGGGTGGGAGAGCGGTCTGGCAGAACAAGTTTTCCAATCAAGTTGGGCAGATCTCTACGCGCGCGGTGAGTGATAGATATGCATTTCAGACGTGCTTGTAGACTATGTGCATGTCAGACTTAGAGCCACCAGAGTAACTCTCTTTGAAGTAGATGGTTTACTAATTTTTGTTATCAATGTATCATTAATTGCTGATTAATTGCTGGCTTGGACATGTGCCACCAAAGTAATTATCAATATCTAATTAGTAATTGCTGGTTAATTGCTCAAGTTCTTGGCTTTGACATGTGCCACCAAAGTAACTCTCTTAAATTGCTGAAGTTGTTGGCTTTGTAATTTAAAATATCTCTTTAATAATTAATAATGAATACCTGAAACAACACTCATTCATGCTACTGCAGTTTGACCAGTTCATGGTCTGCAACACGAAGAATACGAAGGACACTTCTGAGAGCAACAAGGCAGCGGTGAAGGAGTGGGCAGAACAGTAACTGCTGCCTGTCGGTGAGGGCAACATGGTATACCGCAGCAACTCTCAGCCTTTCGACGCCCGCGCATTCGTGTCAGCCATTGCCACCGGCATGGATAAGAGGGCCGTGCTCACGGGCGCGCGCACACCGGTTAATACTCCCGCAGTGACCATCCAATGGCTCGCTTTCTTCAGTTTCAAGGTAATTTCAATTTCAGTTCTTGGCATGTCCTCTAGATTCAAGGTTCATTGACTACAAATGCTGCTATTTTTGCATCATAACATTTACTAGAGGGACACATGACTGTCCTTACTTCCACTCATGTTACTAAAGATACCCAGAGTATACTTTCAATAGTGCATGACTCATTCACCTCTCTGATAATATGATTTCGCATTCATGTGCTATAGATTAAGAACCGGCTGAGGGAGTTGGCTGGAGTGTCGGCGACTGCAAAGGGAGATGGGCACCTCGCGCTCATCCTAGCAGAGGCGGTAGAGGTAGAGAGGCTTGGCTTCGCTCACGGATGGGACAAGATCACGGGCCTCCGCATTACTTGCAAGTCGAAGTAGCAACCTTGAAATGCAGGCAACAAGGGAACGTTTCATATAGTGTTTGAAACATATTTTTACTGTTTCACCAACAGAGGTCAAGTAGTTGATTCATGCGACAATTGGGCCCCTTTGATTCAGACATGTAGCGATTGAGACTGGGTTTGATTCAGACATGCTTGAAATATGTTTTTCTGTTTGACCAGTATACTTGATTCAGAATGTTATAAACAACACATGATTCAGATAAAGGTCCGCTTGAGACTGAGTTTGATTCAAACATGATTGATTGTCTTTTTACTGTTTGATTAGTACTTGATTCAGACCCTTTTCAACCCCACTCGATTCAAGCAAGTGGCCGCTTTAGACTCAGTTTGATTCAAGCATGCTTGAATTGCAGATGTAATGATTGATCGACGGTTGATTCAAGTGGTGCTCAAACATGCTTGAATATGGACGATCTCCGATCATGCTTGAGTTTGAATCAAGCGGCCCGTTCAAACGCGATCGTTTTTTATTCAAGCGACTTCAAACCGACGAAAGTTACCGACGGTAACGATCAAGCCTAGTTCAGCCTCAGAGCCGACATAGCAACCTAGTTATCCTCAGCTAGATGCCCAGCCCGACCTGGGACACCGCCCGCAGTCTACGGCTACGACATCCCCCGCTTCACGCGGTAAGTGACTCAGCGACCCGACAGATCAGCTAACTGAAGGGCCAGTGTAAAGGTCTTAGGCCCCAGTGGGACTAAGGTGTTTAATGCTAGACTAGGACTCACAGGTAGAGGAGCGAAGAGAGGTAGTCGTGAAGGTGTAGTCGGTAGGACAGTTGACCGGAGGGGGGACTGGGTGCTCACGGAGGGAGACTGCTGGAGACTTGTAAACGAATAGTGGGACAGTCAGGTATTGAGCCTGATGGATTTATCTCGTCTGAGACTTCCCGATAACTAGCAGAGCTCGCTTATAAGGGAGTTGCAGGGTATAACCTGTGAGGGTTCAAGACTGGGTTTGCCAGGCGACCCTGCAACTTCCGTATGGAGCGTAAGCGCCGATAACGTAAGGCAGGTCGCGTCAGCGACTGGTAATTCTGGGGTACTGGTTACTTGCCATTACATACCTCCCCCCTTGGCTGCGTGCCGAGCGCGGTGGAAGGTAAACGTCAGTGGTACTGGAGCATGAAATGTTGCAGAGTTTTTATCGAAAATTCCCAACCTGAAACTGGAAACTCGTTGTAGTTATCGCTGGACTGGTCCAGAAATTTAATTCTGCTTGTGTACATGACTGTCCGGCTGGTCTGAATTTTAATACTCTGATACTGGTGCTGGGCTAGGCAGAAAAATTAAATTCACTGTTATTGGTTCTGGGACTGGTGTAAAGAAAATTAATTCACTGGTGAACTAGTGAGTCAAGGAATTCTAGGCAAGGAGACAAGTTTTCTGGATTGTATTAAATTCCTTGTGGGTTTCATGAGTTAGGTCTCGATCTGGGCACTAGGTGTATGGACCTTAGTAACTGTGGACTGGTTCTGGTTACTCAAAAAGTTTCTGGGCAACAAGGAGTAATTCTGGAGTGAGGTTCTTGAGTGGTTCCCATGAATTGTGCGTATCATTATAGCCAACCCATTTGATAAGAACTTGTTTGACTCGTTTCTTACCGACTCGTCGAATGCGATGCGATAAGAGCGACTCGACTAGGTACAAGGGTAAGCCATCGGCGACTTCAGGTTCGATAGGTACAGGATTTGAACTGGGACTGGGCTTGAATGGTCGTAAGAGTGACACGTGAAATACTGGATGTACTCGAGTGTAATTTTCTGGGAGTTGTACCTTGGCAGCGTTATTTCCAGGTGCCATGTTCAGGATTGTGACTGGGCCGATATACTTGGGGTGAAGCTTTTTAACTCCGGTCTGGAATTTGAAGTTTCTTGTCGACAGGAGTACTTGGTCACCAGTTTTAAAAGTGTGAGGTGCTCGGAAGCGCGTGTCAGCGTACGTCGTCTGTCGATCCTGGGCAGCTCGTAACAGCTTTTGAACTTGAACTAGTGTGTCATCCAGATCACTGAAGACTGAATCTAGTGCTGGAATTTGCTTGTCTGGAATGTCGATTGACAAAGGAGTATACGGGTTGCGACCACAGTTCAGGTAGAACGGTGTGTGCCTGGTCGTACTGGTCTTGGCGTTGTTAAAGGACATAGCGACGACTGGTAGGAGTTCTTCCCATGTGATATGGTTTCCATCTATGAAATGTCTCAGCACTTCCTCGACGACTCGGTTCATTCGCTCTGTTTGTCCATCTGTCTGTGGGTGAAAAGCAGTTGAAAATCTAGGCTGCATACCGAGTCGTACACACATGGTCTTCCAGAATGACGAAGTGAATCGTACATCTCTGTCAGAAATGATGTTTCGAGGGAAACCGTGATGCTGGAATACATGAGAGATGAAAACTCTAGCAATATCTTCAGATGTGCTAGATTTCCTGACTGGTGCTAGACAGACAAACTTGGTAAGCTTATCCACAATAACCATGATGCCATCATGCCCACTGGCTGACTGGGGCAAGTCAAACACAAAGTCCATGGTGACAGTGTGCCATCTAGAATCAGGGATTTCTAGTGGCTGGTTTAGACCAAAGGGTCTCTTGTTTGCAGACTTGTTCCTCTGGCATGAGGCACATGATGAGACATACTGTTGTACATCTGCCTGGATTGAGGGCCACCAAAATTGACGTTTTATGTGGTCTAGAGTGGTCTTCCAATTGAAGTGACCTGCAAGGGGGGTATCATGATGCTCACGAATAACTTGTTCTCGAAGTTTTGCTGGTATAACGACTAGGCCTTCTCTTGACCAGGAGCCATTACGCAGTGACCAATCACGAGTCGTACCTGTGTTTTTGAATTCTGGGTCAATGCTAGACTCGTTCTTGACTTGTTGCATGAATTCTGGGCAGGACTCGTTAACAATGATTGCAAACAGTATAGCTGCTTGGGCAGGTCCTTGGTGTGGCAACCTGGAAAGTGAATCAGCTGGGTTGGTTGCACCTGGTCGGTACTTCACAGTGAACTCGAACCGTGACAGAAATTCGCTCCAGCGTGCTTGCTACGTGACAGTGTGGGCTGTTTCGAAAAAAATGTCAAAGGGTTATGGTCTGTTACAATGTTAAGGCCATTGCCGCCTTCTAGATAGTACCACCACTCCTTGAGTGCTTTAATGATGCCCAAGAGTTCTTGTTCGCCTGTAGTGTAACAGCCTGTTTCTGATTGACTGCGGAACTCCTCCGCAGGCCCTGTCGTACAGAAACGGGGTCTGTGGAACTGCTCCGCAGGCCTTTAGAAGACCCACGTGCGGCCTTTTTTCCGAGGACCCCCCCCCCTCCTCGGAACTTCCACAGTCTGCGGAAACATTTTAGGCCTTCGAACTGATATTAATTATCTACTAGAATCGCCATATTTTTCTGCTCATGGCCGTATCGGGAGGTGGTCGTGTGAGCACCCCTGGACATGGGCCGTGTCAGGCCGCGCCTTTCATGAAGCACAGCGAGCGAATCAGCAGATGCAACAGAGCAGGTAGAAATGCGGCATGGTGTCGAGCAGGACTTAGTCGACTCGAAAGAATAGGAAATAGACACCAAAGCGATTCAAAATCGGCAGCCATGTGTACGACCTATGCCCTGGACAACCACGCTCCGCAAAGTCCAATCAGAAACGACCTCTGCGGAACTCTTCCGCAGGCCATTAGACCGTCGTACATGTTTTTTCTCCGCAGTCAATCAGAAACAGGCTGTAATTGCGCTCGGCAGGTGAGAACTTGGCAGAGAAGTACGCGACAGGTCGACCAAGTTGCGTAAGTACTGCACCACAGCCAGTGATGGATGCGTCAGAAATGAGTTCATTTGGCTGGTCTGGATCGATCTGGGTATGCAAGAACTGGTGGTGAAGCCAATGCTTCCTTGATAGCCGTAAAAGCCAGTAGTGCGTCTGCACCACCTTCGAACTGTACTGTTTTCTTGGTCAAATGGTACAACGGTGCTGCCAGCCTGGAGAGGTTCGGAATGAACTCGCGAAAGTAATTTGCTAGGCCTAGAAATTGCAAGACGCCTGTTGCACTGGTCGGGAATTCCCACTCGATAAGCGCCCGAATTTTGTCTGGGTCGGCAGCCACACCCTCTTTCGAATGAATGTGCCCTAGGTACTTGACTTGAGCCTGCAGAAATTTGCACTTGGAAAATTTGACCTGCAGTCCTGAATCTCGAATTTTGTCAAACACTTGTCGTAAATGCTGGAGGTGCTGCTCGGGTATCTGGGACAGGATCATGATGTCATCAATGTGAATGAGAACAAATGCAAGGTCAGCAAAGATTTAGTTCACGGTGCTCTGGTATTGACTGGGCGCGTTTGAAAGACCCATGGGCAGGCAGCGCCATGCATAATGGCCAAAGGGTGTAGCAAAGGCAGTCTTGGGCTGGTCTTCCTCGGATATGAGTAGTTGGTGAAAACCACCTGCCATGTCTAGACAAGAGAAACACGCTGCTCCTCGAGCTGCATCTAGAAGATCATCGATCCTTGGCAACGGGTAGCGCAGTTTGACGGTCAGCTCGTTTAATGCTCGATAGTCTAGGCAGAACCGAAGTCCTCCATTGGGTTTCTTGATAAATAAGACTGGTGCTCCGTAAGGACTGTTAACTGGTGTGATGATTCCTTTTTCTAGTAGTTCAGCAACCTGGATCTTGAGTTCTTCGGACTCGGCTGGTGACAAGCGAAAGTTCCTGCGAAAAGGTGGTTTAGCGCCAGCGACCAGATCGATCGTGTGCTCTAGAGGTGGGACTTTCGCTCCGCCAGCTCGAGGGGTTTCCGAAAAAATGTCAGCGTACTCGTCGATCAGGTTAGTAATCGATGTGCGCATGTCTGGATGTACATGGTCCATGTTAAAAGTTTTCTTTTCTGGTCTGGTACTACTCGGCTTGTCTGGTTCTCCTTCTGGGTTTGGTACTGGTTGTAGCTCTTCGTCTGGGTCGATAGCATGTGGTGTCAGTACAGCTATAAATGCGCGGTGTCGACCAGACTTGAGGTACCTGGCTGCGAGGCCAGCTGGAATTTGATCGGGACTGGTTGGGGATTCGTCTTCGGTTTCACTCAGTCCTGTATTATTGCCATGAGTCGGATCCACCGGTATATCTCGAGTGGTCTTCACAGTCTGCGTAACTATCACAGCCGCTGTGCCACGTAAACACACAGTATGCATGGGCTCCATCTCTCCGTGGAGAGTGAGTAGGGAAGACTGGCCTGGATTGTACTGCAGTTGACAGGAGTGTGTTTTCATGAAGTCCTCACCGATGATAACATCAACCGAATCGAGAAACGCTGGTAGGACGTGAACCACAGCCTCGAAATCAGTCCGGCCGAACTTAATTAAGAGACTAGCGGAACCTAGGACAGTACAATCTCGACCAGCCGCAGTGGCCACTGCTCGATATTTACTAGTACGAATCTGGAGTCCCAATTTCTTGACAAGTTTTGCACCCATGAAGCAGGAAGATGCACCCGAATCAAATAGACACTTGAGCTTGGTGCCATGTACGTGGCCGTCATAGATTGCTGCTAGTTGCTCGTCGTTCTCGTTCCTACTACTCTCGATCCTACTATGCGTATCAACTGGTTGTCCTTTCTCGTTTACATCACCTCGTACTCGTGCTAGAATCTGACACTGGGCGGTTTCTCTCGTATCAGCAGGGATTACAAATGCAAGGATTGGTGACGGTTTCATACCCTGGTTCACAGCAGTACCAACAACTGATTGAGACTCGAAGGTTTGAACAAGGCCAGCGTGTTTGAGTAGCGATTGTAATCCTGCTGCTTGTCTGGATGAAACTAGTAAGCAATAACTGGTGCTGGGTCTGTTGTTCAAATAAAGCCTTGCTGCAGCTCTAGTTTTGGCAACATATATCTGGTGCGTTTCTGGAGAGCGTGAAAGAATGACTGGGAGGGCGCAGGTGCATCGGCAGCGTTCGTTACAAAGTACACGATCGTACGTCAAGAAACTGGCAGTCATCACTGACAAGACTGGTTTGTACGGAATTCAAACCGCTGAATGTTGAAGTCGAACAGGCGACTGTTGCGGAACTCACTCGTCTCGGTCAACGTCGAAACGTTGCTGGTGTTACTCGGTAGCGGGGGAAACGCTGCTAGGCCTCCGAGAGTGTGATACCAGTAATAAATACTGCCTTGTTCCTCGGGACTGGGACCTGATTAAGGCACTGTACTGGATTCGGCTCGGGAAGTTGAATAATTCAATCCTAGCGGTCTAATGGGACGCGAGTGCCCGACACGCGTGTCTCAAAACTCTTTCGAGCCGACGGCAGGGTTCTGGCAAGGAGCGAAGCGACAGGATCGGACCGATTGAGCTATGGAACCACTGTAAAGGTCTTAGGCCCCAGTGGGACTAAGGTCTTTAATGCTAGACTAGGACTCACTGGTAGAGGAGCGTAGAGAGGTAGTCGTGAAGGTGTAGTCGGTAGGACAGTTGACCGGAGGGGGGACTGGGTGCTCACGAAGGGAGACTGCTGGAGACTTGTAAACGAATAGTGGGACAGTCAGGTATTGAGCCTGATGGATTTATCTCGTCTGAGACTTCCCGATAACTAGCAGAGCTCGCTTATAAGGGAGTTGCAGGGTTTAACCTGTGAGGGTTCAAGACTGGGTTTGCCAGGCGACCCTGCAACTTTCGTATGGAGCGTAAGCGCCGATAACGTAAGGCAGGTCGCGTCAGCGACTGGTAATTCTGGGTTACTGGTTACTTGCCATTACATACCTCCCCCCTTGGCTGCGTGCCGAGCGCGGTGGAAGGTAAACGTCAGTGGTACTGGAGCATGAAATGTTGCAGAGTTTTTATCGAAAATTCCCAACCTGAAACTGGAAACTCGTTGTAGTTATCGCTGGACTGGTCCAGAAATTTAATTCTGCTTGTGTACATGACTGTCCGGCTGGTCTGAATTTTAATACTCTGATACTGGTGCTGGGCTAGGCAGAAAAATTAAATTCACTGTTATTGGTTCTGGGACTGGTGTAAAGAAAATTAATTCACTGGTGAACTAGTGAGTCAAGGAATTCTAGGCAAGGAGACAAGTTTTCTGGATTGTATTAAATTCCTTGTGGGTTTCATGAGTTAGGTCTCGATCTGGGCACTAGGTGTATGGACCTTAGTAACTGTGGACTGGTTCTGGTTACTCAAAAAGTTTCTGGGCAACAAGGAGTAATTCTGGAGTGAGGTTCTTGAGTGGTTCCCATGAATTGTGCGTATCATTATAGCCAACCCATTTGATAAGAACTTGTTTGACTCGTTTCTTACCGACTCGTCGAATGCGATGCGATAAGAGCGACTCGACTAGGTACAAGGGTAAGCCATCGGCGACTTCAGGTTCGATAGGTACAGGATTTGAACTGGGACTGGGCTTGAATGGTCGTAAGAGTGACACGTGAAATACTGGATGTACTCGAGTGTAATTTTCTGGGAGTTGTACCTTGGCAGCGTTATTTCCAGGTGCCATGTTCAGGATTGTGACTGGGCCGATATACTTGGGGTGAAGCTTTTTAACTCCGGTCTGGAATTTGAAGTTTCTTGTCGACAGGAGTACTTGGTCACCAGTTTTAAAAGTGTGAGGTGCTCGGAAGCGCGTGTCAGCGTACGTCGTCTGTCGATCCTGGGCAGCTCGTAACAACTTTTGAACTTGAACTAGTGTGTCATCCAGATCACTGAAGACTGAATCTAGTGCTGGAATTTGCTTGTCTGGAATGTCGATTGACAAAGGAGTATACGGGTTGCGACCACAGTTCAGGTAGAACGGTGTGTGCCTGGTCGTACTGGTCTTGGCGTTGTTAAAGGACATAGCGACGACTGGTAGGAGTTCTTCCCATGTGATATGGTTTCCATCTATGAAATGTCTCAGCACTTCCTCGACGACTCGGTTCATTCGCTCTGTTTGTCCATCTGTCTGTGGGTGAAAAGCAGTTGAAAATCTAGGCTGCATACTGAGTCGTACACACATGGTCTTCCAGAATGACGAAGTGAATCGTACATCTCTGTCAGAAATGATGTTTCGAGGGAAACCGTGATGCTGGAATACATGAGAGATGAAAACTCTAGCAATATCTTCAGATGTGCTAGATTTCCTGACTGGTGCTAGACAGACAAACTTGGTAAGCTTATCCACAATAACCATGATGCCATCATGCCCACTGGCTGACTGGGGCAAGTCAAACACAAAGTCCATGGTGACAGTGTGCCATCTAGAATCAGGGATTTCTAGTGGCTGGTTTAGACCAAAGGGTCTCTTGTTTGCAGACTTGTTCCTCTGGCATGAGGCACATGATGAGACATACTGTTGTACATCTGCCTGGATTGAGGGCCACCAAAATTGACGTTTTATGTGGTCTAGAGTGGTCTTCCAATTGAAGTGACCTGCAAGGGGGGTATCATGATGCTCACGAATAACTTGTTCTCGAAGTTTTGCTGGTATAACGACTAGGCCTTCTCTTGACCAGGAGCCATTACGCAGTGACCAATCACGAGTCGTACCTGTGTTTTTGAATTCTGGGTCAATGCTAGACTCGTTCTTGACTTGTTGCATGAATTCTGGGCAGGACTCGTTAACAATGATTGCAAACAGTATAGCTGCTTGGGCAGGTCCTTGGTGTGGCAACCTGGAAAGTGAATCAGCTGGGTTGGTTGCACCTGGTCGGTACTTCACAGTGAACTCGAACCGTGACAGGAATTCGCTCCAGCGTGCTTGCTACGTGACAGTGTGGGCTGTTTCGAAAAAAATGTCAAAGGGTTATGGTCTGTTACAATGTTAAGGCCATTGCCGCCTTCTAGATAGTACCACCACTCCTTGAGTGCTTTAATGATGCCCAAGAGTTCTTGTTCGCCTGTAGTGTAACAGCCTGTTTCTGATTGACTGCGGAACTCCTCCGCAGGCCCTGTCGTACAGAAACGGGGTCTGTGGAACTGCTCCGCAGGCCTTTAGAAGACCCACGTGCGGCCTTTTTTCCGAGGACCCCCCCCCTCCTCGGAACTTCCACAGTCTGCGGAAACATTTTAGGCCTTCGAACTGATATTAATTATCTACTAGAATCGCCATATTTTTCTGCTCATGGCCGTATCGGGAGGTGGTCGTGTGAGCACCCCTGGACATGGGCCGTGTCAGGCCGCGCCTTTCATGAAGCACAGCGAGCGAATCAGCAGATGCAACAGAGCAGGTAGAAATGCGGCATGGTGTCGAGCAGGACTTAGTCGACTCGAAAGAATAGGAAATAGACACCAAAGCGATTCAAAATCGGCAGCCATGTGTACGACCTATGCCGTCGTACATGTTTTTTCTCCGCAGTCAATCAGAAACAGGCTGTAATTGCGCTCGGCAGGTGAGAACTTGGCAGAGAAGTACGCGACAGGTCGACCAAGTTGCGTAAGTACTGCACCACAGCCAGTGATGGATGCGTCAGAAATGAGTTCATTTGGCTGGTCTGGATCGATCTGGGTATGCAAGAACTGGTGGTGAAGCCAATGCTTCCTTGATAGCCGTAAAAGCCAGTAGTGCGTCTGCACCACCTTCGAACTGTACTGTTTTCTTGGTCAAATGGTACAACGGTGCTGCCAGCCTGGAGAGGTTCGGAATGAACTCGCGAAAGTAATTTGCTAGGCCTAGAAATTGCAAGACGCCTGTTGCACTGGTCGGGAATTCCCACTCGATAAGCGCCCGAATTTTGTCTGGGTCGGCAGCCACACCCTCTTTCGAATGAATGTGCCCTAGGTACTTGACTTGAGCCTGCAGAAATTTGCACTTGGAAAATTTGACCTGCAGTCCTGAATCTCGAATTTTGTCAAACACTTGTCGTAAATGCTGGAGGTGCTGCTCGGGTATCTGGGACAGGATCATGATGTCATCAATGTGAATGAGAACAAATGCAAGGTCAGCAAAGATTTTGTTCACGGTGCTCTGGTATTGACTGGGCGCGTTTGAAAGACCCATGGGCAGGCAGCGCCATGCATAATGGCCAAAGGGTGTAGCAAAGGCAGTCTTGGGCTGGTCTTCCTCGGATATGAGTAGTTGGTGAAAACCACCTGCCATGTCTAGACAAGAGAAACACGCTGCTCCTCGAGCTGCATCTAGAAGATCATCGATCCTTGGCAACGGGTAGCGCAGTTTGACGGTCAGCTCGTTTAATGCTCGATAGTCTAGGCAGAACCGAAGTCCTCCATTGGGTTTCTTGATAAATAAGACTGGTGCTCCGTAAGGACTGTTAACTGGTGTGATGATTCCTTTTTCTAGTAGTTCAGCAACCTGGATCTTGAGTTCTTCGGACTCGGCTGGTGACAAGCGAAAGTTCCTGCGAAAAGGTGGTTTAGCGCCAGCGACCAGATCGATCGTGTGCTCTAGAGGTGGGACTTTCGCTCCGCCAGCTCGAGGGGTTTCCGAAAAAATGTCAGCGTACTCGTCGATCAGGTTAGTAATCGATGTGCGCATGTCTGGATGTACATGGTCCATGTTAAAAGTTTTCTTTTCTGGTCTGGTACTACTCGGCTTGTCTGGTTCTCCTTCTGGGTTTGGTACTGGTTGTAGCTCTTCGTCTGGGTCGATAGCATGTGGTGTCAGTACAGCTATAAATGCGCGGTGTCGACCAGACTTGAGGTACCTGGCTGCGAGGCCAGCTGGAATTTGATCGGGACTGGTTGGGGATTCGTCTTCGGTTTCACTCAGTCCTGTATTATTGCCATGAGTCGGATCCACCGGTATATCTCGAGTGGTCTTCACAGTCTGCGTAACTATCACAGCCGCTGTGCCACGTAAACACACAGTATGCATGGGCTCCATCTCTCCGTGGAGAGTGAGTAGGGAAGACTGGCCTGGATTGTACTGCAGTTGACAGGAGTGTGTTTTCATGAAGTCCTCACCGATGATAACATCAACCGAATCGAGAAACGCTGGTAGGACGTGAACCACAGCCTCGAAATCAGTCCGGCCGAACTTAATTAAGAGACTAGCGGAACCTAGGACAGTACAATCTCGACCAGCCGCAGTGGCCACTGCTCGATATTTACTAGTACGAATCTGGAGTCCCAATTTCTTGACAAGTTTTGCACCCATGAAGCAGGAAGATGCACCCGAATCAAATAGACACTTGAGCTTGGTGCCATGTACGTGGCCGTCATAGATTGCTGCTAGTTGCTCGTCGTTCTCGTTCCTACTACTCTCGATCCTACTATGCGTATCAACTGGTTGTCCTTTCTCGTTTACATCACCTCGTACTCGTGCTAGAATCTGACACTGGGCGGTTTCTCTCGTATCAGCAGGGATTACAAATGCAAGGATTGGTGACGGTTTCATACCCTGGTTCACAGCAGTACCAACAACTGATTGAGACTCGAAGGTTTGAACAAGGCCAGCGTGTTTGAGTAGCGATTGTAATCCTGCTGCTTGTCTGGATGAAACTAGTAAGCAATAACTGGTGCTGGGTCTGTTGTTCAAATAAAGCCTTGCTGCAGCTCTAGTTTTGGCAACATATATCTGGTGCGTTTCTGGAGAGCGTGAAAGAATGACTGGGAGGGCGCAGGTGCATCGGCAGCGTTCGTTACAAAGTACACGATCGTACGTCAAGAAACTGGCAGTCATCACTGACAAGACTGGTTTGTAAAGAATTCAAACCGCTGAATGTTGAAGTCGAACAGGCGACTGTTGCGGAACTCACTCGTCTCGGTCAACGTCGAAACGTTGCTGGTGTTACTCGGTAGCGGGGGAAACGCTGCTAGGCCTCCGAGAGTGTGATACCAGTAATAAATACTGCCTTGTTCCTCGGGACTGGGACCTGATTAAGGCACTGTACTGGATTCGGCTCGGGAAGTTGAATAATTCAATCCTAGCGGTCTAATGGGACGCGAGTGCCCGACACGCGTGTCTCAAAACTCTTTCGAGCCGACGGCAGGGTTCTGGCAAGGAGCGAAGCGACAGGATCGGACCGATTGAGCTATGGAACCACTGTAAAGGTCTTAGGCCCCAGTGGGACTAAGGTCTTTAATGCTAGACTAGGACTCACTGGTAGAGGAGCGTAGAGAGGTAGTCGTGAAGGTGTAGTCGGTAGGACAGTTGACCGGAGGGGGGACTGGGTGCTCACGAAGGGAGACTGCTGGAGACTTGTAAACGAATAGTGGGACAGTCAGGTATTGAGCCTGGTGGATTTATCTCGTCTGAGACTTCCCGATAACTAGCAGAGCTCGCTTATAAGGGAGTTGCAGGGTTTAACCTGTGAGGGTTCAAGACTGGGCTTGCCAGGCGACCCTGCAACTTTCGTATGGAGCGTAAGCGCCGATAACGTAAGGCAGGTCGCGTCAGCGACTGGTAATTCTGGGGTACTGGTTACATGACCATTACAGCCAGCAGTTAAGCTTTACAAGTGACCAGCTCCGTGTTTGACATCTAGAAGTTCCAGCCACAGCTTAACGCGCTGCGCATCCGCGGCCAGTGTGTAGTCACTGAGTCCGCCCGTAGGCGTCCGCCACTATGTGGGGAAGAAGTCCGCCACGGACCCGAAGCAAACCTCTCGAGTAAAGTAGGGGCGGTACCCACAGCTAGTAGGGGCGCCCGGGTAGGCCAGCCTTCCCTCTTATACGGTACGCTGTACCTAGTTACCCCTTTACAGCCCTTGTACCTCCGCAGTGTAGTACAAGGTGCATGTGTGTACGGTGTTGTACCGTAGTTGTGAGTAGAGTGAGCCTCTCTAAGGCGACCTGGCCAGCTTTTACCATTATGGCACGGTCACTGCTTTATGGTGCGACAACAGCCTTGCTGTCAGTAATGCATGCCGTAAGGAGAATGCAGAGGTCCACCTGATGACGAGCCACGTTGTGAGAATGACGCCGTACGACAAAAAAAACACGCACACGAAATACGACCCGAGTATGGGCTGACTGTCCTGACACACGTCAAATTGAGGAAGAGAGCTAGGATGCCGAGAATTTACTTTTTATTTTACAATTAAAATGCATGTAAAAGTTCGGGACGTGCTCCCGGACGGGCTAGAAAAGAAAAGAAAAGAAAAGAGCATGATAAAAGGAAAGAGCATGAGAAAAGAAAGAGCATGAGAAAAGAAAATAGCATGAGGTGTCATGGTAGGGGTAGAGAGGGTCCACTCATTTAGCGGCGCGGAAGAAATGTACCAATTGTGCATGTTGTGTGGATTATTGGAAAAGGCAGAAATGCAAATTGGAAGTAAAACCGAGTTCAAGAGTGTGGATAGTATTCTTCTTCACAACGGTGCAGAAGGTCAAGAAGGAAGGCAGGGTTGGTAAGCCGGGCGGGAGGAAAGCTGTGGAGATCGGCAATGGTCAGGCTTTAAACAAAGAGGAGGTCCGGTCGAAGGCGGCAGAGGATGGCAGGGGGGACAGTAGGAAGCATCCATTGCGGGATACGTGTGTCGTAATTGCCATAATCGGGGGGATCGGAGAGATGTAGCCGGGGAGAGATGCATTTCCTGCATTTTCAGCCAGCGTGGCCAGAAGCCTTGCACACCCAAATAAACCGCCACGGGACGCGTTCCGTCGAGCGTTCCATCGAGTGTCCTGTCTAGAATTGGGCCCAAGTTGCATTAGTATTCCTGAGCTGTCAGGCATTTCCGCCTTCCGGGCACGAGTGAACTCAGGGAAAGGGGATGTCCACACCACTGGTCCACCCCGACCCGGGGGGCCCCCCGCGGGGGCCCCCGCACCGACCCCATCAAAACTACCGCTACCCCACCGACATGCGAAAATCTGCGACGCTGCGCAAGGCCGATACTTAAGCGACGGAAGTGTTCTCCCGTCTGTTTCTTTCTGACTTGCCCTCACGTTGCCCCGAACGGTCTGTTCACCTTCTGCTTTCCCCTCAAATCTTCCAACATTTCTGTCAGCGTCACGAGTACCGCAGCATCTGACCCGCAGAGCCTGCAACACCGCTGTTGGCTGATTTCATAACATACATCCAAGCCGCATCAACCAATTTAATGCCACATTGCTAGAGGCACATTGTCTACGCTGAGGGGCACATGTCGAGCAACGACTTCATTCCGGGACCACATTTCTAGCGATGGGGAAAACAATGAAAGCGCATCCGCATCAGCAGCATCAGCTGCACCCACATCAGCATCAGCATACCAATGGTGCCTGGGCGCCTTGTGCAGCGGGAACGGACGCGCCGCTGAGCAGCCTGTCGCGTGATGAGCTGGAAATGGAATTGGCATCACTGATCAAGGTGAGCGCAAATTGCAGCTTTACCCCTGAGCTGAACCCACCTCCCCCGCGAACTAATCACGTTTGAATTCCCCGTCTGCGGCAACGCAGGCCTTGAGCGTGATAAACCACCTGGCTGTGAGCCTGGACATCGATGAGGCCTTATGCAGCGTCCGCAACGTCGTGCTTGAGCTGCTGGACTGCGAGTGCGTGACCCTGTTCCTCGTCTTTGAGAAGCAGCAGGAGCTCAGGTACTGCAGAAGACAGAATCCCTCACTCAACAAACCCTAAAACGACTGCCTTGCGCATTTTTGTGTACAAGGCAAATTGCTAGCATACAAACATGCACTTCGTTAGCGCACTGCACGTATCAAATTGCATGAATGGCTATCTGCATGCAAGCGTGCATGGCTCAATCCACGCGGCTTTGTGCGCATACAGAAGTGCGTGCCTGCATGGCACAGTGCACGTGTATAGGGTGCATGCATCGCGCGGTGCATGACACAATACATGCATGAATTCCCTGCATGCGTGACTCAGAGCATGCATGTCTCAATGCGAGCGACCAAGTGCATGCATGGCTCGGTGTATGGCTCAATGCATGCATGACTCAGTGCATGTCTTAGTGCATGGCTTAGTGCAAAGTCAGCCTGATTCATGCACTCAGCCCCATTCATGCTTTCAGCCCGGTTCATGCACTCAGCCCGATTCATGCACTCAGCCCTATGCATGCACTCAGCCCTATGCATGCACTCAGTCCTATGCATGCACTCAGCCCTATGCATGCACTCAGCCCCATGCATGCACTCAGCCCTATGCATGCACTCAGCCCCATGCATGCACTCATCCTCATGCATGCACTCAGCCCCATGCATGTACTCATCCCCATGCATGCACCCAGCCCCATGCATGCACTCATCCCCATGCATGCACTCATCCCCATGCATGCACTCAGCCCCATGCATGCACTCAGCCCCATGCACACACTCAGCCCTATGCATGCACTCAGCCCCATGCACAAACTCAGCCCTATGCATGCACTCAGCCCCATGCACGCACTCAGCCCCATGCACGCACTCAGCCCCATGCATGCACTCAGCCCCATGCATGCACTCAGCCGCATGCATGCACTCAGCCCCATGCACACACTCAGCCCTATGCATGCACTCAGCCCCATGCACGCACTCAGCCCTATGCATGCACTCAGCCGCATGCATGCACTCAGCTCCATGCTTGCACTCAGACCCATGCATGCTCTCAGCCCAAATGCATGCACTCAGCCCCATGCTTGCACTCAGCCCCATGCATGCACTCAGCTCCATGCTTGCACTCAGACCCATGCATGCTCTCAGCCCAAATGCATGCACTCAGACCCATGCATGCACTCAGCCCCATGCATGCACTCAGCCCCATGCATGCACTCAGTGGCATGCATGCACTGAGTTCCATGTATGTACCAGCGAAGTTACAGGCCTTTTTTTAAGTTTCGGCTCAAGCCGAAGGTCATATTTTTTCTTTTCGGCTAGATCGTAGACCCCTATCCCTAGACCGTAGACCCCTAAACCTAGACTGTAGAACCTTAACCCTAAATCCTAGACCCCTAACCCTAGACCGTAGACCCCTAACCCTAGACCGTATACCCTAACCCTAGACTGTTTACCCCCAACCCTATACCGTAGACTTCTAACCCTAGACCGTAGACCCCTAATCCTAGACTGTAGACCCCTAATCCTAGACCGTAGACCCCTAACCCTATACCGTAGACCCCTAACCCTAGACCGTAGACCCCTAACCCTAGACCGTAGACCCCTAATCCTAGACCGTAGACCCTAACCCTAGACCGTAGACCCCTAACCCTAGACCGTAGACCCCTAACCCTAGACCGTAGACCCCTAACCCTATACCGTAGACCCCTAACCCTAGACCGTAGACCCCTAACCCTAGACCGTAGACCCCTAATCCTAGACCGTAGACCCTAACCCTAGACCGTAGACCCCTAACCCTAGACTGTAGACCCTAACCCTAGACCGTAGACCCCTAACCCTATACCGTAGACCCCTAACCCTATACCGTAGACCCTAACCCTAGACCGTAGACCCCTAACCCTAGACCGTAGACCCTAACCTTCCCCCCCGACCACAGGCGGCCTCATGGCGCCACTCTAGTTGCACCCGCTGACAGATGGAACCGCTCCCGCTTCGTTACCCGACGCAGCTGCGGGACAGGAATAACAAACCCTGGGCTTTGGTCATTATTTACACGGCCCGCCCTGGACCCGCACCGGGACAATTCGCTGCACGAACAAGCCCTTGATCCGGGCCAGGCTCAGGTCGCAAAGGACATTTCACCACCGTATCACGGACTAGATAGCTCATATTACCACCCTAACAGGGGTTTGGGTTAAGGGCAGCTAAACCCTAAACCCTGCCACGGACTAGATTGCTCATATTACCACCATAGCACAGACTAGATAACTCATGTTACCACCCCATTAGGGTTTAAGGTTGAGGGCAGCTAAACCCTAAACCCTTCCGCATACTGGATTACCCATATGAGCCCTATTGTCAACCGATCACGGACTGGATTACTCATATTGCCAACCGATCACGGACTGGATTACTCATATTGTCAACCGATCACGGACTGGATTACTCATATTGCCAACCGATCAGGGTTAAAGGTTAGGTCAGCTTAACCCTAAACCTTTCGCATACTGAATTACTCATATTAGTCATTTTGTCAACCGATCACGGACTGGATTACTCATATTGCCAACTGATGACCAACTGGCTTGCCGACCTGTGTATGTCCCCTGTATTTTCTCAGGGCGCGCTTGCGAGACGGGAACGTGATCCGGACCAAGTTCGGGGAGGGCCTGGCTGGAGCAGTGGCCATCACAGGTATGCTGAACCCTTAAGCTTTGTCCTTGATTACTGGACCCTGAACACTTGCCGTTATATATCAAAAAAAACTGGACCTTTGTCCTTAAGCACTCGACCCCAAACCCGTGTCCGTAAACACTGCACGTCTGGACCCCAAACCCTTGCCCTTCAACACGTCTGGACCCCGAATTCTAAGCCCTCGTCCTCATACCCGTATTCATAAACTCTTGCAGTAGCGGTGGCCATCACAGGTATGCTGAACCCTTAACCCTTGTCCTTGAACACTGTACCCTATACCCTTGTCCTTAGACATTAAAACCTAGACCTTTGTACTTCAGCACTTGACCCCAAACATGAGTCCTTAAACACTGGACCCCAAACCCTTGTCCTTAAACACTGAAACCTAAGCCCGTGTCCTTAAACCCTTATTTACAAACGTTTAAAGTAGCAGTGGCCATGACAGGTATGCTGAACCCTTGACCCTTAAAACAAACCCGAGCCCTAAGCTCTCATCCTAAAGCCCTTGCAGTCACCCTGAGCCCTTATTCTCAAAACCTCAAGCCATGAACCCTAAGCCTGTATCCTAAAGCCCTTGTAGACGCAGTGGCCATCACAGTTATGCTGGACTCTAAACCCTTATTCTGCACCTTTAACCCCAATCCCTACGCCCTTGTCCTGAAAAGCTTACAGTATCAGTGGCCATCACAGATACCACCTCACATATACACATACTGCCAGCCAGGTTTAGGGTTTAGGATATACAAAGTCTACCAGCCAGGCTTCGGGTTAGGGTATACACATTCTACCAGCCAGGCTTAGGGTTAGGGTATATACATTCTACCAGCCAGGCTTCGGGTTAGGGTATACACATTCTACCAGCCAGGCTTAGGGTTAGGGTATATAGATTCTACCAGCCAGGATGACATCTGCCAAACAGCTGACAAGCTTCCCGTGTCCATGAACCCTAAATCCTAAGCCCTGAACCCTCAGCTAGGGCGCGAGTCCGGCACAAAGCAACCGACAAGCTGACCAGCTTCAGGACCAGAAGCTTGCTCTTCTAAACTCTGGCTTTTAAAGGATGGTACCCTGGGGCAAATCGATTGGCAAGGTGGACCAGGAGGACAAATAGCTTGCTCTCCTCGATCCTACACCCTCAACCTTAAACCCTCAACCTTAAACCTTTAGCCTTAAACCCTTCACCTTGAACCCTCAAGCCCTACACCCTCAACCTTAAACCCTCAACCTTGAACCCTTAGGCCTCAAACCCTTCACCTTTAACCCTCAAGCCCTACACCCTCAACCTTAAACCCTCAACATTGAACCCTTAGGCCTCAAACCCTTCACCTTTAATCCTCAAGCCCTACACCCTCAACCTTAAACCCTCAACCTTGAACCCTTAGGCCTCAAACCCTTCACCTTTAACCCTCAAGCCCTACACCCTCAACCTTAAACCCTCAACATTGAACCCTTAGGCCTCAAACCCTTCACCTTAAACCCTCAAGCCCTACACCCTCAACCTTAAACCCTCAACATTGAACCCTTAGGCCTCAAACCCTTCACCTTTAATCCTCAAGCCCTACACCCTCAACCTTAAACCCTTAGGCCTCAAACCCTTCACCTTTAACCCTCAAGCCCTACACCTTCAACCTTAAACCCTCAACCCTAAACCTTAAACCCTTCAGTAGGTTGCCACCCTGGCACAGAGCAAGGGACAAGCTGACCAGGTAGATCACCTGAACCTTCCAGCGATTGATTGTATGGCTTTAAGTGTCCCTCATCTTAATTAGACGAGCTCATGAGCGTTAAGGATGTGTACGCGCAACTGCTGGTCAATAAAACGACCGGCAAGCTAATTGGCATCATGACCAGGAGTACCCATTTATTTCTGTATGGCATGCCACTTTACCTCATCTTCATCAGGCAAGCTCATGAACGTGAAGGATGTGTACACACACCCTCTCTTCAATCAAGCCATTGATAAGCTGACAGGCTTCAGGACTAGGAGCTTGCTCTGCTGCTCCGTCTGTGACATGCTGGGGAATTGCGTCGCAGTGTTGCAGGTGCGGTTGAGGGAGGGAGGGAGGGAGGGAGGGGGGGAGGGAGATATGTCTGGAATGCGTTGCAGTGTTGCAAGTTCGGTTGAGGAATGGAAAGAGGGATATGAGGAGGGAAGGAGCGGGGGAGGGAGATGTGTTGGGAATGCGTTGCTGTGTTGCAAGTTCGGTTGAGGAATGGAAAGAGGGATATGAGGAGGGAGGGAGCGGGGGAGGGGGATGTGTTGGGAATGCGTTGCTGTGTTGCAAGTTCGGTTGAGGAATGGAAAGAGGGATATGAGGAGGGAAGGAGCGGGGGAGGGAGATGTGTTGGGAATGCGTTGCTGTGTTGCAAGTTCGGTTGAGGAATGGAAAGAGGGATATGAGGAGGGAGGGAGGGGGGGAGGGAGATGTGTTGGGAATGCGTTGCAGTGTTGCAAGTTCGGTTGAGGAATGGAAAGAGGGATATGAGGAGGGAGGGAGCGGGGGAGGGAGATGTGTTGGGAATGCGTTGCAGTGTTGCAAGTTCGGTTGAGGAATGGAAAGAGGGATATGAGGAGGGAGGGAGCGGGAGAGGGAGATGTGTTGGGAATGCGTTGCTGTGTTGCAAGTTCGGTTGAGGAATGGAAAGAGGGATATGAGGAGGGAGGGAGCGGGGGAGGGAGATGTGTTGGGAATGCGTTGCAGTGTTGCAAGTTCGGTTGAGGAATGGAAAGAGGGATATGAGGAGGGAGGGAGCGGGGGAGGGAGATGTGTTGGGAATGCGTTGCAGTATTGCAAGTTCGGTTCAGGAATGGAAAGAGGGATATGAGGAGGGAGGGAGCGGGGGAGAGAGATGTGTTGGGAATGCGTTGCAGTGTTGCAAGTTCGGTTGAGGAATGGAAAGAGGGATATGAGGAGGGAGGGAGCGGGGGAGGGAGATGTGTTGGGAATGCGTTGCAGTGTTGCAAGTTCGGTTGAGGAATGGAAAGAGGGATATGAGGAGGGAGGGAGCGGGGGAGGGAGATGTGTTGGGAATGCGTTGCAGTGTTGCAAGTTCGGTTGAGGAATGGAAAGAGGGATATGAGGAGGGAGGGAGGGGGGGAGAGAGATGTGTTGGGAATGCGTTGCTGTGTTGCAAGTTCGGTTGAGGAATGGAAAGAGGGATATGAGGAGGGAGGGAGGGGGGGAGGGAGATGTGTTGGGAATGCGTTGCTGTGTTGCAAGTTTGGTTGAGGAATGGAAAGAGGGATATGAGGAGGGAGGGAGCGGGGGAGGGAGATGTGTTGGGAATGCGTTGCTGTGTTGCAAGTTTGGTTGAGGAATGGAAAGAGGGATATGAGGAGGGAGGGAGCGGGGGAGGGAGATGTGTTGGGAATGCGTTGCAGTGTTGCAAGTTCGGTTGAGGAATGGAAAGAGGGATATGAGGAGGGAGGGAGGGGGGGAGGGAGATGTGTTGGGAATGCGTTGCAGTGTTGCAAGTTCGGTTGAGGAATGGAAAGAGGGATATGAGGAGGGAGGGAGCGGGGGAGGGAGATGTGTTGGGAATGCGTTGCTGTGTTGCAAGTTCGGTTGAGGAATGGAAAGAGGGATATGAGGAGGGAGGGAGCGGGGGAGGGAGATGTGTTGGGAATGCGTTGCTGTGTTGCAAGTTCGGTTGAGGAATGGAAAGAGGGATATGAGGAGGGAGGGAGCGGGGGAGGGAGATGTGTTGGGAATGCGTTGCTGTGTTGCAAGTTCGGTTGAGGAATGGAAAGAGGGATATGAGGAGGGAGGGAGCGGGGGAGGGAGATGTGTTGGGAATGCGTTGCAGTGTTGCAGGTGCGAGAGTCATTTTATGGGTTCGTTTCCCTGAACGGAAGCTGGTCACCGGTTCGTTTTTTTGTTCTCCAGATCCGCTGAAAACGGCAATCACCGGTTCTTAATAAAGACGAGAAAGCAAGACGTCCAGATTGTCAAGTGCTGTTCCAGGTGCTGAGGCATGAGTTGTTGTTCACGGTCTCAGTAGATTAAGTGCCTCATCAGAAGGCGCACGTGCGGTCGGCTGGGATGCTGCTGGTTCAACTACACAACTTTGACAACTCTGACTCAATTTTGACTAAGGCACTTCCTTGGTCAAAAGCGCTCTAGCTATTGACTAAGGAGGTGCCTTTTCATATGGACTGTACTTTGACGAGGAGGCAGGGACTAGGGGGTGGGACATACTGCCCGAGAGGTGAACGGAAATACGATGTTTTTTACGATCTCCAGGTTTTGGGGCACAACTTTTCGTGTTATGGTTCGTTTTATCGTTTCGGACGAAACAATCACCGACATCAACCATTCGTTTCCCCGAAAATCGACCGAAAAAAAGAATTCAGACTACAGTATATTACCGAAATGATGTATGTTGTTGTTATTATCACCATTATATCATGATTACTCGAATACTGCGGGACAAATCATACCGCTGATATAAGAGGAGCAAGTGCGGTGGACCAGGCTTCAGCTTCTCAGACGAGCGCTACCTCATAATACCGTTTCAGCCCTCCCCTCCAACCCACCTATGCCAACACAGGCGGCCAACAAGAGCGGTGGACAGACCTTCAGCTTCTCCGACGAACGCAATTTCAAAATACTGGAGACAGAAAATGCTCCCTGCCCCCTCCCCCTCTTTGTCCACACAGGCAGTGAACGAGAGCGGTGGACAGGGTTTCAGCTCTCAGACAAAAGCAACCTCAAAATACTGGAGACAGAAAATGCTCCCTGCCCCCTCCCCCCGTTCATACACACAGGTGGTGAACAAGAGCGGTGGTCAGGGTTTCAGCTTCTCAGACGAACGCAACCTGAAGCTGTTTGGAACGCACCTGGGGAACTCGCTGGCCAAGGCCAAGATGCACGAACAGGCCGAGTGAGTGACCGAGTACTAATTAAAAAAACCTGATATTGCGGAAGCTTGATGAGTGCTGCATGCAACTTGTTGGGTGAGCTGTCACACTGGGGGACTCGCTGACCAAGATGCACAAACAGGCCATGTAGTAGGTGCTGCATGCCTTATAGGGGTGCAACCTGAGACCTCTTTCGCCCAGGCCACGATGAAATAACAGGCTTTAGGTGCTGCATGCATCTGAAGCTGTTGAGTGAGCTGTCACACCGGGGGGACTTGCTGACCAAGATGCACGGACAGGCCGTGTAGTAGGTGCTGCATGCCTGATTGGGACCCTAAACCTGAGAACTTCCTGGCCCAGGCCACGATGCAAGAAGAGGCTTTAGGTGCTGTATGCACCTGAAGCTGTTGGGTAACCTGGGGGAGTCGCTGACCAAGATGCACAAACAGGCCGATTGAGTGACCGAGTACTTAATAAAAAACACTAGGATTGCGGTAGCTAGGGGTGTGCTGCATGCTTCTTAAGCTGCTGGGTAGCCTGCACCTGGGGGAGTCGCTGGCCAAGGCCGAGGTGCATTAAGAGGCCAAGTGAGTAAATTAGCACTCTATAAAGAAGGCCGTGCTGAATGTAGCTGAACAGCAGCCGAGCCACTCAGAATCATGATAAGCAACAGCTTCCCATTAGGCCAGGATCGTGCCTCGCAACATGTGTCACAGACCGCTCTGTGCCCGATTGATGCATGCCATGCATACCATGGGCATCCGTGGCGGCCCAATTTGTTGAGCCCTGTGTCAGCAATGAATAAGTACACCCTGGGGCGTGGATTACGGAAAGCAACCGGATGCGGTGTAGAGCCCTGCACCGTCGATGATTATGATAGCACAAACACATAGCACAATCCGGTCAGTTAAGAGGGAGAGGGAACTGAAAGGATCAAGGAAGCAGTGCGGCATGGGCCGCGTCAGCGCCGTCACCATGACAATCCGGCTTTTCCAGCGCTGTATCTTGCTACCTAGGTGTCTTGATGTATGTCTGTTTGATGGCGTGACGTGACGTCGCTGACCGCACATGCCCACCTCGAATTACTCTTCAATTGTCGCAGTGCCCGATTGATGCACGGCAGCACACAATATTTGTTTGTGTGATTCTTGTCATGTGCGTGACATTTGTGATGTGTGATATATGTGTCTTAGTGTGTGCAGGCGAGAGAAGGATTACTCAAGTCATCCCTCTGCAGTTTTGCCGCAACCCCCAATCCATGCGCACCAAACTCATCCATGTGTGCGTATGTTTTGCAGGCAAGAGAAATAACGCCTCTCACCAACCTTCAATTCATACATACATACTTACGGGTGCCTTTTGTTGAAGCTTATGTGTGTGTGTGTTTGTGTGTGTGTGTGTGTGTGCAGGCGAGAGAAGGATCGCCTGTCATCCCTCTTCAATTGCTTCAAGCAGCTCGCCACAGCGGTGAGCAAATTGCAGGGGCAACTTGGGGATGGGCTTTTTTAACCCCTACTTCATAATAATTGGAGATAACTTAGGGGATGTGCACCAAACCCTACATTATAAACTTAAAGCAACTTGGGGGATCGTCCCTAAATCCTAAGCCAGGAGCGACCTGCCCCTGCCCCTGCCCCTGCCCCTGCCTGGGGAGCTTCTAGATATTGCAATGGCCGCCCTTAAAGAGTCACTTGCCCCTGCCCCTGTGTTAACTGATCAAACGACCTCGGAGAGCTGTTGGATATGGTGATGGATGCTCTTAAAGAGTCCCTTGCTCCTGCCCATGCGTTCACTGATAAAACAACCTCGGAGAGCTCTCGGATACGGTGACGAATGCTCTTAAAGAATTCTGCAACACAGGTCCGCCACCAACTGAAAATATTATACCCATGCCCCTAGATCCACACCTAGATCCACCCCCAGATTTGCAGTTCATAGCTGATAACCTCTGTCCCTGCCCCTGCATGCACTCCGAGTGTCCTTGGAAATTGTATGCACTTGTGCCACTGAAAACACTGAACCCTACCCCTAGATCCGCCCCTAGATCCACTCCTAGATGGCTAAATCCGCCACCCGTAGCTGGTAACGTCTGCCCTGACCTCTGCACGCGCTCAGAGCGACCTGGGGGAGCTGTTGGACATCGCGATGGATTCTCTGAACGAGAAATTGTTTGCAGTTCCACTGCTGAAAACACTGTCCCCTGCCCCTAGATCCGCCCCTAGATCCACTCCTGGATCCGCCACCTGTAGCTGATCACCTCTGCCCCTGCAACGGCTCAGAGTGACCTCGGGGAGCTCTTGGACATTGCGACGGACGCTCTGAAAGAGGTTCTCCACGCCAAGGACGCCTTCATCTTCATCGTGGACACGCCGCGTAATGAGATGTGGACCCAGTGCGAAGTACCCGGCATGGAGGAGCTGATGTTGGTCAGGTGGGTGGAGGAGGCACATGCGAGTGCGAGTGCGTCCATCTGCATGGTGGACACGCCGCGCAACAAGATGTGGACCTAGTGCGAAGTACCCGGCATGGAGGAGCTGATATTGGTCAGGTGGGTTGAGGAGGAGGCACATGCACACATGCACATGCACGTGCGTTGATCTGAATGGTGGACTCGATGCGCAACAAGATGTGGACTCAGTGCGAAGTACCCGGCATAGAGGAGCTGATGTTGGTCAGGTGGGTTGAGGAGGAGGCACATGCACAGGCACATGCACGTGCGTTGATCTGAATGGTGGACTCGATGCGCAACAAGATGTGGACCTAGTGCGAAGTATCCGGCATGGAGGAGCTGATGTTGGTCAGGTGGGTTGAGGAGAAGGGAACATGCACAGGCACATGCACGTGCGTTGATCTGAATGGTGGACTCGATGCGCAACAAGATGTGGACCTAGTGCGAAGTATCCGGCATGGAGGAGCTGATGTTCGTCAGGTGGGTTGAGGAGGAGGCACATGCACATGCACATGCACGTGCGTTGATCTGAATGGTGGACTCGATGCGCAACAAGATGTGGACCTAGTGCGAAGTATCCGGCATGGAGGAGCTGATGTTCGTCAGGTGGGTTGAGGAGGAGGCACATGCACAGGCACATGCACGTGCGTTGATCTGAATGGTGGACTCGATGCGCAACAAGATGTGGACTCAGTGCGAAGTGCCCGGCATAGAGGAGCTGATGTTGGTCAGGTGGGTTGAGGAGGAGGCACATGCACATGCACGTGCGTTGATCTGAATGGTGGACTTGATGCGCAACAAGATGTGGACTCAGTGCGAAGTACCCGGCATGGAGGAGCTGATGTAGGTCAGGTGGGATGAGGAGGAGGCACATGCACATGCACATGCACGTGCGTTGATCTGAATGGTGGACTTGATGCGCAACAAGATGTGGACTCAGTGCGAAGTACCCGGCATAGAGGAGCTGATGTTGGTCAGGTGGGATGAGGAGGACGCACTTGCATATGCACATGCACGTGCGTTGATCTGAATGGTGGACTCGATGCGCAACAAGATGTGGACTCAGTGCGAAGTACCCGGCATAGATGAGCTGCTGTTGGTTAGGTTGGTGGAGGAGGAGGCACATGCACACGCACGTGCGTTGATCTGCATGTCGGACACGCCGCGCAACAAGATGTGGACCTAGTGGGAAGTGTCCGGCTTGGAAGGGCTGATATTGGTCATGTGGGTGGAGGACCCCACCACCTGTACTCCACCTCCCTCATGCCCGCTGATGCCGCTCAGTTTTGATTTTTTCCGTAGGGTTAGGGTCAAAGACCTAGGCTGGTCGGCCCCTGCGACCTGGACCGTAGCCACACACTCACTGTCAGGCATAACACCTCATCTCTCCTCCTCCTGCCCGCTGACACTGCTGCTGCTGTTTCCCTCCTTTGGTAGAGTGAAGGTTGGCAATAGGCTGGTTGGCCACTGCAACCTGGACCGCAGCTACACACTCAATGTCACACGTTAGGAAGAAGAAAAGCTGTGCCCTTATGGGGCATGAAGGTCTTGCTTAGCACCTCGGATCTCATCCCCCTGCCAGGTGACACTGCTGTTTTTTCCCCTCCTTCTGTAGGGCTTCGGTCGGCAACAGGCTGGTCGGCCGTTTTTTGCGGCCTGGATCGCAGCCATGCGTTGAATGTCACGCGATACACGCCTGTGCTCCCCCTCCCCACCCGCATGCTAACAACTGCTGCTGCTAATACTGGCACTGCTGCTGCTGCTGGGTTTTGTCCGAAGGGCTTAGATCGGCAACAGGCTGTTCAGACTCTGTGGCCTGGATCACAGGCGTGCCTAAAATGTCATGCATTACTCCCCTGCTCTCTACCCTTGCCCGCTGGCACTGCTGCTGCTGCTGCTGCTCCTTTCCTTTTCTAGGTTGAAGGTTGGCGATGGGTTAATTGGCCGCTGTGGCCTGGGCCATGGCCACGCCGTCAACGTCACACATTAGGAACATTACAACCCCGTGCGCTATCCCCCTCTGCTTGTTTGTATTTTGTGCAGGGTGAAGGTTGGCGATGGTCTGGTCGGACGCTGTGGCCAGGACCCCGGCCATGCCGTCAACGTTACACGGTACACCCCTGGCGAGGACGAGCTCATCTCGAAGGTGCTCGACGTCGCGCTGCGCGCCGGGACCCCTTCAACGTGTGTGATGGCGCAGCCCGTGTGCGCCGCAGCCACCAAACACTCAGCGGCGCACGGAAAAGTCCTGGCGGTCATCCTCGTGCTCAACAAGGGGGGTCGGGCGCGGGAGGATCTGTTTTTCGAGGACTACTTCACGGAGGTGCGCGCGGTTCGTTGTTTATGTTTGGGGTGTTTCAGCTACAATTTGGCTTTGATTGAACTAAAATTCAGCTACAATTCAGCTACAATTCAGCTGCAATCCAGCTACAATTCAGTTCCATACCGGTAATGGCTTTGGGTGGGTGCGTTGAATTAGGAACACCCAACACACCAATATAGTGGCCTTGGGCCGAGGGGGTTGTCCGGCGCGGCTGGTGTGCGCTGTCGCCACCAAGCACTCGGTGGCAGTAGTGGCAGGAAGGGAGGGGGGGGGGGGGGGCGCAGATCTTGTCACTGAAGAAGGGGGTGGGTGGGCGAGACGATTTTTCTGAGGGCACTTCTTCCCGGAGGTGTGGGGCGGCTGGCGACCGCGGACATGCCTGGCCTTGGGCCCAATGTCGATTTACGGTGCCCTTCAACTATTCCACCCACCCACAAAAAACACCCCCAAAGTAACCCCTAAAATAACAAACTCCCCTATGCTACCTATGCAGGCAGATGCGGATGCCATGTCCCTATTTGCTTTGGAGGTGGGCGAGGCCCTCTCCGCACGCAGCCTGGAATGCGCCTACGCCTCCGCACTCTCTGTTGTCGGTCGTGACAACGAGATGCACCGGGCCGCAGCAGCAGCAGGAGGCACCGCTGCTGCAGCGGCGACGGCAGGGCCGCCACAGCCGCCGCAGGCGGCTGCGGCCGGTGGCAGCAGCCCAGCAGCGGGCCTGCTAGCTGCCAGCCAGTCCCAGGCTGGCACGCCGCCCCCGGGTGCGTGGAGCTCCCGGTCATCAGAGCATGACGATGAAGGGGCACGGCTGCGGTCGCAGCTCATGGGGATGTATTTCAAGGTGAGGGGATGGTTCGTATGCGTAGTATGCGTGAGTCGCTGTAAGCAGCCGCTCCTTTGTGCCAGGTGATTTGGGGCTCGAATTCTGGATTTTGAGGGGCATAAGCAGCCATTTATACCAATGCAACTAATGTTTCATGGTGTACGGTACCAGAACCGCAGGTAGATATAAAATAATACCGTCCTGGAAGTAATTGATAGCATGCCGGTTTTATATACAGGCTTGTATTTTTATATAAAGCAGGTGCATAAACAGGAACAGACTGTTTGTGCTGCGAGATCATCTCGAGTTTCAAAGAGCGCGAAATAAGCATTTTATCATGATTGCATTGTGCCTGGTTGACGCGCTTGTCTGGAGTACTAGGATTCCTCGTCCATTGTTTTGACCACAAAAGTGTATTCCGGAGAAGAGCGGGGATGTCACGCCAGGCTTCCGAGACGAGCTTTAGAAATGTCCGAATCAGTGCTGTGCATCCTTACGGTTCGTGAAATTACGGTTTGCGGTGACGGTGCAATTTACGCGCAATTTACCAGGGCCGCTCAGATTGCACCGCAATTACTGCAAGTTGCTTTCGGCCTATGTAACCGCAGACGAAACCCTGGTTACGGACCGCAAATGGGGTTTTCGGCTTGGAACCTACCCGCCAATTGACGAAAATCGTGACACGTTGACGTGGAAGTTGTTCTGATCTTCACGATATCTTCCTATGAGTTGACGCACAACGACCTGCAACTTCCCACCTTCGAAACTGTATGACTGATGTCAAAAGCCAGAAATCGACTTGAACGTGCTTGCGGTCTAGTTTACTGCTCGCTCTTAATTGCATGTAAGCTAAAAAGCCTCACTTGCGCGCAATTACGTGTTACGCCGTAATTGACCGTAATTACTTACACAAAAATTGGATTACGGCATATTCGCACAGCACTGGTCCGAATGCACATGTCTCGAACAGGGTGCCACCGCGACGAACGTAAAAATAAGCTGCATTTCGTTTTCACCGACGTTTTGAACACTGTTCCACCGTGAATACACCGGGAACACACCTTCGTCGATTACGCCAATTCCTTCGCCTGCCATTTGTGTGCCCTTGATTGTTCGGATGACGAGGATACATCATAGATGGCTCGAATTACTCGGCATGCAGACATCCATGGAGCGTTTTCGGAAATGTGACATTTGCGCAAGGTGGGCGCCTACATCATGTATGATATGTATCCCCAAAATCGGCTCTGGAAGGTGCAGTGCATCTAAAAGTTTCTACACGCGTGCGCCAGAACATCGATCCCCACATTTTTCACACATATTGCATTCATTTAAACCTGGCGTGACTCGAGCTTTTCACTTCCATTCAATTCGATCACCCGTGACATTACATTCCGAGCGCAGCCTTTGTTTTCGTCTCATCCCCGGCGTCTCTTCTCGCCCTCTTCTCGCCCCCCTTCATTTATCAATCGAATAATGACATCACCCACGATGGACAAGATCGAGCTCGCGCTGCGACGTGCGGGCTCCTTCGAGCACGGCGTCGTCGCGCTGGTTCGAAGACCAATGCAGGCTGAAACTAAGGTGAGCAATCGATCGAGCGTGACAGCCAGGATTGCGTGATTGGAATATTGGATGCAAGCGGTGGGCGACTAGGATCGACATGCTCGATTAAATGTGGCATCGAACAAATCGTGCGGCGTGTGGGACATACCTAGGTCGAGTGCAATCGACATGGCGCTGAACGCATTTGTCAATGAAAAAGGAGGTTGGCGAAGCATGCATAATAATACATCGCTGGACATCGATCACGAACGAAGATCTCCCGAGGCGGGCGGCCTATTCTAGTCGTCATGTTAGCGGAACAAACATGCAGCCAAGTACCGGTAGGCTCGAATGCATGGAATAATGCAATGCATACCAGGAGTCTCAGACTGACATGCCTGCCCACAGTAGCGTCTCCGTCGTCCCCGCCCCCCCTGACGCTTGCAGTGAGTGACGTGGTGTATGTTTGGCGTCGCTTTTTGCGTATGCACTTTCGAAGCGGGTTAGTCTGAAACCCTGGGCCACCCTATGCTGGCCACTGCACTCCCTGTCACCCGTGCACACTGAAGCGGACATCTTATGTTCACACTTTTCCCCACCATGTATCCTGAACCCTGAACTCTGAACCCTGCACCCCCACACTCAGGGATCATCCGACTCTCCGCCCCGATCTCTGGTCGCCTCCAACTCCAACCGGCGCGCGCACACCCTCATCAGCTACAGCCGCCGAACCTCGTCCACCGTGGTCCACGAAGATGGCAGCGCTGGCGGCAGCAGCGGGGCAGTCGGCCACGGGGCCCTCAGCGGCGATGAGGATGACGGGCCCGGCAGCCCCGTCTGGTCTCCGCGGAGGACAGCATCGGCAACGGCCAACAAGGAGCACCGGCTCGGCGCGGCGGCGCCTCTGCCGCGGCCGTCGCCGCTGTCGCGCCGCTCTGGCAGCCCGGATCACATGCTGCGCTACCCGCTCAACAGCGTCAAGGGCGCGTTGGAGCTGCGGACCAACAGCCTGGACTCGCACCAGCTTGAGCCCGCGAGGCGCCGGCTGCTGCGTTCGCTGGCAGCGGCCCGGCAGCTGCAACAGGGCCCCGCTGACCCCGAGGACGACGACGTGTTCGACTGGGGTGAGGAGCCAACGCTGCTCGTGCGCAGCCCGCTGGGCGCGTCCGGGGGCAAGGCGGCGGCGGCAGCCGCCGCCTCGGCGCTCGGCCTGCGCCTGTCTGCAGGCGGCCAGGAGGAGCTCCAGGTTCCGGAGCAGGAGGAGGAGGACTTTGCCGTCGTGAAGCTGAGGGAGGACTTCCCGATGCAGCCCTCCTGGTCAGTGCCTCAAACCGGCCTTTCTCTGGCCTCTGAGGCCGACCGGTCTGCTGCGCCTCAGGGTCGCCAAAACACGCAGTCTGTGAGCTTTGTGGATGGGGGGCGGGACCCGATCGCGCTGCTGCTGGATGCGGGGCTGGAGGAGCCAGCGGGGGAAATAGGCCGTGGCAGGTGGGTGGGAGGTTTGAATTTGAATTGTGGTGTGCGTGGGAGATGGGTCGTGGCAGGTATGTGGGATATTTGAATTTGAATTGTGGTGTGTATGGGTGATGGGCCGTCGCAGGTATGTGAAATGTATGCATTTAAATTCGAACTTGAATTCTGATGCGCATGGATATGGGTTGGTGTCAGTTGTGTGTGTATAGGGGAGGGGGGGAGGAGGTGTTCTATTTTTTGTTATAACTTAATGGAGCAAGTGGATTGTTTGATGCGAGGCTGGGCTGCTTCATTTGACTCCGTTATTCCTCTCCATGTGGGGTGGTGCTGCCTCTGTGCCTCCACTCTGTCCATGACCCAATGCAGATCCCGTCAAGGCTTGACCCTCCCCACTACTCCATCTTCTGCTTCAAGTTCCCTCACCTGTGTCCATTACGCTTTGCAGGTCCCGTCGAGCCTCGTTCGCACGCAGCTCCCCCATCCTCTGCTTGAATGGCCCTCAACATTGTCCCTGCTCGGCTACTTTTCGCCCAACCCTGTCCATTATGCCTTGCAGGTCCCGCCGAGCCTCGTTCGCCCGCAACTCCCCCATCCTCTGTTTCTTTGGCCGCGAGAAGGTCCACGACTGGAACTACGACTTCACAAGCAGCTCGGTGGAGGACATGGTGAGATACCGGGGTTCAGGTCATAGGTTCAGAGTCTGGCTGGTCTCAAAGTATTTGATATAGGGTTCAGGGTTCAGGGTTGTCCCAGACCCTTTGGTTAAGGTTTAAGGGTTCTGGCTTGTCTCAAACCCTTCGTTTAAAGGTTCAGAGTTGTCCCAAACCATTAGGGTTCAGCGTTCACGCTTATCCATTCTGAGCGACCTCATGCGCCACTTTGTGCCAGGCAAGCACCTTCTCATCACCTTCCCTCCACACCTGCCCCCCCCTGCGCAGACCAAGCTGGTGTAGGACATGTTCATTCTGAGCGGCCTCATGAACCCCTGTATGCTAGACAAGCACCTTCTCATCACCTTCCCTCCACACCTCCACACCTGCCCACCCCTGCGCAGACCAAGCTGGTGTACGACATGTTTGTTCTGAGCGGCCTCATAAGCCACTTCTCACTGGACATTCAAGTTCTCAGCAACTTTGTGTCTGCGGTCGCGGCGCTGTACCACTCGGCAGTACCGTACCATAACTTCAACCATGTGTGCCACGTACTGCACTCAACATGGATGGTGAGGGCCACTGCTAATTTCAGAGGGCTGTACCGCCTGGCAGTACATGAATTGTAGGGCTTTTTCCCTTCGGGATAGCTGTACTGCCTGGCCGTTCTTGGATTGTGAGAGCCACTGTTAATTTCAGAGGGCTGTAGCGCTTGGCAGTACATGCATTGTGGGGGCCTTTGTTTATTTAAAAGAGCTGTACCGCCTGCCCTAACATGGATTGACAGTGGCACTGCCCATTTCAGAGGGCTGGACCGCCTAGCGGTACATGGATTGAGATTGCCCTCACGTATTATATTCTTCAGGGCGGATCGTTTATTTATTTATTATCCATTATCATTTAGTTATTTGTGCATTTGTTCATTCTCCAGGTTCTGCAGACTGACACGTGCCTCCAGCTGCTGACCAAGGAGGAGCACCTGGGCCTCCTGCTGGCGGCCCTGTGCCACGACCTGGACCACGACGGGCACAGCAACGGCTTCCATATCAACTCCAAGGTAAGAGTGGGAGGAAGAGTGTGCGGAAGAGTGGGAGGAAGAGTGATGAAGGGCTTGCTTCTGGCAAGCTGTGTCATGTCTAGGCCTTACAACGACAGCTCAGTGCTGGAAGGCCTCTACGAAGCACTCACATGCCTCCTCCCTCTCTCGACCGGCCCGGCTGTGCTATGACAAATCAATGCTGGAGAACCACCATGCGGCACTGACCTGCCTCCTTTCCCCTATGAACCTAAGCCCTGACCCTTTGACCCTTTGTTTGGTTACAGAGCGAGCTGGCCCGGCTGTACAATGACTACTCTGTGCTGGAGAACCACCACGCAGCGCTCACCTTCGAGGTGCTGCGGAGGAAGGACTGCATGTTGCTGGTGAGCACGGGGACTTCGGGGGTTGACATGATTGAAGAGTGTAATTGAAAAATGATTGAAGAGTGGTTTCAAATGGGAGCAGGTGGGTGCGCATGTGGATGGTGATGCTAAGGATGGACTACAAGCTGCTGTTGAGCAAGGGGGCCTACTTGGGGTTTGAAACGGTGATGCAAAGCCTGTGATTAACTTCACAAACCATGTCATCAACATTTCACCCTCCCTCAACGAGAAACCATGTGGGGACCATTCACCCTCCCCTCAACAAGAAACCATGTGGGGACCATTCACCCTCCCCTCAACAAGAAACCATGTGGGGACCATTCACCCTCCCCTCAACAAGAAACCATGTGGGGACCATTCACCCTCCCATCAACGAGAAACCATGTGGGGACCATTCACCCTCCCCTCAACAAGAAACCATGTGGGGACCATTCACCCTCCCCTCAACGAGAAACCATGTGGGGACCATTCACCCTCCCATCAACGAGAAACCATGTGGGGACCATTCACCCTCCCCTCAACAAGAAACCATGTGGGGACCATTCACCCTCCCCTCAACAAGAAACCATGTGGGGACCATTCATCCTCCCCTCAACAAGAAACCATGTGGGGACCATTCACCCTCCCCTCAACAAGAAACCATGTGGGGACCATTCACCCTCCCCTCAACGAGAAACCATGTGGGGACCATTCACCCTCCCCTCAACGAGAAACCATGTGGGGACCATTCACCCTCCCATCAACAAGAAACCATGTGGGGACCATTCACCCTCCCCTCAACAAGAAACCATGTGGGGACCATTCACCATCCCCTCAACAAGAAACCATGTGGGGACCATTCACCCTCCCCTCAACAAGAAACCATGTGGGGACCATTCACCCTCCCCTCAACAAGAAACCATGTGGGGACCATTCACCCTCCCCTCAACAAGAAACCATTTGGGGACCATTCACCCTCCCCTCAACAAGAAACCATGTGGGGACCATTCACCCTCCCCTCAACAAGAAACCATGTGGGGACCATTCACCCTCCCCTCAACAAGAAACCATTTGGGGACCATTCACCCTCCCCTCAACGAGAAACCATGTGGGGACCATTCACCCTCCCCTCAACAAGAAACCATGTGTGGACCATTCACCCTCCCCTCAACAAGAAACCATGTGGGGACCATTCACCCTCCCCTCAACAAGAAACCATGTGGGGACCATTCACCCTCCCCTCAACAAGAAACCATGTGGGGACCATTCACCCTCCCCTCAACAAGAAACCATGTGGGGACCATTCACCCTCCCCTCAACAAGAAACCATGTGGGGACCATTCACCCTCCCCTCAACAAGAAACCATGTGGGGACCATTCACCCTCCCCTCAACGAGAAACCATGTGGGGACCATTCACCCTCCCCTCAACAAGAAACCATGTGGGGACCATTCACCCTCCCCTCAACAAGAAACCATGTGGGGACCATTCACCCTCCCATCAACAAGAAACCATGTGGGGACCATTCACCCTCCCATCAACGAGAAACCATGTGGGGACCATTCACCATCCCCTCAACAAGAAACCATGTGGGGACCATTCACCCTCCCCTCAACAAGAAACCATGTGGGGACCATTCACCCTCCCCTCAACAAGAAACCATGTGGGGACCATTCACCCTCCCCTCAACGAGAAACCATGTGGGGACCATTCACCCTCCCCTCAACAAGAAACCATGTGGGGACCATTCACCCTTCCCTCAACACGAAACCATGTGGGGACCATTCACCCTCCCCTCAACAAGAAACCATGTGGGGACCATTCACCCTCCCCTCAACAAGAAACCATGTGGGGACCATTCACCCTCCCATCAACACGAAACCATGTGGGGACCATTCACCCTCCCCTCAACAAGAAACCATGTGGGGACCATTCACCCTCCCCTCAACAAGAAACCATGTGGGGACCATTCACCCTCCCCTCAACAAGAAACCATGTGGGGACCATTCACCCTCCCCTCAACAAGAAACCATTTGGGGACCATTCACCCTCCCCTCAACGAGAAACCATGTGGGGACCATGTGGGGACCATGTGGAGACCACGGGCTGCATCGGTAACCCTCAACCTCCTACCCCTTCCCCTTCTCCCCTAAACCCTAATCCCCTCTCCTGTCAGGACCACGTGAATATATGGATCCGGATCCAAGTACCTTATGACCCAACCCTCCTCCCACCGCCCCTCTCAGGATTATCTAGAACCTGAAGCGCAACCCTCTCGCCCCCCCGCCTCTGCGAGGACTGATAGGATGTAGATCTGGATCTGGGTGAAAAATAAAACCCTTCTCCCCTCGCTCCTGTTTCAGGACCAATTGGACCAGGATATGCCGGATGCATCTACGCTGGATGCATACCGGATCATCAGCTGCATCATGATCACCACGATCTAGATCTCGATCTGGAATGAACTCAAAACACTTAACCCTCCTCCCCTCAAACCTGTTTCAGGATCACTTGGACCAGGATGTCCAGAGGCGCCTGCGCCGGATCATCATCGGATGCATTATGGCAACGGACATGACGAATCACAACCAGCTTTCGCAGGACTTCAGGAAGCACGACACTGTGGTGAGAAGCATGGGGGGCTTAACCCCCAAAATTGGTGGACGGGAGACTTGAAACCTGTAGCTAAATTGTAGCTGAAGTAACAGCCTACGCCTAAGATTAATTCATTCACAGCGCCCCGCCTGTTGGCCACCCGTGGCTTTGCGATTTTTGAAGCTGGGGGGAGGGTTTGCCACTTTTTCCGTGGAACCCTGAAGTCTTGACCCTCCTGAACCTCCACCCCCATCCTCTCCCCTTGTTCTTTCTCCCTACCACCCACCTTCCACCCACCTTCCATCCACCTTCCACCTACCCACCCCCTCTGCAGTTTTCCCCGGACAATGAAGCGTGCCGCTCTATCATGATTCAGACCATCCTGCACGCGTCAGACATCGGCAATGCGGTACGTTAAACTTTCTGGGAATACCCTAACTCTTAACCCTAAAGTAAGGTGTTCCGTGTTGGGGTTCAGGTATTCAGGGTTATGGGGTTCAGGTCATCCGGGTTCCAGGTTAGGGTTGAGGGCTTAGGACATTCCAGGTCTGGGATTAAGCCAGTCTGGGTTATAAGGGCTTAGGCATTGCGGCTACGTCACGGCCGCAGAGTCCGGGTGCAGCGTGCCCTGCTGCGGGGTCCACCAGCCGTTGGTCCTTAGCCCTTTACCCTAAACTAGTGCCCTGCTGCTGGGCCCACCAGCCGTGGGCCGGTCAATGTTTGCTCCCGTATGGCCCAGCAGGGTTCAGGGTTTAAGGCCTTTACCCTGCTGAACCCTGAACCCTGAACAGTAAATATAAAGCCTAGTACCGTGGTCCCTACTACTGCCCTTCAGCTAGCCCCTAACTCACTAAACGCAAATCCCAGGTGCGCCCGTTCGACGTGAACGATGTGATGCGCAGCCGCATTCACCACGAGTTTGAGGCCCTGGCGGCGGAGGAGGGCGAGCTCGGGATCCCTGTCACCTTCGCCATTGACACCAAGGACCCGGTCATGTGCGCCCAGGTGTGTGTGGAAGTGTGCATATGGTTCATACCTGGGGGAAGAGTATGGGGAAGGGGGGGAAGGGGGAGCCACGGGTGCGGAGCTGTGTCATCCTTGCGATCATCAGCTAGGAGCAAATTAGGTGTGGAGCTCATTTGTGTGGACGGCTTCCATGCCTGGGCGATAAGGTTGGAAAGTGTGGGTCATGATAACGCTTAATTGCGAACACTCTTTTGCCCCACAGATGGTGATTAATTGACTGAAATAGGTGGTACAGCCCTTTGGAGTTAGATCCTGATCGCAGTAGCTTTCGGATCTCTGATGACCTAAACCCTGACCCAGCAAACTTGACCCCCTTGCCCTGTAGATGGAGGTTAATTTCCTGGAATACGTCGTGCAGCCCTTTTGGGAGATGCTGGCAGCGGCGGTCCCTGAGCTCCAGCCGCAGTGGCAGATGGTCGTGACTAACAAAGAAAAGTACCTGGTGCTAGCCAAGGCAGCGACGGCGCGCGCTGCGGCCGCGCAGCAGGCTGCTGACGATGGGCAAGGGGCAGACACCCTGCTGGCCGGTGGAGGAGCGACGAGCATGGCTGCCGGCGTCGTGTGAGGGGCAGCCGAGCAGGCTGTTGACCTGTTAAGGGCGGCCAAGCAGGCTGTTGATGAGGAGGGGGCGGCTGGCGGAGCATCTCAGATTGACTCAATTTTGGAGGATTGCCACTCAGTGGACAGATGCCAGGAGCCACCTTGTCCCGGCAGATTCTGCTCTGTTGTATTCTGTTCCTGTAGATTGTGTTCCGATTCTGTTACGGCAGATTCTCGTCCGGCAGATATTTGTTTTGGCGTATTCCAAGTGGGCTCTGGTTATGTGAAACCCGAATACGTGTGCATGTTTGTGTCACAAGCTGATGGGGCCTGTTTGTATACCGTCCTAGGAGTTGTGCGGGGCAATCCTCCGCAGCTTTGTGTACATATATATGGCTGTGGTTCCCCCTGGTGTACTTACATGCCGGGCTGCTTGTACATATTTTGGCGGCGTTCGCAGTATGCGTATGTTCCTTTTCTTGTTCCGCGGGTGTGAGCGTTTTGACGCTTGTTACAGCGATGCTTGGGCGCGGAACATGCGGTCTAAGTACCTTGTTCATCCTCTCTCTCTTTTTCCATAATTTTAATAAAATTGCTCTGTGGAAGCGGCCGCTGTCATGCTCTGAGATGCGGCCGGGGAGAATGGACGTAATAAGCCACTACTCTTTCAGGATGACCCATAGACCCTAATGACATATATAACACCTCTGGGCCCTGCTCAAAATGCTCGGCCGTGTGGGCGCCTGACTGTCTGGTCGGGAAGAAAATAAATAATAATGTACATCCCTGTTGTACCTCCAACAAACTACCAATCACCGAAAGGAGGTTCAACTGCCCCATTGCCACCTGAAACATGTCACCACAACTAAATAACAGGATGTTAGGTGACCCTGTGAATGCCGCACTACATGAAGCGGGTCAGTATCTTCAGAAGAATCCTTCGTCAAACTTTTGTCTTCTATAAATTATAATACATTTTCTCGCACAATATGCAACTGAACATTTGGTTGCCACGTCCATTGGTCGTCCTCCTTGAAACTGTTAAACGGCCAACTCATGGACCTCATGGATCTCATAGATCTCAAGGATCCCATGTCAGATCTTAACAAGCCTATGTGTCTCACAGGTCTCACAGAAAACTTAATTAGGCCACAGCACTGTGCACTCCTCTGCTCCTCAGTTGAGCCAAATCATTTTCCACTCCTGAGGGCCCGGCTTAGGGTATAGGGATTAAACCAGAAGCCCAACCCCCAAAACCCTTAGTTGGGCGACAGCACTTCACACCCTTGCGGGTCCGGCTTAGGGTTAAGGGTTTGAACCCTTTACCTGAACCCCTTACCCCTAAGCTGGGCCACAGCATGTCACACTCCTGAGGGTCGGGCTCAGGGTTAAGACTTGACAACCCTAAACCCCAAACTCGCCCCCCTCAGTTGGGCCAAAGCACTTTGCACTCATGCGGGTCAGGCTGCAACATGCAGCTGGTGTTGCCGCACGCCGGGCAGGACGGTGTGTGGCGGCTGTTGACGACCTTGAGCCAGGTGGAGTTGCCCTTGGACGCCCGCAGGCTCTTGAACAGGGCCACCGTCATCCCGCAGTTGCCGCAGGAGTACAAGCTCTGAGCGGACACCATGCAGGCGCTCACCTACACAGGGGGGAGATCACGTTTGGGGTGGGTGGGGCGTCCACCATGGCTTTCTTAAACATTAGCAGATCATTTGCTGCTGCAGGAGTACAGGTGCTTGGCAGCCACCATGACAGTGCTTACCTGTGCTGGGAAGCGATCATGATTAGGCGGTACGGTATGGTAAGATATTTCCCTGTACTGGCAGTTCTCTTGATCATTAGTCTGTCATATATTGGCGCAGGAGTACAGGCGCTGAGCTGCCATTATGGAGGCGTTGACCGTTGACAAAGGGGGACGACACTCGTATTTAGGGTACATTAGAACGACTTTGACTCCGATCGTAATTAAATAATTAATATGAGCGCGCAGACATGGCTGCGCGCTCATATTAATGCAAAAATCGCCGCTGCGCGGAGCGTCAGTCAGGTGCCCAAACAACTGTTTTGGGGGTGCGCGGTGTGAATTTAAAAACAGCAGGGTTGTTTGATTCGACATCCGTTCAGTCATCCTTGTCAAGTGTGCCCAAATAGCCCTGCAAAGTAACACTACTGGTGACTCAGATGAGCACTTCCGGTACTCGCAGCTAGCATTACTGCTCAGTTCAGCCTCCATCCACTCGGCTCGCCAGTCAAATCACCAACGCCTCTCCTCAGCCTGCGTGGTCTTCCAATCCTCCTCATCCTAAGTAGTGGCGTAGAGCACTTTGCCGAGCATAATCCCGTTCGTAAAACGGTTGTACAGTTTGTGTCACTTGATGTCCATGCGGCGCCTTGCATGTGACATAATTTGGTCTATGAAACAACCATCCATTATATTAAACATCTTAAAGAAAACTAGTGAGCTCAGCTAACAGGAGTTGGCCAGGAACGGAGGCAAGATCGCTAAGGGAGGAGGCGGAGGCTGACGCTCGTGAGGATGCCCAGGCGATGGGGCTGGCGACATGGGTGCCGAAGAGGCCTGTTGGACGCCCTCCCAAAACCACGCACCAACTAGTACCACGCGCGGTCATTATGTCCCCAGGCAGAACTTGCTGGGGTCGCCGAGGCGTACATGGCTAGAGCACCCCCAAATGGCAGGCTTTATCCTCCAAGCGGTACAGCGACACACGAGCTATCGCGAGGCCGTCAGGGCGCTGAAGCATCGCATGCCGGATCTCTTCGACGGCTTGAACGAGTCCACTGTCCGGGGCAGGGTTTTAACGATGTCTTACTGTACTGGCTGAAAGTGCTGCGCGGAAGGAAATTTAAATTGTTCCCAGTGATGCGCGATGTTAAATTAAATGAACTGCTGCGCGACGTTAAATTAAATTAAATTTTTGTCGCTGCGCGACCGTTTTAAAAACTCTGTTTAGCTGCGCGACGGATTTTTTTTGGTGCTGGAACTTCTTTGCCCAAGTGGTTGAACTCTTGTTGCCGCAGCAGTACAGGCGCTGAGCTGCCACCGCGGAGGCCTTCACGTATCCAGGAAAAAACCAGTTTGATAAACATTTGAACGGTGCCATGCTGTTAGAGGCGTACTGTAGTTTCCTTTCTTTTGTCATTTTTAGTTAAGCATTTGTTGCCGCAGCAGATAAGGCAACTGGGCAGTCAACATGGCAGCACTGTGAACATGATTGAAGACTCCCCTGGGAGGGGCAATTTAGGGTTGAGGGTTTATGGTTTAGAGTTTAGGGTCTAGCGCCGCCACGTCGACTGCGCCACGGAGATTAATGAGGGTGATGGAAATCATATACAAGCCAGGCCTAGCAGTGTTGTCAAACAGGTTTAGATACTCCGCCATCCCACACTGGTTTCAGACTCACCTGCTCCTGTGCCCTAGCCCGGATCAGCAACCCGTCCACAAGCGCCGCCAACCCATCCATACGGGCTGCTGTCGCGGCGGTCCGCACGCGGCCGTCCGCCGCGGCCGCAGCCGCGACCGCGGGCGCCGCATCCCCGACGTCCGATACGCGTTGGGTGCGCCGTGGCAGCGGCGCCGCCAGCGCCGCCACGTCGACCGCGATCGCGGCGGTTGAGGGGGAGATGGACCCTGCCGAGGACTGCAACAGCTCACGCACCATCGCGTGCGCCGCCCAGACACTTCCACTGCCGTCTCCTCCTCCGCCGCCGCCATCTACCCCGCCGCTGCCTCCTCCTCCTCCGCCGCCGCCGTGGTTGACACGTAGCTGCCCTTCCGCAGCTGCCGCCCGTATTGCGCCCGTGCACTGATCCTTCAGCGGCCGCAGCTCCGAGCCGCGCCCCGCGCAGTGCGCCAGCCGCAGCATCTTGAGCACCGCCAGGGGGCTGTGCGGGTCCAGGCTCAGCGGCAGGCCCGGTCCTTTGCCGTCTGCTGATCCCGTGTTGAGAAGGGACAGGCAGCGAGAGCGTACCACAGGCAGGGCCCAGATGTCAGCCAGGGTGAGCCAGCGGGGGACGTAGCCGGGGTGGGACGGTTCCATAGAGAGAGGCATGGCAGCCAGCTGAAAACAAGGACAAGGAAACATGAGATGCCGTAGGGGCCACAGAGTGACAAATAGTGACCTAAGGCACCACTGACTCTGTGGGGTAGATACATAAGGATGGAGGGAAACAATGTGAATGATTGACCAATGATGGACCAAAGAGTGACGAAAGAGTGACCAACAAGTGTGGGACCAGAATGTGGCTCGGCAGGAGGGTGGGATGAGGGTAGGCGCAGGAAGGGGCACCATATGTAGAGTGTTCGAAGCTGGTAGTCTGCACATTGCTATGGCCGAAGAAGGAAACACTGATGACGGCATATTATTCTACGTGGTGCGGGGTGATGTTAAGTGTTTCGTGAAGGGTTTAGGGTTAATGTTAAGGTTTCCTGTCCAGGGTTGTGTTAAAGCACATTGTGTCATCGTGGATCAAGGTTGACGATTGAGGCTAAAGGTTAGGATAGTGTAAGGTTCAGGGTCTATGTGTTACTCTGATGTGTGACTGTGAAGGGATTAGGGTTAAGGGTTAATAGAGAGGGTTTAGGTTTTAGGGTTAATGGAACGGATCCTGTCGAGGGAGATCGTGCAGGGCTGAAGGATGAGGATACAGGCGAAGGGTTAGTGCAAGGTTCAGGGTTGATGTGTGGGAGCATGCCCGCACTTGGCTGTGGCAGGATGGACCAGGATTTGGTGTTCTGGTATAGCGGTTTGTTTGTTAATGAGCGAAAGTTAAGATGTACCTGTCGAAAGGGTGGGTGTGAACCTGTCTGGCTGTGGCAGGTGCTGGTCAGGGTTCATGGTGAGGAGGGTTTAGCTTCAATATGTAAGCATGTCCCCACCTGGCTGTGGCAGGTATGGACTGGGATTTAGGGTTAAGGGTTTATTTATTGAATAGTTGGTTAAAAGATGGAAGGGTCAAAGGGGTGAGCATGCCCCTGCCTGGCTGCGGCAGGTGCTGGTTGGGGTAAGTCGTGTGGAGGATTACAGCTTTAGGGTTTATGGTGAAGGGTTCAGGCGCAGGCATGTCCCCACCTGGTTGTGGCAGGTTTGGACCAGGGTTTGGGGTTCAGGGTTGATGGATTGATTAGTAGGTTGAAGATGTAAGGTGCAAAGGGATGGGCATGCCCCAACCTGGCTGTAGCAAGTTCTGGTCAGGTGTGGAGGGTTTAGGGTTGACGGTTAAGGGATTAGGCGCAGGCATGCCCCCACCTGGTTGTGGCAGGTATGGACCAGGCCGTCCAGCTGCAGCGACTGGGCCAGGTCCAGCCATAACAGTACAAACGCCGGTGATGATGCGTCTCCTGATCGTGGCAGAAAAAAAAGTGGTACACAAAAGTGGTCGGCAGTACAAAACTAATCGGTACACACAAGTTGGCAGTAGTATACTAAACAGTACATGATGGCCTGGAGCACAAACGCCAGTGAGGATGCGTCTCCTGATCGTGGTAGGAAATACCAAGCGGTACACAAAAGTGGAAAGCAGTACAAAACTAAGAGGTACACATAATGGAAAGCAATAGAAGGCTAAGCGGTATACGAAGGCCAGCAGTACAATTGGAGATGAGGATGCATCTCCTGATCTTGGCAGGGAAAATAAAGCGGTACAAAAAAATGGCCGGCAGTATAAAACATAGCATTTCATAATCAGTTGGTCGTGGGAAAAACAAAGCGGTACACCAAAATTAATCAGCAGTACACATGCTGTATGCGAGGATGTATCACATGCACACGAGAGGCAAATAACATGCATGTGAGAGGATACTTACACGGCGGTAGACAAAGCGCAGCAGTAGAAAAAAAAGGTACAAAAAGGGGTGCAAAAAAGCCCACCGTGCGACTGCCAGTGAGAAGGCTCATTCCATGATATGACTCAGCAGAAGAAAGCACATGTGGTATCGGTATAGAGCAAAAGCAAGGAGAGCCAGTGAAAAGCAAAACGGTACAGAAAGGTCCGCAGCAAAATTGTACAAAGATATGCACAAATGCCAGTCAGTGAGGAGGAGCATGCACCAGCTAATGGGTGGAAACCACAGCCGTATTCAAAAGTTTATATCGGAAAACATGACGGTCAGCAAAATGTATTGGCAGTACAGCACACTTCCTGGCGAAGATGGATCTTCTGCCCAGAAAAATACCGCACACGGTAAATCAAAATATATTGGTACACGGAAATGCAACAGTACAAAAAAATATCCGTACTGGATCCACACTTCAGCTGAATCAGATCTGGGTTTCGCTCACCGGACAGGATCTGCCTGCTGATCCACTCCAACGTGCGATGCATCATTACCTGCAAAGCTTACTTGTGCCAGACAGAATCTAGGCTTGGATCTAGGCTTGGATCTGGACTGGATCCAAGCCGGATCCACTCACCCGATATGGTCTGCCCGCTTATCCACTGCAGCGTGCGATGCATCATGGCCTGTATATCGTACTTGTGCAACACAGGACCTAGACTAGATCTGGCATGGATCTGTACCAGATCTCAGCCGGATCCACTCACCCGACATGGTCTGCCCGCTGATCCACTCCAGCGTGCGATGCATCATGGCCTGCATATCGTACTTGTGCAACACGGGCAGCATGCTCCGCGCCCGTGACCACGTAAACGCGTGTGGCTGCTGCTGACGCTTGTGCTTGGGGCTCGGCTGTCCGCCCCACGGCTGCTGTTGCTGTGGAGCAGCTGGGGAGGTGACGGCAAGGGCCGAGACAGGGGGCGGCAGGAAGCTACTGTACAGCTGCGCAACGATGTCCCGCCAAGCCTCCGCCGAACCGTCCACCTGCATGCGCGCCAACATGACAAAAACGTAAAATTACGTGCCACGTTATCAGCCGAATGCTCACGACGGGTATCACGGGTGTATGCTACAACAGCAGGGTGGTGGGCGGCAGCAGCTGTACAGCTGCGCAACGATGTCCCGCCAAGCCTCCACCGAACCGTCTACCTGCATGCGCACCAACATGACAAAAACATAAAACGACGTGCCACGTTATCAGCAGAATGCTCATAACTGGTGTAATGAGTGTATGCTACGACAGCACGGGTGGTGGGTGGCAGCAGCTGTACAGCTGCGCAACGATTTGTCGTCCAAGCCTCAACTGTACCGTCTACCTGCATGCCATCATGAAAATAACGAACTATGGCATGCCATGTTTAAAGTGGTACACTTACTGCCGGTATCGTGGGTGTAAGCTACATAGGCACAGGGGGTGGTAGTAAGCTGATATACAGCAGGGGGGTGTAGTAAGCAGCGGTACAGCAGGGGGGTTTAGTAAGCAGCGGTACAGCAGGGGGGTGTAGTAAGCTCGGGTACAGAAAGGGGTGATTGTATGCTGCGGTACAGAAAGGGGTGATTGTACGCTGCGGTACAGGGGGTGGGTGTAGTAAGTTGCTGTAAAGGAGGGAGATGCAGTAAGTTGCTTTGAAGCAGAGGGGTGCAGTAAGCTGCTTTACAGCAAGGGGATGTAGTAAGCTGCGGTACGGCATGGGGTGGTAGTAAGCTGCGGTGCATCAATGGGGTGTAATAAGCTGTTGTACAGCAATGGGGTGTAACAAGCTGTTGTACAGCAGGGGGTGTAGGAAGCTGCAGTACAGCAGGGGGTGGTAATAAGCTGCGGTACAGAAGGGGGTGTAGTACGCAGCAGTACATCAGGGGGGGGTAGTAAGCTGCAGTACAGCAGGGGTGGGGGGTAGTAAGCTGCGGTACAGCAGGGGGGAGGGTAGTAGCTGCGTTACAGCAGGGTGGTAATAAGCTGCTGTACAGGGGAAAAGCCACAATTTCACGCTCCTAAGCCTCCGCCAAGGTTGACCTGCAGGATCAAGCACATGACAGACCATGGCATGTCCTGCGAAAGAACGGAATACTCACGATTGATATCATGGGTGTCTGCACAGCCATGGATGGGGCTGCTTTTCCTCAGCCTTGGATGAAGCAGCTGCTCCTCAGGGATGTATAGATTTCTGAGCTCTCACCAGTGTTTCTCTTTTTGTTAATCAGCTACATGTCAGCTAAATTCTGTCCTCGGGCCGGAGACCCCATTTGCGGCCAGCCTTGCCGCTTCGGTCACGATCTGCAGGCCGGTCTAGGTTTGGTCCAAACTGGGCCTCTGGCGGCCCCTGGGCGGCCTGCCGAGGTTGAGCTTGTGGCCGGAAAAAGAAGCAATGGCTCTCACCTTGAGAGAAAGGCTGCACTCATCCCCCGAGGATGCTTTACCACTGCTGCTGCTGCTGCTGCTGGCGCAGGCCTCTAAAAGGTCCTCCATGAAGGGTGATGCGAGGCGCAACAGGGTGCTGTGGCAGCGCAAACGCACCGCAGGCGCTGAGGCTGCTGCTGCTGCTGCTGTGCCATGAGGACCTGCATAATAATTCAAAATCCGAGATTGATCAGGATTTGTTTCTGTAGGGCATGCGCCACAACAGGGTGCTGTGGCAGCGCAAACACACCACAGGCACTGAGGCTGCCGCTCCGTTGCCTGCATCTTCATTACCGTATTTGGAATTCGAATTTTGTGAGGTCCAGTGATTGCAGTTATTGAAGGGTGATGCCAGGCGCAACAGGGTGTTGTAGCAAGCACATACGGACAGCAGGCGCTGCTGCTTTGACATGAGGACTTGCGTGTTGATTTGAAATCCAGGATTTACTCCTGCAGGGTGCAGGAGCGTCCCGACGCACAACAGGCAATACTAAAGCTGCTGCTGCTGCCGCGATATGAGGACCTGCGTTTTCATTTGAAATCCAGGATGTATCAGGATTTATTTACGAGGGCGCAACAGGGTGCTGTGGCGATGCAGACGTACAACAGGCGATACTGAAGCAGCTGCTGCTGCTGCTGCTGCGACAAGAGGAACTGCATCTTGATTTAAAATGCAGGATTTACGAGGGTGTGCGTTTGCAGTGCAGGAAAGGTGATGCGAGGCGCAACAGGGACACAGGATGCTGTGGCAGCGTCAACGAACTTCAGGCGCTGCTGCTGCTATGTCATGAGGACCAACATCTTGATTTGAAGTACAAGATTGATGTCTGCAGGGCACAGGAACGTGCTGTGGCTGCGCAACCACACAAAGGGCAATGCTGCTGCTATTGCTGTAGGATAGGGACCTGCATCTTGATTTGAAATCCAATATTCAACAGGCTTTGTTTTCGCGGGGTGGCAGCGCAAATGCACCTCAGGCGCTACGGCTGTAGCGCAGTGGCCTGCATCTTTGTTTGAAATTTGAAATGTTACAAGGGTGTGAGTTTGCAGTGCAGGAAAAGTGATGCCAGACGCAACAGAGTGCTGTGGCAGCGCATACGCACCACAGGCGATGCTGAAAGTGCTGCTGCTGCTGTGCAATAAGGACCAGCATCTTAATTTGAAATCCTAGATTGAACAGGATTTGCTTTCGCAGGGCATGAGCCGCAGCAGCGGGATGTGACAGCGATAAGGCACAATAGGCCCTGCTGCTGCTGCTACTGCTGCGGTATGCGCTGCATCTTGATCATTTAAAATCCAGGCTTAAATGCTCTATGAGACTTTGCTTTAGCATGACATGCGCACATTGGGGGCCAGAGTGGTTAATTGCATGGTGCCGGAAGGCATCTCTGGATCAAAAGGGAACCAATGCACAATTTGGAAGGGGGAAATGGTGCAGCCTTAAAAACAGGTTCATGTTATAATTATATTTCCGCATTTTTGACTCACCTTGCGATCCTTGCTACAGGGCCATATGCATCACAGATCCACATGTCAATTCAGTATTCACCACTATCTATTGAAGCTCCCCACAGCAGCACTTCAGCTACATCACGGTCTGTGGCCGAGGGGGCCGGGTACAGATAAAGCCCTGCTGCTCAGGCCACTGGCTTAGGCACTAGGCAGGTCGAATTTCAGGCCTGGCTTCCGTCGAATTGTAGGCCTTAGGCTTGACATAGGCACTGGGCAGGTCGAATTTGAATCCCCACCGGTCCACCGTTCACCAAAGGTGGTCTGGTGCTCTCCGAAACAAACTGTGGTGATTACCTGGTGCTGACTCAAACAATATTGAAACTGATTCTGGTACCTGAAGAACTCTCTGGTCGGTACATGCTTAAACTATGAAATTTCCAGGTTCTTCATGACCCTGGTGAGCCATGCAAGAAGGTGATACCCATATGCTCATGTGCATCTCCACTGTCTATTTTATCGCACGTAAGCCAGCGGGACATCACATGGGGCCTGGTGCTGCAAGGTGCCTGCTTCTCAGGCCGCCAGCCATCGGCCGGTTGGGTGTTGCGGTACCTCCCTCCCCGCCCTGCGGTCCCCCCCCCCCAAAAATGGTGAACACTTAAATGAATATTGTCTTCATCACCTGATGCTGACTCTGACAACACTGAAGCTGCCTCAGGGCTGCCTGTTTGAGCAGCTTTCTTAGCTCCAGAGTTGAGGCTTGACAGGGCACCCTGCTGATGTGGATGGACAGCCAGGTTTGTTGGTGTAGAGTTTCGAAAAGGCTCTGCTATTGCTGAGAAACTTGCTTAAATGATGCAACACGGGGACTTGCATTTTCAGACTCCTCGATGACCAGCTCCATGTCCCCTTTCGCCATAAAGGCTACTGCTGATGGCTGAAGCATAGTCCAGAATAATTCAGCGGGCTTAGTGCTTTCAAATCAGCAGCAAGTCATGATTAGACGAGGAAAACCAGACGACTGAGCACGAGCAAGCTAGCCACCGTTCGACCTCGTGCGTTGATCACCCTGCGAGGATTCAGATATCCAATCAATCATGTGATGCGTTTCAATCAAAATTGGAGAATCAAAATACAAAAATGCGTTCACCAACGCCCTATGCCACTTCTCTGTCACCTCTCCCTAGCTCGCTCTTCGAACGGCAGAGTAGTGATGAGCGTCCGCGTCCGTCCGTCATGTTGACGCGATCTGCTTCACAAAATACTTAACCAACGCATTTTTTTTAATGAAGGAGGAAAGATGTTGTCGAATCTGTTGCCCAGCCTGTTGCCGAAGCTAGACTCAAGGAATACCCGAAGGCGTGAGACATGCTTATGATCAGCACAATCATGTACCGTAGTCACGGACGTGTTTCGTTATTTCCGAATTTCGTTGTTGCTTAAAAAGTCGCAGTTTTGGCGATTTTTTTGATTCGTTGCCCCTTAACATGAAAAATTCCAGTCAAAAACATTTTCACGACTGATTTCGTTGCTCCTTGAAGAACGATCAAAATAACGAAATACGTCCGTGACTACGGTATGTGGAGTTCACTGGTGCCCCAGCATCTATACCGTATATGACATTCATGATGGGGAAACGATTATATAACGGAAGGTGTTGAACATGCTTATCATGAGCTATATCGAGGTACCGGAATTGCATACAGTGTTTGTAGGACACCTGGATGATGTATCATGTCCACTGTGTAAATCATGCGCAATTAGGGGCCTCATTATCATTTACCTTGACCCGTCTTCTTCTGGCGACCCGAGAAACAGGGCTTGCTGCACTAGGCGCTCTCATAGCTGGGCCTTTTGCGCAGGGCCCGATGGTGTCACACTGTCACGGCATTACTGATGAATCTTGACCCGTCCATGGTGGCTACATGGCTGAAATTTGCTGCACCAGGCAGGCGCCCTCATAGCTGGGCCTTTTGAGCAGGGCGGCCCAATGGTGTCACACTGTCACGGCATTTCTGATGAATCTTGACCCGTCCATGGTGGCTACACGGCTGAAATTTGCTGCACCAGGCACCCTCATAGCTGGGCCTTTTGAGCAGGGCCCAATGGTGTCACACTGTCACGGCATTACTGTCGAACCTTGACCCGTCCGTGGTGGCTACACCGTTGAAATTTGCTGCACCAAGCGCCCTCATAGATGGGCCTTTTGAGCAGGGCCCAATGGTGTCACGGCATTACTGATGACCCCTGACCCGTCCTGAGTGGCTACACAGCTGAAACAAAGATACAGAATACTCGTCCCAATTATCGCAAGATATTAAATACCAATTATCGCAAGACATTTAATCCCAATTATCGCAAGATATTTAATCCCAATTATCGCAAGATTACCTAATTAATTTGTCCCAATTACTGCAAGATGACTTCTTTACTTCGTCCCAATTATCGCAATATTACGTCATTGCTTAGTCCCCATTGATGACAGCTGCTGAAGCAGGGCCCGGTGGTGTAACGTCATCTACCGGTATCATTAATCAGAAAACCTCCATAATCGATGAGAATGCAAAGCTGGAAACAATAATGCAGAATAACCGTCCCAAGTGAATCAGAGCAAGTACGTACTGCAAGTACCTGGCAAGTACGTAGCGCATGTTCGTGGCAAGTACGTACTGCAAGTACCTGGCAAGTACGTAACGCATGTTCGTGGCAAGTACGTACTGCAAGTACCTGGCAAGTACGTAACGCATGTTCGTGGCAAGTACGTACCACTTGTTCCTGGCAAGTATGTACCGCAAGTATCAAGCAAGAAGAACCACAAGCACCTGGCAAGTGCACACCGCAAGTACCTGGCAAGTACGTGCAGCAAAAAAACTCGTCCCAAACATGTGGAACACAAGGTCATGAACTCGTCCCAAACATGTGGAACACAAGGTCATGAACTCGTCCCAATATGTGGAACACAAGGTCATGAACTCGTCCCAATTGACGACAGCTGCTTAGGCAGGGCCCTGTGGTGTAACATCATCACTCATTTACCAGGAAGCCTCCAAAACAACGAATAAAGCAATGCTGGAAAGAACAATGCATAATACTCGTTAACATTCACTCATTATCACAAGTACAAAACGTCATTAACTCGTCCCAACAAGCATGACGTAACGTCATTAACTTGTGCCGCCGCTGGGACAGGAAGGTGTACAGACAGGCACTTGGGTCCAACAGGACGCCGCCCTCGCGGCCGAGCCTTTATGAGCAGGGCCCGGTGGTGTAACGTCATTAACGTGGGGCTACGGGTATCGCGGGACGGTGGTGAGCTGGGGAACTCGCCATGATGCCCACCCAGAAGAAAAAACATAACATCAACTACGCTCCTTTTCTGAATCAATGTAGCTTGGAAACATGAAGGCCCCTCCGCATCGATTCCAATGACGGGTCTGACGGCCAGACCCAGAATTTGCTGTCCCCTCGCTAGAGAGCGAGAAATGAAAGCGGACGAAGAGAGCGAGAAAGATAAATCCAGTCAGCTGATGCCCATCGCTCAACAACGTTCGAGTGAACCTGCTCAGTCATCAAGTCCACGCACATTCACACAGGGCCGACGTTCAAATAACCTGACCTCGCTAATCCAGCTACTATAGCTCATTGCCGTAGCGAGCGAGGTTGCAGAGGTAAGTGACCCCTGACACCTCTGGGCCCTCCTCGAAAAGGCTCATCCGCGTGGGCGCCCAAGGCTGCGGGGATGGGGAGCAGAGTCAGCCATCCATCAAGTTCATTGAGACGCAAGGACGCAACCGTCGCCGCCGCACCATACAGCGGGAGAGGTTGTAGCGATGTTGCAGAGGGGCAGAGCGACGCCAGGCAGCCAGCCATCGGCATGATGTAGCTGAACATCAGAGTGGTGAAGCTCAACATCAACACAGTGTAGCATAACATTGACATGGTGTAGCTGAACGTCGACATGATGTAGTTGAGGCAGCGTTGCAAGGACGCTGGGCAGTCCCAGACTGAGAGACTAAGGTTTGTCGTGCCGCCGTTGCCGCCGCTGCGTTACATGGAAAGCAAGGTTGCAGCGGAGATGCAAAGCGCTACCAGCCTGCCAAGCTGCCAGTCTTCCAAGCTGCCAGTCTTCCAAGCTGCCAGTCTTCCGACGGCCTTTCTGGATCTCAATCGTGGCTGATGCAGATAAGTTAAATAGTGCTGCACCGTCGCAACGTGGCATCAGCAAGTCACCCGGCCAGGGTTCATCAAGCGAGGTGCCGACGATAATGCCACTTCGCCCTCGCTCGTGCCTCGCCCTATTCTACAATCAGTAAAACCCAGGGTGTGATTTCTCAGAACAGAACCACAGGCGTGGACCCGTCCGCCCCGTCCGGCGGCGGCATCTCGCTGGCATCGGGGCCGCCTGTCGACGACTCTGACCGCTCGGGACGACCGGACGAGGTCGTCGTCCCCGGCCGCTGCGCGTCACCAGACGTGAAAACCACCCGCTCCGATACGCTGTGAGGCGTTACTTGTCGGTTCGGAGAATCTGAGGCGAGCGCCTCCAGCTCCTCACCAAGAAGTCGGCCGACCGACCGACCGGACGTGGAAACCGGCCGAATATCTGAGTCATCAGCGGGTAGCCGGACGGGAGATCCGAACTTCTCCGTGTCGCACGATGACCGTTGTCGGACCTCACCGTGCTCGAAGGTGTCCAGACAGGGTGGGGGCCGCTTGACAGCTGCCGCAGAGAGGGAGTTGGGCCCCGACTGCTGCACGGGTCGCGCGGACGGCTTGGCAGGAGACCCCGACAAGGACGTCGGCCCCGACTGCTGCACGGGTCGCGCTGACGTCAGGGTCGACAATGCACCTGACAAGGAGTCAGGCCCCGAGTGCTGCGAGTGTCGCAGTGACGGCTTCGCTGACGCCGTTGACGACGAGAACGAGGGTTCCGACGGCCTCGGGGGCTCTGGAGTGCCGAAGGCTCTTCGCATCGGTCCGATTATTTCCATGACTTCGGTGATCAGCGTCTGTGGCACCGCCTGTGAGGCACGTTAAAAGTTGTGGCACAAATTGTGAGGGGAGGCGTGTGGGGCAGAAAGTCAGGGAAGGTGGGGGGAAAGTGGGGGGAATGCGGTTTGCTCCTCAGCTTCAGTGATAATCAGCACCTGCAGCACTGCCTTTAAGGCACAGGGACAGATGGGGTGGAAACTTGTGAAATAAGGCATGTGGGGAGGAGAGTCAGGGAGGGTGGACGAGAAATGTGTTTTAGCACCTGCGGCATGCCGGCATTGCCTGCTGGGCACAGGGACAATTGGGGCGGAAAGTTCTGAAAAAGGGCGTGTGCGTGGGGGGTAGAGTCAGGGAGGGTGGGCGGAAAGAAATGCGGTTTGCTGCGCAGCCTCGATGATCAGCACCTGCAGGCAATGAAGTGGACCGTAAGGACGAAAACATGTGAAACAGGGCTTGTATGTGTGTGGGGAAGAAATCACTTTCGTCGCACGCAGCGCGCTCTTCACCAAGAACTAGCCTACTTCTGGTAAACATGTAAAACATGATTAATTCCAAATGAGAAACACACACACGAATGGTAGGGGGCTGACTGCCTGACTGACAAGTTCACATTTCCATACAATGTTTGGCTCAGGCCTAGTGTAGGGTTAAGGGTTAAGGGTTTTGAAAATAGGGGGGCTGGCTGACAAGTCCGTATTTCATACAATGTTTGGCACAGGCGTGTGAACACTGCCAGCGTAGGTGATCAGCGCCGGGTACCGAATGAAGGGGCAGTTGGGGGGAGTCGGGTAGATAGCAGTTGGGACTTTAGGGTATGCTAAGGGAAGCCTTCACCCTAAACACTGGTGGCCATCACCCTTAACCCTAAACCCTGATATCCTTCACCATAAACCTGAACCCTGGTAGCCTTCACCTTGAACCCTAAACCCTGATAGCCTTCACCCTAACAACTAAGCCCTGGTAGATTTCACCCTTAACCCTGGTAAGTGGTAACGCTAAACCCTGGTAGCCTTCACCCCAAACCCTGGTAACTGTGCCTCTCCAGCTGCCAGATTTATTTCATGGCCTTATGTTAACGCAAGCCTCACCACTTCTTGAAGGCTCTCCACGAAATACACCATAAACAAGTCAAAGTGCTTCTCGGTAAGGCCGTTGTCCTGCACAGTGAGACGTACAGATTTTTTTACACCAGGAACAAGTCAAAGGGCTTCTCGGTAAGGCATGCCATGGCAGCAGTACCCCTGCCCCCCCCTGCAATTAATTGCCCCTCCCCCCCCCTCCCCACCCCCCCCTCCTTTCCCCTTCCCCCTCCAGCCCCTTCCACACCTTGAGCAGCAGGTGCACGTGAGCGAGGAGTTATTCCCGGGGCTCAGGTCTACAAACCTATACCTTAAACCTTGATTGACCATGAGCACATGAAGAGGGCTTCATTATTGGGGCTTGTGTTTATTGACCTGAACCCTAAACCCTCCTTGGCCAGGTGTGCACGAACAAGGGTGTGTGTAGGGGGGGCAGGCGTAATCTTATCTGCAGGGTCTTCTTGGGACCCAACTAAAGAAGAAGAAAAATCTGCAGGGGGCGCCCCAGAAAAGATGTTTGGTGGTACCTGCATGGCCGGTATCGACCATGCAGCAGATTTTACAAAATTCTGGTATGGACCAAAGAAAAAAATCGCAGAGAAATCTTAGCGAAGCTTAAAATATTATGATTCTGCATGGTCGGTACCGGCCAAGCAAAAAAGCACAAGAGGCTCATTTGTAGGTTTGTAATCTTTTAAAAAAAAGTTTTAGGAGAGCATCCCATGTTTATTTGAGACGGCGAAAAATCTTCTGCATGGGCGGTACCAAGCAATATCTTTATACCTCGATTTCCATGCAAGGAGTTAAATCCGGAGCCTTAGCAAAAGCGAGTCTTAATAGGGCAATTTAAGTCACTTCTTATGGACCTGAACCCGGGTGATCTAATCATGGCTCGAATGAAGCTTGGGTAACACCTTATGGAAATATTTTCTTGGGAAAGGCTTCATAAGATTTTGCATGGTCAGGGCAAACCAAGCAAAATCTTATGGCAAGACTTTCGCCCCTGTTCTTGGGGCACCCCCTTTTCTTTGGGAAGGCTTTTCTTGGGAAAGGCTTTATAAGATTTTGCCTGGTCGGCCCCGACCATGCAAATCTTATGGCCCCCATGCACTAAGGGGTTTGATGCTCAATGGTCAGTTATAAATAAAAATATAAGACTTTTAGAAACGTTCTTTTAGCCGTCCAAAAGAAGGGAGCCCCAAGCAAGGCTTTCTTTTTTTACTTCATAGCGAGATTTCGCTTTAAAAAAAAGCTTATTTGAGAAAAAATCTCGAATCAAAAAAAAGTCAGGTACCTATGGTAAAACAGATTTTTAGGTATGAAGCAGACCAAAAGTATCTTCGAAAAGTATTTAAAAGGAAATAATTAAAATTTAACCGTTGGATAATTTACAAATTCAAAAAAAATGAATAAAGGATTAATACAAGAAATTTGAAGTATAAAAAAACAAATTAGATTCATTTATGTAGAAAAATAATGTAAGTATCCGTGTAGTTCTTTTAATATGAAACGGTACTTTGTGAGAAGTTATTGTTACAAATTTCCCCGGTATCTTGTCAGAAGATTTCCCAAGAGATAAGGTCTTGATGCTTGCATGCATCGAAACCCTCAACCCTTGACTCCCAACCACTTTAACCATCATGACCAGGTGCGTGTGAGCAAGACACAAGGCCTGGAGCTTGTGTGTACAAACCCTTAACCCTCCACCTCAAACCCTAAACCTTAAACCCACCTTGACGAGGTGCGCGTGAGCGAGGACCATTGCGTCAACGCTGTGCTTGCTGTGTGGATCCGGGCCATCAAAGATCATATGGAGAAAGGCAACCTGCGGGTGGGGGGGGTGAATGGTCAGGGTAAAGGATCAGGCTTCTGGGCCATTCACACCAGAGCTGTTGGGTTAGAGTTTAGGGTTATAAAATGGAGGCTTAGTAAACAAAACAACATCCAGCTATGATGGCTGCGTTTAACCCTAGACCCTGTACCCTGGATCACCTGATGGCTGCGCTAAACCCTAGACCCTGTACCCTGGACCACCTGATGCCTGCGCTTAACCCTAGACCCTGTACCCTGGATCACCTGATAGCTGCGCTAAACCCTAGACCCTGTACCCTGGACCACCTGATGCCTGCGCTAAATCCTATACACTGTACCCTGTACCACCTGATGGCTGCGCTAAACCCTAGACCCTGTACCCTGGATCACCTGATAGCTGCGCTAAACCCTAGACCCTGTACCCTGGATAGCCTGATGGCTGCGCTCAACCCTTTACCCTGTACCCTGGATCACCTGATGGCTGCGCTAAACCCTAGACCCTGTACCCTGGATCACCTGATGGCTGCGCTAAACCCTTTACCCTGTACCCTGTATCACCCGATGGCTGCGCTAAACCCTAGACCCTGTACCCTGGATCACCTGATGGCTGCGCTAAACCCTAGACCCTGTACCCTGGATCACCTGATGGCTGCGCTAAACTCTTTACCCTGTACCCTGGATCACCTGATGGCTGCGCTAAACCCTAGACCCTGTACCCTGGATCACCTGATAGCTGCGCTAAACCCTAGACCCTGTACCCTGGATCACCTGATGGCTGCGCTAAACCCTAAACCCTGTACCCTGGATCACCTGGTGGCTGCGCTAAACCCTAGACCCTGTACCCTGGATCACCTGATGGCTGCGCTAAACCCTAGACCCTGTACCCTGGATCACCTGATGGCTGCGCTAAACCCTAGACCCTGTACCCTGGATCACCTGATGGCTGCGCTAAACCCTAGACCCTGTACCCTGGATCACCTGATGGCTGCGCTAAACCCTAGACCCTGTACCCTGGATCACCTGATGGCTGCGCTAAACCCTAGACCCTGTACCCTGGATCACCTGATGGCTGCGCTAAACCCTAGAACCTGTACCCTGGATCACCTGATGGCTGCGCTAAACCCTAGACCCTGTACCCTGGATCACCTGATGGCTGCGCAGACGGTCCATGCTAATTCTCTTGAAGAAGTCTTTCAATAGGTCATCCATCAAAACCTGCACCCAAAAGCAGCGTTGTATAAGGGTTTAGGGTTGTGATTCGAGTTGGGGGGTTCAGACCTGTCAATAGCTTATCTGTCAAAACCTGCACCCGGCAGAAACACGGGTTGGGGGTCAAGGTTTCAAGGTTCAGGGTTTACGGAGGGAGCTACCATGTTTCAAAAACAGCACAAGAGAGGCAAACTATTTTTGCAGTTGTTGCTGCTTTTGTTTTCGTTGCTGTAGCATGTTGAAGCAACCACCCAAAGCTTTTCGACGATGGGTGAGGCAGATGGAGCCAGGAGGAATCCAGGGTGGGACCAATAATACCAAAAATAACAAAGCAACCAGGTGAAGCAACAGCAATTGTGTAAGCAACAGCAATTGTGTAAGCAACAGCAATTGTGTAAGCAACAGCAATTGTGTAAGCAACAGCAATTGTGTAAGCAACAGCAATAAAGCAACAGCAATAAAGCAAGTGTGCGGATGCCAGATAGTAGCTGGCTGGAGTAATGGAGTGATAAAGTGACCAGACAGGAGCTTGCTGAAGCTATGGAGTGATTAAGTGACCAGACAGGAGCTGGCTGGAGAGATAGAGTGACCATACAGGAGCTCACTGGAGTAATGGAGTGTCCAGATAGCAGCTGGCTAGAGTGACCGAGTGGGGGGTCAGACCCAGACAAGTGCACGGACACAGGTGTGGATACAGGTGTGGATGAAGGTATGGACAAGCTAAGATTTACGGAGTAGGGTTTCAGGTTAAGGGTTCCATATATACAGTAAAAGGGTCAGGACTTTGGCGTACGGGTTCAGGATTTTCGGTTTAGGGCTTACCTTTCTGTACATAATCTCAACAGCTGCCTGCAGTGCCTCGTTCCCACCCAGCTGTACAAGCAGGGTGTCCTTGTTCTGCGTGGGACAGAGAGGTTCAGGGTTCAGCGTTGCCGAGCTCTGCGGGACAGAGGGGGTTTTGGGGTCAACAACGCCTCGTTCCCGCCTAGCTGCACAAGCAAGGTGTCCTAGCTCTACGGGAGATTTAGTTAGGGCAGTTATTCAGTCAAGGCATTGATTAGGCGAAGGCAGGGATTTGGTTCAGAGTTCAGAGTGTTTGTACTCAGCGGAAAGAGAGAGATTTAAGGTTCGCAACGCCAAAACGCATGGCTGCACAAGCGGGGTCTCCAAAGCAGCCAGAGACAGAGGGGTGCAAGGTTGAAGTTCTCCAGGGGGAGAAAGGGAGGTTTGGGGGTCGCAGCTCCTTGTGAACGCCTAGCTGTACAAGGGGGGTTTCATTGCTCAGCAGGAGAAAATTACGTCTCAAGGATGTAGGGACCCAGACCTTGACCCCCAGCGCGCTTGCGGCTGAAGCAAAACAGAGCTTTGAAGCCCTGCCCTTGCAGGCCCAGCGCATGGCATGGTGCCAGAAGCAATGCAAGGCATGCAGCCCTTCCATCACAGTTGCAGCACATGGCATGGTGCCAGCGGCAATACATGGCATGCAGCCCTTCCGTCACAGGTGCAACACATGGCATGGTGCCCGCAGCAATGCATGGCATGCAGCCCTTCCATCACAGGTGCAGCGCATGGCAGGGTGCCAGCAGCAATGCAGGGTATGCAGCCCTTCCATCACAGGTGCGGCACATGGCATGGTGCCAGCAGCAATACATGGCATGCAGCCCTTCCATCACACTTGCAGCACATGGCATGGTGCCAGCAGCAATACATGGCATGCAGCCCTTCCATCACAGTTACAGCACATGGCGTGGTGCCAGCAGCAATGCATGGCACGCAGCCCTTCCATCACAGGTGCAGCGCATGGCAGGGTGCCAGCAGCAATGCAGGGCATGCAGCCCTTCCATCACAGGTGCCGCACATGGCATGGTGCCAGCAGCAATACATGGCATGCAGCCCTTCCATCACAGGTTCAGCGCATGGCAGGGTGCCAGCAACCAAGCAAGGCATGCAGCCCATTTGTCACAGGTGCAGCACATGGCATGGTGCCAGCAGCAATGCATGGCATGCAGCCCTTCCATCACAGTTGCAGCACATGGCATGGTGCCAGCAGCAATACATGGCATGCAGCCCTTCCATCACAGGTGCAGCGCATGGCATGGTGCCAGCAGCAATGCATGGCATGCAGCCCTTCCATCACAGTTGCAGCGCATGGCATGGTGGCAGCAGCAATGCATGGCATGCAGCCCTTTTGTCACAGATGCAGCACATGGCATGGTGCCAGCAGTAATGCATGGCATGCAGCCCTTCTGTCACAGGTGCAGCGCAGGGCATGGTGCCAGCAGCAATGCATGGCGTGCAACCCTTCCGTCACAGGTGCAGTGCATGGCATGGTGCCAGCAGCAATGCATGGCATGCAACCCTTCCGTCACAGGTGCAGTGCATGGCATGGTGCCAGCAGCAATGCATGGCGTGCAACCCTTTTGTCACAGATGCAGCACATGGCATGGTGCCAGCAGTAATGCATGGCATGCAGCCCTTCTGTCACAGGTGCAGCGCAGGGCATGGTGCCAGCAGCAATGCATGGCGTGCAACCCTTCCGTCACAGGTGCAGTGCATGGCATGGTGCCAGCAGCAATGCATGGCATGCAACCCTTCCGTCACAGGTGCAGTGCATGGCATGGTGCCAGCAGCAATGCATGGCGTGCAACCCTTTTGTCACAGATGCAGCGTATGGCATGGCGCCAGCAGCAATGCATGGCATGCAGCCCTTCCGTCACAGGTGCAGTGCATGGCATGGTGCCAGCAGCAATGCATGGCATACAGACCGTCCATCACAGGTGCAGCGCAGGGCATGGTGCCAGCAGGTATGCATGGCATGCAACCCTATTGTCACAGATGCAGAGTATGGCATGGTGCCAGCAGCAATGCATGGTATGCAGCCTTTCCGTCACAGGTGCAGTGCATGGCATGGTGCCAGCAGCAATGCAAGGCAAGCAGCCCTTCCATCACAGGTGCAGCGCATGACATGGTGCCAGCAGCAATGCATGCATTCCTACCATCACGAATGTTGCAGGCGGCACCTCCACCCTCTTACTAAGCTGACATTTTACCCAGATAAACATAGCACCACCAAGCGGGGGTAGACACTTGCTGTCCTGCACCAGATATAATGCAAAATTCCATGCTCAGGATCTCATGCACTAGATCCCATTGATAATGCCCCATGCATCAGATCCCATGCCATGCACCAGGTCCCATGCCATGCATCAGATCCCATGCCATGCATGCCATACACCATGCCTGACCAATGCTGCTCTTGCCAAGATTCTGCAGCATCCCTCTGTCTCTGTAGTTGTGAAGGGAAAACTCATTTCAAAATCCGGGGATTCCGGACGCCATTGACAACGTGCGCATAGGCGACGCTGGAACTGGCTACTGCGTCAAATTGCCCCACGTGATTCGGCCATACGGCACCACGGGCGTATGCTATTTGTCTGTCGTCTTTTGCATGCGACGTACTCTCCCAGCCCTGTCTGCCAGCAGACTCCTTACTTCGCAGTAAAAGAGCAGGCGACCGATGGTATGGGTATGCTAGAGGGCCTGCGGCACTCACATCGGTGGTGTCTTTTGAACCGCGGTCCATTTCGATCGGCGAGATGGCGCGCCTTAGCGGGTTCTTCATGTCGGTTGTCACATCACCAAGGTCGTCCCTCGAGGCTGCTCGCGACCCAGTCTTCGAAGGCGATGCTGCCAGACTGGGCGGTGCTGACGCGCCAGTGCTCATACAGGAGGGGCCGGTGCCGACATCGTCTATGTCGCCTCTGGAATGACCACACCCCATGTGTTGCGTCGCACAGGCAACGCTCCCTCGCGCCTCTACGTCTGCTGCGTAATTTGTACAACTCTGCAGGGCGCAGAAAACAGCGCTTGCCGGTTTGAAGCTAGCTCACGCTGGTGTCACCGGGGAAGCAGCAGGCACGAATATTGGAAGGTCGACAGTAGCAGTGCACGGTAGTAAAGTGGATCGTTGGAGGTGTGTGCCCAAGGCTCTCGCTTGAAAATACGCGCTGCTTCTCAGCCCTAAGGGCGTTGGAAATGCCTTAGACAAAGGAAGCAGGTATGGCTTTTGGCACCGTATGTGGACTGCATACGCCTCGGATTTTGGCGAGTAGCCGGATTAAGGCACACTGCATTCCTGTTGGCAAATAGGGACGGAAATGGCATAGAGGGCATTGCTTCTGCAGGAATACGGCACCGGGAGCTCGTGCGCCTTCAGCAGCTCATGCGCACAGTACAGTTTATAGTAGGACGGACCCTGACCAGGTGTGTTCATCTTCGCTGGTTTCAGGGAAGGGGTCATTCTGAATGGTAGCCTTCCAGTCGATGGGGACGTCAATGAAGCGGCGCCAGTGGCGCATGATTGTGTCGCGGTGGGACATCAAGACGTCTGCGACACTGGCCTGGGATGATGGGGTAAGTGTAGGGTGGAACGGTCCTCTATGTATTCGTCAATTCTTCCCATGTGCACTCCTGGGCCTCCTGAAGAAAAGTATGACGTGGATGCTGTCACCAAGATGAGGGGGGCGCATTGGAGAGCTTGTCGACACGTCGTGGAAAGATGACGGAGAGATGATGCAAGTGCCAAGGAAGAGAATGGCATGCGGGAGGTCGATTCGGATGGTGTGGACAGCGGGACTGATCCGGGGTGGATCTGGTTGTCCTCGGGGTTGGGATCAGTCGCCTTCTGAATCTCCCTCTGGTGTTTATTCTGAAGGGGAAAAGTGTTTGTTGTGGGGGCAGGTGTGTGTGGGGGGAGTGACGGTAGTTAATCATACATGGAGGGCTGTGAGGGAGCAACATGGCAAGGTTAAGAGCGAAGGCAGGAGGACGCATGGGAGGACCTCGCTGGATGAAATCAGTGGTCAATGGTGCTCAATTATTGCCCCTTTTCTCCCTTCCCTTCTTTCCGTCTCTACAGAAGACCAGGCATTCAGACAACATCCCAACCAAGAGGATTGGTAGGCTAGCAACTGAAGATCTAGCCGTTCCTTTATGTACACACACAAAAACACGACAGAATAGGAACATGGGACCAATCGAAATAGATCAGTGCCCTGGCCCTGATCCCACAATTAAGGTCGACGGGAGGATGCTTGGGAGGACCTTTCTGGCTGGATTCAGTCAGGGGATTCAGTGGTCAAGGATGCATAGGTCATGAGATCAAGACCATGATGGATCTACCAGTAGTGGTAGTGGAATATATCCCAGGATCTAGCCTAACGCACATTATTGCATACCTACAGAACGGAGATCTTGAAATGTTAGCCTAGCAGTCCTCTCGGTTGGATTGTTGCGATGTTGCTTAGTCTTCCTTAGAAGGGAAGGGATGGAAAGGGGAAGGAATTAAGCAAGGTATGGGTGGTGCACTAACTGGTCATGCATGGTTCAAGGCGTTTAGACTCAGGCCGGGAGGAGGGAGGGTGGGACGGTGCGGGGACTCATATTGGCGGTAGTACTTAGCCAGTGGGGTCTGGTTTGGGGTAATGGGTTGGGCAATGATGTTGGCAACAAACGGGTGCTGGGAGGATGTATGGGAAGTAGCGTTGCGCTACTAACCGCTGACAGCTAGATAATATATGCGTGTACGACCTCAATTACTTTTTACATCAAATGGAACTATAAAACGGCCTAGGTAGGTGTTGTATTAAAGCGTGGCCAGGAATTCAAGCTATTGGGTATCTTTCAACATGAGAGCGGCAACATAAGGAAGGCCTAGAAGCTGGCTGAGTGTTGTCTCTTTAAGATGACGTATGACAAGGTAGAGCCCGGAGAGGTGCCTCTGAATGCGGCACCACATCGTGTTTGTTGCATGGCTTTCAAGGTGTGTGTAAAGCAACATTTACCTACAATTGTCTAGATGCAGTCCAGCTTCCTCCAACATCTGCGCCATGTTGCAAGGCTACCTCCATCCGCTGCCAGTAGGGGGGTCATGAGGGAGCTGCAGATACAGCCGTTACAGCGTAGTTGGGTGCGGCTCGGCGCTGTCAGCACGGTTGACACTCGGTGAAGGCGCAGCGGTCAGCAGCGTGACGGACGGTGCTGCCAACGGTCTTGGACTAGGGGAGATAGCGAGCATGCGGAGGATGGGCTACATGTCTGCTTCCAGTGCCCTAGCGTGAAGGAGAGGCTTAGGGAAAGAGGTTGGGCAGGCCCCCCGGAGGGCGCCACACGCTTTCAACAGTTGTACCGGGGCTTGGATGGGAGGCTCTGACTTTTGTTGAGGACGTTGTACGCATTGTTGAGGCCAAGATATGTTGCTTTTCTTTGCCTATGTGGGGAATAGGCTTGAGAGGGGCAAAGATACTTCGGGCTACCCTTCCTTTTGGGGAGGTAATTCTTTCTCATGTGTGTTCTTCTCCTTCTTTCCCTCTTACCTCAAGTTTATTTTCTTCCAACGGGACAGTTGGGCGCCCACGCGGCTAAGCGTTTTTTGCAAGGCCCAGAGGTGTCCCTCTTAGAGCCAATTAGGGACGTCAGGTCGAAGAACTTTGCTGTCCGCTACTTTCTCCACTTGGAATTCAGAACATAAGAAACGTCTATCATATTCGATCGAATGTAACATTACGATAGGTGGCAGCGGGTGACAACGTCTTCAACAACATGGGAAGCCAGTTCAGCTGCATGGCACCTGTCGTGTTCTGGCCCCTGACGAGGACAAACGGTAGCATGGTGACTTCTTCGAGGTATAGCTTGACCATCGCAAACCCGTGGCAGCTGCATGCATCTGTTGCTTAGAGAATAGATACACGTGCAAGCATGCACAACTGTGTCTTGCAACATGATCACTTCAACGGCAGCTTTTTCAACCCCTTCATCTTGCACCCTGATGTCCATGCATTAAAACATGGAAGCAGAAACAGCAGCCAGTACAGCCAGATGCTTAACCCTAAAACCTGGAAGCAGATACAGCGGCCAGATACGCAACCCTTAACCCTGGAAGCAGAAACAACGGCCAGATGCTTAACCCTAAACCCTGGAAGCAGAAACAACGGCCAAATGCTTAAACCTAAAACCTGGAAGCATGGAGCTAGCGAGCTCCTCAAAGGGCGTGTGTTGGACTGTTGGGCATCACACTCCAATAGTCCAATGGGCCTTGCAACAAGTCTTTCATTGCGTATGTGCGATGTGGAGCTGACTCTTGCTAGGCGTGAACAATGACATATTGGCCTACGTCAATGTTTGTGAGCTGATGAATGTGTCGTTTTACTATTTAGAGTGCGTCTGTGTACCAGCAAGTGTGTCGATTGTGAACAATGTGTGAAAGACGAGAGAAACGTATATCCACACATTTCACACTTCCTGGAAAACCGGGGGAAATTAACACGTGTCCTGCTCGGAGATAAAAATCGGAGAAAGTAAAATCGAGTCCGGCTAAACCCGAGAGATTTCATTAACCCATTGTAAAGCCCTGGTGTACGGTACCACCTGTAGGTACCGCCGCCCGTGCCGTATTCATAGGCGAAGTCACGGCATTCAATTTCTACACTCATCAATCCCGTAAGCAAATCCACGCCGTATACAGAATTCCTTCCTCTCCTTTCCATGCCATCTTGCACATCCTGAAGTTGAAATTGATTTCGGTATTACCACAATGGCAACTGGATGTGCAATTCAAGAATATGCACACGTTTCCAGCCAGGCAACCAGATCGATGCCACTCGAGCATGCAATTTGAAATCAATTGTGTGCTTCTAGAGCTCCCTTACGGTTCGTGAAATTACGCTGACGGTGCAACTTTATCAAGACTGCCCAGAATGCACTGCAGTCGTGATCACAAAGCACTGTTTGAAATCCTGCTTCGAATGTCATCTGAACAAACCACGAGTTCATAATAATTTACCACGAACAGTATTATGAACCCTGCCACAACGGCCCGACATCACAGCCGTACGTCACAGGCAAACGGCCCAGTCACGACTGCATGAAAAGGCTGGCATACACTCACACCTGCTCACACGAGGTTCCCAACCTCAGGTCGTCCACCTGTCAATCCTGTCATACTTCTCACCTGGTTTCGGCACCAATTAGTTTACGTCAGCACTGCAAGCTGTGCGCTATTCGACAGGCTCCCCGACACCGAGAAATGAACAAGACTGAGGCCACACTTCGCGCATTGAGAAACAATCTCGTTCGTCCATCTTGAACGAGACATTGCGGATTCCATGACCGACTCCCGCGTGAATATCTTGAAACATATCCTAAAACGGCCACTCATCAATCGAGACAGCGTCAAATCACATTCGTGCGCTCCAAGCAAGCTTAACGCTGCCGCTTGCACTCAGACAGGATGTTGGACGATGACTACTCACTGTCATACAGATGCGGCGGTACCTTGTCACCGATTGAAACCAGCAGCAGCAGCAGCTATTTCTGTGAAGACATTCTGAACGGCTTGAAAGAAGTTTTTGCGTCCGGCTACCAGCAGCAACAGCATCAGCAGCAGCATCAGCATCAGCAACAGCATCAGCATGACTTATACTGCAGCAACAGCGTGTTCGGTCGAGGTGCTGACAGCACTACCCAAAACAGCGACAACATCATATCACAATCGCTGCTAAATGCAGGGGTGTCGAGCGCCCGAGCTTGCTCCACCCCATCATCGACCCCCAGATCGTCTGCCCCACCTGCCGTACCTTCGACGGTCTCTCCCGCCCCCACCAGCGACAACCTCCGCCTCCAGCCCAGCCTCCGCAGCTGCCTCAGCGTGCCGCTCCCTGCCAGCGAGGCCATACCCCCCCATAGAATGCCCGTCCGCTGCAGCAGCAGCGGCAACGGTTTAGGGGAAGAGGCCGAAGCAACAGAGGAAGTCAAGTCCTGCCCAAGGACCATCAGAAGTGCCATGGCCCAACGCAGGCCCCTTGGCGGCAGCCGCGGGAATGAGGCACAGTATGGACACACCATGGCAGCCTGCGGTACCGTTCCCGCCTCTCCAGAGCAGCCTCAAGGTCAGTCACCGCCAGCCGGTCACCACCGGCTCCGTCGCAAGTCGGTCAGCTTCGTCGACTCCGGCGGCGAAATCTGCGAGCCGGACGGGCTGCCGCCGCCAACGGCGACGGAAGCAGCTGCGGCTGGCACCGCCGCAGAAACCAAGGCCTACCAGCAGTGGCTGCAGCTGGTGCGCCGCACACCGCATGGCGCCTCCCCTGCCGTCCCGCTGTACCCGCTGCCCTCGTTTCAGCTAGCGGAGGACAATGCTGGAGCGTCACTTCCAATAATCGAGCCGTCCTACGCCATTAGCCGCCGCCAGCAGGCCCCCTCCATCGCTCTGCCCTCTCCGTTGGCTTCACCGCCCAGACACAACCACCGAAGGGCGTCCTGTCCAAGCTTCAACCCGTACGCGGTGCCCGAATCGCCCACAGCCGACGCCCCGCCGCCCGCGCCGTCTCTCTTTAACTCGATCTTGTCGCCTGACTGGCCAACAGGTAGCTCACCCTTAGCCGCATCACCTTCCGCCGCCGCTGCCGCAGGCGGCAAGGGCTGTGGCCAGGCCCAGCTGGGCCTGCCCGTCTTGCTGCCCATCAGCGGATTTCAGGCGTCAACCGCTCTCGGAGCCAGCGCGGGTCCCAGCAGCTGCCTGTACCCCGCCCTAGTCTCCGCCGTCGCCTCTCCCGCCGCCGCCGGCATGCCTCTGCCGCTCAAATCTGTCACTGCTCGGCTGGGAGGCTCTGGCTGGCCCGACACCCCCGCCAGGATGGCGGTTGTGGGCAGCCCCCAGGCTGCGGCGCCATGCCTGTTGCCCTCACTCTGCCTGCCGAACTCTAGGTGAGGAGCAGCACACTGATCAGCGGATGTAGCTGAACACTGTCAACCCCTAACCCTTGACTAGGAAATGCTGATGGGAACAAAAAAACCTAAAATCCTAAAAGTAAATATACGGGACTAGACCCTAAACCCTAAAAGCTAAACCCTAGCCCTGAACGAAGAGCTTGGGGGCTAATCAGGGGTACAGCAATACTTTTCCCCCTTGGCTCAGCCACAATTTGGCTACGTATCAGCTTCCTACCAGCTTCCCCGGCCTCTGGCGGCCCCGAGCCTGGCCAGCCCTGTGGGGCCTGTGCTTGCAGGCTGGTTTAGGTTTCGCCCCAGTCGGTCATCTTTTGGCGGCTTCGGGGCTGTCTTAAGCAGGGGTCTTAAGTAGCTAAAGAAAGGGAAAACTGGCAGGTATTTAAAACTGGGAGCTAAAAGCTTCCAGTCAAACGTATCTGAAGTGGCTGCCGGATGGGAGTCCCATGTGCCATGAAAAAATAAACAGAAAACATACACCCCCCGCCCAGCACCCAAGTGAATGAATACCCCCCTGTGAAAGACTGTGCAGAGTTAGATGCAATGGGCTGTCTGACGAGACAAATGTTACGCTGCTGTCATACAACAGGAATGTGCGAGCTGCTGTACAGGAGGCTCCATCACAGCATGCACCAGTTTAGGGTTTAGGGTTTAGGCTCCGTCACAGCATGCACACCCTGCGTAGCGCTCAATGGAATGTCTGATGACACGTTTGTTAATGCTGCTGCTGCCACTTGCAACAGGGTTCGTGCAGACGGTGCAGATGTAAAACCATGCATCGGATGAGACGTTTCTTCAGTGCTGCTGCGGCTGCCACTTGCTACAGGGGACGTGCAAACGGTACAGATGTGAAACCTTACATCTGATGAGATTTTCTCAATGCTGCTGCTGCCACTTGCTACAGGAAAGTGCGAGCTGCTGTACAGAAGGCTCCGTCGCAGCATCTGTGTAGCTCCCCCCGCCGATTGCGTGCGATGGCGGGGTCTGTTGCTTCGGCCCTGGAGGAAATGGGGAGGCCGCTGCAACCTGTCCCTCCCCTAAAGAGCTAGAGGGAGCGCACCTGTAACGAGTATCTCTTCCTATCCGATTGCCAGCCATGGTGGGGTCTGTTGCTTCGGCCCTGGAGGAAATGGGGAGGCCGCTGCAACCTGTCCCTCCCCCAAAGAGCTAGAGGGAGCGCACCTGTAACGAGTATCTCTTCCTATCCGATTGCCAGCGATGGTGGGGTCTGTTGCTTCAGCCCTGGAGGAAATGGGGAGGCCGCTGCAACCTGTCCCTCCCCTTAAGAGCTAGAGGGAGCGCACCTGTAACGAGTATCTCTTCCTATCCGATTGCCAGCGATGGTGGGGTCTGTTGCTTCAGCCCTGGAGGAAATGGGGCGGCTGTTGCAACCTGTCCCTCCCCAAAAGGGCGTAACTGTTACAAGCATCTCTTCCTGGCCGATTGCGAGCGATGCCGGGGTCTGTAACTTTGGCCCTGGAGGAAAGGGGAGGCCATTGTAGCCTGTCCCGCCCGCTAGTGGATAGAGGGAGCGAAACTGCTACAAGTAACTGCCAGGAGACCTGTTGCAAGGAATTGCTGCAAGCACTTCTGCAACATCTAGATTGTTCCGGTTACGTTTCAACTGCAATTCAGCTGCGTGCTGGCAGTCTGCGGTAGGGAAGTGTGACGCGCTAGATCGTTAGTGCTGCATGAGAAACGCAGCGGTTTGCAGTGAAGAAAACGATACCAAATAAATCGATGAACCGGGTAATCGTTTGTTTGAGGGGTGGGGGATTCAAGGGGACAGTCGGGTGTCAATTCTTCATGCGCATAGATACCGGTATTGATTTTGGTACCAGCTCGATTTGTTGTTTCAATAGTCTACAAGCGTGTTCTGACGATGGGTCCAGTAGCGAGGGCATGCCATCTCATCCAAGCGTTCCTTACTTACTTCCCAGCATTTTTCAGCGTGTATTTAATTCCTTATGAGGGGCGGCTCCCCAATGGGACAACCCGAAACGCAAACCTGTGCACGAATTTGCAAGGTCACTGCTGCCCAGCTTATCTATGACGCATTGCATGCATTTTGATAGTGGGGCCTTGCACACTCATGACATGAAAGTGTGAGTCAATTTTGAGCTGAGTGTGAGCTAAGTTTTAAGTATTATGCTGATCCTGATTCACGGATGCTGGTACATCACTATTATGTTTTGCAAGTGTGTACATTTCCGCCGCTTAATGTGGCGCAGAATAATGCCATTGTTTAACATGGCTGAACAGATGCCTATTAGGGGACGATTGTGTGCAATTTCGCCTGCCTGCTTCTTACGCATTGTTAGCTCAGTCACCATCGTTCAATTTCCGCCCGGGTTACAGACAACAGTCGCTTCACAGACCATCCGCAATGATTTTGACCGACACCTATTTTTGACTACCGGTATTTAGATGCGATTTCAGGGTTGGGAGGGTGGTGAAAATGAATAAAATGAATGCGAGTGATTTATCGGGTGGGATTTATCTATCCTTTCCTATATCGTACACTGGTACCGCTTTTTAAAATTCCGTCGAGCACAGAACACATTTATCAAATGTTCGCTCTCAACTGCACGCCCAAAGGCTGGCCCAAAGGTAATGTAACGTCATTGGCCTGCCACGTCCATAAGGTATGAAGGTCAGATTCAATCATCCTGCGTTATCAATGCACCCCAAGATAGAGGCGCTTAGCACCCTTGCCTGTTGGGGCCCCCAAATTGAGCGCGTGGGATGATGCCAATGTCAGGGCTCTCTGACGTCCTCTCTGGTTGGGAAAAAAAGTAAAAGGGAACTTAAAGCTAGAGGAAAGACAGAGAAGAGCACAAAGGGCAAAGTGAAACACCCATCCAGAAAACGCAAAATTCAGACCGAAGGCTCCCTGCCTTTGAAAGCAAGAGAGAGACAAAAACAGAAAGAGCCAGTCCCTAGGGAGGCAAAAAAAGACAGCAGACTAGCCCTCAACAAAGTCTACCACATCCTCGACAAAGCCAGAGCCTCCCACCCATGCCTGCCCTGGTACAACTGCTGAAAGTCTGTGGCGCCCTCCGGGGGGCCGGCCCAACCTCTCCTTCACGCTAGGGCACTGAAAGCACACCTCTTGGCCGTGTTCCTCAGCCCAGCACCGTTGGCAGTAGCATGTGTCATGGTGTGGATCGCTGCGCTGTCCTCCTGCCATTAGGTAAATAGGTTTCAAGTAGGTTGGACACCCTGAGATCACAGTCAAACACTCAGTATGCTCGGAATGCGGGCTCTGACACCACATTCAGATTTTCTTCATGAAATAGGACACATGATTTTGGTACCGTATGATTACCGAATGTACGGAATCTAGAATAGGCCATATTTTTTCGTTTGCAAGTACCAGCAGTAAGTCGTTCTAAAACAAGCCTAAAACACGAACTTCGTTAATGTGCAGTGGCAAGCCCAGGGGGACAATTGATTTGATGTGTTTCCTCTTCTGCTTATTTTTTCCGAGATTGCAAGCTTTATTGTGTGCCTCTAATAATTAGTGTATTGTGTTCTCGGCCAGTCCTCTGTCGCACCTCTCAAGGGCCATCCCACCCTCACTCTACGAGTTTAAGCGGAGAGTTGCTGCCAACGGCGTGTTAACGGCATTCAAACCACATTCAAATATTTAAACAACGTAAATCCGGCCTTCAAATTTGGGCCCGTATCAAGGCGGTTGGCGTCGGTTGCTTGCCTTGTTACATTTACCTACATCAAGAGTGGTTCGTTTCTACATCACAAATTGAATGGCAGAACCTATTACGTTCACAGAAAGAAGCAGCACGCATCTCAGCATACCGTAGATCGCATCGATCAACCGGCATTTATTACACAAATCACGTCTTGGTAGCCAGGTGTTGCTCAGCCACAGCAGCGCCTGTCAGCATTTGAACTTAGTTGGCGCCAACGTAGCGTGCGTCTTCGCCTACCTTGGACCGCATTGATCAATACGTGTGCATCCACGCGCGCGTATCGGAAGCTCTTCGACATCAAAAGCAACAACATCACCTGTTGTTGTCGCTCGACTGAGCCTCCACGCAATCCCCCTCTTCGAATTTTCGAAAGGGCCTGACCGTGCGCTTGCAAACAGAGGCGGTCCGCTTCCATCCCCTTCTCATCTCCGCTCCCTCTTTCATCTCCTGCTTGTCCGACTCCCGGATGCTCGCAATCTGCCGTCTGCCACAGGCGCAAGGGAGGCTCTCTCCTACACGGCCAAGCAGCAGCATGATGATTCGTTTCTCGTCAGCTCTGCAGCGTTATTATCAGATCGGTCTCCTCTTTATACTCGTCACAAACCTGCTAGGTAAGTCTTCATGCATGACACCATTCATGTCAGGGTGCTTCAGCCTTATAAGCTACAACCCAGCAACGGCACAGCCGTGGGAGTCTGGTGCATGTGGTAAGTGTCACCTTTTTCTAGGTGCATCGCGGCACATTTGTCTTGTTAATAAATTTGTAGCATGTGTCCTTTCCGCCCGTCTAAGCTCCCAAGTCGCCATGCATGGCTGCATGCATGGCTGACCCTCTCAGCCTGAACCCTCTGGCCAGCTGGCCAGCTGGCCTCACCGCGTCATTTGTGCACGGCTCGCGCTAGTCGCCCCTCCATCGTCCTGTCGTGACAGCGTCAAAGCATCCACCCAAAGGACCTGAACGAGACAGTGCCTCATCGATGTGGGCAAAGTTTTATGATCTCGCAGGAGAGTTTTATTTATTCACTTGAACAGGCCATTCACAGGACAGCAGCAGACAGCTGTATACATATAAGAGGGAAAACACCATTATCATTCTTAGGCGGAGCCAGAGAAAGAAAGGGCGAGGCAGTGCCTCATCGAAGTGGAAAAAGCATTGCTTGAATCATATGTACCGGTACGGGTATTGGACCCGGTAGTAGACTTAATTTCAGCGCTTGAAAAATAAAATCATCAGGGCAGCCACGCAGGGATGAAAAAGGAATACACCATCACCTCGTTGTTAGCGGAGCGAAAGAGAAGCCTTTCACTCGCAGAACGGTAGGCGTCCCCTGCATCCTTAAAACAGCGCCCATCATGAGGGGGAGTGTCCCACGTTTATTTTTACCTTCGCGGAAACAAATCTTTTAAAATCAAGGTCTTAAGCAGAGATTTTCTGCCGCAGAATCTATAAAATTTTAGCCAGCATGCACCTGTGGGGAACTACGTCATGTTCTTTGGACATGGTGATGTAGCTGACTTACAGCTGATGATGTAGCGTAGCTGAATTATAGCTGGAAATGTAGCTGAAGTACAGCTGATGATGTAGCTGAATGACAGTTGATGAGGTAGCTGAAGTACAGCTGATTTACAAAATACCGGTAATTTAATCTGTAAGCAGAAATACGGGAATACTGATGCTGCATACCTGTGATTTTTTTGTCATAACTTCAATTAAATTTCTTAACACCAGCATTGACTCCGCAATTCCGGTGCGCTGTGACACATGCTGGTGCGGACACATTCCGCCTGCCCGTAATATTAATTTAAGTATACCAAAGATTTGATTTGCCTTCCCTCGGGTAAAACCGGTTTCCCGTATTAAATTTCGTAATTTGACTCCGCAGTTCCCGTGACACACGCAGGCGTGGCGCGCCGGCGAGACCTGCAATCTGGCAAATCTAAGAATCAGTTATTAATCTGCAGGCCCCATGTGCTGCGAAATTCACGCAGGCATGGCGCGTGCCGGCGAGACCTGCAGCGCCTTCTGCCTTGCAGTGCCCGTGGTTTGGTCTCGCCCCCTCGCGTTCACCTGTTACAGCATTAACCAGGCCATGCGGCAGGCCAGCGCCACCTTCAACGTCCAAACCTGCGCTGAGGGCCAAGCTCCGCCCAACGCGCCCGCGCCGCCTCCGTCCCCGGTCGCGCTCGCGGTGCTCTGTTCCGCGCTCCCCGTCTCCGCCTCCTACGACTACAGCTTCTACTTTGCCGTCAATGCGCTGAGCGTCGTCTACCCCAACATGCCGGCGTCTTTCGGACGGACCCTCGAGGGCCTGTACAGCAACATGCCGGTCGTCCCGGTCATGTACATGTACGCACCGTGCTCCTCCCCGCCCGGTGCGGGCCTTCCGGGCGGGGCGGCAACGTCTTGGGCGAAGATATACCAAGCGGTGTCGCCCTCGGTCAGCCCGCCCCCGCCCAGGTACAGTCAGCACTCCTATCCGCCTCAACCCAAGGTAGCACGATATGGATATGATATGATATGATATGGTATTTTGACCATATCATATTATGCAGTCAAAAAATGATTTTAGCCTAAAAATTGCCGAATTAACAAAGGGCAAGCCCATGCATCTGGCAGGTGCACTACCTTTGACCCCATTCACATACTGACTGACACGGCAGCATGCAGCATGCGAGCGGTCCCACTGACCCCTACGGCCCAAGGGTCACCATGCGTCCATGCATCCACATTTTCCATGGTAAATGCTTTATGTGTCGCAAAATCTTGCAACAACTTGGCCCATTCTGGCGTAGAAAGGCCGGCATGGCAGAATAGCCCTTTTCCCAACTCAATACCAATTCACCATTCCCATGCATGGAGAAGTTAATACCATATCATATCACATTTATTGTATCATATCATACTGCTGATATGATATGATATGATATGATGGCCCCAAAGACTATATCGTGCTACCTTCCCTCAACCCTCAACTCTCATCCCTAAACCCTAAACGCTTAACCCTGAACCCTCGGCCAGCCCGCCGCCGCCCAGGTACGGTCAGCCATTCTAACCGCCTTAACCCTCAACTCTCATCCCTAAACCCTAAACCCTAAACCCTTGGTCAGCCCGCCGCCGCCCGGGTAATGTGCAAGCAAGGGTTGTCTCTTAAGAAGTGGGCGACGATCGGGCGGGTTGCACTTGCCTACGTTTCCTACGTCCTAGTGCGCCAAGCTACTCTAACTCTAAGCATTATTCTAAGCCTTGATCCCTACGCCGCCACCTAGGTACGATCAAGCGGTGTGGTCGCCCGCGCACAGGTGCCAGATTGACACCGTACTTCTCGCGGCCTCAACCCTCATCTCCAAAGTCTAAACCCTCAACCCTTAGATTGCGTCCTATGCCCTAATTTATCATCGCTGAACCCTACATATCATACCTGAACTCTAAACCCTATGTCATATGCTGTTGCCCAGGTACTAACGATCACTTGCACTAACTAAAACACCTGAACCCTAAATTCTTAACCCTGAACTCTTTACCCTAAACTCTTTGCCCTAAAATCCGAACCCTGAACCCTATGCCGCCACTTCAGTACAATCAGTACTTCTTGCCGCCATTGCCCTGCACTCTTGTACCCTAAACCCTTGAAACTACGCTGCCATATGATTGCAATCAGTACTTGTCACCAGGGGATGGGGGGAACCAGCAGTTCCGGGGCGGGATTTTCCGTTTTCGTTCTTTTCACCCTAAACTCTATAACCCAAACCCTCAACCCTCAACCCTACGCTGCCGTGTATGTGCATTTGATCCGTGTGGTCGCCGCTGTAACCCTGAACTATTGAACCTCTGACCTGAACCCTAAACCTTATGCTCCCGGTTTGTTACCTCCAAACTATATCGCTGCCGTCTTAACCCTGAATTCTTTTAACCCTGAACCTTTTACCCTCGCTGCCGTCTAGGTACCTCCAATCCTTGTGGTTGCCGCCATAACGCTGAACTCTTTACCCTGCCTATAACCTGCACCCTCAACTCCAAACTGTCGTCTAAGCACCTCCAATCCGTCTGGTTACCGCTGTAACCCTGAACTATTAGCCCTTAACTCTAAACTCTAAACACTCGCTCGCGTTGAGGTACCTCCAAACCGTGTGGTTACCGCGGTAGCTCTTAACCCTTTTCCCCACACTTCCGTCTAGGTACCTCCAAGACGAGTGGTCGCCACCCCCGCCGCTACCGCCGATAAGCGGACCCGCCGTACTGCCCTTACCGCCCAGCCCGCCCTGGGTGCCCAGCCTGCCGCCCAGCCCGCCTTCGGCGCCCAGCCCCGGTCCCCCGCCGCCGGCGCCGGTGGTGTCAGCAGGTGCGAGAAGCATGTCAGTTTAGCGGCAGCGTCCTTTGCCTTGGTGTTTAGGGTTATGGTTTATTATGGAGGGTGGATCGTCCGTAATTGTTGGAGTAGGGTTTACGATTGAGGGTTGAGGGTTTGTGAATGAGGTTTGAAGGGGAATTAAAAAGGGTTTGGAGTTTGTGATTGAGGGTCCAGGGTTTATGACTGAGGTTTTAGGGGGGAAGAATGAGGGCTTGGATTTAATGATTGAGGGTTTAGGGTTTATGACTGAGGGTTTAGGGTTTATATGTTACCACTGCCCCTACTGCTCCCCCTCCCTTCTTCTTGTCCTCACAGCCATTTGGGAGTCCCAAGGGCTCTCTTGGATGACTCCCGTCACCCCCCCCCCCTTGTTCCCTTCTTCCTGACCTCACAGACTCTCTGGAGAATCTAGGGTGCTTCCTGCCCCGCATCCTGATACTCAGCCACGATCATGGTTGGCCATCCATGCCAGCTCTATTGAATATCCCCCATCACCTCCTTGCTCCCCCCTTCTTCATTTCCTCATAATCTCTCTGGAGTATCTAGGGGGCTCCCTTAGTTTCCATCATTCCGATACTCAGCAACAACACCGGTTTGGCCATCCATGCCAGCTCTCTTGAATGACTCCTATCACCTCCCCTCTTGTCCCCGTCTTCCTCACCTTACTGTCTCTCTAGAGTATCTTGGATGCTCCCTTCCCAGCATCCCGATACTCAGCAACGACACCACTTTGACCATCTATACCAGCTCTTTTGAATGACTCCCGTCATCTCTCTCCCCTTGCCCCTGCTGCCCTTCCCCTTCTTCCTGGCCTCACTGTCTCTCTATAGTATCTAGGATGCTTCCTCTTCCCAGCATCCCAATTCTCAGCAACAACACCGTTTGACCATCCAGGCCAGCTCTATTGAATGACTCCATCACCACTCCCCTCGCCCCCTTCTTCCTGACCTCACAGACTCTTAGGAATATCTCGGATGCTTCCTACCCAGCATCCCGATTCTCAGCAATGATGAAGGCTTGACCATCCAAGCAAGCTCGTGGATGACCAATGAGTATCCATACTAGCTCTCTTGAATGACTCCCGTTACCTCTCCCACCTTGCCCCCGTCTTCCTGACCTCACAGACTTTCTGGAATATCTCGGATGCTTCATGCCCATCATCCCGATTCTCAGCAACGACGACGGCTTGACCATCCAAGCAAGCTCGTGGATGACCAATGAGCTTTGTGCGGGGATCGCTGCGCAGCAAGGCAAACATTTCTTTGCCACCATTGGGGGCCGATGTGAGTACCGGTAATTGCATCAGTGTCAAATGCTTCATGTCTCAAATGCTTCTCGAAATTATGTCTCAAATGCTTTTGCAGTCTGCCATGTGTCCTATTCTTCAGCCACTTGGTCTTGTTCCTCATGTCAGCATTACTCAAATGCTTCCTCCCTCAAATGCTTCCTGCCTCAAATCCTGCGTGCCTCAAATGCTTCCTGCCTCAAATGCTTTTTCCCTCAAATGCTTCCTGCCTCAACTGCTGCGTGCCTCAAATGCTTTTGCAGTCTGCCATGTGTCCTATTCTTCAGCCACTTGGTCTTATTCCTCATGTCAGGATTACTCAAATGCTTCCTCCCTCAAATGCTTCCTGCCTCAAATCCTGCGTGCCTCAAATACTTCCTGCCTCAAATGCTTTTTCCCTCAAATGCTTCCTGCCTCAACTGCTGCGTGCCTCAAATGCTTTTGCAATCTGCTACGTATCCTATTCTTCAGCCACCTGGTCTTATTCCTCATGTCAGCGTGCCTCAAATGCCCCCTGCCTGAAATGCTCCCGCAGTCTGCTACGTGTCGTATTCTTTAGCCACCTGGCCTTATGTCACATGTCAGCATGCCTCAGATGGCTTCATGCCTCAAATGCCTCCGCAGTCTGCTACGTGTCGTATTCTTTAGCCACCTGGCCGCTGCATCTCCAGCCCGACTCGGGGGGATGCTGGTCACCTTGTACAGGGGACAGCGGGCAGACCTGTGGTGAGTCCGGGATAAAGAGGTTGGAGATTAGTTGCAGGGTTAGGATTACGGGGTCGGAGGTTAGGTTCAAGGTATAGATTGGCTTAGTTGAGGGGTTAGAATTAAGAGGTTGGAGGTTAGGTTAAAAATATATATTTTCCTTATTCCATCCGGCTGATGTGTTTATCTCCCAAGATGAGGGGCAGCAGCGCACCTTGCAAGGGGGACAGCTGGCAGACATGCGGTGACTCCAGGTTTCAGAGGTTGGAGGTTTAGGGCTGCTCATATCATTTTGGCCGGTGCATTTCTCTCCCGACATGGGGGACAGCGAGCAGACCTGCGGTGAGTCTGGGATAAAGAGGTCGGGTTTAGGGTTAAGGGTTTAGGGTTTGGGATCATGGACTCATGGTCAAGCGTGGCCTATCTCCATCTGGCGGATGTGTTCCTTTCCCAATGTAGGGGTGTGCAATGCACCTTGCTCGGGGGGACAGCTGGGCAGACATGCGGTGAGTTCGGGATGAGGAGACCAGAGGATACGTTTCAGGGATTTGGGTCGGCTTGTATACCGTAGTTATATCCATTTGGCAGATGTGGGGGAGCACTGGGCATCTTAAGGGGGGCCGCTATCCATTTGGCGGATGTGCATGTCGCCCGACATGAGGTGGTGTAGCGCACCGTGCACCGGGGACAGCGAGCATCCTTGCGGTGAGTCTGGGTCTCAGGAGAGGAGATTGGAGGTCAGGTTCAAGGTTGAGGGCTCAGTAGGGCGGCCTTTATCCATCTGGGGGATTTGCTGGTCTCTCATGCCCATGGTGCTGTCCCAGCTCCCTCATCTGGCAACTTTCCTGTCCCCCTGACACTCTGACGTCTTTCCTGACACCTCATATGCCCACACTTTTCATGTCATGCTCACACAATTCCCGACACCCATTCACACTCATACCTTTTCTGCATCGTCCACACCTTTCCCGCCACCCTCTCACGCCCGCCCCTTTCCTGAAACTGTGTGACACACTCATACTTCTTCTGAAACACTTAAGCCTTTATTTACACTCTTTCAGGGTCACACTCTTTCTGACACTCTCTTACGCTCATACATTTTCTGCCGCGTTCACACATTTCCGGACACCCTCTCACAATAACACACTTTTTGCGTAGGTGGAATCGAGGCTTACAGCTTGTACACCTACCTCATGCCCCCCGGACAGCCCAGCCCATTGCAGCCATCCAGCCCGCCACCCACCCCACCACCCACCCCACCACCCACCCCACCAGCCCCCCCGCGTCCGTCCCCACCGCCACCATCACCGCCGCCCAAACCCCCGGCCCCGTCCACGCCTCCACATCCGCCCTCACCCCCTATTTTCCCGCCCGCACCTCCGTTTCCGCTGCTCCCCCCGTCTCCAGCGCCCCCGCCCCCGCCTCCTCCACCACCGCCACCACCACCGCCACCGCCACCATTGCCTATCCCCCCTCTACCTCCCCCACAACTGTTGCCTTCCTCCCCTCCACCTCCTATCCCTCCTCCCCTATCCTCTCCTCCCCCTCTCCCCCCGCCTCCTTCAACCTCCCTTTCCCCACCCCCACCCCCGCCTCCTTCTACCTCCCCTCCCCCACCCCCACCCCCACCTCCTTCAACCTCCCCAATCCCTCCCCCCCCTTCTCCCTCCTCCTCTCCTCCCCCTACCCCACCACCACCTCCCCGCCAATCGTAGGAACCTCCAGGACCTGCGTGGAGGGGTCTCTTTGGTCACAAATGTAGGGTTCAGAATCTGTCATCGGGAACCTGAGGCCTGCTCCCTGAAACTCTCAAACTCAGCCCTCGATCGAAACGCCTTATTTGTCCTAGTCAAGCTGCGTTCTCTGTTTCCCACACTCCCACTGAAGCCTAAAGCCCTGAACCCTCACTCCCACTGAAGCCTAAAGCCCTAAACCCTCACTCCCACTGAAGCCTGAAGCCCTAAACCCTCACATGACGTCTTTTGCTTGTCTCTGTCTTGGCAATTGGTTTAGAGTGATAAACACGTCACACACATGTGTGTGTGTGTGTGTTGAAATGTATGACCATGGTGTGACCGAGCGCCGGTCCCTGCTCAGGTCTGGCGAGCAGCCGCGTTGGTTTTGATGTATGCTGCGTCTCGGCGGAATCTTAAAATTTGCCAAGTATGGTATACATATTTTATGAAGGTAAATTGTTTTTAGTCCCAATTTTTATTTGCATTGCCTTGTATTTTCGTCAAGTCTGATAAAAGTCGTTCTTTTCTTTTTTCAGATATATTAATTTGGTGTGGGGCGCCGTGTGGCCTCCACTGGGCGGATGGGGACCACAACTTAAACGGCCTAAAACTGGTGGCCTGAGTAGTAGGGCATGCTGCACCAGATCGCCTTTGGGGGTTGACGTGCAACCACCACTGGGCAGCTGCGGGGGACCAAATCTTGAATGGCCTTTTGCTGGCGGCCTGAGTAGTAGGGCATGTCACTCCAGATTCCTTTGGGGAGCGCCATGCAACCACCACTGGGCTGATGGAGACGAAACCTTGAAAGGCCTTTGGCTGGCGGCGGCCCGTCAGCAGGATGGCATGCCGCTGTACAGTGAATCAATGATACAATGCGGTTTGAGGCACGCTACGCGCTGAGGTAGCCATGTCTCATGACTTGGCCAAAACGTAACGCTTTCTCACTCCATATTTCCGCATTTGTTTTTATGTCCGCTTGTCCCTGTTCCTGTCCGGTTTCTTTTCAGGCGCGTGTGTGTCAGACTGTGAGTGTGCCTCTGCCTCTCCGCTCACCCCTTGGCTTTTATGTGTAAGCTGCGCTTGACTTCATCTTATCGTCTGAGTGCTGGGGCATGCACATGCGTGTGCGTGGGTGTGTGCCTCTCGCACCTTGCTTGGCCTTGCACCTGAAAGTAAGTTTCAAGAAGGAAAACTGCATCAGACCACCCTCAGCCGTGATATTTAGGCTTCAATGGTTAGCGTCCTGCACTGCCCGTAGGCTGATTATCCCACCCACTCCCGCTCCGAACACACAACTTCACACAATGCAATCCACAATTCATTCTGATACAATTCAACTACAACCCGGGATGGCATGGAGCAGCTAGTCCTGTTGCTTGGACCTCTGCCCGCAGGAGGTTAGGCTGGTCTAGATTAGTTTGGTCCACATCAGCATTGTAGTGGCAGCTGCCCAGTGGCCTGCCAAAAGCGGTGTACAGCCTAACCGTAACGTCTACGCTGGTAGACTCTGGTATGCCATGTGCGTGCATTCCTGTGCTTGAGCCCTGCAGTACATCACTGCCCTGGCAGTACATCAGTTTATTTATGATGTTTAAGGTACAACTCAGGAACCACTCAGGCCACAACCTGGTTTAAGCCCTGAGGTCGGCGGGGCTTGGTACAGCTTGCCACCGAGGCATATGAAGGCTTAGGTTAGGTTTGCCAGTGTATGGTAATCCTGGGCCCCATAGTGTCCACCACAAAGCTTCCCACCGGTAGTTTGGGGCGCACTCAAACAAACACTGAGTAGTACGGCAGTGACGTGGTGTTGCGTCTCGTACCGGTACATCCAGTTAATCATTCGACTTGATTCGCCTGGCTATAATTTATTAAGCGTTGCGATGTCGCATGTTTCCTGATGGAGACGCTCCTGGAGGACGTAGCGGGGATACATGATGAGGATCGAATCATGCATCTCGACCTCGACCAAATACTACTCAGATTACTGGAGAAGCAGAAGGAGCAGAGCGACAGGTGCACATGCCTTGGCAGAGTGGATCATTCGATGTCACATACGAGTATCACTCACACGACCATAATTAAACGGACGACAAAGCTGTCTCTACGCCACGATTGGCCACTTTAGTTCATAAGAGATGCGACATGTAAGGGATATGACACGACCAACTCCAAGCCTGAAATTGCCCCGCGTAGCTGGAGCTGGTTTGGGGAGGGGAGGAGAGCTTGTATGGGATACGTGGCTTTCAGCTCCGAATTCGAAAAAGGCTCTTCATGGTCGCGTTCCTGTTGACTGACCACGCACCTTGACACCCCCTCCAGGCTCAAAGCGGAAATCCTTATCGACATCCGAACTGAGGTCAAGGCACTTCTGGACGCGCATCTGCAGCAGCAGTCCGCGCTGCTGGGCGACCTGCTGCGAGAGAGCTTCTTCGGCATACAGTCCCGAACCACGTCGCGATTTCCGTCGGTAAGGTTTGCAACCATAATCCAACCGACAGTTCCCAGGGAGGGCATCAGGCACGCGAGACGAAAGTCCTGGCAGCAGCACAGCCTACGGCCTCTCCCCACCATCCTACATGAAACCATTGCATGCTGGATGCATGACTTCTGCGCCTGGATGCACACGTGCGGGTGCATCGGAGCAGCATGCGGCTTCAGCAGCGGCGTGGTGGCCTGCTTTGCATGGGAGACGTGCAAGCAGAGATCACAGTGCATGGCACAGCTGCGTTTCTGGGTGCAGCATGGGGCTGCTATGAGAAACCCGGACCGACCTGGCTTAGCCCGGCCCGGTCGTATGGGGATGCATGGGGCACATGTGGTTGGTCTGAGAACCCCGGCCCAGCCCTGGCGCAAAATGACACATGGGGTGCATGGGGCTGCTCTGGGTACCTGCGTCCGGGCCGGGCACATGGGAGTCCAGCACGGTGCAGCATGGGGGGGCACAGGGGTGCATGATGGTGCATGAGGGCATGGGCATTTATACTGGCGGCACTGGGAGGTGCATGGGAAGGCATGGACGTCCAGCATGGGGGCGCACGAGGGCGTATGGGCGTTCAGCATGGGGGAGTGTTGAGGGGCATGGGGGTCCAGTGTGGGGGCACATGAGGATGCATGAAGGCGAATGGGCGTCCAGCATGGGGGCGTATGGGGTGCATGGCGATGCACCAGCCTCCAGCATGGGGGTGCATGGAGGCGCATGGGTGTCCAACATGGTCCAGCATCGTCCAGCTTAGGGTGCATGGGGACGCATGGGGCGCATGGGTGTGTCCTGCAGTGCAGCCTTCTCTTGAATCCCTGGCCAACAGCTTAACTCCCTCAGGGGCTAGCAGGGCAAGACAGCCGAAGTAGCACTGGCTGTGAAGTTCTATCTAAACCCGTTGACGGGGAAGGATTTAGGGTCTCGGACATCGTGTGTTCAGGGTTGAGGTTCTAATTTATGCCCCCCCCCCCCAAACTTGCCACCAGACTAACTCCAACCACATGGGGCATGCCAGGCAAGACAGCCAAAGCAACCTGCAGCACGCTGCAGGTAAGGATGCATTGAGGGTTAAAGACTGGTAGTGAAGTTTTTTTGCCATGTCACCAGGTATGGATGGTTTAAGGTGAAGTGTGAAGTTGTGCGCCATGTCACCAGGTATGGATGGTTTAAGGTGAAGTGTGAAGTTGTGCGCCATGTCACCAGGTATGGATGGTTTTTATGGTTAAGTGTGAAGTTGAGCCCCCCTTGTCGACCCTAAGGTGGTCTGCCAAGGCGCAGCATGGCGGGGACCGCGCTGCTGGTCAAGCACGGCCATCCAGGCTGGGGCCGCCTCGCTGCACACCTCCTCGACCCGTCGGACGGAGAAGAGACCGGCAGGGGCAACAGCTGCGGCGGCGGCGCAGGTGCGGGCTTCACGGTCGGCGTGCTGTCGCTGCCAGTCACGACGGGGAGCACGCCGGCAGCATCCCGCTGGGCGACGGACGCGGGTGACAATGCCGGGGAGCCGACCACCAGGGTGTCTGCCAAGGTGAAAGGACTGGCTTGCCCGGAAATCCTGAATCCCAGCACCTGACCTTCAAAACCCTGAGACGCCATGCACCCTGAACAAAAAACCCCAAGACCCCGAATCGGACGCTGTGCCCCCTTTTCCCTCGTTTGGCACCTCGGAGCCGCCCCTATGCGCCCTCAAGCCCTCCTCATGTGACGCCCGTTATGTACTGATTTGATTTGCACCCAAAGTGAGGCAAAACGTCAAATCTGCGGAATCGTGGAAGACAAACTATGTAAATTACCGTAATCGATTTTATTTTAGACCCCGACGTTCTTAATCCTCAAACGAATCCTCAATTAATCCTTAATCCCCAATTGATCCTTAATCCCCAATTAATCCCCAATTAATCCTGAATGCTCAATTAATCCTTGATCCCCAATTAATCCTTGATACCCAACAGGTGCACCCAGCACGGTCCTTTGCCCACCGCGAAAGCGAGCCGGGTGACCTACGCCACGCCACTGCGGTGATCCGCAAGATCAAGACCTTCAAGGACATTGTCAAGGTTGCGCAGAACAGGATCAAACACCACCAGGTAGACTCGCATGGGAGCGCATGGGAAATCACGGGAGCGCATGGGAGTGCATGGGAGTGCTGGGGGGCACATGGGGGCGCATGGGGACGCATGGAAAGCCATGCCACCTCAGTGATGCACAATATCATTTATTTCAACCATATCATCAAAGTTGCTCAGAACAGGATCAAACATTACCAGGTAGGTTCGCATGGGAGCGCATGGTGAACCACGGTGGGCTCGCATGGGGGGCATGGGAAACATGGGAGCACCCCATCGGCCCGCATGGGAGCACCCAATCTTGGCCATGCATACCTCCCTGCTATATCTGCCCCTGCCCAGACCTTACACCCTACAGCCCATGCCCTTCACCCTTCACCCAATAACCTATGCCACACAAATTAAAATTAAGCCCCGAGCTTTCAACCCTGACTCCCCTCTGAACCCTCAACCCCTCCCAGTTGGGCCCCCCCATAAATCTAACACCCTTCAACCTCAACCTTAGCCCAAACCATAACCTCTCAACCCCCTTAAAGGCCCAAAACCTCTCCTGTTGTTTCACCACCCCTGCATGTCTACGCTGCTCTGGCCGGCAAGCCACTGACCACTGGCCCCTGTGGCGATCTCCTGGAAGAACTGCATACTTGTAGGGTTTGCCTCAAACTCTACACCATGAGCCCTGAACCCTACACCCTTCCCTGCTGGATCCTCCCCCTGAAGGTCCATGACGCTCCTGTCGGGAAGCCCGCACCTCTTGCCTCTGCTGCAGCCGCCGGCCAGTACGGCCCGCATGGGCTGCTCGCCATGCACAAGTTCTTCGAGGACGGACGGGACGCCGAGAGACCTTCGATCCAGCATCTGCCTGGATCCAGTGTACTGCTAGTGCCACAAGGTGGCTGTAGCTTCAATCTGATGCCAAACTGCAACAGCCTAGATCCATAACCCCTTAACCCTAACTTCTTGACCCCTCATCCCTATCTCCCCTTGACCCCACTTGGATGCTCCCGTGTACCCCGGCAGGCCTCTTATTTCTAAGCCCTTACACTAACTCTTAACCTCTAACCCCTAACCCCTAGCCCCTAGCTTCTAAGCCACTAAACCAGTACTTCTGCACCCCTAGACCCTACCTTCTAAATCCCTGAAACTCAGCTTGTAAACCCCAATACCCTAAATTTTAAGCTTTTATACCCTTACTTCAAACCACCAAAGCCTTAGCTTCAAACCCCGCAACCCTAGCTTCTAAACCCCTAAACCCTAACTCCACCTGACCCCCCCTTGGATGCTCCCGCATAACCCGGCAGGCCCTGCGGATCGTGACAGCATGGTGCGTCTTAAGTCGAGTCAGTCCGGGGCGCCCTGCGTCTTCCTGGACGGCCACGAAACTATCCTGGAGCCAGGCCAGGCAAGTAACACGCAAGGAAAACAAAAGAGAAGACGAATGGAGCATGTTGAATTCAGAAAAATAAGCAACCCCAACAAGGTCAGGCGAGTGCCACGCAACAAGAACAAAAGTGATGACAAATGGAGCAAATTCGGTTTAGCAAAATAAGCAACCCCACCAAGGCCAGGAAAGTGCCGCGCAACAGAAGCAAATGCGTCAAGAAGACGAGTGAAGCAAATTCAATTTGGCTGAATAAGCAACCCTGCCAAGGCCGCATTGAAGCATGCAAAAGAAATGCTGTGAGCTGATAGGTGTGATGGTTTTGGGTTGTTTATGGTTTAGGGTTAAGGGTTTGGGGTTCAGGGCTTATGGTTAAGGGTTTGGGAAATGCTGTGAGCTGACAGCTGTAATGGCTGCAGCATGCATCCCCCCCTTTGCCCCACCCTGCCTCGTACCCAGGAAAACCCTAAACCCTAAACCCTGCCTCGCACCCAGGAAAATCACGATACTGGGGGTGGAGGCAGTACGCTATCAAAGTGATTTCCGAGTTGAACCTCTTAAATTGAGTATTGTCTCCACTTGTGCGCCTAGAAGCGGACCAATCGCCCCCCCCCCTCTTCCTGTAAGACTGTTGCCCTCACCCTGAACCCTAAAACTAAAGCCCTAAACACTAGAACCCAAGCCCAGTAACATGAACCCTGGACATTAAGCCCTAAGCCCTACACCGTTAACTTCGAACCTGTGTCCTCCAACAATGATCCTCCTGACCCGTTCATGCCGACCTCCGTCCACACTTAAATGTCCACACCAGCCATTGTTCACACTGCAGGGAAGCCTCCGGCGGAAAACAGTGACCATGTCCCTAGATGCTGGACCCACCGGACGAGGCGGGGCTGCGCCCAAGTGTCACACGGTGCGTCCCTTGAGCTGTACCTACAGATGTAGCAGGAGTGGCCGTAGCAGCAGTAGCAGCAGTAGTAGCAGCAGTAGCAACAATATTCACACTTATTCACAGTAAGATGGTCATGTCTCTAGATGCTGGACCCTCAGGGCGGGGCGGAGTTGCAACAAGGCCTCACACGGTGCGTCCCTTCAGTGCCAGTGGCAAGTGGATCAGTAGCAGCGGTACAGCAGTAATAACAGTTGTAGCAGCAGTAGCACAACTATTTACACTTCACCGTAGACGGTGATCATGTCTCTAGATGCTGGACCCTCAGGACGAGGCGGAGCTGCCCCCCCAAGCACCATATGGCGCGTCCCTTAAGCTGTCGCAACAAACCCTAAACCCTAAGTCCCAAACCCTAAATCCTAAACCCTGAACCCTACACCCTAAACTAGGCATGGCAGAAGTAGCAGCGGCAGTGTTCAAACTTGATCCTGAACGGGGATTTTGGGCGGCTTGAAAAAGCGATTTATGACAGAGCGGTTTTATAAAAGAGCGAGACGCCAGTTTTCGGTCAAAAAACATTGAGCGTCCTGCTGCCAATTTTGCGTCCCAGGGGAATTGAAATGCACAATTGCGTTTCCGTTTATCTTATTAAAGCTCGAGGGAGGGCAATATTGAATCAAATGTCCCCGCTGAGCTCATTTAACGTTCCGTTTGTCTCGAAACCCCCATGTGTGCTTCTACCCTCCCCCTGTTTTGCAGAGGGGCGCGCACCTGGCCCCATCCCTCAAGGCACACCCTCTGCCCCCGGAGACTCTCATGCTTGCGATGGTCAAGGAAGGAGGCGGAGGCGGCAGCCTGGGCTGGTCTGCTTTCAAGAGTAGCCGAGTGGTCCCGCACTCGGACGACTGCTTCATCAAAGGTATGCAGAGGCTCGAGTGGCCCATACTCCAGGCGCGCCATGCACCATGCAAGCCATGCATCGTGTATGGTGTGTAAAATGTACCATACACACCAAGCAGCGTGCATGCCATGCGTCATGCTTCTCACACGCCATGCACCATGCACGCCAAACGCCCATGCACCATGCACAACGCACGCCATGAGCATGCAGATAAAGCACCATGCACCATGCGCCATGCACCACTCTCGCCATGCATCCAGGTGTGGCTGACCTCAAGGATTCGGGCCACGAGCAAGGAAGTGCCCAGTCACACGATTCACACCGATGGCCAACCAACCTCCTGATTACTCTTAACCCTACACACACGTGGTCACACTGTCTCATACCACCTCCTCATGCACCCAGGTGTATCAGATCTCGACGAGACCGCAAGACCTTCTCATGTAATGTGTGGACCTGATGGTCACACCAATTACCAACCAACCTCCTGGTTACTCTTTACCTTAAACCCTAATGGTCACACCTCCTCATGAATCCAGGCGTGGCAGACCTTGAGGAGTCGGGCCACGAGCAAGGGAGCGCCTACACCGAGCCGCGCCCATGCGCTGCGGGCAGCCACGGCGCTCGGCGCGTGTCCATCGAGGAACCTGGACGCGAGCGCGGTGGCGCCCACCCCCAGGCAAGCCCAGGGTTCATCTTAAGCAGCCCTGCCACAGGCACCAGCGGCGGCGGCGGCGGGCGGCATGTTACGATCGTCCCGCAAGGCAGCGGGCGGTCCGTGCTTTGGGACCTGGCGGCCGCAGCGTGAGTTTTTTTGCAATCTGTTTTATGTCAGTTTATAGAAACCTGTTCGATTCAATTGTTGCATGGGACGCGATGCGGTGCGCGCCCTTTGAGATCAGAGCGATCAAGACTGTCAGAAAGAAGGGAAAAGACAAACGAAAAAATAGCGAAACAGGGTAAATTCTGTGCCAAAGGATCTGTGGTTTTCCATTTGTGGTTTCGGTTTCGACCATTCCATTTGCGGTGTTTTGTTTGGATCATGTCATTTGTATCTTTCCAAATGCGATGATGCTGTAATACACTCACTCTTGTGTGAGGATGAGGAGGAAGATGTGCAGCCCTGGTTAATGTATTAGATGGGCTGAGGTCTGCACATCTTTCCCTCTATTAAACGGGTGTAGGGAAGGAGGCGTGCACCCCAAATTCATTTGTTGCAAGGGTGTAGGGAAGGAGGCGTGCACCCCAAATTCATTTGTTGAATGGGCGCAGTGCAGAAGACGTGCACCCTGGTTTCCTAGGGCCCCTTAACCCTAAACCTTCAACGTTTAACCTTTAACCCTAAACATTTAACCCTGATTTCCATGTTTATGTTTTATACCCTCGTGAGCGCGCAAGAGAGATAATGTGCACAGTTGTATTCCTTTCATTTACCGTGTGTATTCCTTTGATTTACCGTTTTTATTCCTTTAATTTGCCGTTTTTATTCCTTTAATTTGCCGTTCCATTATTTAATGTACTACGGTCTTATTTCATGGTATTGTTTTCCTTTCAGCACAGGGAAGAAGCGATGCCCCACTGAGTTGTATTATGACTTTTTGAGGCCTCAAATATTGATAGATAGACTACATGCGATGCCCCCCATGATAATTAAGGCCTCATAATTGTGATGACCGCAGGCAATCCTACTGTCTTTTGTTTGTTTCCATTTATTTCTTTTGTTACTGGTACACAAGTTCACTAACCGGTACCGGTATGTCATTTATTCTTGTGAGCGCAGGGAAGAAATCGTGTTCCTCAAAATTTCACTCTTAACCCTCAAGCCTAAGTCCTTAACCCTTAACCCTAAACCCTTAACCCTACGATTTGAACTTTAAATCCTAAACCCTTTACACATTTTCTCATTGAACGAGAGAGGGAGAGGGGGGGGAACGAATTACCTGCGTATAACCTACGAATTACCTACGAATTACCTGCGAATTACCTACGAATTACCTACGATTTCCTACGAATTACCTACGAATTACCTGCGAATTACCTACGAATTACCTACGAATTACCTACGAATTACCTACGAATTACCTACGAATTACCTACGATTTACCTACGAATTACCTACGAATTACCTGCGAATTACCTGCGAATTACCTACGAATTACCTGCGAATTACCTGCGAATTACCTGCGAATTACCTACGAATTACCTACGAATTACCTGCGAATTACCTACGAATTACCTACGAATTACCTACGAATTACCTACGAATTACCTGCGAATTACCTACGAATTACCTACGAATTACCTACGAATTACCTACGATTTACCTGCGAATTACCTGCGAATTACCTGCGAATTACCTGCGAATTACCTACGAATTACCTACGAATTACCTACGAATTACCTACGAATTACCTACGAATTACCTGCGAATTACCTACGAATTACCTACGAATTACCTGCGAATTACCTACGAATTACCTGCGAATTACCTACGAATTACCTACGAATTACCTACGAATTACCTGCGAATTACCTGCGAATTACCTACGAATTACCTACGAATTACCTACGAATTACCTGCGAATTACCTACGAATTACCTACGAATTACCTACGAATTACCTGCAATTCTGCGTGCGTTGAGCGCAGGGAAGAAGCCTAGTTCACCAACCTCTGCAGTGCAGCAGGGAGGATGCCGAACTCGGCCAACCTTTTCATTCGCCTTCCTTTTCTCCATTATTCACTTCACACTTCTTTGCCCGTGAGCACAGGGAGGACACCATGCCGCAAGAGGCTGTCGCCGCCTCCCTTTTCATGCGCCTTTCTTTTCTTCACCCAACAAGTTTCACAATTGCTTTTCCGTGAGCCTTGGTGGGAGGTCAAGCTCCGCCAGCTTTTCTTTTCTTCACCGAGCATTTATTGAAATCCCTTCCCCCATGCGTGCAGGGAGGACGCCGTGCCGCAGGAGGCTGTTGCCGCCAACTTTTGCATTCACCTTCCTTTTGCCTTCCTTTTGTCTCCTTCGTCTTCCTTTTCTTAACACAAAACTTCTCACAAGGCATTCCTTCCCATGCGTGCAGGGAGGACGCCGTGCCGCATGAGGCTGTTGCCGCCAAGCGGAGCGCCAGAGTGCGTTCCAACCTCAACAAGTACAAGTCGGCAGCCGTGGTGCCGGTGAGGATGACCCTTTTCCACACTGTTATCCACACTTTCCACACTTTTTACACACACGTAAAAATCGACTTGCCTTTCCTCCGAAGTTGCTTTGTTACTGGGTGAGAGATAATTAAGTTTACTGCTTCTTGATCTTCAACGCCAGTTTCAGTTGGGAATGCAGATAACTTGTTTCCATGATGCCCCGAGGCGGACTTTTAAGAAATAATTAGTTTATGTACCAACGAGGGCCAAATTCAAATCTACAGGCACTGCTTGCCGCATCTGTGGTCAAGTGTACACTTTTGATCACACATTTTCGAACCCGCACAAGGTCAAAGGCGGCAAGGGCGATTGAGGCGAGGCCCACACTTCTCCACACTCATTCCACACGCTCTGCTTACGTCAAGCTATATGGAAAAAGCCACACTTTTCAAATCCGAACAGGAGGTCAAGGCGGAGAAAGTTGCGCTGGTAAGGTTGGCACTCTTTTTCACACAGATTCCATACTTCACCTGGAGTGAGTTTCATACATGTTCACGCACATTGCCAACATCAACTTTTGACCTATTAACATGTGACGTAATGGCTGATGAGCCATGGAATGAGAATTGAATGTCCTTGTCCCCCCCCTGCCCCCCCCTTGTTCCCCCCCCACCCCCCTGCTTTGCCCATCCTCCCCCCCCACCCCTCCCTCCCTGCTCGTCAGACCATCTGGATGTCCGTTTGGTATCCCAACAAGCAGCACCACTTGCAGCTTGAACACCTCGCGATGGCATGCCCTCTTAACCCCACTCCCTGCTTCCCCACTGACTCCCCTCCTCCCCTGCTCCCCTCCTCCCCCCACCGCTTTGTCCACCCTCGCCTCTCCCACTCATCAAACCACGTAAATGTGAGTGCAGGATACTTAAAAGCGCTAACACTTGCAGCTTGACCACCTTGTCATGGCCTGCCCTCTTCAACTCCACTCCCCACTCCCCTGCTCCCCACTGCCTCCCCTCCTGCCCTCTCCACCCCCACTTACCACTTCCTGCTCCCCTCCTGCCCTCTCCACCCCCACTCCCCACTCCCTGCTCCCCTCCTGCCCTCTCCACCCCCACTTACCACTTCCTGCTCCCCTCCTGCCCTCTCCACCCCCACTCCCCACTCCCTGCTCCCCTCCTGCCCTCTCCACCCCCACTTACAACTTCCTGCTCCCCTCCTGCCCTCTCCACCCCCACTCCCCACTCCCTGCTCCCCTCCTGCCCTCTCCACCCCCACTTACCACTTCCTGCTCCCCTCCTGCCCTCTCCACCCCCACTCCCCACTCCCTGCTCCCCTCCTGCCCTCTCCACCCCCACTCCCCACTCCCTGCTCCCCTCCTGCCCTCTCCACCCCCACTCCCCACTCCCTGCTCCCCTCCTGCCCTCTCCACCCCCACTCCCCACTCCCTGCTCCCCTCCTGCCCTCTCCACCCCCACTTACCACTTCCTTCTCCCCTCCTGCCCTCTCCACCCCCACTTACCACTTCCTGCTCCCCTCCTGCCCTCTCCACCCCCACTTACCACTTCCTGCTCCCCTCCTGCCCTCTCCACCCCCACTTACCACTTCCTGCTCCCCTCCTGCCCTCTCCACCCCCACTTACCACTTCCTGCTCCCCTCCTGCCCTCTCCACCCCCACTTACCACTTCCTGCTCCCCTCCTGCCCTCTCCACCCCCACTTACCACTTCCTGCTCCCCTCCTGCCCTCTCCACCCCCACTTACCACTTCCTGCTCCCCTCCTGCCCTCTCCACCCCCACTTACCACTTCCTGCTACCCTCCTGCCCTCTCCACCCCCACTTACCACTTCCTGCTCCCCTCCTGCCCTCTCCACCCCCACTTACCACTTCCTGCTCCCCTCCTGCCCTCTCCACCCCCACTTACCACTTCCTGCTCCCCTCCTGCCCTCTCCACCCCCACTCCCCACTCCCTGCTCCCCTCCTGCCCTCTCCACCCCCACTCCCCACTCCCTGCTCCCCTTCTGCCCTCTCCACCCCCACTCCCCACTCCCTGCTCCCCTCCTGCCCCCTCCACCCCCACTCCCCACTCCCTGCTCCCCTCCTGCCCTCTCCACCCCGACTCCCCACTCCCTGCTCCCCTCCTGCCCCCTCCACCCCTACTCCCCACTCCCTGCTCCCCTCCTGCCCCCTCCACCCCTACTCCCCACTCCCTGCTCCCCTCCTGCCCCCTCCACCCCTACTCCCCACTCCCTGCTCCCCTCCTGCCCCCTCCAACCCTACTCCCCACTCCCTGCTCCCTTCCTGCCCTCTCCAACCCTACTCCACACTCCCTGCTCCCTTCCTGCCCCCTCCACCCCCACTCCACACTCCCTGCTCCCCTCCTGCCCCCTCCACCCCGACTCCCCACTCCCTGCTCCCCTCCTTCCCTCTCCAACCCCACTCTCCACTCCCTGCTCCCCTCCTGCCCTCTCCACCCCAACTCCCCACTCCCTGCTCCCCTCCTGCCCCCTCCAACCCCTACTTCCCACTCCCTGCTCCCCTTCCCCTCCTGCCCCCTCCACCCCGACTCCCCACTCCCTGCTCCTCTCCTTCCGTCTCCACCCCAACTCCCAACTCCCTGCTCCCCTCCTGCCCCCTCCACCCCGACTCCCCACTCCCTGCTCCCGTCCTGCCCCCTCCATCCCCACTCCCCACTCCCTGCTCCCCTCCTGCCCCCTCCACCCCTACTCCCCACTCCCTGCTCCCCTCCTGCCCCCTCCACCCCCACTCCCCACTCCCTGCTCCCCTCCTGCCCCCTCCACCCCTACTCCACACTCCCTGCTCCCCTCCTGCCCTCTCCATCCCCACTCCCCACTCCCTGCTCCCCTCCTGCCCCCTCCACCCCCACTCCCCACTCCCTGCTCCCCTCCTGCCCCCTCCACCCCGACTCCCCACTCCCTGCTCCCCTCCTGCCCTCTCCATCCCCACTCCCCACTCCCTGCCCCCCCCCCCCCCTCCGCTCCCTTTACTCATCAGACCACCTGGATGTGTCTGTGGGAGCCCAACACCCCCTGGCGCATGCAGCTGGTCCATACCTCATATGATGGTCTGCCCTCTCCATCCCTGCTCCTGCTCCCCAATATCACTGGCCCGCCCCCCGGGCTTCTCTGAGGATCCTACTAAAAATTGCAAATTCGAGTTCGTTTCCTCCTGATTGCCCATTATAATATATCTGCAAGTTTTACTTTAATATTTACCGGCGTTTGCTGCTCCCTCCCCTCATCAGACCACATGGATGTCTGCCTGGGACCCCAACACCCCCTGGCGCATGCAGCTGCCCCAACATCATTTGATTATCTGTCCCCTCCATCCCTGCTCCTGATCCCCAACATCACTGCCCCCCCCCCCCTCCCCCCTGCTCCCTCCCCTCATCAGACCACATGGATGTCTGTCTGGGACCCCAACACCCCCTGGCGCATGCAGCTGCCCCAACATCATTTGATTATGTGTCCCTTCCATCCCTGCTCCTGCTCCCCAACATCACTGCCCCCCCCCCCCCCCCCCGCTCCCTCCCCTCATCAGACCACATGGATGTCTGTCTGGGACCCCAACACCCCCTGGCGCATGCAGCTGGACTACATCATGATGGCCTGCCTGGTATACGTCGTGATCTGCACACCCTACTACATCGCCTTTGACATCATAACGGTAAGCCCTAAACCCTCGACCCTTGACTCTGAACCCTCAGCTTTCCTCATCTGCGCCCCTCCTCTACCCTCGTTGCCACGGTAAGTCCTAAACCTCAACCCTCAACCCTAAACCCTAATGATGGCCCGCCTGGACTACAATCTGCACTTCCTGCTACATCTTCTACCATGGTCGCCACGGTAAATCCTTAAGATGCCCCCCAACCCCCAAGATGCCCCCCAACCCCCAAGATGCCCCCCAACCCCCAAGATGCCCCCCAACCCCCAAGATGCCCCCCAACCCCCAAGATGCCCCCCAACCCCCAAGATGCCCCCCAACCCCCAAGATGCCCCCCAACCCCCAAGATGCCCCCCAACCCCCAAGATGCCCCCCAACCCCCAAGATGCCCCCCAACCCCCAAGATGCCCCAACCCCCCAAGATGCCCCCCAACCCCCAAGATGCCCCCCAACCCCCAAGATGCCCCCCAACCCCCAAGATGCCCCCCAACCCCCAAGATGCCCCCCAACCCCCAAGATACCCCCCAACCCCCAAGATGCCCCAACCCCCCAAGATGCCCCCCAACCCCCAAGATGCCCCAACCCCCCAAGATGCCCCCCAACCCCCAAGATGCCCCTGTGCACATGTTAAACCCTCTGGCCTAATGATGGCCTGCCTGGTCTACGATATGCCCCCTACTACATCGCCTTTGATATCACAATGGTTAGTCGTAAACCCCAACCCTTGACCCTCAACCCTCACTCCTCAACCCTCAGCTTTCCTCATTTGCACTCATCCCTCCACTACACCGCCCTTGACATCACCACGGTAAGTCCTCCCCCCCCAACCCTCAACCCTCACTCCTCAACCCTCAGCTTTCCTCATTTGCACTCATCCCTCCACTACACCGCCTTTGACATCAACACGGTAAGACCTCCCCCCCAAACCCCCAACCCTCACTCCTCAACCCCCAGCTTTCCTCATTTGCACTCATCCCTCCACTGCACCGCCTTTGACATCACCACGGTAAGTCCTCCCCCCCCAACCCTCAACCCTCACTCCTCAACCCTCAGCTTTCCTCATTTGCACTCATCCCTCCACTACACCGCGTTTGACATCACCACGGTAAGACCTTCCCCCAAACCCCCAACCCTCACTCCTCAACCCTCAGCTTTCCTCATTTGCACTCATCCCTCCACTGCACCGCCTTTGACATCACCACGGTAAGACCTCCCCCCCTAAACCCCAACCCTCACTCCTCAACCCTCAGCTTTCCTCATTTGCACTCATCCCTCCACTGCACCGCCTTTGACATCACCACGGTAAGTCCTCCCCCCCCAACCCTCAAACCTCACTCCTCAACCCTCAGCTGTCCTCATTTGCACTCATCCCTCCACTACACCGCCTTTGACATCACCACGGTAAGACCTCCCCCCCCAACCCCCAACCCTCACTCCTCAACCCTCAGCTTTCCTCATTTGCACTCATCCCTCCACTACACCGCCTTTGACATCACCATGGTAAGTCCTCCCCCCCAATCCTCAACCCTCACTCCTCAACCCTCAGCTTTCCTCATTTGCACTCATCCCTCCACTGCACCGCCTTTGACATCACCACGCTGAGTCCCCCCCCCCAACCCTGACCTCTACGACCCCATGTTGGCCTGCCTGGTCCACGTAATGACCTGCACCCCCTGCTATATCGCCCCCGACATCACCACGCTGAGTCCTAGACCCTCAACCCTACATCCTCGTCACTTGCGCCCCCGCAACTATTTTCCTTCGTCATCGCGACCGTAAGCCTTTAACAGAGTCCTTTGCACACCCTTGTGGTCCGTCGCTGTATACATCACATCGGTGAGTCCTAAACCCTCAACCCTCGTGATTTGTTCCCCACATGCCACTACTACTAAGCCTCTGAATTCTCCTAAGTCTCCTAAATTTTCCAAGTCGTCACCGCGTCTCCTCCCCCACGCACACACACACACTTGTAGACAGGCCTCTCCTCTCCATCAGGCATCAGGTGGTGTGGAACAATTGAACGACCCCCCCTTACACCCCCACCCACCCCCTCCCACACCCCTTTACACACACACAGCCTGAATGAGCCCCCCCTCTCTCCCATTCTTGCAGACTGACCTATCCTCACCAGTAGGCGGTGTGGACATCACTGTGACCTGCGTCTTCCTCGTGGACATCTTCCTCACCTTCCAGACCTCATACCCAGGTGAGGGTTTAGGGTACAGGGTACAGTATTCCATACTGTTCAACATGGTGTGGACATCTCTGTGACCTGCTTCATCCTCGTGGACATCTTTCTCCCCTTCCAGACCTCATATACCCAGGTGAGCTCATACGTTGCTTGGATTTAGCGTTCGGGTTAAAAGTCCAGGCTTTAGGGTACAGGATTCCAAACTTTCTAACTTAGTGTGGAAACTGTGACTGGCCTGCATCTACTTTAATGACATCTTCCTTAACCCAAACTGTAGCTCTTCCCCTCTCTTATGTTCCTCTTATCTCCCCCTTGTGTGTCCAGATGCTGAGGGCAAGTTGGTTCGCAGCCGAAGGCGGATCGCGCTACGCTACCTGTCATTCTGGTTCTGGGTCGACCTGGCCTCCAGCCTCCCCTGGGAACTCATTCTGGGAAATGGAGCTGGTAAAGGGCTGAGGGTGAGAATTTGGCAACGATTTAGCTGCAATTCAGCTACGATTCAGCTACTGTTTAGCTGTAACTCGGCTACTTGTTAGCTGCAATTCGTCTACCATTCAGCTACTATTTAGCCGCGACGGGGCTCTGACGGCCTAGGGTCCTGGCCAGCAGCCTCCCCTGGGAGCTCATTCTGGGGGAAGGAGCGGGAAAGGCATCAAGGGTAAGAAAACTCGAGCGTCTTTTGTCTTTGTTTGTGTCCTTTCTTATTTTGTTATTATATATCCATATTCAGCTACTATCGGGGCCCACGGCCTGGAATCCTGGCCTCGAGTCGCTCATGGGAGCTCATCTTAGGCAATGGAAATCGCTGAGGGTAGGATACTTGGTATCTTCAGCTACCTTCCAGCTTTTCCTCAGCTGCAATTCAGCTACAATTCAGATACAATTCATATATAATTCAGCTGCATTGTGGACCACCACCAGGGTTTCTGGCCAGCAGTCTCCACTGGGAGCTGATAAATACAATTTAGCTACTATTTAGCTGCAATTCAGCTACAATTCAGCTGCAATCAAATACTATTCGGCTGCAATCAGATACCATTCGGCTGTGATAGGGCACATGGCCTGGGGTCTTGGCCTGCAGCTTGCTGCGGAGGCTGCTCTGCACCTATTCAGGTTGATCCAGTTCATTCAGCACCCCAACGGTCTTCATGCTCCCTTCCTGCCTCACGCTCCTCTTGCACCTCCTGCTATTCTTCATACCTCTCGTGCTCCCTCCTCCCTTCTCTGCCCTACCTCTGCACCTAGTCAGGCTGTTCCAGGTCGTTTACACCCCCCCCACACACAGTCTCCATTATCCTTTCCTGCCCCAGTTTAGGGATTAGGGTTGAGGGTTTTACCCCCCCCCCACACACACACACACTCCATTCTCCTTTCTGTCCCCATTTTAGGGTTAAGGGCTTAATCCGCCCCCGCCACAGTCTCCATTATCCTTTCCTGCCCCAGTTTAGGGCTTAGGGTTGAGGGTTTAATCCGCCCCCGCCACAGTCTCCATTCTCCTTTCCTGCCCCAGTTTAGGGCTTAGGGTTGAGGGTTTAATCCGCCCCCGCCACAGTCTCCATTCTCCTTTCCTGCTCCAGTTTAGGGCTTGAGGTTGAGGGTTTAATCCGCCCCCGCCACAGTCTCCATTATCCTTTCCTGCTCCAGTTTAGGGCTTAAGGTTGAGGGTTTAATCCGACCCCGCCACAGTCTCCATTCTCCTTTCCTGCCCCAGTTTAGGGCTTAGGGTTGAGGGTTTAATCCGCCCCCGCCACAGTCTCCATTCTCCTTTCCTGTCCAAGTTTAGGGCTTAGGGTTGAGGGTTTAATCCGCCCCCGCCACAGTCTCCATTCTCCTTTCCTGCCCCAGTTTAGGGCTTAGGGTTGGGGGTTTAATCCGCCCCCGCCACAGTCTCCATTCTCCTTTCCTGCCCCAGTTTAGGGCTTAGGGTTGAGGGTTTAATCCGCCCCCGCCACAGTCTCCATTCTCCTTTCCTGCCCCAGTTTAGGGCTTAGGGTTGAGGGTTTAATCCGCCCCGTCAGGATGCTCCATGCCAGTTTTCTCCTCTATGACCTTGACACTTCTCCTCCTTCTCCTTAACCTCATATGCTCGTGTTTCCCTTTCTCTCCTCTGTGCCCTACCTCAGTATCTGCTGAGGCCGGTGTGCCTAGTCAGGTTGTTCCAGGACAGATTTTCCCTCTATGACCTTGGCACTTCTCCTCCTTCTCCTTAACCTCATATTCTCGTGTTTCCCTTTCTCGCCTCTGTGCCCTACCTCAGTATCTGCCGAGGCCGGTGTGCCTAGTCAGGTCAGATTTCAGGTCAGATTTCCCCCCTGTGGCCTCCATGCTCTTTCTCACCTCCTTGTCCCACCCACCCACCCACCCACTCATGCGCCTTGTGCTCCTCCTCCCTCCCTTCTTCTTACCGTACTCCTCCTCCTGTTCATCATCCTCCTTAGTCCCATTGCTGCAAATACCTGGCCTGTTGCACCTAGTAAGGCTGTTCCAGGTTATAATGCTCCCCCATGGTCTTCTTGCTTCCACGTACCTCCTCGTCCATACTCCTCCTGATGCACCTCATGCTCTTCGTCAGCTGCTGAGGCTGTTGCACCTAGTCGGCTGCTGAGGCTGTTGCACCTAGCCGGCTGCTGAGGCTGTTGCACCTAGTCAGCTGCTGAGGCTGTTGCACCTAGTCAGCTGCTGAGGCTGTTGCACCTAGTCAGCTGCTGAGGCTGTTGCACCTAGTCAGCTGCTGAGGCTGTTGCACCTAGTCAGCTGCTGAGGCTGTCGCACCTAGTCAGCTGCTGAGGCTGCTGCGCTTAGTCAGCTGCTGAGGCTGTTGCACCTAGTCAGGTTGCATCCCCACAGCCTTCATGCTCCCTTCTTGCACCTAGTCAGCTGCTGTAGCTGCTGCGCCTTATCAGGCTGTTCCAGGTCATTCAACTACCCAACGGTCTGCATGCTCCCTTATCGCCACACTAATGCGCCTCCTCCTCCTTCCTTCTGTCCCACTGCTGCAGCTATTAAGGCTGTTGCGCCTAGTCAGGCTGGTCCAGGTCATTAAGCTTGTGCGCTCACTGTCCAAGGCAAATGTCCGCAACTACATGCAGGTGTGGGAAAGGGTGAGGGAGGGGGGGGGACTGTGTCGCTCGCTGTGCAAGGCGAATGTGGAGAGGGGGTGGCTCGCTTGGTCACATTTCTCCACCCTTGCCCATTATTGACTGTGCATGATCACATATGATCACACCTGGTCACACTTATTTACTATTGACCATACTTGGCCACACTTCTCTACCCGTGCCCATCATTGACCGTGCATGATCACGTATGATCACACCCGATCCTGGTCACACTCCCAGTCTCCCACCCTCTGCCATGTCGCTACTAGATGGGGTGCTGGGCATGCACACCATGTACTGCATGGTGTAACTTCAAAGCATAGTTGGTCACACATTCCACACACTTCCACACACTTTACACACCTGATCACACCTGCCGTGCAGCAATTGGACGAGGCGCTGGGCAAGTCCACCATGCGCATGGTGCAGCTGGTCATATTGGTCACACATAATCACACATTGTCACACCTGTTCCCTCTTGTTCACATCTGCCATGCAGCAACTGGAGGAGGCACTGGGCAAGTCCACCATGCGCATGGTGCAGCTGGTCATATTGGTCACACATAATCACACATTGCCACACCTGTTCCCTCGTGTTCACATCTGCCATGCAGCAACTGGAGAAGGCACTGGGCAAGTCCACCATGCGCATGGTGCAGCTGGTCATATTGGCCACACCTAATCACACATTGTCACACCTGTTCCCTCGTGTTCACATCTGCCATGCAGCAACTGGAGAAGGCACTGGGCAAGTCCACCATGCGCATGGTGCAGCTGGTCATATTGGTCACACATAATCACACATTGTCACACCTGTTCCCTCTTGTTCACATCTGCCATGCAGCAACTGGAGAAGGCACTGGGCAAGTCCACCATGCGCATGGTGCAGCTGGTCATATTGGTCACACCTAATCACACATTGTCACACCTGTTCCCTCGTGTTCACATCTGCCATGCAGCAACTGGAGAAGGCACTGGGCAAGTCCACCATGCGCATGGTGCAGCTGGTCATATTGGCCACACCTAATCACACATTGTCACACCTGTTCCCTCGTGTTCACATCTGCCATGCAGCAACTGGAGAAGGCACTGGGCAAGTCCACCATGCGCATGGTGCAGCTGGTCATATTGGTCACACATAATCACACATTGTCACACCTGTTCCTTCTTGTTCACATCTGCCATGCAGCAACTGGAGGAGGCACTGGGCAAGTCCACCATGCGCATGGTGCAGCTGGTCATATTGGCCGGCGCCATGGTAGGTGTTTTGGGCAGGGTTACCCAGTACGGCCTTTGGGGCCAAAATCCCGAACCGCTTACCACACTGTACCGCACCGTTGAACAATACTGTACCGTGTGTACCGCACATATTAACAATAAAGTACCGTGCGTACCGCATCGCTTAGCTATAACGTACCATATAAAACACCGTACCGCCCATTTCCTGACCAGTCTGTCCATATTGTCCGTACCAGCACCCGTACCGCAATGTTTGACGGTACCATATTTCCATACCGGGTACGGTAACCTGGTTTAGGAATTTAAGGGTTTCGGCTCAATGGATGCCGACCTTGACCAATGCCAATGAGGTTTGTGTATAGCCGTTTCACACATTTCAATTTCAGAGAAAGAATTTGCATTGAGGCGCCAACACTAGTAGAGTAAGGAGGGTTGGCATATACCGTAATTCCTGAGCGAGAATATACGTATATACGGTCTAGCTTCAAAATTAAGATACTAAAAAATATGCATATACCGTATATAGCACCCAGATAATTACGAATATACGTAATTATATATACGTATTTCGTGAATTACGGACTTTGCCAACCCTAAGAGTAAGGGGGGGGAGGGGGGGGTGTTGGGGTCAAGGACATGGGGTTGGGGTTCAAGCCGTCTGGTTATTTTTGAGGTTTTAGGGTTTAGGGTTTTAAATAGCATTTCGGGGTAAGGGTTTGTGAGAGTGTTTTGTTTTGACACCTGGATGTACCGCAACTTCATCGTTGCACGGCTTGACTATTTTGACCTAAAATTTGAACCTCCAAACTCCTAATTTGAAGTCCATTGGTCAGCATGCATATTTTACGACTCGGCAGCCTGAAGCAGTGTCGGAGAAAACACCTGCGTGTACCACAGGACAATTACACATCTTCCCTATTTCACTAAAATGTGAACCTCCAAATTTATAAATTTAGGTCCATTGGGCGGCGTGCATATTCTACTACTCGGCAGCGTGGAGCGGTTTCGGAGAGGACACGTGGGTGTACCGCGTCGGCCTGGCGGAGGTTACCAATGAGACAGGCTACGTGCTGGAAGAGGGCGCAAGCTACTTGGACAGGTCAGCCGGAATATACCTAGGGCTTATTGTTCATGGTTTGGACCCTGGACCCTTAACATGCCACGTGCTGGTGGACACTGGACAGGTGGACAAGGATGTGATGAGGGTTTATGGTTAACCCTGAACGAGCATGACGCTAAGTGACGCTCAGGGAACACGGAGGAAGGCGCTAGCTACTTGGATAGGTGGACAGTTGTGATTAGGCTGCAGGAGATTCAGGGCTTTGTTGGATTTACATTGAACATGGGAGATCGTTGACGGATGGATGCTGGAAGAAGGCGCGAGCTACTTGGACAGGCGGATGGTCGGGTTTATGGTTTGAACCCTGGGCCCTTAACGCCCTTGCTTCATCCGGGGGAAGGGGGAGGGGTAAGTTACTTGGGCAGGTAGGCGCGGAGGCTCAGGGTGTATGGTTTGAACCCTGGACCCTTAACGTCCTTCGCGCTGGAAGAAGGCGCAAGCTACTTGGACAGGTGGGAAAACCTCTGGTGTGCAAGGATGGTAAGTGTGCGAGGTTTCAATTTTGTAACCTGGAACCTTCAACGGATTGATGCTGGAGGGTTTAAGGTTTCGGGTTAGAACCCTTAACTCTAAACCCCAAATCTGCAACAGATTGATGCAGGAAAAGGGCGCAAGGTGCTTGGACAGGGTAGGCAGGGACATGTAAAGTATAGGGTAGGGGATGTAAGGTGTAGGGTTTAGGGTGTCTGGTTACCCTGCTTCATGCCTTACACTAGGATACCACTTGGAAGGGGGCACATAATGGGAGCCTTGCGCTAGGGTACTACTTGGAGGGGGGCACATGCTCCTTGGATAGGGAAGGAGGGATGCTTAGGTTAAATGGTTTAAACCTACACCTGAACCCTAAACACTGAACCTAAACGGGCTTAAATCTGGAGTGGTGCAAGCTACTTGAGCAGGTGGGCGGGTAGGGGGGGACACATGCTCTTAGGGATTAGGGTTGATGGTGTAAACCAGGGTTTAAACAAGGGTTTTTAAACCAGGGTCTAAACCAGGGTTGTTTAACAAGGGCTTTAAACCAGGGTTTAATATCCTGGAGAGTTAACAGGTGACACGCTGCTGGAGGTTGCAAGCTACTTCAACATATGGGTGAGGATGCTCAGGGGGCGCTTGTCACCATGGAAAGCGCGAGCCACAGGGACGTTGCGCCTGATAGCATGTAGTGTAGGGTTTAGTGTGCTGCCTCCAAACCCTAAACCCTGAACCCTAACATAATGAAGTCACGAGCTGTGTGAGCTACTCGCGCGTTGCGCCGGGTAGCATCTAGTTCAAGGTTCAGGGTGCTGCCTCAAACCCTAAACCCTATACCCTGACACCACAAACAGCGTGAGCTACGGCGACGCTGCGCCTGACAGCATATGGTTGGGGGTTCAGGGTGCAGACTATAAATCCTAAACCCTACACCCTAACAACATGGACAGCGTAAACTAGGGCAACTGTGCGTCTGGAACCATCACACCGTTCCTTGTAGCGGGATGTACCTGAAGTGTAGCTGAAGTGTAGCTGACGTGTAGTTGAAGTGTACCTGAAGTAGCTTAAGTGTACCTGAAGTGTAGTACATTGCACGTATAGGCACATTGCACATGTAGCAAATTGTTCGTGCAGTGCATTGCCTCCATTTGCTGGGCGTTTGTCACCTTGGACAGCGCTAAAAACGAAAGAAAGCTATACCCTATTAGGGTGTGGAGGATAAGGAAACAGCGCAGCTTTGGCTGTAGCCGTATATGCGACGTCACCATGGACATTGCTAGCTACTGCAACCGTGTGTCTGATTGCATCACGTCGTTCCTTGTCTTTGGCATGGTAGCTAAATCCGGATAAACTTGTGCCGTACCGTTTTGCATCGTGCTGTATCGTGCTAACTTGGTGGTATGATCCTGCATAAGCTGTGTCAAGCTGTGCTATCACGGTGTCCATATGTAGCTGAAGTGTAGCTGAACGTGCAGGTGCATGAACTCCATCTACTGGACGATCATGAACATGCCTACTGTGGGCTACGGCATTGTCGGGCCAGCTAATGTTGTATCATTTCTTGCAGTGGAATATAGCTGAAGTGTAGCCGGACGTGCAGGTACATCACCTCCATCTACTGGGCGATCGTCACCATGACCACAGTGGGCTACGGCAGTGTCGGGCCAGCTAATATTGTATCATTTCTTTAGTGGAATATAGCTGAAGTGTAGCCGAACGTGCAGGTACATCACCTCCATCTACTGGGCGATCGTCACCATGACCACGGTGGGCTACGGAGACATTGCGCCCATTGGCGTGCTGGAAAAGGTCACATCCATCTTCATCATCCTGGCAGGCGGGTGCAGATCTGTACATCTGAAGATCTAGAGTGGTGTGCAGATCTGGATAATGTCATTGTGCTATCCATCATCCTGGCAGGCGGGTGCAGATATGTACCTATGTACACTACCTAGAGTGGTGTGCGGATCTGGATAATGTCATGGTGCTATTCATCATCGTGGCATGCGGGGGTAGATCTGCAATGATGTGATGATCTATGGATGGTAAGTAGATATTTTCTCCCATGCATGTAACCTCCCATGCACCCTGCCGTGCACCCTCCTATGCTCCCCTTTGATGCTCCATTACTCCCTAACAAGCACCCTGCCATGCAACCTCACAAGCACCCCTCCTATGTACCCTGCCATGCAGACACGCACCCTCCCATGCTACCTGTCCATGCTCCTCTCCTATGCTCTCCTACCATGCACCCCTTCCATGAACCCTTCCACGCCACCCTCATAGGCCACCCTCATATGCACCCTTGCAATGCACCCTCCCATGCAACCCTCCCATGCAACCCTCCCATGCCCCCCTCCCATGCCCCCCTCCCATGCACCCTCCCATGCGACCCTCCCATGCACCCTCCCATGCCACCCTATCATGCCACCCTCCCATGCACCCTCCCATGCACGGCCATGCAGGTGCCACCTTGTTTGCTTACTTCATGGGCAGCATGGCGACCATGATCGCTGCCGTGGACAGCAGTGCCGCAAAGATGTCGCGCAAACGGGCCGCTGTGGAAGAGTTCTTGAAGCAGCGGGAGGTGCCAAAGTACGCAAGGGGGGCACAGGCTGCGCTGTTTCCTTAACTCTCACGCCCCCCACGGGGCGTAGCTTTCTTTCTTTATTTCTGCAAAGGGTGTGGAGGTTGGGGCTAACAGCTCATGTCTTCAGGGTTTCGGGTGTGGAGTTAACAGCTAATGTCTACAGGGGTAAGGGTTTGGGGAGTACGCTTTGTGTCTGCAAGGGTTAGGGTTTGTGGATGATGGATGATGGCTATGTATGCGGGGGGCAGCGGAACTAACACTGCATGGCTCGCACCATCCACTGGGAGACCCCAGTCTCAAACCCTGAATCTTGAACCCTGAAAATCCCAAACCCTGAATATTGAACCCTGAGTCCCAAACCCTGAATATTTTATCTCGAATCCCAAACCCTGATTGGTTAACCCTGCAGGCGTCTGTGCACCAAAGTAATAACTACTGCGTGGCCCGCACCATACACTGAGAACCCTGCACTCTGAAACCCAAACCCTACATTCGAGACCCTGAGTACGTCACCCAGAATCCCAACCCCAGACTTTGAAAACCTGTTTTCCTTAACCCCAACTTGTTGACCCAGGCGTCTGTCCACCAAAGTGCGGGACTACTACAACTACTGCGTGGCCCGCACAATCCATGTGGACGAAGCGGAGATCATCGCAGGGCTGTCCATGAGCTTGCGCATGCAGGTGCAAAACGGGGAGGGTGAAGGCACTCAAAAATTGATGAATAAAGCTTAAATGGATACCGGTACCATTGCCGTACTGTGATGAATGAATGAATATTTCCTTGGATCCCTTATGGTCGCGGAGCTGTCTATGGGCCCTTGCGCATGCAGGTACAGAACGGGTAAGGGTGAAGGCACACATAATTATTTAGTTTATAGATAGATAAGGTTCAATAAATAAAGCTTAAAATGAATACCAGTACCGTGCTGTGATGGATGAATGGATATTGTGTTATACCCGTTATGATCGCGGAGAGCTGTCTCTGCGCCCTTGCGCATGCAGGTGCAAAAAACGGGGAAGGGTGAAGGCACATAAAAATAAATAAATGAATAAATAAAATTCAAAATGGATATTTCTGCTGTGCGACGATGAATGAATATTGTCTTGGATCCGTTAGTCGCGGAGCTGTCTATGCGCATGTGCATGTGCAGGTGCAGGGCTGCCGCCGTGGGTGCATTTTAAGAGGATTTCCGCAAAGGAATGGACTTCGTGCCCCGTCCATGAGCTTGCCCAGGCAGGAGCAGGGATATTTTTTAATGAATAGCGGTATCGGTCAATCAGTGAGTGTACATCATGTTTACTTGGTAAGGCTCTGGAGAAGGTTCTGATTTTCAGGGACTCGCCACCTCAGATCATGTACTCCTTGTACCTCCTGTACTGCATGTTGATGCCATGAGTGCACTGCTTGTACATCCTGCAGGTCGTGATGCACCTGTACCGCGAAGTTCTGGAGAAAGTATCGCTGTTCAGGGACAAGCCACTCCTGATGAAGCCCTGCCTAAACATCATGTATTGCATGTTGATACCGTGAGTGTACTGTTTGTACATCCTGCAGGTCGTGATGCACCTGTACCGCGAAGCTCTAGAGAAAGTACCGCTGTTCAGGGACAAGCCCCCACAGTTTATCACCTCGCTCGTCACATTTTTGAAGCTTGAGTACTACGCGCCAGGTGCAGATCTGGGTGCAGATATAGGTGTGGATCTGAGTGTGGATCTATGTGTAGATCTGGGTGTGGATCTAAGTGCGGATCTATGTATAGATCTGGGTGTGGATCTGAGTCCCGACACACACCCCAGCCACCCTCCACCCTCCCAGCCATCCCCCCACCCCAAGTCAGAACAATGATGTGTCCAAGAAGATCCCTCACCCCCCTACCCATCACCCCCACTACCCACCACCACCCCTACCCATCACCCCCCCCTACCCATCACCCCCCCTACCCACCACCACCCCTACCCATCACCCCCCCCTACCCATCACCCCCCCTACCCATCACCCCCCTACCCATCACCCCCCCTACCCATCACCCCCCCTACCCTTCACCCCCCTACCCATCACCCCCCCCCTACCCATCACCCCCCCTACCCTTCACCCCCCCTACCCATCACCCCCCCTACCCATCACCCCCCTACCCATCACCCCCCTACCCATCACCCCCCCTACCCATCACCCCCCCTACCCTTCACCCCCCTACCCATCACCCCCCCTACCCATCACCCCCCCTACCCTTCACCCCCCCTACCCATCACCCCCCCTACCCATCACCCCCCCTACCCATCACACCCCCCTACCCATCACCCCCCCTACCCATCACCCCCCCTACCCATCACCCCCCCTACCCACCACCCCCCCTACCCATCACCCCCACTACCCATCACCCCCACTACCCTTCACCCCCCCTACCCATCACCCCCCCCCTACCCATCACCCCCCCCTACCCATCACCCCCCCTACCCATCACCCCCCCTACCCATCACCCCCCCTACCCATCACCCCATCTACCAGGTGACCTTGTCGTGCGGCAGGGTGAAGTGGGTTCGGAGATGTACTTCATCTCGGAGGGAACTGTAGAGGTACGGTTGCCTAAGGCAGGGCTTAGAGGGTGAAGAGGATGTTTAAACGGGTCGGAGATGTACTTTATTTTGGAGGGCACCGTCGAGGTACAGTTGTTGCATGAATTGTGTCACCTGCCTCTAAAGCGGGGCTTGGGGGATGACGAGGATGTTTCGACGGGCCGGAGATGTACTTCATCTTGGAGGGAAATGTAGATGTACAGTTGTTGCATGAACTGTATCACTAACCTCTAAGACGGGGTTTAGAAGGTGACGAGGATGTTTAGACAGGTCCCAGCGGGGACAATGCTTCACCCTTAACCTCTACCCTTCAGAGCAAACCCTGAAATTCACTCTGAACCCTTAACCCTAACCCTGAATCCTAAACACCTCCCTGGACTCTTAATCCACACCCTGAACCCTAGTACCTAAATCCTATCAACAACCCCTGCACCCTATTCCTTGCACTTTTAACCATTCAATGTAAGTCACACACCCTGCACCCAAACCCTGTGCTCCAAACAAAGTGCCATATATAGTGTTTGAACCCTAACCCTTAAATCTTAACACATGCACCCCAAACCCTGCAGGTGGAGCCATACACCTGAACCCCAACCCCAAACCCTTCACCCTAAACCATGCAGGCAAAGCCCTACACCTGAATCCTAAACCCAAACCCTGCACCCTGACCTCCAACTCCTGCTTTAGGGATTAAATCCAAACCCCATCCCTTAACCCCTTCTTCAGGTCCGTGTCTATGAGCATGACCTAGGTAATGGCGGTCAAGGTTTCACGCGAGCGCATTCAGAACATGGTGAGCCATCCCTGGTTTAGGGTGACCAGTAAGGGTTTAGGGTGACCGGTAAGGGTTTAGGGTGACTGTTAAGAGTTTAGGGTGACCGGTAAGGGTCTAGGGTGACCGTTCAAAGTTTAGGGTGACCGGTAAGGGTCCAGGGTGACCGGTAAGGGTCTAGGGTGACTGTTCAAAGTTTAGGGTGACCGGTAAGGGTCCAGGGTGACCGTTCAAAGTTTAGGGTGACCGGTAAGGGTCCAGGGTGACCGGTAAGGGTCTAGGGTGACTGTTCAAAGTTTAGGGTGATCGGTAAGGGTCCAGGGTGACCGGTAAGGGTCTAGGGTGACTGTTCAGAGTTTAGGGTGACTGGTAAGGGTCCAGGGTGACTGTTCAAAGTTTAGGGTGACCGGTAAGGGTCTAGGGTGACCTGTAAGGGTCTAGGGTGGCCGGTAAGGGTCTAGGGTGACCGGTAAGGGTCTAGGGTGACCGGTAAGGGTATAGGGTGACCTGTAAGGGTCTAGGGTGGCCTGTAAGGGTTTAGGGTGACCGGTAAGGGTCTAGGGTGACCGGTAAGAATCTAGGGTGACTGTTCAGAGTTTAGGGTGACCGGTAAGGGTCTAGGGTGACCGTTCAAAGTTTAGGGTGACCGGTAAGGGTCCAGGGTGACCGGTAAGGGTCTAGGGTGACTGTTCAAAGTTTAGGGTGACCGGTAAGGGTCCAGGGTGACCGGTAAGGGTCTAGGGTGACTGTTCAGAGTTTAGGGTGACCGGTAAGGGTCCAGGGTGACTGTTCAAAGTTTAGGGTGACCGGTAAGGGTCTAGGGTGACCTGTAAGGGTCTAGGGTGGCCGGTAAGGGTCTAGGGTGACCGGTAAGGGTCTAGGGTGACCGGTAAGGGTCTAGGGTGACCTGTAAGGGTCTAGGGTGACCTGTAAGGGTCTAGGGTGACCGGTAAGGGTCTAGGGTGACCGGTATGGGTCTAGGATGATTGTTCAGAGTTTAGGGTTAAGGGTTTAGCATACTAAGTCCTAAACCCTGAATGAGGTCTCACGTGAGTGCATTCTAACCATGGTAAGCCATCCCTGGTTTAGGGTTAAGGGTTTATCGTACTAAATGAGGGTTTATTGTACGAAATCCGAAACCCTGAATTAGTTTCATTCATGCAAGGGAAGACAGACCATGTAAATCCATATTTAGTGTTAGGGTTTAGCAGTAAGCATCCTCAACCCTAAACCCTTAACTAGGTTTCACCCGAGGGCAGTCTAAATACAGCACAACAAGAATTTATCCTTTGGGACTTTATACGATACCAAGATACGCGTCCCGGTTTGCGCATGGAGCCTTATTAAGAGGGGTGCGTGGACTGCGTCCCTTCACTTTCACCCCCCTAAACCCTACACCCTGTATTGGTAGCATTAAACCCTTATTTAATTGCCCTTAACATTAAACCGTAAACCCTAACAGTGCCCCGCCCCGGGCGGCCAAGTCGTAGGTCCTTTCCTCTCTCTCTGACCTTCTTGCTCCTTCATTTTCCAGACTTGAACCCTCCTGCCCGCTTACCCCCCTTCAGCATATACTGGATTGCCGATATACCCTTCATTTGTGGCCGTTGACCCTAACCCCTAACCCTGTCCTGCCCCGGGCAGCCAAGTCGTAAATCCTCTATTTTCTCCAAACCCTTCTCTCCAAACCCCCGAAGGCCCTTAATGACGAACCTTTATCTATAAGCCCTAAAATTTCGACCATGAATTCCAAACCCTAAACTATTAACCCTACATTTGGAACCCGTAAACCTAAACTCCCAACCCTAAATGGAAAACTCTTGCCCCCAAATGCCGCACCCTCCCTGCCCCATATACAAACAAGTCATTCTTCCAGAGTGACCCAAAAATCGAACCCTGTACCATATTTCCTGAACCCTAAAGAAAAAAATGTAATTCAAAACCGTCGTCCCAAAAGGCTTTGCCATGTTGCCCCCCATGCAGACAAGTCATTCTTCCAGAGTGGCCTAACAATCAGATCCTGTACCATAAATCCTGAACCCTAATCAAAGCAATAAATTATTTAAACTGTTGTCCCAAAATGCCCTTTGCCCCGTCTGCCCCATGCAGCCAAGTCCTTCTTCCAGAGTCATGACTCCGAGGCTCTGCACAAGGTCCCCAAGACCCAGCAGGTCCTCCTCAGCAGCGACGATATTGACAGCATGGCATACACGTGAGTGTGAAAATTGTACACACGTAAGTGTGAAAATGGCGTACATGTGAGTGTGAACACGGCATACATGTAAGTGCCATGGCAGGCCCTTGTGTGGCAAGATGGCAGGCCCTTGAGTATCAGCATGGCATGCCTTTAAGTGTGAAGAGGGCATGCCATTAAGTGTGAAGAGGGCATACATGTATATGTAAGCATGGCAGACCCTTTTAGTCTAGGGGTGCAGGTTGAGGTTTTCACCTAGATTGTAAGGGCTGTATGGGTTAGGTTTAAGGGTTTATAGGGCGACCTGACCGCCGGTTTAAGGGCAGCATACATTATCCCCTCTCCCCATTTCTCCTCATCCCCTCCTTCCCTCACCCCCTTCCCTTCCATTTCTGTCTGCAGAGATATTGGCGACCTGACCACCGGCGACAGCTTCGGTACCTACAGCTGCCTGCTGGGTGAGCCGCGGGCGGCCACAGTCGTGTCGGTCTCGTACTGCGAGCTGTACAGCCTGAAGAGGGCGGACCTGGAGGCGGTGGTGGCGCAATGGCCGGAGCTGGCAGACGAGTTCCAGTCACTTGGTAAGGGGTCTTTCATGCAGTGATTATCTTAGTGATTGGCATGCCAATATCAGCTACAATTCAGCTACACTGTGGACCAATGGCCGACCTGGCAGATAATTTCTTGTCACTTGGTGAGGGGTCTCTCTCAGGGTCAAGGGTTGTAAGGAGTAGGTACCTAGTGGTGGTCGTGGAGGAGAGGCAAGTGCTGGCAGACGAGCTACAGTCACTTGGTGTGAGGTATTGCGCAGGGTCAAGGGTTAGGGCTAAGGACTCAGAGGTCGAGGAGCAGTAGTAGGAGCTGGCAGGCGAGTCCCAATTGATTGGTGGGAGGTGCTTATCAGGGTTGAGGGTTTATGAACTTAAGGTGGTTGCTCAATGGCTGGAGCTGGCAGACGAGTTCCAGTAAATTGATCACCAGGTATTTCTCAGGGTTGAGGCTTGAGGGTTCAGGACTCAGAGTGTGACCCTGAACCATTAACCCTAAACACCGAACCCTGAACCCTACCCCTCCCCCCCCTGAACCCTAAACCCTGCACACATTGTGTTTGTGTGTGCCCTAATCAGCCGCGGCGCCATGCAACGTCACACTCCCAAGCCTCGGAACCTTAAAGCCCTGGACCTTAAAACCCTTGTGTTTGCGTGCCCGCTCAATTGCTGCGGCGCCGTCGCACACCTAAGCCATGGAATATATATGCCCTTGACCCTTGAACCCTGAAACCTGAACGCGTATTGTTTGTGTGCCCTCATCAGCCGCGGCGTCGCGCAACGTCACACACCTATGCCTTAGGACCTGAAAGCCCTGGACCTTAAAACTCTGAACCCTTAACTCCTTGTGTGCTTTCAATAGCTGCGGCGCCGCGCGACGTGGAGGATGCAGCATGGGCGGTACGGGAGGAGCTCGGTTTGAAATCGAGACGGGAGCTGGGCATGGTTGACGAAGGTGGGAGAAGCTGGGCATATTAGATGTAGTAGGATCTGGGAGACGAGAGCTGGGCATGGTTGACAAAGGTGGGAGCAGGGAGAAGCTGGACACATTAGATGAAGGAGCAGGGAGGGAGAGGGTGAGGCTGGGGAGGATCTGGGGCTGACATCACGACAGGAAGTGGGCATAGTTGATGGAGGTGGGGCTACTCGGAGGAGCGAGGGAGATAGAGGGAGGCTGAAATCAAGACCAGAGCTAACTTGGCATTTCAGACGAAGGTGGGAGCAGGGAGGAGAGGGGGGCTGAAGTCAAGACAAGCTAGCTGGGCATTTTAGATGAAGATGGGCGCAGGGACTGCCCCATTAAGAACTGCCGTATTGTCAGTCTTCCAGACTGATTACCATATTGGCGACTGCACGTGTGTCTATGTGTCTATGTGTGCCTCCTAATCTGACTACCCAATCGCTGCTTGCATACATCGGTATTTGTTTGTGTGCAAGCCTCTTTAACTGATTACCACATTTCTGCTTGCACGTGTGTGTGTGTGTGTGTTGTTTTTACTTCCCCTTTCCCTCCCTCTCCCTCTCCTTCCCCCACACATGTGCATCTCCCCCCTGTTTTGGGCCCGACACACAGTGACAATAAAACCTGTGTTTGGGGCTGTGTGTGTGTGTGTGTGTGCCTGTTTGACTGACACAATGTGATCATGTAACAGACGGGGGCTCGTGCTTGTGACATGGATGACTGCGACATGATCAGCACCCGATCGGGTTACAGCGGGCGGTCGACAAGCCTAAACCCTTAACCCTCAACCCTTTTCCCCAAACAGACGGGGGCTCGTGTGACATGGATGACTGCGACATGATCAGCACCCGATCGGGTTACAGCGGGCGGTCGACAAGCCTAAACCCTTAACCCTCAACCCTTATCCCCAAACAGACGGGGGCTCGTGTGACATGGATGACTGCGACATGATCAGCACCCGGTCCGGCTACAGCGGGAGGTCGACCAGGTCCACCCGGGAGCATTCTGTCCCTGAGGGGCATCATCATCATCATCCGCATCACACTCACTCGACAGGTGAGGGTCACACATCATCAGTGAGGGTCACACATCATCACACTTGTTACTCATTTCGTCAAAACATGGTGTTGATGTGGTGAGGCTTCAAGTGGCGGGGTACAGCGGGAGGCCAACAAGGTCCAACCGGGAGAATTCTGTCCCCGAGAGGCATCATTATCATCACACTCACTCAGCAGGTGAGAGTCACACCACATCATACTTGTTACTCAATTCATCACAAAATGGTGTTGATGCGGTGAGGCGTGAGGCATCACACTCATTCGCCAGGTGAGGGCCACACATTGGCACAGTGGTTACTCATTTCAGTGCATGGCGTTACTGATACTGTGAGGCGTGAATTGTCACATCCATGCGTAAGCAGACGAGGGTCGTACATCATCACACTGGTTACTCTTGTTGCCACACTTTATACCGATTCAGTGAGGTGTGACTCATCACTCGTGGTGCGTGTCATGTGAGCGTCTCCCAACATCCCACTAGTTACTCGTCATGTGAGGGTCTCACTGGCTCACAGCATCCCACTGGTTACTCGTGCGGTGATGTATGCTTGATCACACTTGTTACTCATGTGGTTAGACATGCATCATCACACTTACTTCACAAACTGGTTTACGGTTACACAATCATAGTTGATACTCATATGATGTGCGTATAGTCACACTCACGTAAAGCCGTTGGCTGCTGGTCACGCATCCCTGGTCACTCATATCTGGTCACTCATCCCTGGTGACTCATCCCTGGTCACTCGTATATTGTCACTCATCACTGGTCACTCATCACTGGTCACTCATCCCTGGTCACTCATCCCTGGTCACTCATCCCTGGTCACTCAACCCTGGTCACTCATCCCTGGCCACTCATCCCTGGTCACTCATCCCTGGTCAATCATCCCTGGTCACTCAGCCCTGGTCACTCAGCCCTGGTCACTCATCCATGTCACTCAGCCCTGGTCACTCAGCCCTGGTCACTCATCCCTGGTCACTCAGCCCTGGTCACTCATACCTGGTCACTCATCCATGTCACCCATCCCTGGTCACTCAGCCCTGGTCACTCATCCCTGGTCACTCATCCCTGGTCACTCATCCCTGGTCACTCATCCCTGGTCACTCAGCCCTGGTCACTCATCCCTGGTCACTCATCCCTGGTCACTCATCCATGTCACTCATCCATGTCACTCATCCCTGGTCACTCATCCCCCCGATATCCGGCCCCATCTGCTGCAAACCCCAAGTGCCCACGTTTACCAAGATCACCCACATCCCCCCTGCCCGCCTGCCCCCTGCCCGCCCCCCGCCTGTCTGCACATTCTCACATCCGTTACTTTTCCTGCCCACCCGCCCGCCTCACACTTATGTTACTCTTCCCACCCACCTGCCCGCCTCACACTTCCACCGATCTGTCGCAACACGCAGGTGCCCGCATCCACCACAAGCACCTTCATCCCCCCTGCCAACAACACCTGTCCACCCACCCACCCACCCACCCGCCCACCTGCCTGTCCACCCGCCCACCCACCCGCCTGACCACCTGCCTGTCCACCCGCCCGCCCAACCGCCCGCCCGCCCGACCACCTGCCTGTCCACCCACCCACCCGCCCGACCACCTGCCTGTCCACCCGCCCGCCCACCCGCCCGACCACCTGCCTGTCCACCCGCCCGCCCACCCGCCCGACCACCTGCCTAAACCCTTAACCTTAAACTCAACCTGCCACATCACCCAGGCGCCCGCATCCACCAAGATCACTTTAATCCTCCCACGGATGACACGGCCTACGCTGGCAATGTGGGCTCTGGCACCACCACCGCCGCCGCCGCCGCTGCGCCCGCAGGCGTAGCAGAAGCAGAAACGGAAAGCAACAACTGTCAGCAGCTAGAGCAGCAGCAGCATGAGCGGCAGCAGCAGCAGCAGCAGCAGGTTTATGTCAGCAGCAACGGTAATGGAGCTGTTGTAGTTGAGGAAGTGGGAGGTTGTGGTGGTGGGAACCATATCGGCCAAGGTAGGGGAGAAGAAGGAGGAGGAGGGGGAGGACGAGGAGCAGGAGGAGCTGGAGCATGAGAAGCAGGAGCAGGAGGAGCAGGAGCAGGAGGAGCAGGAGCAGGAGGAGCAGGAGCAGGAGGAGGAGGAGGTGTGCAGTTGCGGGAGCAGCTACAGCAGGTTCAAAGCAGCAGCAATAGCAACGGGATTGTACAAGGAGGAGGAGGAGGAGGCCATGGCGGGAACGATTTAGGTAGGGGAGAAGAAAGAGGAGGAGGAGGAGGAGGATGTGCTGGTGGCGGTGGCGGTGTGTTGCCGCCGCCGATATCCGTTGCGACGCCGGCCATGCTCGAGTCCACCTCTGTGTCGTCGCCGGCCTCAATATCAGACAGGCAGGAGGAGCGGGAGGACAGGCCGGGTCATCATGATGGGTGGGGGGAGTGTGACGACAGGCCGGGGGGGCGCGAGGGCAGGCAGGGGGAGCGCAAGGGCAGGCAGGGGGGACAAGAGGAGCAGGAGGAGAGTCTTGTAGACCTGCCTGGCATGCCCATCCGGTCAAGGTAGGCACAGGATGGGCGAGCATGCCCACCCGGTCAATGTAGACACGGGGGGATGGGCATGCTCCTCCTTAGCTGCGTAGGCAGCTAAGGCGGCGCTGAAGACGCGGTGGGGGCAGGCAGCCCAGGCATCGCTTTGGATGCGAATGGGCGGGCACTCGGGCAGGCCGGGGTGGCATGCGGCGAGTGAGTTTCCCACGAATGGAGACAGAGCTGTAGCCCTGTCTGCACCCAGTCATCATGATGCAAGCAGTACATGATGCAAGCAGTACATGATGCAAGCAGTACATGATGCAAGCAGTACATGATGCAAGCAGTACATGATGCAAGCAGTACATGATGCAAGCAGTACATGATGCAAGCAGTACATGATGCAAGCAGTACATGATGCAAGCAGTACATGATGCAAGCAGTACATGATGCAAGCAGTACATGATGCAAGCAGTACATGATGCAAGCAGTACATGATGCAAGCAGTACATGATGCAAGCAGTACATGATGCAAGCAGTACATGATGCAAGCAGTACATGATGCAAGCAGTACATGGTGCAAGCAGTACATGGTGCAAGCAGTACATGGTGCAAGCAGTACATGATGCAAGCAGCACATGGTGCAAGCAGTACATGATGCAAGCAGTACATGATGCAAGCAGTACATGATGCAAGCAGTACATGATGCAAGCAGTACATGATGCAATCAGTACATGATGCAAGCAGTACATGATGCAAGCAGTACATGATGCAAGCAGTACATGATGCAAGCAGTACATAATGCAAGCAGTACATGATGCAAGCAGTACATGATGCAAGCAGTACATGATGCAAGCAGTACATGATGCAAGCAGTACATGGTGCAAGCAGTACATGATGCAAGCAGTACATGGTGCAAGCAGTACATGGTGCAAGCAGTACATGGTGCAAGCAGTACATGGTGCAAGCAGTACATGATGCAAGCAGTACATGATGCAAGCAGTACATGGTGCAAGCAGTACATGATGCAAGCAGTACATGGTGCAAGCAGCACATGGTGCAAGCAGTACATGATGCAAGCAGTACATGATGCAAGCAGTACATGATGCAAGCAGTACATGATGCAAGCAGTACATGATGCAAGCAGTACATGATGCAAGCAGTACATGATGCAAGCAGTACATGATGCAAGCAGTACATAATGCAAGCAGTACATGATGCAAGCAGTACATGATGCAAGCAGTACATGATGCAAGCAGTACATGATGCAAGCAGTACATGATGCAAGCAGTACATGGTGCAAGCAGTACATGGTGCAAGCAGTACATGATGCAAGCAGTACATGATGCAAGCAGTACATGATGCAAGCAGTACATGATGCAAGCAGTACATAATGCAAGCAGTACATGATGCAAGCAGTACATGATGCAAGCAGTACATGATGCAAGCAGTACATGATGCAAGCAGTACATGATGCAAGCAGTACATGATGCAAGCAGTACATGATGCAAGCAGTACATGGTGCAAGCAGTACATGGTGCAAGCAGTACATGATGCAAGCAGTACATGGTGCAAGCAGTACATGATGCAAGCAGTACATGGTGCAAGCAGTACATGATGCAAGCAGTACATGGTGCAAGCAGTACTATATGGAGCCGTGCTTTCCAACCTTAAACATGTGCATTGTACTGCAACTGTGGGGGATGTTCGGGTCTGAGTCAATAAAGAGTTCAACACTTAAGATGGAGCGCTTAGTTGCACGTTTCATATTTTAGATAGTTGCTTTAACCGTGTTTGCCGTATTAGAGCACCAGTTTGAAAAACGGATGTTTAAGGTTAAGGTTAAGGTTGGACGGTGCTTTTTGGTGATTAAACCCTTAATTACGATGGTTCAAGGGTTGGGAATCCAGCTAGGCTGACAGCTCTTGCGTCGGGTTGTTTTATTTTCCTTCCCATGAACCTGCTAGGCCTCCTACTTGCCATTCCGTTTGCTTCCATAGACAGGAAGAGAGACAGAAAGAAAACTACGCCGCACAGGGGGGCGTGAGAGTTGAGGAAACAGCGTAGCCTGGCCCGAAGCCACATCCGCGCCGATACCTTTGTAGGCAGGAGATGTGTGGAGATGTGTGGTGCCGTCTCTTCAGAGGGTTGAGCGACGGACGGGACTTTGTAGATTAGGGTTGAGAGGTTAAGGGTTTAGGGGGTTTTGTGGGAGCTGCTGTTATGGGGATTCCAAGCCTAGACTGGCTGCAAGCCGTTCACTCGAGTGCTTGAGGCTAGTGGGTTTCAGGGGAACAATCTGTCTACCACGGTTTCGGGTTTAGGGTTCACGGTGTCTGACACTTGATTTCCATCCGATTTGATTTTCATCGAATTTAAATTTTTATCCGATTTCTGTTTTATCCGATTTGATTTCCATCGGATTTGATTCACGCCCGCCCGATTTGATATCAGTACTCTAAGTATATGTTTCCCCCATTTGTTTTCCAGCCGATTTGAATCCGATCATTTATTTAAATATAGCATTCAAGACACGACTGAAGGGTGCTCTGCTTGCCCTGGTTGTACTTGTGAGTGTTCACTGTCCAGTAGAGCATCACGTTTGATATCTGGGCCATGTCCCATGTGGCCATGTGTGGTCGTATGACTGACTAAACGATAACGGCGCGGATGTGGCTTTGGCCCAGGCTGCGCTGTTTCCTCAACTGTCACGCCTCCCATGTGGCAAAGCGTTCTTTCTTATGTGACTGAGGGTCCTTGTCTGTCCTTTGTATTGACAATATGGGTTGGTTTGTTGGTTAGGTTTGGGCGGCCAGTCTCACACTTTGTGAAGCCAAAGCCAAAGAAATGATACATATGCGCACCCGGGCTGTTTTTTGTGGGGGTCCGCGTCTCAGGTTTTCTCGGGTTGGGCGGCCAGCCTCACACTTTGTATAGTCAAAAGAAAAGAAATGATACATATGCCGACTTTCCCTCCGTGCTCGTTTCCATTCCTCCCTTGCCTCCAGTTTCCTTTCTCTCCGAACGGGACTTCGAATTGAGCGCACACGTGGCTGAGTCTCGTCAGCAGCACTTATCAGGGGCCAGGCACTCAGGTGTGACGTCATTACCCCCTCGGGTGTGACGTCATTGCCCTCGGGGCTGACGTCATAACCTCCGAGGTGTGACTTCATTACCATCAGGTGTGACGTCATTACCCCCAGGTGTGACGTCATTACCCGCAGGTGTGACGTTAGTACCCTGTGCCGTCATTACTCCTGCTAGTCATCATAACCTTCATAGGACTGACTGTCCTGGAATGGAAGATTTGATTGAAAACTGTATGTTCTGCAAAATACACTCCTGACATTGATGTATAACTACTAAACTACTAACTAAGCTACATAACTAAGCTACATAAGAACTAAAAGTCACCACTGAATGTGATGCTTTGTTGGCCTGTTTAAACTTCACAAAACTTTCACAAAAGCAATTCAGAAAGCTACCTATAGTGGTCCTAATAGTAGCATGTACGGCGCGACAGTGCATGGGCTACTCTGTCTGACTCAGTACTGCGGAGGTGTCATGTTATTGACTACAGCAGTGCCAGAGTTTCAAAACAGGGTTTCAAGACAGAGTCCAACAAACAGCTTAGAAATGGGCTGATTGTAGCCGACAGTCCTGGGGTGAGAAGTCGCTTACGACATCCATACCCAAAGGTTGAGAGATCGAACCTGCCACACGATCGTCTCTCTACCCCTGCTGTCGAGATCCCCGGGTTCCATGTTCCTGCTCCTCATATAGGAGGGCAGCATGGCTGCACCATGGTCCTGGCTGTGCATGGTTTCAGACATTGAGCCTACTGGTAGGCATTCCCTACCAGCCACACGCGGCCGAGCGTTTATTTAACAGGGCCAAACGGGTATGCACCGTAAGGAAAGAAGTCGCTTACAGCGAACTGCAGTTGAGAAGGCTGTTCTGTCGGGTGTCAGGTGGTTGATTTGGTAGCCTATGTGAGGGGGCAGGAACATGGAAGTTGGAACCCGGCGCTTTAGTCGTGGGGATAGAGAAGATCGTGTGGCGGGTTCGTTCGATCCCTCAACCTCTGGGTATGGATGCGATATTCAAGTGAAGATAGCTTGAGGAGGGCTGAAGATATCGTCATGCTGGGCTTGGAGAAGCATGCCATGTGACCATGTCGGCCAACGGACTATCAATGACGTTACACCTCAGGGGCCGCACCAGCCGAAAGGAGTCAATAACGTTACACCTCTGGGCCCGCTCAAAGCTCGGCCGCGTGGGCGCCCAACTGTTCAGATGGGAGTAAAGGATGAACTAAAAGGAAGAGAGGGGGGAAGGAACAAAAGGAGAGGCCGGGAAGGCAAAGCAGACCAAGTCCAACACCGGAGTTCCACTAGAGACTAGCCCTCAACAAAGCCTCTAAGAAAAGTCAAGGAAAGCAAGCGTATCCCACCCCTGCTTGGCCGCGAGGGCGCTCCAGATCAGAAGGGAGAAGAGAAGAAACTAAAAAGGGGGCAAACAACAACAACAACAACAAAAAGGCTAAAAGAGATGGCCGGAAAGGCCAACGACATCGGCCTCAAAAACCCTGGAGACTAACCCTCAAGGCAACAATGCCCACAGCACAGTCCACAAAAGCAAGTGCGTCCCACCCATGCTCAGCCTGGTACAACTGGTGGAAGTTAGTGGCAGCGCCCCAAGGACCTGCCCACCCCCGCTCCCGTAACTGCTCCCTGACACTAGGGCACTGAAAGCACACATGCAGCGCATCCTCTACCTGTTCGCTATCCCCCTGTGCCCAACACCGCCGCTGGCAGCAGCGTGTCTGTCGCCGCTGACCGTTGCGCCGTCCTCTGGTATCAGCCGTGCTGATCGCGCCAAGCCGCAGTCGCAAATTGGTGCGAACACAAGCACACTCCCTCAGACTAGGGCGGCTCTTGGCTTGCGCCAGCACGGCACCCGCCGTGGACTGGAACCAGGCACGGTAGGTCGCCGCCGTAACCAGCCGAAAGGAGTGTGCTACTTGCGTGCGCACGAACTTAAGGCTGCGGCTCGGCGCCGTCAGCTCGGCTGACATTAGAGGACGGCGCAGTGGTCAGCAGCGTGACATGCGGTGCTGCCTCTGATATTGGGCTAGGGGAGACGGCGACCATGTAGAGGACGCGCTGCATGCATGTTTTCAAAGTATGCCCCAACGTGCATGATCAACTTAGAGAGTGGTAAATTGGGGATGGGCAGGTCCTCCGAAGTCCGAACGATGCTAGAGACTTTTTAAAGTTGTACCGGGGCAGGCTTGGGTGGGATGCCCTGGCCTTTGTGGACGCCATGGTAGATATCGTTGAGGCGTAGACATTTTCAGAGGCTGGAACTTCCTTCGTATTTTGTGTTTTCCAGCCTTTTGCTTTGTCCCTTCACTTTATTTCCCACTACTTCCCCCCCCTTTCTTTTGTCCTGCCCCCTTCTGTGTTTTGTCCATGTTTCCTCCCAAGTCTTAAGTTAGGCGCCCACGCGGCCGAGCCTTGTTTGAGCAGGGCCCAGAGGTGTAACGTCATTGACATTATTGACATATGGGCCCTGCTCAAGAAGGCACGGCCGTCCCAACTGTCAAGAAATACATTAACCTGTTTGCTTGGACACAGTGTGAGGCTGGCCGCCCGGCCCTAAAAACCTGAGGCGCAAACACGAAAAACTGCCTACAGTAGACACACATATGGTCCCCGTTGTCAGCTGTGAAATGGCGAGCAAGGACAGGGCGGGCACTCACACTATGACCAAGCAACAAGCACCACGGCCTGAATCACTCTTCTGCGTAAAGAGCCGAGCATTTGAAGTGTAACGTCATTAACTCATATCCGTAAACAGTTATATCTGAGCTTCTATGTGGGTTGGCAGTCAATGACGTTACACCTCGGGGCCCTGCTCAAAAAGGCTCGACCGCGGGTAGGAAGTGGTTTCAGCGTGCGTGCCGCAACTGCAAAACCCGTTTTCGAAAGGGCTGCAACACCTGTCGAGTCCGCCACTACAACTGCAATACGGTATAGGATCCCATGCGTTTTTGCTGCAATATATAGGTCAATGACGTTACACCTCTGGGCCCTGCTTAAATAAAGCTCGGCCACGTTATTCAGGTACATGGGTTTCAACGTGCTGTACCGGTAAACGTTCAAGTTTGACCTGAATAATGCTTTGGGTGTCACTGAGGATAATTAAATGCGGTGCATCAAAAACACTATTTTGTTACTAGGAACACAGCCGGTCGTGCATTCGGCCAGATCCAGATCCAAATCCAGCCCATCAGATCCAGATCCAGGCGAACAGCCCATACATGTGGCTGCTGATGTCTGCTGCCCCCCCTTCCCCCCTCTCCGCAACTCCATCCCCTCTCAACGCCCCGCGTCGGAGTGTTTGCATCCGCCCCCCATCTCATCTGCTGTGCCTGCTCCCTTAATTGGGTATTTTAAACTAGGCTCCTCCCGACTGCGCTTTCCTCTGATCCCCGCGTGCCATACGCCTGCGCCTCCAGAGAAACATGCTTGCGCTCCCTCGCGCTGTCCCCTTGCTCCGCCTCACACCTCCCCCTACCCCTCACACCCACCCCCGTACCCATCACCCCTTCCTCTGCTCTCCATATGCCATACGCCTGTACCTCTAGAGACCCATGCTTGCGCTTCCTCACGCCGTCCCCTACCTCCACACACACAAGTCCTATCTTGCATTCCGTCAGCTCCGCACACATGCCCCATTCTGCTGTCTGGTATACTCCGAGCACATGTGCTATCCTGCCGTCTGCCTAGCTCGGTGCCCATGTCCCAACGCGCCGTCCCAATAGCTTCCCACCAGATTCTCACCAGCTTCCCACCAGCTTCCCACTAGCTACCCACTAGCTACCCACTAGCTGCCCACCCTCAACCCGTGCCATCTCTCCTTCACAGCATCTGCATCGCCCTGTTTCAGCCTCTCACTGGCCCCGCTAAGGAAAGAAAGCTACGCCCTACTAGGGCATGGGGATTCAGGAAACAGCACAGCTTGGGGCCGTCGCCACATCCGCGCCGTTACCATTAAGGGGCCCTACCACCTCAACACCTCCGCCCTCTATCTCATGCGCTCCTCTTAACTCGATGCTTGGGCCTGGCTCGCATGGGCGCCGCTTGCTCTGCGCCTCCGCCCTCTCATATGCGCCGCTAACTCGACGCCTGTGTCGGCCTCTCATCACGGGCGCCGCTTGCTCTGCGCCTCCGCCCTCTCATACGCTCCGCCACGGAGCGCAGAGCCACCTCGGCATGGATGAGTGCCTCGAGACTACACACAGTGTGAATTTGTGTGTGTGGGAGGGTAGGGTTTGTGGTGTGTGTGTGGGGGGGGGTGAAGGTGTGTGTGTGTGTGTGTGTGAAGGGGGGGGTGGATGTGGGGAGAGGGGGGATGTGTGTCTGTGTGATGGTGAGGTATGCTGCTCGGTACGAGCTGGCCCCGGGAGGCATCCCACTAGGCTGTGCTATCAAATTGAAACTTTGGGTCGTTGTGTTCCCTCTCGCCCCCTTTGCGATGTCGTCCCTGGTTAAGGTCATGCTTGTCCTGTTTGCCGTGTTTCGTCCTGTTGAGAGGGCCTAGTTTGGGCCTCGTAGCTGCTAGTCTGCGAGTCATATTTTCGTGGATACGGGGGGCCCGCGCAATATCGATTGTTCTCTAAAGCGCGACACAGAGTTGGAGAAGAAGCGGAGCCCCCCCATTTCTTTGCTTGGGAAAGTCTTTACCGAGCATAAGACTTCCCCAAGGTTTTGCCTTTGGGTATTGCTTTGCCCTTTTCCCTCAAAGTGTCCAGGCAACCCGTTTTTCCTTCCTGTCAGCTGCTCTCGTTCTGTCACATTGGGTGACGTTTTTTCGGTTTGGGTGGAGACGTTTGCCGCATTAGGGTGGGTTTTTGGTGGTTAAGCTATTTGGGTGCCGAGGTGGGGTACCAGCTCTTTTTATCAAACCTGAATCTAACTTTGTATGCATGAGTTATTGCGGCCGTGTGAGTGCTTGTTGGTTGTGTGCCTTTCCTGTTCCAGCTCGCCTCATCTCAGCTGCCGACGAGGGCCACGTGCGCACCCGGGCTGTTTTTTTGCGTTAGTGTCTCAGGATTTCTAGGGTTGGGCGGCCGGCTTCACACCTTATACAGTCCAAGCAACAGAGGTGTGATTGGGGGGAAGGGGGTGTGGGTGAGGAGGGATGGAAAGTAATGGTTGTACGTGTGAGTGGGGGTGGGAGTGAATGGTGGTGTGTATGAGTGGGGAGGTGTGAATGGTGGTATGGATGACTGGTGGGTGGGTGGGGTGAATGGCACGTCACACATGTTCACACCTGCATAGATGAGTGCCTGGAGACTGCAATTTGTGTGAATCGTGTGGACAGGGTGAAGGGAGGCTGGGGTGCCACCCCAGCCACCCTCCACCAGGGACAGAGGATACGGAATAAGATCATAAGATAAGACGCGATATGAAACGATGCGATACTGGACTTTGGCCCGTATCGGGACTTGATAGTGTGGATTTACAGTAAAAGTGTGAATTTCCAGGCAGTGCGCTGAAGTAGACCCCATCGATACAGCCAAACACAGAACAGTTACAATACCAGAGTTTGGCCAAAACGGCCGTATTCTGTGTCCCTGCCCCTCAACCTGTACCTGGGGTACCGGCGAGTGGTGATTGGATGGGTGACTTGATGAGAGGGATTGGGCGTGAGGGCAACAGAAAAATATCCACCTCAGTCTTCATGAGTTCGAAACTGAAAGTTATTAAAACAGTGTGTGTGTGTGGGGGGGGGGGCGGAATAGCAGTGTGAGTGAGTTGGGAGGGGGAGATTTACATAGCATACAGGGCCTCCTTAGCCTAAATTACCCGATCCAGATCCAGATCTGTCGACGCACCGACCTCTGCAGCACCTCAAAGCAGTTGGGCCTGCGGCGCGGGTCCTCACGCCAGCAAGCCGCGATGAGGCTGCGTAACCCGAGCGGCATGTCAGACGGCAGCGCGGGCCTTTCGCCCTTGATCGCAACTGCAAGGATGATCTGCATCGGAAGGGAGGGGGCGATGTATGTGAACCGAGGTAGCACGATAACGATACAGCACAGGTTAAGCAGAATTTTACTACAAAGGTAGCTCGATATGGCACGAGGCTGCACGATACGGCACAAGCTGAGCCGTATTTTACTGCAAATTATCACGTTACGGCATGATACTACACGATACGGCACGATACAGCACAGTTTAAGCCGGATTTTACTACAAAGGTAGCACGATACGGCACGAGTCTGCACACGATTGCGCGACCCTGATGTGAACATGCCATGCAAACCAAGCCATGCAAATCGAGCCATGCAAATCAAGCCATGTAAGCCAAGCCGGCAGTGTGGCTGCCTAACTTTGATAGCAACCGCAAATGTTATGTGATCAGCTGCATATCATGCGATCGGGTTTGGATTCGGTAGAAAGGTTTCGAGGTGGATCGCTTTTTTGAACTGTCCATTGCGGCCGCCAGGTAGATGTGAGTCGTAAATGGGATCAAGCAGTGCCAGGGCTCTGGGATCAGGGTTGAGGGACTCGGGGGAAACCCTAAACCCTTACGCCTAAGCCCTAAACCCTTAACCGTATAGGCCTCACCTGGAATAAGCCCATGTTTTCAGGCTGTGCTCTTTGAGACCTTACCCACCAAAACAAAAGCGAGAAACAAAAGACCGCAATGTTGTAACCAAGGAAGTTGGACCCTAAACCCTAAACATTTATCCCTTAACCCTAAACCCTAAACCCTACAACCTCAACCTAAACCTTGGCCTTACCTGGAATAAGCCCATGTTGGCAGGCTGTGCGCCACGTCCCAGCTCTGCAAACGGGACCCTCCGCGAGACGCATTCGTACATGATGCACCCAAGGCTGCAGGAGGGGGGGCGGTGTAGGAGGGGGGGGAGGCGGTGGGTGGGTGGGTGGGTGGGGCGCAGAATAAAAGGGAGGAAGGGGGGGGGGGGGCAGAACAAAAGGGAGGAAGGGGGGGGGGGGGGCAGAACAAAAGGGAGGAAGGGGGGGGGGGGGCAGAACAAAAGGGGAGTGTGGTGTGTGTGTGGGGGGGGGGGGGGCGCAGAATAAAAGGGAGGTAGGGGAGGTAGGGGAGGGGGGGGGCGTGGAGCAAGAGGGAGGAAGACAGGACATTAGAGCATTCATACAGAATGCAACCAAGGCTGGAGGGAGGGAGGGATGAGGGGGGTGGGGAGAATGAGGTCGAGGAACAAATGGGGGGAGAAGGGAGGGAGGAAAGGAGGAAGGGAGGGAGGGAGGGAGGGAGGGGCTAAACTTTACTGAATGATCACACTTTACTTGCCAACCATGCCCAGGGGCATGCTGTTGGGCAGGCCGCCATATATCACTCTTTATTACATTTTTACCTGTACACGTCACACTTCTCGTCCACTCTTGTCCCGTTGAAGAGCTCGGGGGCCATGTAGTTAGGCGTACCGCCCTGCTGCGTGACGCTGACAAACGATTTGTGTGGATCCTGCAAAAGGGTGAAGTACACAGTGGAGGGTTAAGGTTAAGGGTTTTGCCGTGCCTGTCCAGAAGTTTCTTAACCATCAACCTTGTGAGAAGTAGGAACTACATGCGGTTTCCAATCCTTCTAGATGTCTAACGGATCCCTAGGTTTGGGCGATTAGACCTGCCCGTTCGGGATACGAACATTCTTCCCCGTGTCGTTGCAATTGTGGATCAATCATACGATGGTACCTCAGCAATTTTCTGTAATTTCCCTTCTGACCAGCTCAACGGCAATTACCGCCGAGAGATTTTACCAATTGCTTAAGTGATGATAGGTAAGGGTCAGGTTAAAGGGTTTTGATCCCCGGTGGGCAGGGTTTTGGGTGTCAAGTGGTTACTGGCGAAGGGCTTAGAAGCTAGGATGTAGAGTAGAAGGTTAAGTGTCAAGAGCTCAAACCTAGAGGCTTAAGTTACAGGGTCAAGGGTCAGGGCGTTAGGGTTTAGGGTTTAGGATGTCGGGTGTCGGGTTCAGGGTGAAGTTAGCCTCGATGAAGTACGGGGTCCAATGTTGTGTTTTCACGGAGGAGCGACGGAGGATATATGACTCGGGTTAAGCACAGCCAGAAAGTGTGGGTAGTTCTGTACAAATTCACACTTTGCACGTCGTCGAAATGTCAGAATGTGTTATCTCTGCTCTGGGATAAGTTCACACATTGGCACTCCCACACATTGGCCTGCATGCAACATTTCACACCTACCATCCCTTGACTCACGAAGTTGCCTTGAAGTCTGCTATCTTTGATCCAGGTCTAGGTCCAAGTCAACTCATCCACACTTTCAAACTCCCACGTCTAGGAATACGCGTTCATACTCTCTCACACCTTTGCCTGAATGAACCTGCTGCTTGCTGCCAGGACTCTTGAATGATTTCTCATATTGACACTTCCACACGTTGACCATGCCTCGCAATGCTCAAGTCTGCCGGCATCGCTGTAATAATGACTTCACACATGCACACCGCCACACCTTTGCCCGTCAATACAAGTTCACACTGTCCCACCTTTGCCCGCGAAATGCCGAAGTCTGCTATCTTGGCCCTCCCCTGGAGATCCAGCAACACGTTTTGGGGCTGCGCAAGACATGGAAATGGGATCTAGGAACGCGGGGATGCCTCGGGACAAATGAATAAATGCAAATCATTTATTAAATATACTATATTATACAAATAAATAAGTAAATACAAATGCAAACAAGTGCGTGGATTAAGGAAGCCGCTCTTTCAGAAAGACTCAGGACACGTGCACAGAAATGAAGTAAAAAGGAAAGAAAGCAACGCCCCGTGGGTGGTATGAGAGGTAGGAGGGAACAGCGCAGCCAGGGACGAAGCCACATCCGCGCTGTCCCCGTTCACAGGGTGGATGTCTTAGGGCCGATACCAAGGGCTTGGGTTTTATGGCTTATGGCATAGGGTTTGAGTTTTAGGACTTAGGTTTCAGGGCTTTATGGTCTAGGGTTTGGAGTTCAGGGCTTGTGATCTGTGATTTATGGTTTACGGTGAAGTCTTAAGGGTTTGAGGATTTTAAAGTTGGATTTAGGACGTTCGATTTAAGGGTGTTGGATTTGAGGGTTTGGATTTAGGGTGCTGGATTTGAGGGTTAAGGACGTTGGGCTTCAGTTTGGTAGGGTTTTTTGGGGGGGGGTCAGCAGACAGTTAGGGTGTAAGGTTAAGGGTGAAGATCTTGGGGCAGCTGCTTGGTGGTCACTGCATCTAGATCTATGCAGCCAAGTAAAAAGGATCTTTCACTTCCGAGCGCAGACAATTTTGTGCTATTGCAGGCTGTTCGTATTTGTATTACGCTGCACCAGGGATTGAATGAAGTACAATTATGTGGTACGCAGCAGTACAGGCCCACCTTGAGATCTCGGTGGATCACCCTCGGGTGGAGGTACGCGAGACCCGACGCAATATCATGGGAGACCTACGGGGGTAGCAGGTACAAGCATTACACAGGCAGTACATTGCAGTACAGTGTGAGACAGTACAGTGGAATTTGGGCATGCCAGTGCAGACTGTGCATAAGTATGTCTGATGTACAGTGCAGATCTTTACCGTGCAAAAAAACTCTACCCCTCCACATTTCCATGCCTGCTCTACCTCCACACCTGCCACACATTCACACCTGAAATCCTCCCGTCTCTGCAACACCTCCACACCTTTACGTCTGTCATACTTGCACACCTCCACACCCCTATGGCAGAGAATCGTACCATATCTGCAACACCTCAAGCACCTTCATGCGCCACTTGCTATGCTCATGGATGTGTTTAGGGAGGTGAATTCCACACCTCCACACCTCCATACCTGCAACACCTCGAGCAATTCCATGCGCCTCTTGTTGTGCGCATGGATGCGCTCTGCAAGATTGCCTCCCTGGACCAGCTCCATGATGAGAGCCACCTGACGAAGGTTGAGGGTTGAGGATCTGGGATTGGGAGTTCAGGTTTTATATGGAGCTGAGGGTTTTTAGGTTTTTCGGGTAGCGGAAAACTGTTCTCTTTCGGTTGGCTCACCTCGGGGTCGTTGAGTTGGCCCCTAAATATCATTTGGGTAAGGCACAGTCTGAAGCAAGTTGTTAAGGCGATACCTTTCCGTTTTCAGTATCACTTTCCTCTATAACTAATTCATGGACCGCAATTACATACAAAATTTATGAATTATTAAGGCGCAACTTTGATTGTGATGCTCTGATGGACTGTAAAAAGTCGAGTTTATCAATAAAATACAGGCGAGTTGGGTATGGTGACAGCTAGGGACACCTAACACGTAAGTGGGTTTCAGGGTTAAGACATGTGTGATGACAATGGCAATTTCCATTGGGGGGCATTCATGGCAGCAGCTTCCTCCTTGAACCCTCTACTATGATAGTACGAAGTTTATGAAGAATATAAAAATTTCACTTGGTTGCAGATTGGTGGCTTAGAGGAAGTCTAGTGGCTCAGATCTGGTGACCTAGATCTGGTGGCTTAGATCTGGTGGCTTAGATCTGGTGGCTTAGATCTGGTGGCTTAGATCTGGTGGCTTAGATCTGGTGGCTTAGATCTGGTGGCATAGACGAAGTCTAGTTTTGACTATAATTCCTGTTGAAGGTCATTCCAGCACTTCTGACCACTGGTGCTGATAAAATAATCATGGATGCTCATCCACTTCTTCTGCGTCATCTCGTATCTCGTATCTAGTATCTAATATATCGTATCTACCATGTCATATCCCATACCGCATATCTAACATCTCATATCTCATATCTAACATCGCGTACCTCATATCACGTATGTCGTATCTAGTATCTAAATATCTAATGTCGCGTATTTCGTATCCCAATTGGATTCTTCTCACCGGCTGCTGCTTGAACTGCTTGGCCGCATGCCTCAGTCCACGTCCCAATTCCGGGCCCTTCAAAAGAAAAAGCACAGCATATTAATGAATTGGAATATGAAAGCATGCTGAAATAATGGTTGTTTGCTCTGGGAGGCAGGGGGAGGCAGGGGGGGGAAGGGCAAAGCTTAGGGTTTACGTCAAGTTCCGGCCCTTGCAAGAAAATAAAATAAAATTACGGCAGATACCGCACACGATTTGGCAAATATTGATTATTGATTATTGATTATTGATTATCGATTATTGATTATTGATTATCGATTATTGATTATTGATTATTGATTATTGATTATTTTATCGGGGAGACAGTCAGGGTTATGAACAATGTGTGGGAGGGGGGGGGGGGCAGAGTTCTTGCCTTTTTGGTCTGCATTCAAACTCCGGAGCATTGTTTTTTAAACATGACACATATACAAAGCATAGAGGTATCGCCGCCGCTGGCTCTGCAAAGGCACATGGACACCACAAAACTACCCTTCATCCCGTCCCCCGCCCCCTGCCCCCCGCCCCCCACCCCCCACCCCCCGCCCCGGCCAACCTCGGCCACCCTCGGCCACCGCCACCGCCACCGCCACCGCCACCGCCACCGCCCCTGCCACCGCCCCGGCCACCGCCCCGGCCACCGCCCCGGCCACCGCCCCGGCCACCGCCACCGCCACCGCCCCTGCCACCGCCCCGGCCACCGCCCCGGCCACCGCCCCGGCCACCGCCCCGGCCACCGCCCCGGCCACCGCCCCGGCCACCGCCCCGGCCACCGCCCCGGCCACCGCCCCGGCCACCGCCCCGGCCACCGCCCCGGCCACCGCCCCGGCCACCGCCCCGGCCACCGCCCCAGCCACCGCCCCAGCCACCCTCAGCCACCCTCAGCCACCCTCAACCACCCTCAACCACCCTCAACCACCCTCAACCACCCTCAACCACCCTCAACCACCCTCAACCACCCTCAACCACCCTCAACCACCCTCAACCACCCTCAACCCTCAACCCTCAACCCTCAACCCTCAACCCTCAACCCTCAACCCTCAACCATCTCATCAACTTCTGCGTCCTCCAGCTGTCCCATTTCTCAAACGACTGCCTACCCACTGGTCAACTGCCTGATGGCTGTCAGCCACAGCCCCCTCTAAAGCGGCACATCACGTACAACCACCCCACCTTCCAGTTGTCCTTTCGCTACGCGACCACCTACCTGCTTGTTTAGGGTTAAGGGCTGGGTAAGGGTAAAGTCTAAACCCTGTCCCTTCCCTACACAATTACCTACCTGCTTGTTTCCTGCCTGATGGCCATCCGCCGCCGTTTTTTCTGTAACGGCAGCAGGCACGACTATCCCACCCTCCAGGCCCTTCCCTACACGTTCACTACCTATTGGCCTCCTGCCCGATGACTGCCCGCCGCCGTTTCCTCTACGGCCGCACCAGGCACGACCACCCCACCCTCCAGTGCGCCACACGGCTGCCTACCTGTCAATGCCCTGCCCGACGACTGTCCGCCGCCGCCACCTTCATAGGGGCACACCAGAGATAACCACATCCGCCACTTCTCCAGGCTCTGCCCCACACATTCGCCTACCCCACAGTCCACACAGCTGCCTACCTGTTGGCCTCCTGCCTGATGAATGTCCGCCGCTGCCGCCACCTCCCCTGAAGGAGTACCAGGCACGACCACCACTCCCTTCAGGCGCCCCGTCGCAACGTTGCCAGTAGCGGGAGCAGAAGATGTAACACCAGCCCCACCCGCAGTAGCAGCAGGTTTTGCTGCCGCAGCCGAAGCAGCAGCAGCGGCCGCAGCGGCGGCGGCGGCATTCAAATCGCCAGCAGCAAGATCCATCATCCCAGTAGCACTTGCGGAAGCTCCTCTGGCTGTTGCAGCTGCTCCAAAACCAAAATAACCACAAAAACCACCAGCATCATCAGCAGCAGTTATTTCGCCAGAGCTGCCCTTGACATCCTTAGCCGCAGCAGGTGCCTCCAGATCCAGCGGATCCAGACCCAGATCTAGATCCGACTGAGGGCCGAGCTGTGCGCTCCGGCTCCGTCTCCCCGCGATCGTAGAAAGTGTCCAGCCCCCCCCTGCGGCGGAGGTGGGTACAAGACACGATCGGCGCAAAGCACCTCCTTGTCCTCGACCTCCTCCTCCTACGACACCTCTTCTTCCTGCGCCTGCTCCACCACCACCACTTCCTCCTCCCCCGCCTCCACTCATGCGCCTCCCCTCACTGAGCGCCCCGTGCCCTGTTAACGCTCCGCCTCCCCCTCCGCCTGCTCCCTCCCCCCTCTGTCCTCCTGCCTCTCCCGCCCCCCGCCCCGCCGGCGGCGTAACGGTGCCCCCCGCCGCCGTCGACGCCGCCGCCGCCGCTCCGGCGGCCAGATCCCGCGGTGAATCTGCTGTTCCCTCCCGGGTATCTTCGGCAGAAACCCCGAACGTGAACCTCCGAAAAACATTTGAAACTTTCCGATAAACCGTCTCCCCTCCTCCACCCCACAGGCTTGACCAGGGCATGGATCTAGGGGCCGATCCTAGATCATCCAGGTGTCCCGTGCCCAGATCTAGATCCGATCTGGGCCGGACGGGGATGACCACCTGGTCGCTGGGAGCTCCGGAGCCAGTGAACGCACCAGCTGCTGCTGCGGCGGCTGCAGTGGCGGCTGCAGCTGCATTGTCTGTTGTTGCTGCGGCGGCTGCGGCTGTAGCGTCTGCTGTTTTTGCTGCTACTGCTGCTGCGGGAGTGGGCTCCATCTCGAGCAAGGCTCGAACAGGGTTCCTGCCCAGAGTTTGCCGTCCCAGAGCAAAACTGGGAGCCGGCCCTGGAGATGCAGCGCCAGCTGGCGCGGTGTAGCGTTGGCGGATCTCGGATCCGGATCTCAGATCTGGCGCTGTGGCGGGATCTAGCGCAATGGCGAGATCCGGCGCCGAGGCAACAGCTGGTAGGAGACCAGTGGAGGCATGGGAGCGGAAAGGAGGAACTGCGCCGTGGCCCCGCAACCTTTGCCACTGCCTCTGCCACTGCTGCTGCTGCTGCTGCTCCTGTTGCTGCTGCTGCTGCTCCCGCTGCTCTTGCTGCTGCTGCTGTTGCTGCTGCTGCTGCTGCCGTTGCTGCCCCGGCATTTTCTGCTGCAGCTCCTTTCCTTCCTCCTCCTCCTCCTCCTCCTCCTCCTCGTGCTGCTGCTGCTGCTGCCGGGGTGGGGGGTGATTTGCCAACGCTCCAGAACCACCGAGCAGCTGAGGGTTCCGGAGCATCAGCGTAGGAGCAGACGGTGTCGGCGCAAAGACCCCTCCAGAGCTACCGCCGCCACCCTCCTCCTCAGAGCCGCCTCCGCCGCTGCCAAACCCGATCGGCCCCGCGCCGCCCAAACCTGCAGCTGCTCCGGCAGCCGCTACTGACCCGCCGCCAAGCCCGACTTGACTCAAATCGTACCCCCCCGCTAAGCCGCCGGCCACGGACCTCCTGCCGGAGCCGGAGTCTTGGTGATTCGAGCTACCCCCCACAGAGCTGCTGCTCAAGCCGGCCGCGGCAGCTGCGGCCCCGAGGCCTGTGGCTGCCAGCAGGGTCACCAAACGGCTGCTCCCGCGGAAGGCGCTGCACATGTCCACCTCCTTGACAAGGGACTGTGGGGGTGGAGGGTTAAGGTTTAAGTGCGAAGGGTAAAGGATCGAGTGTGAACAGGTGGCTGCTCCCGCGGAAGACGCTGCTCATGTCCACCTCCTTGACCAGGGCATGAGGTTGTAGACTTTGGCGTCCAATGATTGCGGATGAGGGTTCAGGGCTCACGGCTCAGGGATTCTGGATTAGGGTGCAGGGTTAAGTGTGGCCAGGCGGCTGCTTCCGCGGAAGGCGCTGCACATGTCCAATTCCTAGACCAGGGCCTTCGGGGGTGAAGGGTTTAGGCTTAAGGGTAATAGGTGTGTAGGATCAAGTGTGACCAGGCGGCTGCTCCCGCGGAAGATACTGCACGTACCCACCTCCTTGACCAGGGCCTGAGGGGGTAAAGGGTTTAAGGGTTCGCTGAAAAGGGTAGCGGTTGGAGCTCAAGTGTCACCAGATGGCTGTTCCCGCAGAAGGTAATGCACATACCCACCTCCCTGCAGAGTGATGGGGAGGTTAAGGGGTTAGAAGAAGGGTTGAATATAAACCCTTAACCCTCAAGCCTCAACCCTAAACCCTTAACTCCAGACCACGACCCTCAACCCTCAATTTCAAATCCTAAACCCTTCAATTTTAAACCTCGGCCTAAACCCTTGACCCTTAGCCCTGAACCCTAAACCATTAACCCTAAACCCTAAATCCTTCCCTCATAACCCAGATTTACCTACATGATCTGCACCGCGACTTGCTGTCCCCTCTTCTGGCCCACTACTTCGGAACTTCTGTCCCCCCAGTATTGACCCTGAACCCTGAAACATAAACCAGAAACCCTATATCCTGAACCCGACCTCCTAACCCAACACCTTAAACCCTCGACTCTCAACCCTACATCCTAAACTCTTAAACATGCATACTAAACCCTTAACGCTTAGCCCGGAACCCTGCACCCTAAATCCTACATCATAACCCTCAACCCTTAGCCCTGAACCCTAAACCCTACATCATAAACCCTCGACCGTTTGCCCCGAACCCTAACCCCAAACCCTACATCATACACCCTCAACCCTTACCTCATAATCCACCGGATCTACTGACATGATCTTCACCGCGACCCGCTGCCCCCTCCACTGGCACTCCTTGACCACTCCAAAATCTCCGTCCCTCCCAATATAATTATCCCTCAACCCTGAACCCTCAGCCCTCAACCTTTCACCCCAACCTTTAAACCCTCTACCCCTTACCTCATAATCCACCAGATCTCCTGACATGATCTTAACCGCGACCCGTTGACCCCGCCACTGGCACTCCTTCACCACTCCGAAACCGCCAGCCCCCAGCATGCGGCCCAGGAAGGGCTCAACCTCCACTGCATAATCCACATCGAGTTCGATCTGCAAAGGGGGGAGAGGGCATACGAAGTTAGGGTAGGGGTGGAGGCGCCAACTTCCTCCCCCAGCATGCGGCCCAGGAAGGGCTCAACCTCCACTGCATAATCCACATCGAGTTCGATCTGCAAAGGGGGGAGAGAGCATACGAAGTTAGGGTAGGGGTGGAGGCGCCAACTTCCTCCCCCAGCATGCGGCCCAGGAAGGGCTCAACCTCCACTGCATAATCCACATCGAGTTCGATCTGCAAAGGGGGGAGAGAGCATACGAAGTTAGGGTAGGGGTGGAGGCGCCAACTTCCTCCCCCAGCATGCGGCCCAGGAAGGGCTCAACCTCCACTGCATAATCCACATCGAGTTCGATCTGCAAAGGGGGGAGAGAGCATACGAAGTTAGGGTAGGGGTGGAGGCGCCAACTTCCTCCCCCAGCATGCGGCCCAGGAAGGGCTCAACCTCCACTGCATAATCCACATCGAGTTCGATCTGCAAAGGGGGGAGAGAGCATACGAAGTTAGGGTAGGGGTGGAGGCGCCAACTTCCTCCCCCAGCATGCGGCCCAGGAAGGGCTCAACCTCCACCGCATAATCCACATCCAGCTCAATCTGCGCCAGAAAAAAGGGGGGGGGGGGCAGAATGTATAGTTCCTTGCGGGGATGACAGCCAGCCCCCAGCATGCGGCACAGGAAGGTCTCAAACTCTACTGCATAATCCACATCCAGCACAATCCAAGGATGCACGTGCGAGGATGAAATGGGAATACGATGGATAAGGGCAGATTGCCATATGGAACACACTGCCAGGGTTACCGTTTTGAACCTTTTAATTGAAGCACGTTTAATTGAGGCGCGTTTTCATGGATCCGAGCCCCCCACAAAAAACGTGAACGGAGAACGGAGGATAACACTTTGGATAAGGGCAGGGTTGGGCACCTCCCCAGCAGATGGGGCAGGGGTGGGCACCTCCCCAGCAGATGGGGCAGGGGTGGGCACCTCCCCAGCAGACGGGGCAGGGGTGGGCACCTCCCCAGCAGACGGGGCAGGGGTGGGCACCTCCCCATAACATGGGGCAGGGGTGGGCACCTCCCCAGCAGATGGGGCAGGGGTGGGCACCTCCCCAGCAGATGGGGCAGGGGTGGGCACCTCCCCAGCAGATGGGGCAGGGGTGGGCACCTCCCCAGAAGATGGGGCAGGGGTGGGCACCTCCCCAGAAGATGGGGCAGGGGTGGGCACCTCCCCAGCAGATGGGGCAGGGGTGGGCACCTCCCCAGCAGATGGGGCAGGGGTGGGCACCTCCCCAGCAGATGGGGCAGGGGTGGGCACCTCCCCAGCAGATGGGGCAGGGGTGGGCACTTCCCCAGAAGATGGGGCAGGGGTGGGCACTTCCCCAGCAGATGGGCCAGGGGTGGGCACCTCCCCAGCAGATGGGGCAGGGGCGGGCACCTCCCCAGCAGATGGGGCAGGGGTGGGCACCTCCCCAGCAGATGGGGCAGGGGTGGGCACCTCCCCAGAAGATGGGGCAGGGGTGGGCACCTCCCCAGCAGATGGGGCAGGGGTGGGCACCTCCCCAGCAGATGGGGCAGGGGTGGGCACCTCCCCAGAACATGGGGCAGGGGTGGGCACCTCCCCAGCAGATGGGGCAGGGGTGGGCACCTCCCCAGCAGATGGGGCAGGGGTGGCCCCCCCCCCCCTACAGATGGGGCAGGGATTACTCTACCTCCACCGCATAATCGACATCGAGCCAAATCTGAGCCAAGAAAAGCGGGTGGGGCAGGAGGGGCGTCCAATGCGTCCAATGCGAAATAACCATTCAGCTCAATATACAACAGCAAAAGAGGGGGGATCAGGAAGGGCTGGGGGTAAGGGAAGAGGCTCCTAACGCCACCCCCAGCATTTGGGCCAAATGGCCATATGGCGCAGAGCCGCGTAATTAACATCCCCAGTTCGAATCCTGGCGCGGCGTGGGATGCAGCAGGGGGGATCGCCTCAAAAGGAGCTGTGCTTCTAGGGGGGGAGAGTTGTAAGGATGCGCGGAACGTAGTTGAAGCGCAGTCCAATTTCCTTTTTGTACTCATGGGCGCAGAGCTTGGCTAAGCCGTCCCAGCTGGTGGCAAGTGCATCCTGACCCAAACCCCTCCCTCTGGACAAGGAGTAGGTAGCTGGGAGGTAGCTGGGAGAGGTGCCCCCCCCCTCCAAATGGATCGGCCTGCCAGGGTGACCGCTTCAAATCTAACCGAAGCACTTTTTTTCACGTTCCTGGGCCCCCCGCAAAAATCTCGTGGGGGTATCGGCCGGCCAAGGTGACCGTTGTAGATTCTTAAATTGAAGCACCTGATGGGTCTAAGCCCCCGACAAACAAATCTGGAGAGGATATCGGCCGACCAGGATTTCCCATTTTTGTTTTGTTCGAACTCACGGGTGCCAAGCTCGGCCAAGCTGCTCCCGCCGGCGGCAAGTGCGTCCTGGCCCAGCCCCCTCCCACTGGCGGAAAAAGAGCGCCCCCGTTAGCGGCAAACGGAGAGACTTGACGCATCCCTGCCAGCCCAGCCTCTGCAGAAGGGGCGCCTAGAAGCTGCCTGGAAGCTGGCATGGCGCTTTGAAGAAGCTGTTGAGAAGCTGCACGTTGCCCCAAGTGTTGATCTTGCCCAGTGGGGTCCCCGCCGTCCTCGCTTCTGCCGCCGCCGCTGCCGCCGCCGCCCCGGCAGCTGCGGCAATTGTTAATTCTCTGGGTGCTGCCCTCAGCGGAGAGTAAGACTGCGCGGAAGCGGTCGGAGAGGCTGCTCGGTAGCGGCTGCCAGCTGGGGGCGTCCAAGTGGACGTGGCAGGACGCACACCTGGGCCTGTCAAACAAAAACAGGCATTTTTGGGGTGTGAGGGCAATATGTGAATGGTCGGAGATTTTGCTGTTGCAGCGGCTGCCAGCTGGGAGCGTCCAAGTGGATGTGGGAGGACAGGCACCTGCATCTGTATGGTAGCCGCAGGCATGTTCAGGGTTTGAGATAAATACTTGGGGTGGTTGGGGAGGCTGCTCGGCAGCAGCTGCCAGCGGGTTGCGTCCAAGTGGGTGTGTCAGGACGGACACCTGGGCCTGTCAAACAAAAGCAGGCATGTTCGGGGTGTGAAAACAATATGTGGAGTGGTGGGAGAGGCTGCTCGGAAGCGGCTGCCAGCTGGTTGCATGCAAGTGGATGTGGCAGGCTGGGCACCTGCGCATGTAAGGTAACTGCAGGCATGTTTGGGGTTCAGGGTTCAGAGTGTGGGGTAATGGGTAAGGAGAGAAGAAACGCAGTCATGTTTTGACCGTGGGGTTTATATTGAAGCGGTTGGAAAGGCTGCTCGCCAGCTGGGGGGAGATTCTGCAACAGCTTACAGAAACGACAGATACAGATACAGAGACAGATTGAGATACAGATACAGCAGCTACCCAAACAGTACCTGAGGAGGTGAAGGCGCACGTCGTCACGGTCCAGCCCACTCAGCTGAAGGTGGCCTGCCTGCTGGCCTGTCCGATAGCGTACCTCCGGGCCCGCCCCTTCATGGTCATGCGGAGAAATGCGAGTGTGGGTTCTAGGTGTAAGGTTCAGGTTTAAGGGTTTAGGGTCGAGGGTCGAGGGCCCAGGGATAAGCGTTTATCGTTTAGGGTGAAGGATTTAGGGTTTAGGGTTTAGGGTTTAGGGTTTAGGGTTCAAGTTGTCAGGATTTGATCCCTAGGAACCTAGAGACACTCAATGTTGTACCAAATGGAGTTGTGTGTGTTTGTACACAAAAAGAATTGTGCACCATATCTTATTATCTCTAACTAAACGAAATACAGTAACGGAAATCCAGCTTAGACTCCACAGGGGGGTGCTGTTAGGGATTCACTAGTGCCAGCAAGGAAGAAATACACCCTGAGGCGTGGATGAAGGAAGGCACCTGTTCAGCCGCAGCGTTAGAGAGACGACCATCGCCTGTTTGTCTTAATGAGAATGTGAAGCATTCAGTTGGTCGTACCCACCGGACCGTACGCCCAGGCAATACCCCTCCATTTGCTTGTTAGAAAACACCCTGAGGCGTGGATGAAGGAAGGCACCCGCTCGGCCGCAGCACTGGGTAACCTACCATCTAACACCGCGTGAGGGTAACCGGCACCCGCCCGGGAATACCCGAGGTTTGCCACCCCCCATCCATTATTTACTGAGACGGATATATCTCGTCGGGCCAGAGCAACCCAACGCAACAGACAGGCCATCTCACCTCCGCCGGACCTATCCCCTGTTCCTCCTCCTTGGATGTCGTCCGCGTCCAGATGGTCTCCGTGCGGCATCAGAAGGTCATCTAATGGGAGGGGGGCAGACAAGATGAGGAAGAGAGAAAGCTGTGCCCTCTACTTGGGCGTGGAGGTTAAGGAAACTGCGCAGGTTGGGGCCGCAGCCACATCCACGCTGTTACCATCAAACAAGATGGTATACTCGTTTAGAAAGAGGTTCTTTCTAAAAGCAGACTCGGCTTGATCCACAGCCAGGCCACAGCCAGCCATGCCACAGCCAGCCATGCTGGGGACAATGCAGTACATAACAACCAGTGCCGTGCAATTGCACCCTAAACCTTAAACCCTTAACCCTAAACCTTAAACCTTAAACCTTAAACCCTAAAACCCCCAACCCCCAACCCCCAACCCCCAACCCCCAACCCCCAACCCCCAACCCCCAACCCCCAACCCCCAACCCCCAACCCCTAACCCCTAACCCCTAACCCCTAACCCCTAACCCCTAATCCCTAATCCCTAACCCCCAAACCCTTACCCCTTTAAACCAAAAAACATCACAACCAGTGCTGTGCAATTGCGCCCTAATTCACACATCGTGCAATTAATTACATCCTCGACTGGTAAAGTAGCTGAATTTGCCATGAGATTACGGTGACTGAAACTCAGCTAAGTGACTGGGTCACCGCAAGGACCATAATCGGCACAGCACTGATCACATCACATCATATCATTGAGTTATCTTCCCTGTCCCCTTCACCCCCCCCCCCCCCACCCCTTCCACCCCCCAGCTCCCATCGCTTACCTCTTGCCCCCCTCCCCCACACACTACCTGCCCTCCCCTCACCCAGACCAAACAAAGAGAAAGGAGAATAAGCAGCGCCAAACATGGCCAGCATGGTTGCAAACTACCTCCCTCCCCCCGTTCCTTTATTGCCTCCCTCCCCTCTCCGTCCCTCCCCCTCCTTTCCCTCTTCCACCTCCCTCCACCTCTTCCCCCTCCCTCCCAGGCTCCCCCCACACCCTCATTGCCCCCCTCCCCTCTCTCTCCCTCCTCCCCCCTCCTCTTTTCCACACACACTACCTGCCCCGCACCACCCAGACCAAACAGCGGCAACGGAGAATAGGCGGCGCCGAACATGGCCGGCATGGTTGCGAAGTTGGCATCCCCCTCCCCCCCTACCACCCCCTTATTGTCCCCCCTCCCCTTCCCCCCCCACCCCCAACTACCTGCCCCCGCCCCACCCGGACCAAACAGCAACAATGGAGAATATGCAGTGCCAGACATGGCCGGCATGGTTGCGAACTTGGCACCCCCCCCCCCCCCACACCCCCTTATTGCCTCCCTCCCCTCTTCCTCCCTCCCCCTCCTCCCCTTCCCCACACACTACCTGCCCCCGCCTCACCCGGACCTAACAGCGACAAAGGAGAATACGCAGCACCGAGCATGGCTGGCATGGTTGCAAACTTGATGCCTCCATCGCATATCCCGCTAGCTCGATGCGGCGAAGACTCCAGCCGCTCCAAATCGGCCTAGGTAAGGGTTTAGGGTTCAGGTTTAAGGTTGCAGGTTGTAGGTTTTAGGTTTCAGGTTTAAGGTTTAAGGTGTTAAGGTTTTTGGATTTAGGGTTTAGGTATTAGGGGTTAGGTTTTAGGTTGTGGGGTTAAGGTTATAGGGTTTAGGGTTTGGGGTTTAGGGTTTAGGGTTTGGCAGCAGTGGTAGGCAAAAATCAGGTGAACAGGTGGAAAGTTACAGTAGTTAGTATGTGCATTGGGTAAACAGTCTTAAAAGAGCAAACATAGGCCACAACATCACAAAATCAGGTGAGTGATTGAAACACAGGGGTGGGCAGCGTAATCAGGCGAGATGTGAGAGCGTAGCCTTTTTTGTTGGACCACGGTGGAAAAAGATAAAAAGCTACGCCCTGTGGGAGCGTGAGAGGAGCGTAAGGAAACAGCGCAGCCTGGGCCGACGCTCCCGCAGTGCGCTGTTAGTATTTTTGTTCCTTGTCGGCGAGGCCACGGCCCATTCCGCACTGCAGTATTTTGAACCCTCACACCCCCACAGGGCGTATGGGCCCGGTATGGGGGGCGTGTGGGGGCGTGTGTTCCTCACGATCGTTGTAGGGTTTGAAAGCAAGGGTTTAACTTGAGTGAGCCCTGCTGCCCAAAATTGCATGTATATAACCCAGTCTGCCTTCAGATGCATTTCGAAATTTGAATTTGAAATCCAGCCTGTGCTGTACCAGTTGCGGTGTTTAGTGGTTACACTAGGTCACAGGCACATTTTCATCGCCCCATGGACCGCACGAAACTTTTTTTTACTTCGGGATTTCGAATTTTCGAATACCGGTATGAGTCACTCTTTACCTGTGTGAGCCCCAAGTGTGACCAGTAGCCCGTCACGCCCTCCCCCGCCGTGTCCCGCCTCGACGCGACAGTGCTCAGCGACGAGGCGCCCTTTCGAGCGCCGGCGCTGGAGGCGGCGGTTCCGGAGCCGCCGCGCTGTACTGCCGCAGCCGCTGCCGTCCTAGTAGTAGCAATACTGACAATGCTGCTGTGCGCGGGGTGTAGGGGGCCGCCGGAAGGGTTCGGGCTTTGTCCCCAGCAAAAGGACAGGGCGGCGCGGAGGGAGGTGGCCCGGGGCGGGACCGGGCGGTGGTCTGCGCTGCCGCCGGCTAGCTCCAACGGTCGGAAGGTTTCTAGCCGCGGGGAAGAGACCTGCCAAGGACAGGCGTTGGGCGTGTGTTTGGAAAGGTTTTGGTATTAATCGGGTGTTCTTTTGGCGTCTGTTGGGTATTAATGGGGTACTGAGTGTTAATTGGGTATTGATTTGGTTTTTAATGGGGGACTGTTGGAGAATTCTGAGGAAATATTTTTGGTGGGGGGGCTCCAGCCCCAGACCAGGGCTTCTATTCTGATGAATTGGAGCAAGGCATTTTGGAGCTAGTTTTATAAGCGTGTTTAGACTGTTTGATTCGACTTGATTTGAATAAATAATGCGGTGGATTGGGAGGGCACAAGTTGGGCAATGGAGATGGGACAATAATTGGGCTCTTAAGGCGCAAAGCGCCTCAGCTTGTTGGGCCCCCAAAATGAGGGAACAGACAATCTTGTTTCGGAGACCTTGTGCTTCTTCTATTAATAATATGTCAGGGGTGAAGGGTCGGAGGTGAAGGCCAAGCGCAGCAGCGGTGGGGAAATGACGGCGCTGCTGGTATAGTGATATCATCAGCGCTGTGCTGATTTTGGTCCTTGCGGTGGCTGATTTACGTAGCTTAGTCACAGTAATTTAAAGGCGAATTCAGCTGCTTTTGCCAGTAGTGGATCGTAATTTCGGACAAGATTTCTGTATTATAGTGCAATGGAACAGACAGCACGGCTTATCATGGCCGGCATATCAAATAATTCCTCATGCCTGCACTTTTTCCTTGACCGGGTCCGTAGATCCGATTTGCAGTCCCTCAAATACGAACGATTGATTTATTTTAATGCTGCCTTTAAGGGTAAACTTTCGACCCAAACTCACGGTTCCTGACTGAAAACTGGTGTCAACAATGGATGCTTCTAGTATCCTTCATGTATCCTCAAAACCCCAAACAGCGTGTTAATTATCGGGGAAGGCAATAAATAGATACACCCTGGGGCGTGGATTAAGGAAGACACCCGTTCGGCCGTGACACTAGGCGAGCTACTACCACAGGGAAGGCAAAGCAAATCTACAGTACTTAAGCTATCAGGACTTACCGGTGGTAGTGTTGATTTATTTGCATTTGTTCCAAGTGAAACAAGGAGCACACTCACCGGGGTTGAGAATTATTTAACAAAATAAATTTCCTGTTAAAAACGAAACAGGGGGCTGGTGTCACCGCCAGCAGGGCATGCCGCTGGCATCATGATGACTGCATATAATGATTGGCAATGTGTCAGGCACATTTATTGTATTATATTCATTGATTTGGTCTTTATTTCTTTATCAAGGATTACACTCACAAGCGGTGCCGGCGTCGCAACTGCCTGCTGGCACGATAGAGGCATCATGGCCGACCAGTTGAAACAGCTGTCACCCCGGAACCTGGAGCTGCGTCTGGGGGGGCAGCTGCCTGGCTGAGCAGACCCAGGAGAGGGGGCTGCAGCAGCAGGATCAGCAACATCAGCAGGATCAGTTGGACCAGTTGGATCAGTTGGATCAGCAGGATCAGCATGTTCAGCAGGATCAGCAGGATCAGCAGGATCAGCAGGATCGGCAGGATCAGCAGGATCGGCAGGATCAGCAGGATCGGCAGGATCAGCAGGATCAGCAGGATCAGCAGGATCAGTTGGATCAGTAGGATCAGCAGGATCAGCAGGATCAGCAGGATCAGCAGGATCAGCAGGATCAGTAGGATCAGCAGGATCAGCAGGATCAGCAGGATCAGCAAGATCAGCAGGATCAGCAGGATCAGTTGGATCAGTAGGATCAGCAGGATCAGCAGGATCAGCAGGGTCAGCAGGATTGGCAGGATCCTAAACCCTTTAACCCTTGACACCAAACCAGAAGCCCTTTACCCTCAACCCTAGACCAGTGTCTCCCTCTATACCCTGCATACCACAACCCTTAACCCTCCACCTCTACAACCTACAGCCAACACTTTGGAACCTGCAACCAACAACCTACAACCGAACACCTACAACCTAAAAACCAACAACCTACATGCTAAACCCTGGACCCTAGAAACTCAAACTTAACTGAACCTTTCACGCACTTTACTTGAAAAATGCAAAGCCTGATAAACCAGCTCAACCCTCAACCCTCAAAACCCTCAAAACCCTCAACCCTCAACCCTCAACCCCTATCCCACCTGGCTTTGTCGAGTCTTCCCCGGTCGTGAGGGGCCTGCCCTCGCCATCGCTGGATGCCGCGGACGCTCTCGCACGCGCCTGCCGGATCAAGTGGCGCCGCCTCAGCAGGAGGAGCAGCGCGAGTGTTCCGACGACAACACCGCCGGAGACCCCGCCCGCTGTACGTGAGAGCAAAAGTGCAAGGTTCTTTATTTTTTAGAGCAGGTTTGATGCTTCGATTAAGACGGAGCGGCGGAAGACTGGGAAGAGTTGTGAAGAGCTGGCGACGCCGACGCCGGATATCCCGCCCACTACGAGCGCGAGAGCAAACTGGAAAGCAATACAAATGAAAAGTGTAGATTTCGGAAAGCGTAGGTTACGGTAGGCAGAGCAGCGGATGAGTCGCTGTGGCGACGCCACCAAAGATCCCATTTGCTTCACGTGGGAAAGTAACGTAAATGTTTGTGTCCCGGTCAATGGCATGTGCGTGTTTAAGCGCAGGTATGTACCGCCTAGAAACTGCCCATGTAACAACTAGAAATTGCCAATGTAACGCCTAGAAACTGCCCATGTTACGCCTAGCAACTGCCCATGTAACGCCTAGCAACTGCCCATGTAACGCCTAGCAACTACCCATGTAACGCCTAGAAATTGCGCATGTAACGCCTAGAAACTGCCCATGTTAAGCCTAGAAACTGCCCATGTTACGCCTAGAAACTGCCCATGTTACGCCTAGAAACTGCCCATGTTACGCCTAGAAACTGCCCATGTAACGCCTAGAAACTGCCCATGTAACGCCTAGAAACTGCCCATGTTACGCCTAGAAACTGCCCATGTTACACCTAGCAACTGCCCATGTTACGCCTAGAAACTGCCCATGTTACGCCTAGAAACTGCCCATGTAACGCCTAGAAACTGCCCATGTAACGCCTAGCAACTGCCCATGTTACGCCTAGAAACTGCCCATGTTACGCCTAGCAACTGCCCATGTTACGCCTAGAAACTGCCCATGTTACGCCTAGCAACTGCCCATGTTACGCCTAGCAACTGCCCATGTTACGCCTAGCAACTGCCCATGTTACGCCTAGCAACTGCCCATGTTACGCCTAGAAACTGCCCATGTTACGCCTAGAAACTGCCCATGTTACGCCTAGAAACTGCCCATGTTACGCCTAGAAACTGCCCATGTTACGCCTAGAAACTGCCCATGTTACGCCTAGAAACTGCCCATGTTACGCCTAGCAACTGCCCATGTTACGCCTAGAAATTGCGCATGTTACGCCTAGCAACTGCCCATGTTACGCCTAGAAACTGCCTATGTTACGCCTAGAAACTGCCCATGTTACGCCTAGCAACTGCCCATGTTACGCCTAGCAACTGCCCATGTTACGCCTAGAAACTGCCCATGTTACGCCTAGAAACTGCCCATGTTACGCCTAGCAACTGCCCATGTTACGCCTAGCAACTGCCCATGTTACGCCTAGAAACTGCCCATGTTACGCCTAGCAACTGCCCATGTTACGCCTAGAAACTGCCCATGTTACGCCTAGCAACTGCCCATGTTACGCCTAGCAACTGCCCATGTTACGCTTAGAAACTGCCCATGTTACGCCTAGAAACTGCCCATGTTACGCCTAGAAACTGCCCATGTTACGCCTAGAAACTGCCCATGTTACGCCTAGAAACTGCCCATGTTACGCCTAGAAACTGCCCATGTTACGCCTAGCAACTGCCCATGTTACGCCTAGAAATTGCGCATGTTACGCCTAGCAACTGCCCATGTTACGCCTAGAAACTGCCTATGTTACGCCTAGAAACTGCCCATGTTACGCCTAGAAACTGCCCATGTTACGCCTAGAAACTGCCCATGTTACGCCTAGAAACTGCCCATGTTACGCCTAGAAACTGCCCATGTTACGCCTAGAAACTGCCCATGTTACGCCTAGAAACTGCCCATGTTACGCCTAGAAACTGCCGCAGAAGCCCTCTGGCCCCTTAGTTCCACAATGTCTCTTTCGGGTAGGTTGGTTTAGAGGTGAGCTATACATTCAGGTAAAAATGTAATTTCTTCCTTTCAGATAAGGATTGCCATCCTGAATTATAAGAGTCGCAAATTGTCGAATTGCCAGTCTTCAGCCAGATATCGGTATCCCGGTAATTGTCGATATTTTGCCCTGAGGTTGAAAAAATAAATTGTGTCTAACCCGAGGGAGGCAAATCACATTTGCAGGTATGGTACTGCCACCATACTGTATTCTGTGGGTCTGCCGCTGTAGGTGTGCGATGTATTCCCACATATTTAACATTTTACAAGGGGAGGGGGGTACATTGAAAAGCGGCTCATCAACGGTGGATGCCACTTTTTATTTGACGATCAAGGGTTTACTACAGCGATTTTGCTCATTGATTGATTTGAGGAAGGTTTGTTCATTGGCATTAGGGCGATTGTGTTCTGTGGTGTCACGGCGATATCGTTCACTGGTATCAAGGCAGTTTAGTCAATTCATGCGATTGTTTGGAACCCTGAGAGCAGCACTCGAGCAATTATAGCAATGAAAGCGACGGAAGCAATTAAAGCCCATTCTTTTAATTCGTGCCCAGGTCAGATCACTGAGTTCAGATTTACAGCACTCACCAACTCCTGCGATTTTAGATTTGGATGGACCGCTGGCTGCAGGTGTTGCGGCCAGCTGCAACACCTGGGGTGAGCCCGCAGCGGCTGGTCCTGCAACAACCAGCAACAACAACACAACAGAAAGTATCAACTGCAACATCTGGGGTGGTCGGCAGCAGCTGGTCCTGCAACAACCAGCAACAGCGACACAACAGAAGGTTTCAACTACAACATCTGGGGTGGTCGGCAGCAGCTGGTCCTGCAACAACCAGCTACAACAGCGCAACAGGAGGGTATCAACAGCAACATCTGGGGTGGTCGACAGCAGCTGGTCCTGCAACAACCAGCAACAACGACACAACAAGAAATATCAGCTGCAACTTGTTTGCAGATCCGCAGCAATTCAGTCTGCAAAAACAAGGTATTAATTGCAACATCTGGGGTGGATCCGCAACAGTTGTGTCGTGGCAGAGGTCTGTACTGCCTGAAACACCGTGCAAGTACAAGCGATATAGGTTCAAGATAGAAGGGCCACCTCATGAAAATTTCTATATCCGCCACAGCCGCGCAACAGGACATCACTTACAACATCTGGGGCGGGTCCGCAACAGTTTTATTTTATGCGCATAGGAAGGGCTAGGAGATAACAGCAGCAGCAACAGTGGCAGCAGCAGCGGCAACAACAGCAATGATGTTGCAAATTTTGCCGTATTCCCCTCCTGAGGACATCTTACTTAGCAATCAGAATTACTTAATCGGCACGGAAGGAAAAGGCAATTAAAATGTACATAACGAAAATTTTGGGTATGGCAATCGTGCCGACCTTTTAAGTCAATGGTGCTGCCCCCCCCCCCCCTTCTCTGTCTGATATGAGCAATGAGCAATGAGCATTAAACGGATGTTGGCATCCCGGCAGGCCCTCACCTGTCTCATATGAGCATAACGTGGAGTGTTGGCAACCCGGCAGGTCCTCACCTGACAAGGACGAGCAAAATGCCCAAGGCTGGTTGGGCGGAGCTGTGGAGGTGTCCACTCCATTGACGTTAATGCAGCCCTCGGACACGACACATCACAACTGAACCTCAGAGCCAGTGCTAGTGGCCCCACCGCCCCTTACCTGTCTCATTTGAGCGTAAGATGGAGTGTTGGCGTTCCGGCAAGCTCTTACCCGACATGGACGAGCAGAATGCCCAAGGCTGGTTGGGTGGAGTTGTGTAGGTGTCCGCGCCGTCAACGTTGGTGCAGCCCTCGGACACGACACACCATGGCTGAGAGGCAGAGTCGGCGGTGGTGCACTCTGTGTAGGTGGTGCCTTTGTAGACAAAGGGAAACACGCAATCGCAAGGATCTACAAGCAGGAGGGGGGGGGAGGAGGGGGGAGAGGATGTCATATAGGGGAAGGGAGGTAGAAGAGGGGGGAGGAATGTAAACAACTTCAGAATTAGCGGTGAAGCACTCTGTGTGGGTCTGGCCCTTGTAGGCAAAGGGGAACATGCAATCCCAAGGATCTTCAAGCAAGGGGGGGGGGGGAGGTAGAAGAGGGGGGAGGAATGTTAACAACTTCAGAATTAGCGGTGAAGCACTCTGTGTGGGTCTGGCCCTTATAGGCAAAGGAGAACATGCAATCCCAAGGATCTTCAAGCAAGGGGGGGGGGGGAGGTAGAAGAGGGGGGAGGAATGTTAACAACTTCAGAATTAGCGGCGAAGCACTCTGTGTGGGTCTGGCCCTTGTAGGCAAAGGGGAACATGCAATCCCAAGGATCTTCAAGCAAGGGGGGGGGGGGGGGAGGTAGAAGAGGGGGGAGGAATGTTAACAACTTCAGAATTAGCGGTGAAGCACTCTGTGTGGGTCTCGCCCTTGTAGGCAAAGGAGAACATGCAATCCCAAGGATCTTCAAGCAAGGGGGGGGGGGGGGGAGGTAGAAGAGGGGGGAGGAATGTTAACAACTTCAGAATTAGCGGTGAAGCACTCTGTGTGGGTCTTGCCCTTGTAGGCAAAGGGGAACATGCAATCCCAAGGATCTTCAAGCAAGGGGGGGGGGGGGGAGGTAGAAGAGGGGGGAGGAATGTTAACAAGTTCAGAATTAGCGGTGAAGCACTCTGTGTGGGTCTTGCCCTTGTAGGCAAAGGGGAACATGCAATCCCAAGGATCTTCAAGCAAGGGGGGGGGGGGAGGTAGAAGAGGGGGGAGGAATGTTAACAACTTCAGAATTAGCGGTGAAGCACTCTGTGTGGGTCTTGCCCTTGTAGGCAAAGGGGAACATGCAATCCCAAGGATCTTCAAGCAAGGGGGGGGGGGGAGGTAGAAGAGGGGGGAGGAATGTTAACAACTTCAGAATTAGCGGTGAAGCACTCTGTGTGGGTCTTGCCCTTGTAGGCAAAGGGGAACATGCAATCCCAAGGATCTTCAAGCAAGGGGGGGGGGGGGGGAGGTAGAAGAGGGGGGAGGAATGTTAACAACTTCAGAATTAGCGGTGAAGCACTCTGTGTGGGTCTTGCCCTTGTAGGCAAAGGGGAACATGCAATCCCAAGGATCTTCAAGCAAGGGGGGGGGGGAGGTAGAAGGGGGGGGAGGAATGTTAACAACTTCAGAATTAGCGGTGAAGCACTCTGTGTGGGTCTTGCCCTTGTAGACAAAGGAGAACATGCAATCCCAAGGATCTTCAAGCAAGGGGGGGGGGGGGGAGGTAGAAGAGGGGGGAGGAATGTTAACAACTTCAGAATTAGCGGTGAAGCACTCTGTGTGGGTCTTGCCCTTGTAGACAAAGGAGAACATGCAATCCCAAGGATCTTCAAGCAAGGGGGGGGGGGGGGAGGTAGAAGAGGGGGGAGGAATGTTAACAACTTCAGAATTAGCGGTGGTGCACTCTGTGTGGGTCTCGCCCTTGTAGGCAAAGGGGAACATGCAATCCCAAGGATCTTCAAGCAAGGGGGGGGGGGGAGGTAGAAGAGGGTGGAGGAATGTTAACAACTTCAGAATTAGCGGCGAAGCACTCTGTGTGGGTCTTGCCCTTGTAGGCAAAGAGACAAACGCATATGGCATGCATCTACAAGTAAACAAGGTTTGGGGCTTGGGTTTGAGGGTTTAGGTTAAGGGTTCAGGTTCTTGGTTTAGGGTTTACGTTTAGGGTTAAGGGTTTAGTCAATAACCGGGTCAAATATCATTTTATATCCTTGTGTCATTGGAATTACTCTTTGCTTGTAGAATCACAGACTGGACGTTTTTTAGATCCGAGATTCTACAAGGCTGATTTGGTTTCCAGCGGTGATGACCCACGGCAGCCCGTCATCACCTGAATCCGACGAGCACAATTTCCTCAACCCTGAACCCTTAACTCTTAAACCCGAACCCGTCATCACCTGAACCAGATGACCAAAATTTCCTAAACCCTGAACCCTTAACTCTAAACCCTCAACCCTTCACCCTAAACCCTGAACCCGTCATCACGTGATTCCGACGGCAAAATTTCCTCAACCCTGAACCCTCAACTCTAAACCCTAAATCCTTCACTCTAAACCCTTAACCCGTCATCACCTGAACCCGACGAGCAAAAATTCCTAAACCCTGAACCCTTAACTCTAAACCCTAAACCCTAAACTCTTAACCCGTCACCACCTGAACCCGACGAGCAAAATTTCCATGGCAGGTTACGCGGGGCGGTATTTGGATCGGTACCGACGGCCTCTGTGCAGGCCTCCGAAACCACACACCAGGACCGGGACTGGAGATCCACGGAGGTGCACTGAGTGTAGGTGTTGCCTTTATAGATAAAGGGAAACACGCAATCGCAGGGATCTACATACAGACAGGAAAGGGGGGAATGGGTAGAATGGGGAAGGTAGGGGGGGGGGGGGGGGGAATGGGTAGAATGGGGAAGGTAGATGTGAACAATTGGGAGGTCGACGGTGGTGCACAGAGTGTAGGTTTTGCCTTTGTAGATGCAAATAGGATTACACAACTGCAAGGATCTGAAAGGATCTACAAGCAGACAAAAGGATCTGCAAGGATCTACAAGCAGACACAGGAGAAATGGAGGAGGGGATGGAAAATCAAATATATCAACTTAAATGGTCGACGGTGGTGCACTGTGTGTAGCTGTTGCCTCACCACCTTACTCATGCCTATCCCTAATCCTATATCTATCCAGATGTAGGTTGGCATCTAGATCTAGATCCAGATTCATGACCCAAATCCACGGTTCGGGTCCACAGCTCAGATCTGCAGATCAGATCCATGCCGCTGTATCACTGGGGACAGACAACGTCTGTTGGATCCAAGGTCACGAGATCCTGAGTCTTTAGAGTTTCCATTTATATGCTACCCAGCCTCATCCCTATCTATATTGGGATCCAGATCTGGACCCAGATCTGTACCGCCTGGGGAAGTTGAATCAGTGGGATCCAAGGACTGCGTTGACCAGCCCCGAAATCTGTCCAGTTTCCATCTATATCCTACAGAGCCTTATACCTATCTGTACCTAGATATAGATCTTGACCCAGATCCGTACCGTCTGGAGAAGATGCGTCCGTTGGATCCAAGGTCTGCATCTAGGGGCTCCGGAATATATAAAGTGTCCATCCCTATCCTACCCAGCCTCGTCACTGTCTATACCAAGATCCAGATCTGGACCCAGATCCGTTCCGTCTGGTGCGTCAGCTGGATCCAAGGTCTGCGTTCAACAGCTCCGGAACCTGTCCAGTTTCCATCTATATCAAACCCAGCCTCTTCCCTATCGGTACCTAGATCTAGATCTGGACCCGGATCCGTACCGTCTGGAGGGGATGCGTCCCTTGGATCCAAGGTCTGAGTTGACCAACTCTGGTACCAATTTTCCGGCTGCATTTGAAGGAAGGAATATAAGTCGAAACGGGCATTGTGGCATGAGTGACAATTCGGGGCTCATGGTGCAGGTTTTAGGTTACCCTTTCAGGCAAGGGGTGGGGAGGGGGTTCGAGGACTGCATGGATCAGCTCCATAGCCAGCTGTCGGGCAGTGTATGAGAAGCAAACATAGGTGTTGAAAGTGTGTGGGGCAGGGGTCTAGGGTTTATGGCTTGGGTTTAGGTTATGGGTTTAGAGTTAGGTTCAGGGTTCAGGGTTTGCTGGGTTGAGGGTTCAATGTCGACGACTTGCTTCCTTGGGATGGGTGGGCTTGCTCCGGAAGTTACTTGCGGTCCATGCATGTCTGTCCTTCAGTTTTTAGCTGGTTCTCTTCCTTGGTTTCCCTTCGTGTTCCCCAAACCTTACACCCAAAACCCTAACCATTTCACCCTTTTTCCGCTGGTTCTCTTCCTTGGTTTCCCTTAGTGTTCGCGCTGCTTGGCCCTTGAGTTCCCAACAGGACAATTTGTTTTGACAACTGTTTTTTAAACATCTGTGGGAGTGATGGTTGTGTGCCTTATATTGTTTTCTTTCCGCCACAGATCTGGAACAGGAGACGAGTCCCGAGCCACAATGCAGCCCACACGCGACCGGAAGATTCCTGACATTCCTTACCCTTTTGACTATTCTTTAAACCACCTTGCAAGGCTGTTTGGTGCCTTGTGTTAATTTCTGGCCCGCGAAATGTCCGAGGGGCAGAGTTTTGGTCCGCTATGCAGCAACATACACCGGACCAGGGTTCTGGGGGGCCTTTTCAAAGCCGCTTTTTTTCGGTCGGCTGATGCCGACCAGGTCTTTTTTCGTCATTTTTTCTTGTAGTGTGAAACAGTGTAAAACGTGTGAAAAAGAGTGAATCCGGATTTCAGTTTTTGAAGTCAAGAACGTTAAACCGGGGGCCCAACGATCGACAGCATGTTAACACGTGTCGGCTGACGCCGACGCGTGGCCTAAAAATAGCATTCTGGTATCGGCTGGCGCCGATGTTAGGATTTCGGAGTGGTCAGTTTTTCCAGCTTTTTTTTCTGGCGTCGGTGGCCGACGGGTTCCCTGCACCGAACCAAAAGATTGTCCTACAGTTCTTACCCCCCCACACACACTTTAGATAGGCGCTCCCCTTCCTTCCATCCCGTTCTGTGACTAATTTTAATCATGTAGAACATTTAACCCTGGCGTACTTTTAAGCATGTCGTACATTTAACCCTGAAGTACTTTCAACCCTGAAGTACTTTTAACCCTGAAGTACATTTAACCCTGAAGTATCTTTAACTATGTAGTACATTTAACTCTGAAATACTTTTAACCCTGAAGTACTTTGAACCCTGAAGCAATTTTAACCCTGAAGTACTTTTACAACCGCCATGCAAGGTTGTTCGTACTTTGCTTTAATTTCTGATCCGCCACAGCTTTGAGGAGACGAGTGCCGGGCAGCGATGCAGCAATGTACCCGAGCCAAAAGCGTTTGAAACATAACAATGTTACTTTAATAACAGCCCATCAGAGCTGAGTTGTCGGAGTCCTTGCCCTCACAGGAACAGCTAGGCACATTCGACCAACAACAATTTATCAAAACGTTTTAAAATAACCTACCATGCTGATGACTCAATTTTTCCGGGCTCTTGCAGCAAAACACCGGACCCGACATATCCATCAAAACGTGTTTTTAAAGACCCCCACCATTCGAGGAACACAGGTTCCAGGCCCCAACCGCAATGCACCCGACCAAAGGGATAATACATCTACAACAAATTGTATACCCTACGAATTATATAATTGAATAATATTAATTGAATACCGGTATGCAACAAGCAGTTATCCAAGGACCCCCTGAATTTTTGAAAACGAGCCCAAGGCCCTGGCAGCTGTACATCCAACCAGGAGTGAATCACACACACTCACAATACTTCTAAGGACCCACACAATTTTAAGAGACAGGCTACGGGGTCAGGCAGCAGTACACCCGCCCCTAAGCGGCAACTGACAGTTTTTTGTTTGAAGGACATACCAACATTGAGGACATAGGCTCCCGGCCCTGGCAGCGGTGTACCCTACCAAACATGATAACAAAGCTTGTTTCTAAGGACTCTCCAAGTCCAATGATATGGGCTCCCGGACTTAGCGGCAGTACACCATTCCAAATCTGATGAACAAATACTGTTTGTTTATAAGGACCCATCAAATTCAAGGATCCGGGCTACGGGCCCTCGCAGCAGGACACATGACCAAAGTCAATAACACAAAACAAAAGTTGTTTATAAGAACACGCTAAATTCAATGCTGTGGGCTCCAGGCCCTCGCAGCAGTACACAGGACCAAAGTTAATAACAAAGAAACAAGGGTTGTTTCCAAGGACTCACCAAATTTGATGTGACAGGCTCCAGGCCCTCGCAGCAGTACACATGACAAAAGTTGATCAACAAATATTCGTAAGGTCTCACCAGATTCTTGGTGACGGGCTCCAGGCCCTCGCAGCAGTAAACCAAGGAAATGCCACACACCTGCCGGGGGCCGGGGTTCAGATGTAAGGGTTTATGTTTCAGGGTCAAGATGTTCATGTAATCATATGTTTTATACTCCGGTAATATATAGGATTTTAGGGTTAAGATGTATAGGACGGATTTCAGGTTGAGAGGTAACAGATGTGTTAGGGTTCAGGGTCTAGGGTTCAGGGTTAAGGGTGCGTAGTTTAAGGTGCAGGTTTTAGGCAGGTGCAACACACCTTCTGTGGGTCAGGTTTTAAAATGTACAAAGACGTTGTAGGGTTTGGTGCATATGGTGCAGGGTTTAGGTCTTAGGGAGGTGCCACTCACCTGCTGGGGGTCAGGGTTTAGACGGACACAGACATTTGTAGGGCTTAGTGCTTAGGGTGCAGGGGTTAGGTTTCATGAAGATGCCGCACACCTGCTGATGGTCAGGGTTTAGATGTACGGGTTCGCGTTTCAGGGTCAAGACGTACATACATTTTGGTTTTTGGCTCAATAAATAAAAATCCAAATTATGATGAGTGGAAATGGTCACACTTCAACCACCATGCAGTTACTGCTCAGCCACTGCATAGCTACTGCTCAGCTCGTACCCAGCTACTGCCCAAGGCCATCCCACCATTCCACCACCCCAACCCACTTCCCCAAAGCATTATTCAGCTTCTGAACAGCTACTCCGCATCAACTGCACAACTACAACTCAATTACTAGCTTACTGCTTAAAGCTACTGCCGACAGCTGCAGCCCACATAAAGCCCCAGCTGTGTCCAGTTACTTCCCAGCTACTACTCAGCTACTACCCAGCTCCAACTCGGACACTGCCCAGCTAAAGCCTACAGCTACGACCCTCACATACAGCCCCAACTACTTCATAGCTACCGCCCAGCTACTACCCAGCTAATGCTCAGCTACAACTTGGGTACCATCCAGCAGCATGTAGCTACTTCCTACAGCCACAGGCCCAAATTACCTCTCAGCAGTTGCCTAGTCATTGTCAAGCTGCACAGCTTCTACCCAGCTACTCCCCAGCTACTGCCCAGCTACTGTCCTGCTTGCCTGCTGGATGCCACTCTTTGATGCAGTACAGGTCACTCCCTGAGCAGGGAGCTGTACAGCTGTATTGGAATCCGGAGCGGCAGCAGTGCCCTGTAGGTGGGGACAGGGGGCATGGGGGCGTGGGGGCAGTGAAAGGTCTGTGCGGTACAAGTGGGACTCGCGGTACAGGCATTACATGCGGTACAGCTGTATTGGAATCCTGAGCAGGAACAGCGGCAGCAGTGCCCTATAGGGGGGAACAGGGGGCATGGCGGCAGTGAAAGGTCTGTGCGGTAGTGGGACTCGCGGTACAAGCGGTACATACGGTACAACATGATTGAAAACCGGAGTGGGAACAGCGGCAGCAGTGCCCTATAGGTCGGGGAAGGGGGCGTGGGGGCAGTGAAAGGTCGTGCGGTACAAGTGGGGCACACGGTACATGCAGTACATACGGTACAGCTGTATTGGAATTCGGGGCGGGGACAGCGTCCTCAGTGCCCTGCAGGTGGGGTGCAGGGGTGCAAGGGGGCAGTGATAGTTTCGTGCGGTACAAGTAGGAAATGTAGTACATGCAGTACATACGGTACAGCGTTATTGAAAACCGGAGTGGGAGCAGCGGCAGCAGTGCCCTTCAGATTGGGTGCAGGGGGGTCTGGCAGTGGTAGTTCCGTGCGGTACAAGTGAGACATGCAGTACTTGCGGTGCTTAAGGTACAGCGTTATTGAAAACTGGAGCAGGAACAGCGGCAGCAGTGCCCTTCAGATTGGGTGCAGGGGGGTAAGGGTGATAGCTCCGTGCGGTACAGGTGAGACATGCAGTACATGCGGTGCATACAGTACAGCTGATTTAGTATCCGAAGCAGGGACAGTGGTAGCAGTGACATGTATGATGGGGCAGAGAAAGGTAGTTGAGGTCCATGCAGTACATGCGGTACAAATATTTAGTATCCGGAGCGGGAACAGAGGCAGCAGTGACATGTACGTGGGGGCAGGGAAAGGTTGCTGTAGTCCATGCAGTACATGCGGTACATGCGGTACATGCGGTGCTGATAATTTATTATCTGGAGCGGGGACAGTGGCAGCAGTGCCATGAAAGAAGGGGGGCAGGGGGCAGGGGGGCAGTGAGATGTACATATGGTACATGCAGTGCATACAACACCGCTGATTTGGTATCCGGAATGGGGGCAGCGGCAGCAGTACCCTAGGAATAGAGCTGTGTGTGGCGAAGGGAGGGCAGTGAGGGGCGTGCGGGGTTGAGGGTTAAGAAGCTAGGGGTTAGAGTGCACGGAGGAGGGGATGTGTGTGGTGAGTGGAGGGGGGGGAGGAGGACGGTACAGGGTCCATGCTATGCAAACGGTACAGCTGAGTTGGAATCCGAAGCGGGGACGGCAACACCCAGGCCAGCACGTCAGTTGGCTGATGATGTTGGGCTCGGGTTTTCGCTTGAGTAGGTAAGGTTAAACCGAGAGGTAAACAAGAGTCCCGACCACGCTCTGTTCCACCTTCAGCAGCACCCCTCATGCCAGCACACCCGTCACAAACTCGGGCAGCCGCGGGTTGGGCTCGGGTATTTGACAAAGGCAACCCACGCACGCCAGCTTACATCAGCTAATATACGTTTGTCTTAGGTTTCCCCGGGCAGCAGCTGAAAGCGAGTGATACTACACCAGAGCAAAAAAAGCAAAGATCAACTCCTTACCGCGCTCTGTTGCGCCTTGGGCGGCGATCCCCACGCCAGCACACCCGAAATGAACGCAGGCAGGCGCAGGTTGGGCTCAGGCAACCTCAGCACTACCCTGTCGGCTGTGGTGGCCTCGGCTGTGGCGTTGGCAGAGCCCGCACCACCGCCGCCGCCGCCGCCGACGCCGCTGTTGCTGCTGGCTGGTGTTGCGGTTATTGTTGTGGGTGGGCGTAGGGGGGTGTCCAAGAAGCTGTAGTCTTGCTTGAAGTCCATCTGGGTGGAGAACCTGGAGGAGGGTTTATGTGTTTGGGGGGGGGGGGGGGGGCAGGGTTTACATTTCCAGGGTCCAAACCCGAAACCCAAAACCCTTGACCCTTAACACTCAATCATGAACCCTAAGCTAGGCGAGTGGAATTAGGGGGGTGTCCGAGAAGCAAAATTACTGCTTGTCTTTCATCTGGGTGAAAAATATGGAATTGTGTATGCGTGTGCGTGTGGAGGAGGGGGGGAGGGGGGGGCAGGGTTTACAATAATGCCAGATATGTCATTCCAGTGTCAAAACCTGCACCCTCATCCCTGAACCCTACACCCTGCTTCCGAACCTAAACCCTTTACCCTTGAACCAAACCTTGCCTCCAAACCTACACCCTACGCCCTACACGGTTATCCCTGCACCCTGCACCTTCAACCCTAAGTCATCCACCCTGACAGGATGAACGGCAGGGCTTGCAACCACTTCCGGATCATACCAGCATATTCAGCAGCTGATCTTACCAGCAGATATCACCAGCAAATATCATCCGTGGATCTCACCAGCAGATCTTACAAGCAGATCTAACCAGCAGATCTCACCAGCGGATCTCACCAGCATATCTCACCCGCGGATCTCACCAGCAGATCTCACCAGTGGAACTCACAAGCTGATCTCACCAGCGGATCTCACCAACAGATTGCACCAGTAGATCAAACCAGCAGATCCAGCAGATCTCACCATCAGATCTCACCAGCAGATCTCACCAGCAGATCTCACCCGCGGATCTCACCTGCGGATCTCACCAGCAGATCTCACCCGCAGATTTCACCAGCAGATCTCACCTTTTTGGTTCGATGCTGATGATGGTTTGCACCGACTGTAACGCGGGGATCCCGGTGGACTGCATGAAAGCCTAGAGGGCAGGGGTAGACAGGGGTGGGTGAGAGGGAAGGGGGGGAAGGGGGGGGGGAGGGTGAGATGCTTCATATGATATTTATTTATCATAGGTGTGGGGATCCCGGTGGACTGCATGAAAGCCTGGAGGGAAAGGGGGGGGGGGCATGTATTATTAATGTGGGGATACTCGTAGACTGCATGAAGGCCTGGAGGGAAGGGGGGGGGTACAGGGGGGCAGGAGGTGTGGGGAGGGGGGGGCAGGAGGGTAGGAAGAGGGGTGGGTGGGATTGAGGGACAGGGGTGAGTGGGAGGGAAGGGGGCGAGGGGGGGGGGGAGGGTGAGATGCTTCATATGACATCTATCATAGGTGTGGGGATCCCGGCGGACTGCATGAAAGCCTGGAGGGAAAGCTTCAAGTAAAAAATTAAGTTAAGACTCCCACCTGCGCCTGTGAGCTGTTGGCTAGCCTGAGAGGCAGCAGGTAGTCGGTGCTGCGGCTGAAGCTAACGTTCAAATTCAAATTTAAATTCCCACCTCCGCCAGCGAGCTGTTGGCTAGCCTAAGAGGCAGCAGGTAGTCGGTGCTGCGGCTGAAGCTAACGTTCAAATTCAAATTTAAATTCCCACCTCCGCCAGCGAGCTGTTGGCTAGCCTAAGAGGCAGCAGGTAGTCGGTGCTGCGGCTGAAGCTAACGTTCAAATTCAAATTTAAATTCCCACCTCCGCCAGCGAGCTGTTGGCTAGCCTAAGAGGCAGCAGGTAGTCGGTGCTGCGGCTGAAGCTAACGTTCAAATTCAAATTTAAATTCCCACCTCCGCCAGCGAGCTGTTGGCTAGCCTGAGAGGCAGCAGGTAGCCGGTGCTGCAGCTGAAGCTTACGATCATAATTATAATTCAAATTCAAATTCCCACCTCCGCCAGCGAGCTGTTGGCTGTCCCGACGGGAAGCAGGTAGCCGGTGCTGCGGCTGAAGCCGAGGTTCAGGACGAACCTTGCCCCTCTCACGCCCTGAAGGCCTGCGGCGAAGCTCCACGTCAAGCTGTCACAGCCCTCCACTGCCATCGGAAAAAGGAGGGAGGCAACTTGGTCAAGCATTATTCATTTGTTCATGTTAGGATATAGGAAGTACCTGTATCTCACCCCTGTCACAGCCTGAAGGTTCGCGCGCTTCGCGCGCTTCGTGCGCCCGTGGCGAAGCTCCACATTAAGCTATCACAGCCATCCATTGCCACCGAGAGAAAGAATTGGGGGATTTGTAATTTTGGCGTGGAGTTTCAGAGAAATGGGGGTCCGGGAGGAGCTTTCATGAATTGTTTAGGATGATGTCAGGCATTTTCAGGAATCAGGATCCTTTCAGGAAAACTTCCAGGAAGCCCTTTTAGGGATTTCCAGGAATTGTATATCCGCTCATTTATTATATATAGTATATATAAAAGCAGTATCGTTTACCGGTATGCCATACGGTATATGATACCAGTAAACAGTAGATTTGCCTTGCCTTCCCTCATAGTTAACATTGTCTGGGGTTGAGGGATCCATGAATATACTGATTATCGATTATCAAGGCCAGTCAACAGTCGGAAATAAGGAGTTTTGGTCAATAATTTGCCCTGAGGGCAGCTTTAAAATAAATCGTTGCTTCATACCCGAGGGGAGGCAAATCAAATCTACGGCATGCCATATAAGACCAATAATTGCCGTATATGCCATTGGACTGTTGTTACAGAATGCGAGCAATATGCTCATCTATCCCATTGGAACACCCAGTTGGATACCTAACCCCACCATGAGCTCACCTAACCCCGCCATGACCTCACCTAACCCCGCCATGAGCTCACCTAACCCCGCCATGAGCTCACCTAACCCCACCATGAGCTCACCTAACCCCGCCATGAGCTCACCTAACCCCGCCATGAGCTCACCTAACCCCGCCATGAGCTCACCTAACCCCGCCATGAGCTCACCTAACCCCGCCATGAGCTCACCTAACCCCGCCATGAGCTCACCCAACCCCGCCATGAGCTCACCTAACCCCACCATGAGCTCACCTAACCCCACCATGAGCTCACCTAACCCCGCCATGAGGTCACCTAACCCCGCCATGACCTCACATAACCCCACCATGAGCTCACCTAACCCCGCCATGAGCTCACCTAACCCCGCCATGACCTCACCTAACCCCGCCATGACCTCACCTAACCCCGCCATGACCTCACCTAACCCCGCCATGAGCTCACCTAACTCCGCCATGAGCTCACCTAACCCCGCCATGAGCTCACCTAACCCCGCCATGAGCTCCCCTAACCCCGCCATGAGCTCACCTAACCCCGCCATGACCTCACCTAACCCCGCCATGACCTCACCTAACCCCGCCATGAGCTCACCTAACCCCGCCATGAGCTCACCTAACCCCGCCATGAGCTCACCTAACCCCGCCATGAGCTCACCTAACCCCGCCATGAGCTCACCTAACCCCGCCATGAGCTCACCTAACCCCGCCATGGGCTCACCTAACCCCGCCATGAGCTCACCTAACCCCGCCATGAGCTCACCTAACCCCGCCATGAGCTCACCTAACCCCGCCATGAGCTCACCTAACCCCGCCATGAGCTCACCTAACCCCGCCATGAGCTCACCTAACCCCGCCATGAGCGAATTCCGCTCACCTATATCCGAAGAAATATCGCTGCATGACAGCCGGAACTGATTGGGGTCTGACGCCACTGCCGCAGCCGCTGCGGCGACCGACGCCGTCTCACCCTCCTCGCCCTCAACAGCAGGCGCAGTCCCAACCTGTGCGGAGGGTAGCAGCGGAGGGAAGCAGCATGATATATTCCCTTGGGGGGGGAGTCACCGACGCCGTTTCACCCGCCTCGCCCTCAATGGCAGGCGCAGTCCCAACAGCGTTTGTTTTTCCGCCCCGAGCCCAGTTCCTCAGGCCGCCCTGCGGCCGCCGAAGGTGCTATTGAGATAAAACCAATTAATGCTTCCTCTGGTGCCCAAGGCAATTAGCTGGCCACAGCCAGAGGCCAGAGGCCAGAGGCCAGAGGCCAGAGGCCAGAGGCCAGAGGCCAGAGGCCAGAGGCCAGAGGCCAGAGGCCAGAGGCCAGAGGCCAGAGGCCAGAGGCCAGAGGCCAGAGGCCAGAGGCCAGAGGCCAGAGGCCAGAGGCCAGAGGCCAGAGGCCAGAGGCCAGAGGCCAGAGGCCAGAGGCCAGAGGCCAGAGGCCAGAGGCCAGAGGCCAGAGGCCAGAGGCCAGAGGCCAGAGGCCAGAGGCCAGAGGCCAGAGGCCAGAGGCCAGAGGCCAGAGGCCAGAGGCCAGAGGCCAGAGGCCAGAGGCCAGAGGCCAGAGGCCAGAGGCCAGAGGCCAGAGGCCAGAGGCCAGAGGCCAGAGGCCAGAGGCCAGAGGCCAGAGGCCAGAGGCCAGAGGCCAGAGGCCAGAGGCCAGAGGCCAGAGGCCAGAGGCCAGAGGCCAGAGGCCAGAGGCCAGCTGACATGTAGCCGAGTTACTAAAAACAATCCCTGAGTCCCAACTGTTAGGAACGGCACCAACAAATTGTCAACGTTCCGTTCCCTGGGTGGGTGGGTGGACAGGGCGGGTGGGCAGGGTGGGTAGGTGGGTGGGTAGGTGGGTGGGTGGGTGTCATCTGGTGTGGTGGCAAGAAAAATGTCTGTCATTAGTGACTCAGTATAGTTTCCGCAGTGTGAGCACCAAAGCCATTCAAGTCCCAATATATGTTCAAGAGGGTTCGTGTTTCGTTCCCTGGGGTGGGATCCTAGGATTTCCCTGGTGTTGTGGCGCATTTGAAACGCCACATTTCAATGTGATATTCCGCAGTGTGAGCGCAACAGCTAAGAAAACTGTTTGCCTGGGACCCCATTTCCTCCCAGTAGGGTTCCCCCCCGTTTTTTTAGTGCTGCATCAGTATTTTCTGCTGATGTAGCTAAACAGTAGCTGAAACAGTAGCTGAACAGTAGCTGAAAGCCGGACGGTAAACGCTGCCGTGCAATTTGAGCAAGCCCGTCCCACCTGCTGCTGTGTGGCAGGTTCCAGGGGGCCGTCATTACAGTACTGCATCTGTACCTCACCCAGATGTAGCTGAATTGTAGCTGAAACACTCAACATCACACGCCGGACTGCACTATGAGGTAAGTCCGTCCCACCTACTGCTGTGTGGCAGGTTCCAGGGGGCCGTCATTACAGTACTGCATCTGTACCTCACCCAGGTGTAGCTGAATTGTAGCTGAAACACTCAACCTCACACGCCGGACTGCACTATGAGGTAAGACCATCCCACCTGCGGCTGTGTGGCAGGTTCCAGGGGGCCGTCATTACAGTACTGCATCTGTACCTCACCCAGATGTAGCTGAATTGTAGCTGAAACACTCAACATCACACGCTGGACTGCACTATGAGGTAAGTCCATCCCACCTGCTGCTGTGCAGCAGGCTCCAGAGGGCCGTCAAACCAGTACTGCAACTGTACCTCACCCAGATGTAGCTGAATTGTAGCTGAAACACTCAACTTCACACGCCGGACTGCACTATGAGGTAAGTCCGTCCCACCTACTGCTGTGTGGCAGGTTCCAGGGGGCCGTCATTACAGTACTGCATCTGTACCTCACCCAGATGTAGCTGAATTGTAGCTGAAACACTCAACATCACACGCCGGACTGCACTATGAGGTAAGTCCATCCCACCTGCGGCTGTGTGGCAGGTTCCAGGGGGCCGTCATTACAGTACTGCATCTGTACCTCACCCAGGTGTAGCTGAATTGTAGCTGAAACACTCAACCTCACACGCCGGACTGCACTATGAGGTAAGTCCATCCCACCTGCGGCTGTGTGGCAGGTTCCAGGGGGCCGTCATTACAGTACTGCATCTGTACCTCACCCAGATGTAGCTGAATTGTAGCTGAAACACTCAACATCACACGCTGGACTGCACTATGAGGTAAGTCCATCCCACCTGCTGCTGTGCAGCAGGCTCCAGAGGGCCGTCAAACCAGTACTGCAACTGTACCTCACCCAGATGTAGCTGAATTGTAGCTGAAACACTCAACTTCACACGCCGGACTGCACTATGAGGTAAGTCCGTCCCACCTACTGCTGTGTGGCAGGTTCCAGGGGGCCGTCATTACAGTACTGCATCTGTACCTCACCCAGATGTAGCTGAATTGTAGCTGAAACACTCAACTTCACACGCCGGACTGCACTATGAGGTAAGTCCATCCCACCTGCTGCTGTGCGGCAGGCTCCAGGGGGCCGTCATTACAGTACTGCATCTGTACCTCACCCAGATGTAGCTGAATTGTAGCTGAAACACTCAACATCACACGCTGGACTGCACTATGAGGTAAGTCCATCCCACCTGCTGCTGTGCAGCAGGTTCCAGGGGGCCGTCATTACAGTACTGCATCTGTACCTCACCCAGATGTAGCTGAATTGTAGCTGAAACACTCAACTTCACACGCCGGACTGCACTATGAGGTAAGTCCATCCCACCTGCTGCTGTGCGGCAGGCTCCAGGGGGCCGTCATTACAGTACTGCATCTGTACCTCACCCAGATGTAGCTGAATTGTAGCTGAAACACTCAACATCACACGCTGGACTGCACTATGAGGTAAGTCCATCCCACCTGCTGCTGTGCGGCAGGCTCCAGAGGGCCGTCAAACCAGTACTGCAACTGTATTTCGTTGAGGTTGATGCTGCGGTTGCTCCCCGTGTTTTCCAGGCTGCAAGCACACAGACATTTTCAAATATTTGAATGTTTCATCCTCAAATATTGAATGTGTGAACCTCAGGTATGGAATATTTCATCCTCGGATATTGAACGTTTCATCCCAACACATTAAATGTTACGCACACAGATTTTCAAATGTCAAAAAAAAACGAAGCGTCACAAATCGAATGTTCAGGTTGATGCTGTGGTCGCTCCTCTTCATGTATTCCAGCCTACGGGGAAAGGCATTTCCAAATTTCAAATGTCTGGATTTCATGTTTCTGGTCCTGGGCTAATGCTGCAGGTGCTCCTTGCAGTGCTGCTGTTACGAAGATATCGCAACCATAACCCACAGCCTTTTGCGAAAGGGCCGGCGGGGCGTGCGAACCGGGAGGAGACCACCAACGAAAACCGAAACAAAAACAGACGAGCCAACAGAAAAAGAAAAACAGCTCCAGGGAAAGCAAACGGACCACGAGCAACCACCAAGCAACCACCAAGCAACCACCAAGCAAAAAAGAAGACCCGACAACCACAGCCAGACAAGGAGCCAACGACAGGAACATGGACAATAAAACACGGACACAGAGGGGACCAGACACAAGGACATCAAACACAGACACAAGGGCATCAAGGACATCAAGGACACAAGGACATCAAATACAGATACAAGGGCATCAAGGACATCAAGGACATCAAGGACATCAAAGACACAAGGACATCAAATACAGATACAAGGGCATCAAGGACATCAAGGACATCAAGGACATCAAGGACACAAGGACATCAAATACAGATACAAGGGCATCAAGGACATCAAGGACATCAAGGACATCAAATACAGATACAAGGGCATCAAGGACATCAAGGACATCAAGGACATCAAGGACACAAGGACATCAAATACAGATACAAGGGCATCAAGGACATCAAGGACATCAAGGACACAAGGACATCAAATACAGATACAAGGGCATCAAGGACATCAAGGACATCAAGGACATCAAGGACATCAAATACAGATACAAGGGCATCAAGGACATCAAGGACATCAAGGACATCAAGGACATCAAATACAGATACAAGGGCATCAAGGACATCAAGGACATCAAGGACATCAAGGACATCAAATACAGATACAAGGGCATCAAGGACATCAAGGACATCAAGGACATCAAATACAGATACAAGGGCATCAAGGACATCAAGGACATCAAGGACATCAAGGACATCAAATACAGATACAAGGGCATCAAGGACATCAAGGACATCAAGGACATCAAGGACATCAAATACAGATACAAGGGCATCAAGGACATCAAGGACATCAAGGACATCAAGGACATCAAGGACATCAAATACAGATACAAGGGCATCAAGGACATCAAGGACATCAAGGACATCAAGGACATCAAATACAGATACAAGGGCATCAAGGACATCAAGGACATCAAGGACATCAAGGACATCAAGGACATCAAATACAGATACAAGGGCATCAAGGACATCAAGGACATCAAGGACATCAAATACAGATACAAGGGCATCAAGGACATCAAGGACATCAAGGACATCAAGGACATCAAGGACATCAAATACAGATACAAGGGCATCAAGGACATCAAGGACATCAAGGACACAAGGACATCAAATACAGATACAAGGGCATCAAGGACATCAAGGACACAAGGACATCAAATACAGATACAAGGGCATCAAGGACATCAAGGACATCAAGGACACAAGGACATCAAATACAGATACAAGGGCATCAAGGACATCAAGGACACAAGGACATCAAATACAGATACAAGGGCATCAAGGACATCAAGGACATCAAGGACATCAAGGACACACGGACATCAAATACAGATACAAGGGCATCAAGGACATCAAGGACATCAAGGACATCAAGGACATCAAATACAGATACAAGGGCATCAAGGACATCAAGGACATCAAGGACACAAGGACATCAAATACAGATACAAGGGCATCAAGGACATCAAGGACATCAAGGACACAAGGACATCAAATACAGATACAAGGGCATCAAGGACATCAAGGACATCAAGGACATCAAGGACATCAAATACAGATACAAGGGCATCAAGGACATCAAGGACATCAAGGACACAAGGACATCAAATACAGATACAAGGGCATCAAGAGCATCAAGGACATCAAGGACATCAAATACAGATACAAGGGCATCAAGGACATCAAGGACATCAAATACAGATACAAGGGCATCAAGAGCATCAAGGACATCAAGGACATCAAATACAGATACAAGGGCATCAAGGACATCAAGGACATCAAGGACATCAAATACAGATACAAGGGCATCAAGAGCATCAAGGACATCAAGGACATCAAATACAGATACAAGGGCATCAAGAGCATCAAGGACAAGGACATCAAATACAGATACAAGGGCATCAAGAGCATCAAGGACATCAAGGACATCAAATACAGATACAAGGGCATCAAGAGCATCAAGGACAAGGACATCAAATACAGATACAAGGGCATCAAGAGCATCAAGGACACAAGGACATCAAATACAGATACAAGGGCATCAAGAGCATCAAGGACAAGGACATCAAACACAGACATCAAGGACATCAAGGACATCAAGGACATCAAGCACAGACATCAAGGGCGTCAAACACAGACACAAGGGCATCAAGGGCATCAAGGACATGGACACAGAGGGGACCAGAAAGCAAAGTGTCCACTGGCCAGGCTTCAGGCACAGAGTTCCAAATATCCAAAACTGTAACTTTCAAATTCAAATTTGCATGCCAACGCTGCGGCGGTTGCTCCGTCATTTGTCCAGGCTGCGTTCGAAGATTACCAGATTTAACAATCCGCCCTTGAGGCCATTAACCCCGAACCCTGACCGAGCGCCCAAAAGCCCTAAAAAAGCAAAGGGGTACTACCGGTACCTGATGAACAAAAGTGTGAAATCAAATATGCACTGCCTGAGGTACATTTGTGTGAAAGCAAAGGTTCACGACCGCATTCACATTTCTGTGAACGCAGATCTGGACAGGCTAACGCTGTTGTCATCCCTAGCCCTAAACAAACCCTTCACTTAACAGCACAAAAATGTCAACCTTTATTGACAATTCATACCTGATGTACATTTGTGTGAACGCCGAACCAGACAGGCTCGTGCTGTTGTCTGCCTGCTGGGACGCAGGCTGGAGCTCTAGGGGGAAGTATGTCACCTTCAGGCGCTGCAGGGGGGGACAAGATGTACATATAAGATGGACATTTTAGATTTATATATACGAACATGCACATGCAACATGTACATATGATCAGATATTGAAGGCAAGAGTCTGCTCAATCGGACATACATTAGCTAGAGCTCTAAGGGGGAAATATGTCACCGTCAGGCGCTGCACGGGGGAGGGCATGGCAAAAAAGACACAAGATGATGTACTTAAGATGTACATATGATCAGATATTAACGGTAAGAGTCTGCTCGATCGGACATTAGCCGACGTTCTTTTGTGGGATAATAGGTCACCATAAGACGCTGTACGGGGAGGGGGGGGGGGGACACGGCCAGGAGGCATGACAAGATGTACAAGCAATACAAAGATTGGATACCAGAGTCTGCCTGTTGGGACGCCGCATGGATCTCTATCGGGAAGTGGGTCTCCGGAAGACGCTGCAGAAGGGGGGAGGGGGGCGCATTGGATCCCTAGGTGGATCCCTGGATGGATCCCTGGATAGATCCCTGGATGGATCCCTGGATCCCTGGGTGGATCCCTGGATGGATCCCTGGATCCCTGGGTGGATCCCTGGGTGGATCCCCGGGTGGATCCCAGGTTGGATCCCCGGGTGGAACCCAGGTTGGATCCCTGGGTGGAACCCTGGATGGATCCCTGGATCCCTGTATGGATCCCTGGATCCCTGTATGGATCCCTGGATCCCTGTATGGATCCCTGGATCCCTGTATGGATCCCCGGATCCCTGTATGGATCCCTGGATCCCTGTATGGATCCCTGGACCCCTGTATGGATTCCTGGATCCCTGGATCCCTGGATCCCTAAATCCCTAAATCCCTTGGTCTCAAGCTCACCTGCGCCATCTGGTCGAATGGAACCGATGGCACTGCAACTCCGCCAGAGGGTGCTGGGCTGCCCTGCTGGGAAGAACCTGCGGGAAAGACATCACACCAATATAATGCAATTTATCGGCAACTTATGAACACCGAAAGAGGCAGTATTTCAATCTTTCTGATTCTGAATAATACAGGTGAGTTCAGTAAGGGGACAGCATTAGATTTTAACGCGGTTCTAATAGCGGTTAGTGTTTCATCGTTAAGCCAAACCGCTTTTTGAATTCAACCAGGCGCCTACTGTCAGCTGCTACATGTAAGGCACCTCGACGATCTTCAGAGTTTGTACCGGCTGGTCGCATTGTTAGCAAGCACCCGCAGCACCCGCAGCGCCCGCAGGTGATCAAAGAAATGCATACATTTTGCTGTACTGGACATTAGTTAGTAACATACAAGAGTCATGCTTTGCACCCTTGACCCTTGTCCCTTGACGCCAAACCCTAAAAGCCCATCAACAGTCACCATCTCCAGGGCTTTCTTGCACCTTTTAGTCCTAAACCCTAAACCCTAAACCCTGACCCCTTAACCCTTAACCCTATATTCAAACCTCCACAAGCCGTCAGCGCCCAAGCGGGCTCCGAATAATTGCGGGAAGCCCCTCACCCTGTCTTTTTGCCCTGACCCTTACCCCTAAACCCTGAACCCTGAACTCTCTACCCTGATGCGAAACCTCCGTGCACCGTCAGCGCCCAAGGGGTCCGAATAATTGCGGGAAGCTTGTCACCTTGCCTTTCTGGCACTTAACCCTGAACTCAATACCCTGAAGCACCATCAGCGTCAAAGGGGGCTCCGAAGAATAGCGGGAGTCATGTCACGTTAGGTTTTGGCACCCATTGGCTCTAGATACCCTAAACCTGCACGCCCTGTCAGCTCCTGCAAGTGCTCCGAAGATGAGCGAGTGGACAGCATGTCACGTTGATTTTTTGCACACGTCAACCCTCAAACCTCAACCCTGAACCCTCAACCCTCAACTCTTAACCTTCACAAACCGTTAGCACCCGAGCGGGCTCCGAAGAATAGCTGGAAGCATGCCGTATTTACCCCCCCACACACACCCTTACCCTTTGGCCCTTTGGCCCTAAACCCTTAACCCTAAACCCTAAATTCGACACTCTAAACCATTCACCCTAAACCCTAAGCACTCGGCACTAAACCCTAAACCGTACATACACAGTCAGCACCTGCAAGAGATCCAAAGATAAGCGGAGAGCACTTCACCCTTTCAACCTAAACCCTGTAACCCGAACCTTGCATACACTGTCACTTTGTAACTTTGTAACTGTCATTTCGTCACGTTTTAACTGTCACTCTGCAACTATGTAACTGTCAGCACCTGCCGGGGATCCAAAGATAAGCGGAGGGCACTTCACCCTTTCACCCTTTCACCCTTTCACCCTAAACCCTACATACACTGTCAACACCTGCAGGAGATCCAAAGATAAGCGGAGAGCATTTCAGGTTGTTAAACTCCACGTGGGTGGGGATGCCGACGCCGAAGTTTGATCCAGATCCAGATGTCGCGTTGGATCCGGATCCGGGCGTTGATCTAGATCCGGACAGCGCACCGCGCCTCCCAATGAAGGACACCGAGGCGGAGTTGTCCCCCGAGGACGTCACGGGGGCGAGAGGGGCGAAGCCTGGGAAGGGGGGTCGGGGGCGCATTTAAGAGGTGTGGTATTACCGTAGAGAGAGTTCATTGATAAAATGGCGGTTAAGGTAACTTGATGAATGATTGAAGCTACCAGTGCTTGCTGCCTGTAGGGGCAAAGAAGGACGGTGTGCCCTGAGACGGGTAGGTGTCTCTACTCTATGGGGGGGGGGGTGAGATGAAGTACCGGTAATATACAAAATGTTAGTTAAAATTTTAAATAAACGTTTTATTTATGATTACTGATTGATAAATTGACGAATATTTGTCGATACATTAAAGGCAAAGGGACAGTGCTGGACTAGCAGGGGAGAGGTGGGCGCCCAGTGAGGAGTCGCGGATATGAATGACATAAGTACCAGTTCTAACCGGTACCGCACTGGTAGAATAAGTTAGTGCGGAGGCTATGTTCAACCACGGAACTGGCAAGGGGGAGGAAATGGCAAAGCTCAGGCTCCGTACTAAATGAAAGAAAACAACTGAACTCATGCGTGTCTCCCCACTTGTCAAAGCCACTGTTTCGACACCCGTCCCCGACGCCGTGTTCTTTAAACCCTAAACCCTCAAACCTCAACTTTCGACATCGCCGCGCAGCGACTTTAAGCACCGTACTAAAGGGGGGGGGGGCTGAACTCATGCGTGTCTCCTCACTTGTCAAGGCAACTGCTTCAACGCCTGTCCCCGACGCCGTGTCGTTGCTGTTAGGGGCGCCTCCCGGTGGCTGCAGCTGCAGCTGCGCTCAGATCAAAGGGGAGGGGGACGGTCAGCCAATCGGCCAAACTCCAACATGCATGCAGGCGTCACTCGGGTGTTCAGCGCAGCACCAGGCGGCTGTAGCTGCGGCCGCGCTCAGATCAAGCGGGGAGGGGGGAATGGGGACGGTCAGCCGATCAGCAAAACTCCAGCATGCATATTTAGGAGCAGGGTATTTAGTGCCTGTGCCAGTTTACGGGCACAAGTCCCATGCAGCAAATGTGATGCCAAGCTGGACTGTAAAAACTTCACGAAAACTTCTTATGCATGCAGGCGTCGCTCGGGTGTCAGTGCCCTTGAGCGCAGCACTAGACTGCTGTAGCTGCGGCCATGCTCGGATCAAACGGGGAGGGGGGGAGGGGGGGGTCAGCCAATGAGCAAAGCGTATGCACTTTGGATAGGACCAATTCGTCCACCTGCTGAAGTAGGATTGAGGTTTAGGGTTTAAAGATAAAGATACTGGTAAAGACTAAGGGTTTAGGGTACAGGGCTGAGGGCTGAGGGCTGAGGGCTTTTTGCGCCGATTTCGGGCGTCTGTCGAAAACGAAAATTTGCTCACGCGCGAGTCGGCCAGTTCTGGTACGGCAGGTATCCTCAGCGCTGCACAAATGATTGTTTAATTGTTTATGGCCTGCGCGCTGAATTAAAAAGTCACGCGGTCATTTATATTATTATTTTTCGTTTTGGGGGAGCGCGAAGGCTAATGACGAATACCCGGTACGGCATCACGCTGTCTTCTGCTTCACTTCTGCAGAGCACCTGGGAAGGCTTCAGGACGAGAGACACTTGCATAGTGACTCTCGTCGTCCAGCAAGACGAAGTTTAAACATTCCTCTCATCATTGAAACTTTGTCTCTTGTCCCAACCCACCGAGTACGTCTGCACGTCTCCTCCCTCGCTGATAGACATAAATATACACAGACATATAAATATGTTTATATATAACGGTACATATACATCTATATATACCAGTACTAAAATACCAGTACCGTAGAAGCATTTAAACTTTGTCTCTTGTCCCAACCCACCAAGTACGCCTTCACGTCTCCACCCTCGCTGATATACATATATATACATATATATCCCGTATATGATACTAAAATACCGCTACTGTAGAAGGCACAATTAAATATCACCTCATGTCCCAACCCACCAAGTACGCTTGCACGTCTCCTCCCTCGCTGATGACATCGGTCGTGCTGGCTATGTATTCGCCTTCGGTGAACCGCCACGTCAGCAGCCACGAGGAAATAGAAGGAGCCGCCGACGAGGTGTTGGATGCGGCCTGTAAGAGTGTGAATGGAAGGGTGTGGAAGGGTGTGGAAAGGTGTGAATGGAACCGGCTGATGATTAGGTGAACCGCCACGTCAGCAGCCACGAAAATATAGAAGGAGCCGCCGACGAGGTGTTGGATGCGGTCAGTAAGGGTGTAAATGGAAGGGTGTGGAGGGGTGTGAATGGAAGGGTGTGGTAATTTGTTGGCGAGGCAACCACCACCACCATGCTCCCAGCACCCGGACGGCCCCCCACGCTGCACTGCGCCCTGAACCCGCTCGCCCCTGGGGGGGGCGTCCTTTTCTTTATCCCCTTCCGCATCCTCAAAATATTCACCTGTCCAACGGCTGCCGACGTGTTGTCCACAGACAAATTTGAGGGCGAGGCCACGACCACCGTCATGCTCCCGGCGAAGAACGGCGCCGAGCGCTGCGTGACGTCCCCAATGTTCGCTCCGTAGCTTACTAGGATTTGACACGTGGGCTGCTGCGATTCCCGCTGCGGCTCTTGCTGCCGTTGCGGGGATGCGGCTGATTTTTCTGCCTCTGCTGCTCCAGCAGGCTCTGTCGCCCCTGATCCCTTGCCCTCCGCCAGCAGCTGCCGCGCCGCGCTCCACGTCTCCAGGCCGATCCCATCAACAGTCTCTGCAAAGCTTGAAAGGCCTCCAACGCCGTCGCTGCCGCCACCGCCGCCGCTGCCGCCACTGCCGCTGACCTTGCCGCTCCCCTCCGGCTTTGGCAGGGGCCTGCCAGGGCGGCGGCGGCTGCCCTCTTCCGCCCTCCTCTGCTGGAAGGACAGGCTGCGGGCGCGGGCCGCGCGATCCTCCTGCTGATCGCTTGCGGGCGTAGAAGTGGGATCTGGATCTGGATCTGGATTGGGGGCGGGAGAGGACGTTCTCGGCCTAGGCTGATAAGGTGCTGCAGATGAGCTCGCAGCGCACCTTGTTACCAGAAGCACCAGAAGCAGAAGCTGGCATGCTGTCGACCCATGCGCAGCATGGAGGAGCGGCCTTGGCCTGTGCCAAGCTTCTGCCTCAGCCCTGCTATCCCTGCGGGTCGGAGTCGCCTCTCTTTCTTTCTTTCTTGCGGCGGGTGTAGGAGCAGCTTTGGGTAGTGGCCTTGGTGCGGACCGCGGCATGCCCCTGTGTACCCAACAGTTTTCTGATCCTATCCTGTCCGGTCCGTTCGTCCCCGGGGCGCAGGCGTCCGTCTCGGTTATGTTACGCAACAGAAGAGCTGCGTCGGATGACGTTGTTAGCGGCGCGGCGTGAGCGCCGATCGGCGGAGTATGTCCTCGCAAACGCCGAATTCCGCAAATGCCGTCCGTCGCCCCGTGCGGAGGGCCTGGATGGGGCTTCCGCAGGAGTGAAAACAGTGCAGCCTTCAGTGCATGGCCGGTCATGAAAATGAACTAGTGGTAGCCATCGGGAGAACAAATTTGCCAGCGAATAAGTGAATGGACAACGCTCCCGAATACATTATGACGTGGATAGTCTCGGCAACTAAATTGGCTGGCATGCCAAAACGTGTTCGTGATCCGAAAACGTGGATGCGCGTGGTTCGGTGCACCCCCACATACACTTCACATGCAGTTGACAAGCACTTCCCTTACACTTTATCGCTGTATTGCATGCGCGCCCGAGATTGGGGGGGGGGGGGTGTACTGGCATCAGACTTTTGATCGTAAGGACTGACTGATCAGCCATCATATGATGATTGGTGCATGCCAGTAGTGTTTAAACCTTGCCTCGTGATCCAGCCGGGTAAGGCGGGGTGGGATTGAAAGGTCAGAACCCGAGCCCCTGCCAGATTGATTGCTGCCCAATGAATTCTGAATGCACTTGTGCCTCCGAAGCCAGCCTGATTGGAGCCCTCCGCCGAAATTCGCGACCGACCTTCGGTATGATATCACCGATGTTTTCGTTGTTGTGCTATTCTTGATCTTAGTGCGTGAGCTGTTCAGCTCCCTTGCCTCCGTCACTCGACCCGATCAAGGGGGGGTCGGCTAGCTCTGGAGCGTGCGCTGGATGATTAGGTTGGCGTTTATGTTTCTTTATGCTGGGAACCAACATGAAGGATATGCGTGGCGAGGTGCGGTGCGGTGCTGCGCTCCCGTATGGCTTGTGCGATGTAAAGAAAAGCGACCTGCCACCATTCGATAGATGACGAATTAACAGCAACGACGGAATCAGTGGCAGTGCCCCCGCGACCGACAAACAGCGTCAGCTACGGGGACCGTGGGCATCGATCGCGGTGTGCATGCTCACGGCAACTCCGTACATCCGCTCGCATCGCCCGTATCGCAGCCACGTGGACCAGGGCGGGGCGTCGAACGCTAGCTGCATGTGTGCAGCACTCGCGGCAAATCCGCCAGTCCGGTCGCCCCGACCGGCTAACCCAACATCCACGGGTACCAAGGACAACGATGGCCGCTCTTTACATGCTCGCGGAAACCCCGAGTAGGTTGCTGGCCCCGCTCGGCGATGCATACCTCTGTCGACGGGCCACGTACTCGAATGCCCACGCAAACACAGAACGGGACGACCGTCGAGTAATTATTCATGCAATCCACCCACGCATTATGTAAGCCAGTATCATTGATTCCGTTCCATTTCTGTGACCCTCAAGCTCCAGCGGTGCACACCTGTTTTCTTGCATGCATGGATACCATCCACGCGTTGCTTGCATGCATGGCATTTCCGTCTGGAACTTTCTGCCGCCAAAGGCCGGATGAGGACCAATCATCTCAGCAGGAAGTAAAGCACTGCGTATGGTTTCAAATCCTTTGTGATATCTAACGAATCCGTAGGTATATGCAATCCCTACGGTTAGACTCATAGACCTTCTTGCACATGATACGCACATTCTTCCCCGTGTCACAATTGCAACCCCCTCACCAGCCTACAGGCACAGGCTCAAATAACTTGGCTGGCCACGACTGGGGACTCAGGCTGGAGGCCAGATAGATGGTTTTGGAATGTAGCTGCTCTTCTGCCTGGCAAACTGTTTCGGTCTTATCATGAGTGGCCTGTAGGTGTAAATTCCGCATGCCGCTCTTCCCCTCAAAACCCACGGGGCTGGATCTTGAAATTAGACTTCCATTTTTGCAGTCCAGCAGAAAGCTTCACGTGGGCTGTATAAATGTAGCAGCTGCCAGCCAACTATGACGCGTGCAGTCACACACGTGCCTGCCTTTTTCCCTCTTTCAAAGTTACGGCACATCAGGCACAATTTCCCTCATTCCTCCCCCCCTGTGTTTGTTTCGTACTTTCCTCTCAACCCTAGTTAGGTAACCACGCGGCCGAGCCTTTTCGAGCAGGGAGAGGTTTAGAACAGTGCATACCCGCTGGGCGCTGCTGAACGCTCGGCCACGTGGGGCTGGTAAGGAATGACTATGCTCAATTCCAGCTACCATGCACAGCCTGGGCCACGGTGCAGCCATGCCATCCTCCTATGTGAGGGGGCAGGAACATGGAACCCGGCGCTCTAGTGGGGGGAGAGAGAAAATCGTGTGGCGGGCGATCCCTCGACCTCTGGGTATGGATGCCACCAGGGCCCAGAAGGTGTAACGTTATTGACGTCATGATGTGAACTGTTTTCAGTGCAGATGAAAAATAGTCCATCAGGCTCCCTACTCATTTTCAGTTTCAGCTCTACCGGTATATGAATTGTAGCTGAATCATTCTCGGATGGACAGTGCATCAGGCTCCATCCGCAGTTCCAGGTTTCCGCTGTATCTGAATTGTAGCTGAATCACCTCAAAAACTGTGCGTCAGGCTCGCATGTTCAGTCACCAGCACGACGTCCAAATGCAGAAAAGCGTTTACATTCCAGCGAAGGATATCACATGTATTGCGGCCGAGCCTTTTTAAGCAAGGGCCCAGAGGTGTAATGTCATTGACATGTATTGCATGCGAGTTTAGGACAGGTGCCCACTGTCGGGGTACAGCACAAAAAGCAACTAGAACAGCGAGCGAACAAACAGTCAACAACATCACCCCTGCGGGCAACCGCCAACCAGTGACAGGCTCCCTGGGAAAGCAACCGACACACAACCGCCAATCAGTCAACAACATCACCCCTGCGGGCAACCGCCAACCAGTGACAGGCTGTTGCCCTAACGAGTGGCTGATTGTAGCTAAACAAACAACAAATACTGTTCAAGCAAGGTGCGAGAGGCACACACACACACACCACCACAGCCCACACAACCCAGCGTTCAACAGGGCCCAGCGGGTATGCACCGCTTCAACCACCCCCCACCAAAATGAATTCAAGACGGAGACAGATTAGAGCCCAAGCAAGGATCCCGTAAGACTCACACACACACACACTCGCATGCCGGAAAGGTATACAACGCAGTCCATGCGCGGAGTGGAATACAAACACAGCCTATGCATGGAAATAAAATACAAACACAGTCTATCGTATGCATGAAAATGAACACAAACGCAGCCTGAACGCAAGGCAAGGGAAACAAACGCAGCCTCGAGCGCATAGCAGGGTAGGGGTGAGCAGCAGTACTTTCAGTTGTGTAGGACGGTCCTCCGCTCCTCCTCCGCTCGGTCAAACTATGACTGGGCGGATGAGGGGGGAGGTGTTGCAGGAGCAGGTGTTGTCTACCCAAAACATATCGGAGCTTCGGGAGGTTTCCAAAGCTGCTACACAAATATAACTATTATGATGGGCATGCATTGAGGTAGCCGTAACGCTAAAACCTAGCCTCGTGTTTTGGGCGTGCCACTGGGTAGCCCAAACCCTGAACCCGCGTATTGCGCGTGCATTAAGGTAGCTCAAACTTGAACCCTAAACTCGCGTCTAGGGCATGCATGTTTCAGCTGAAGTGTGGAACATGGCTGTCATGGTACAAAGTGAGTCTCAACCAGAATTCTACTTCAGTACCACAACTGCCTTGAACTGTTTATTTGAGAGCGCGCATCAGCTACAATTCAGCTACATCAGCTACAATTCAGCTACATCGCGGCCTACGGCGAAAAAAGCCTGGTGCAGCATGGCCTACTGCCCCGGCCACCAGCTGTAGGCCGGTCATGGCTGGGTCACCATCGGCCAAGCGGCAGCCACCTGGCAGACTCCCATAGCGGGTGCTCGCGCTCGGCGTCCACCTGGCGGACTCCCGAAGTCCACCTGGCAGACTCATAAAGTCCACCTGGCAGACTCCCAAAGTCCACCTGGCAGACTTATTAAGTCCACCTGGCAGACTCCCAGAGTCCACCTGGCAGACTCCCAAAGCGGGTGCGGCACACACGCTCAAAGAAACGCTGTTATGCACCAAGCCTGATCTGAGGGAACCCGTTGCCCTCGGGCTTCCCGCAGACAGGCTGAGTCTCCGTACTTGGCTTCATTCCCTCCAGTCTTGCCATCGCGGCTGTGACGGAGGCTGAGCAACTGATGCCTGAGCGTCGCACCATGCTGTGTCACAAAGAGAGCATCTTGAGGCGTGCCGCGACAGGCTGAGCCTCAATACCTTGCTTCAGTCCCTCCAGTCTTGCTAAGCCACCTTAGCTGGACAGTCCGATGCAACCTGCTCAGGGGCTTGAGACTGTCCTTCAGACTCGTTGACCTTTTGCCTTTACTGTACTTGTTGCGGCTGCTGTTGCGCCTCGCTGGCCTGTTCCGGCTGCTGCTGCGCCTCGCTGGCATGTTGCGGCTGCTGTTGCACCTTGCTGGCCTGTTGCAGCTGCTGTTGCGCCTCGTTGGCCTGTTGCGCCTGCTGTTGCTCTCGTGCCCGTCGAGCTTGTTGGATCTCTGCCGCAGCCTGCGCTTGAAGCGGATCCACAGCCAATGTCCCCACCTGCAGGCATGCGCACACCAGGGTCAGATATTATCGTTTAGGGCCAAGGGTTTAGGAACGCGCACATCCAAGGGTCGGTGATTCATATTTTGCTGCCAGCACCGCTGCCTGCACCTGCCCTCCCTATCACTCACCAAGCACTTGTCCATGAGCGCGCTCATGTTGACCCAAGGATGGTACTTGAGGAAGAGGGACGACCCATCCCCCCCGGCCACCTTCATCAAGATGCCCTTTCCCCTCTCCCTGCTCTTGCCTCCTCCCCTCCCCTCCCCATCCGCTCCCCTCCCCGTCACTCACCAAGCACTTGTCCATGAGCGCCCTCATGTTGACCCAAGGATGGTACTTGAGGAAGAGGGACGTCCCATCCCTCCCGGCCACCTTCATGAGGATGTCAGCGCCCCCTGGGTGGAACTGGAGATACGGCGCGATGTTGTACACCATTCCGTTGAACACCATCCAAGCGTCGTCCTTGGTGCGGTGCTTAGACACCTGAAGTGGGGGGAGGCAGTACGGCGCAATGTTGTACGTGGGGGAGGCAGTACGGCGCGATGTTGTACACCAGCCCGTTGAACACCATCCAGGCATCGTCCTTGGTGCGATGCTTGGACACCTGAGGGGTGGGGATTGAAAAGGGGGGAAGGAGGGGAACGGTCAGCCAAACAGCAAAACTCCAGCTTGCATGCAGGCGTTGTCCCCTTGGTGCGGTGCTTGGACACCTGAAGAGGGGGGAGGCAGTAATGGTTCTTGGAGATGGAGGATTGAAGGGGGGGGGGGTGATTAAAGAGTAGGGGAGGCAGCAGTGCTTCTTTCAGTCGTTTCTGAATAAAAATTGTACCCCATACGCGGTATCGAACAAGTGTGGGTCTTTAAGTCCAAAGCAGTTACCGGTACTCTGTACCACGAAAATATGCTGAGAAAAAGGGGGGGGACGAAAAAACGAGATTTTCTTTCAGAATTTCAGTACTGGAACCCAACAAAAAATAATTAATAAACATTGGCTACGGCCTGCCGAAGAGTGGGCGTGGTCGGTGGGGGGGGGGGAAGGATTTACGTGCCAGCGCTCTCCGATGCATCCCCATGCCATGCCACCACGCGCCCGCCCCCCCCCCCCCCCCCCATGCATCCCCATGCAGCGCCACTGCACCTCCGACCACCCCCATCTCATGCATCCCCATGCCATGCCACCACACGTCCACCCCCCCCCCCATGCATCCCCATGCAGTGCCACCGCCCCTCCGCCTGCCTCCCCCCATGCATCCCCCATGCCATGCAACCGTACCTCTGCCATGGTGATATCAGTGCGACGGGGCCTCCCGCCCAGGCCAGACAGGTCTTGACTCTGTCGCGTCAGACGCAGCCAGTCCATTTGGCTGTGTCCCTTTCCCGGTGGCGTCTGCAACAAGCAGAAACAGCATAGGGCCGGGGTCAAGCTCTGCTGCAAGCCTGATATTTAGTTGAGGGTATATGAAGGGTTTAGGGTGTGTGGAAACCATGGGTGGAGCCTATTAATGGTTGTCGTAAGTGGAGGCTTAACCTTAACCCTAAACTAGGAAGTCATCACTGCATTGCAATTTTAGCCGACCTGACAAGATTCCTGAGTCATGCGTCGATGTGACACAGGACAAAAACCAAAACCCTGAAGCATGAAACAGGTTTCCTCTTAAACGCGCCCATGATGTGATCCAGGACCAGAACCCTAATGCCTGAACCAATTTCCCTCTTATACGCGCCCATGATGTGATCCAGGACAAGAAGCCTAAAACCTGACCCCCCCTAAACCCGTAACCTAGTAACGGTATCCAGCTGCACGCACCGATAATGTCATCCAAGACAAGAAGCCATACAACGCTTTTGTTAGGACGGGTTCCTCCTGCAAGCATAAGGGGGGGGCGGGGGGACATCATTTCAATCTTGTGAGGACAGCTTCAGCCTAGAATCAAAGACGCGGCACTTGATGTCAAAGTGCGAGCACAGCCTCTTCTGCCCTCCTGAGGTCAAAGAAGAAGCACATCATTTCAACCATGCAGGGACAGCTTCAGCCTAGAATCAAAGACGCGGCACTTGATTTCAAAGTGCGAGCACAGCTTATTCTGCCCTCCTGAGGTCAAAGAAGAAGCACATCATTTCAATCATGCAGGGACAGCTTCAGCCCAGAATCAAAGTGCGAGCACAGCTTCTTTGGCCTTTTGAGGTCATAGAAAAAGCACATCATTTCAATCACATTGGGTTGGGCCTCTCCTGCAATGGCCGCCATGCCTCCCCAGAGCACAGAAGACCGCATACCGGGTGTCAACCAATTTGTTTTGTGCAGCAGCTTCACCCAAGTTTCTTCTGCAGCAGCAGGTACGACAAAGTGGAAACCCTACAAATCTCACCCCTGAACCCTACAACCTCTGCGCTCACATAAACGTCCTTCCCTTAAAGCGCGGGCCTGCCCGCCCCTTCTCTGCCAAGCGCACCTTCTGCCGCTTGCTCCAGCTGTCGTTGGAGGGCGCCTGCGCATTGTTAAGGCAGAGTTCAAAGACTCTTCAGTAATGAGCCAGCACGGGAAGCAGGCATATCTTTGTAATGTGTAAATCCATAAAACATGTAAATTCATATTCATGTTAATTTATATTCAAGTGTTGTGGCGCTGCTGCGTCAATCGGTCTTCCTTTTTCCGGCTTCCAGTACATCGTCAGCGGCCGCCCTAAGTAGTAGTACGGGTTTCGTTTTTTGCAAGGTACTAGGGGGAGAGGTGTCTGTGGCAGGAGGATGTCTGTGGCAGGGCTCTGGCGACCGTCAATGGCCCTATGTTTATTTTGTCGGCTTCAAGTGCATCGTCGGTAGGCCGCTCCGCGGCCGCCAATTGCCCAATGGGAACCAAAACCTGGAGCGGCCTAGGACTGGTGGCCAAAGTAGCATGGCTGGCCACAAACAGGGCCTATGGCCAGAGGCCGGAGTGTAGCTGACAGGTAGCCAAGGCACGAAAAGATAAACACTGGCGTCACTCGGTTCAAGGCAGCTCCACACCTCTGGGCCCTGCCCGACAGGCCCGGCCGTGCGTGGGTGCCCATCTGTCTGGTTGGGAGGTACTGGAGATGTAAGGAAAGAGATGGGAACCAAAACCGAGAAACAAAAGGAAGGGCCGAGAAGGGAAGGGACCAAAAAACAGGTTCACTCTTTGTGAAGTCCAGACCAAAAATAAAGGTGGTAAAGCCCTGCTGACAACACTGGCTGATGGCTACCAGTTTTCATTATTGAGCGTAATACCACTGTCAGCTACAGTTCAGCTACGCTGTGGCTCCTGGCCACAATCCCCTGGTTCGGCCAGCCCTGGGCTTGGGCCACCGGCCGGAGGCCAGTCCAAGTTTGGGGTGAATCAGCCAGGGGTGGCATCGGGGCTGCCCAGCAAAGGTGGTCCAGTACCCACTAAAATAAACACTGATGGGTACCCATGTCCAGGCTGCGTGGCATTCCCTTTGAACCCTGCCCGAGGTGTGGCGCTTTTGCACCTGCTTCAGTGCTGCCTCTTTCGGCAACAAGGCCACCTATGGCGGGCCACCCCGAGCCTGCCAAAGGACCGATTTGGAGAAAGTATGGACACACATAGGCGCTGAGCGGTACATGACTATGACCAGGGTTGGTGAAAACGTGACTCAGCTACCTGTCAGCTACAATCCGGCCAAAGGCGGAGCGTAGATTAGGTGTAGCTAAGTTCCGGAAATATTCACAGATCTGCTTGACGCCTGCTGCATCAGACCAGGGTAGGAAACGGGTGGGAGGACGCACTGGCTGGGCAACAGATTGCACATGCCTTGGGAACCGGCAGCGCACCTTCCGGGAGTTGCTGGGGTCCTGTTCGGGCTGCGAGGTGGTAGCAAAGAAGCCGCCCAGCTTGCCCCTGCTGGTGTCGGTACTGCTACTCCTGCTGCGGCTGGGGGTGCCGTCGACGGCGGTGCTTGAGGCGGGGTTCAGCGGTGTTGATGCACACCAGGCCGAGTCGAGCAGCGAGGGCGAGAGGGCGTGGTGGCCTCGGGCAACGGTCATGTGTGTGTGCAGTGCAATGAATGGGCGAAGATACCGGGAATGCTTTCCGGGACGGAAGCCCACACGGGGTTGGGGCAGAGCTAGGGAGTGGAGAGTGAGACTCCGAAAGAGGGAGAGATCAAGAAGACGAGATCTGGCAGTGTCTTCGAGTTTGTGAGATGAATTTGAAGTTCGAGTAAGCTTGGTTTGGCTGCAGCGACGTGATGGCCGCTGGACACTTTGCTGCTTACGAGGGATGCTGAGAGTCGCGTACGGCAGCTGGGCGCGTGTCAAGCACGCGCCCGCGCGCGCCCTTCGTCACATAAGCTCCAAAAGATTCGCATTTTGGCATCAGGACCCCTCCCGATATTGGAGACGCTTGTTCTCCATACATCGAAAGGGTTTAAATAAATGCATGTGTCCCAAATAAATCAATTTCGCCCAAAGCGCTGGAAAGGCACTAGATTCCCTGCTCCGCCAAGGCTCTCTACGGATCCAACGGGAATTTGCAAATGTAATACAGATCATACTGCGTCTTTAATATCTCGAAACCAAAGAGAGGGAGGCCACGCAACACGGCACCCAAGTCCCAACTGCTGGACCGATACATTTTTTTGTGTGTCGTCGACTTCAGAATCTCCAGCACGGGTGCAGGAGCCAGAATCGTGAATTGGTAGAATGGAGCATGCCACATGTTTCATTTAACGCGCACACCTTCGCGATCTGTGAGTTGGAAATCGTTTCCGCATGGTCTGCTGCTTCACCACCACTCGTGTGGAACAAACAAGCACCGGCACTGTCAGCTTTGCGGAGTTCATACCACACAAGATTGTCGCTTTGAAGGTGCGTGTCTAAACGTCCAATAGGTTGTAGCTGCAATATCCTCTTTGTTGATCGCTCGATGGGCTCGACGTGGGGACCTTCAGGGCGCTTGGGACTTGAAAGCATAGCACGAGTAATCACACAGACCGGCCTCAAAGGTGCGGCACATTTTCGGTTTTCGGCCTTCTCCTTTTGTTCCATTGACACAGAGTGTCAATGGAACAAAACATTGACACAGAGTGTCAGTTGGCATGCATCCACGCTGGGTGTCAGTTTGCATGCATTCTCTTCGAGTGACACTTGGCATGCATCCACTCTGAGTGACAGCCGGTTGGCAACTTGGCATGCATCCTCTCCGAATGTCAGTTTGCATGCATTCTCGCTGAGTGATATTTGGCATGCATGCACACCGAGTGTCCGATGGCATGCGTCCTCTCCGAACGTCAGTCGGCATGCACCCTCTCCGAATGACATTTGGCATGCATGCACACCGAGTGTCTGATGGTATACATCCACTCCAAGTATCAGTAAGTCTCCGCTTGACAGTTGGCATGCATGCACGCCGAGTGACAGTTAGCATGCATTCACTCTGGGTGACAGTTGGCATGCATGCACATGGAGTGTCAGTTGGCATGCGTCCAGCCGTCCACTCCGAGTGTCGGTTGGCATGCATGTACGCCGATTATCAGGTGGCATGCATCCACTTTGAGTGTGACTGCATGCCAGGTTTTCTACAAATCAGCCTCAGGTCACCTTGAGGGAGCAGCCGGGCGGCCACCACTGGGCCATTGTGTAGCTGAAATGTAGCCTAATTGTAGCAGAATTGCGCTAATACAGTCAGGTGGGTGGTGCCTGCCTTTCACCACCACATATCTTGCAGATATCTCGCTGCTGTGGATCTGACAAGTGCAGATACCACATAAGCAGCTGCAGCAGCTGAGGCAGCACTGCCACCATGCCCGGAAGAACCTCGCATGTGATGTTGTACTGTCCAGGGTGTACCGCACGAATTGTACTGCGGGATATGTACAGCTTGTCCCCTCACATTTGCAACCTGCTTTTGAGGGTAGTGGATGCTTTGCTTGGCTGGGATGGTGCACCCTGTGTCAGAATAATTGGGCATGTCCAACTACTTGGGCTACGAGTATAGACTCGATTGCCTTTTTCTCTCTCTCTCTCTACCAAACTTTCGACCCTCTTATTTTCTGACTGACATCTGGCGAAGTGCCCTAGCTGCCACCCTCTCTTGGCCGCAGTAGTTTGCACATTGATCAATGATCATTTAACACCCCTTTTCCTTATTTTTGTCTGCCCCTTTTAGTTAGGCGCCCACGTGGCCGAGCCTTTTTGTGCATGGCCCAGAGGTGCAACGTCATTGACATTGATCAATGAATGTAAGGCATGGTCACGGTGCGGACACATACTCGGCCCATGCAGCTCTGTTTCCGTTAGAAGGAAGAAAAGCTATGGCGTGGAGGTTCAGGAAACAACGCAGCTTGCGGCTGAAGCTTGGTTTCCATTTGTACCCTCACATGTCCCTGCGGGACGCTTTTCTTTTCTTCCTCTTATGAGGGGCAAAATTGAGTCATGGAGGTGCGCTGCCTCCATGCCCTGCGGCCTGATTGAGCATAGTAGACATGTTCCACAACTTGAGCGCATCCACTGATCCACATATTCGATACTCTGGGCGTTGCTTAGGATGCTCGTGGGCTAGGGATGGTAGTGTGGTATTGGTAGGAAGCTTGTGCACTCTAGTGGATGGGCTCATTGGCAGGTACCGGTAGTATACTGTTAGGCTAGGGATGGTACGTACCGGCAGAATGCTCATGCACTCTAGTGGATGGGGTCAGTATGCTGGTAGGCTAGGGACAGTACATGTAGGAAGCTCGTGTCGTTCCATCCTTGTCAGTATGCATTCCCCTGAGTGAGTCTTGACTCGAAGAGGCGGCCTGAGGGGGCACTTCCATGTTCCCATGATATATATTAAGGACATGTGCGGTGCTTCTGCAAATCTGCATCCGAGCATGAGTTACAACCTGCTTGCATAGATAGAGAGGGGAAGACACCCGCTGTCAGCACGTTAAGCGTGGTGTTATTTGCATTCAGAATCCATGACAAGGGTGCACATTCACTTGAGTGGCTGGATGGGCTTAGTAGCCCGGAGTATGTTTGTAGGCTGAGAACTGGCTGTATACTCATGCCCATGCACTTGTGTCGTCATTGACTCCTGTGCTGAAGGGGCTGTCTGAGGAGGTGAACTCTCAGGTTTTCAGTCAGTTTAGGTACAACAATCTTGAGGGAGATGCATGCGTTTTGTATGCGTAGGATGCGAGGTGGCATCATTCCATTCCGGTACCGGCTGTGATACGTTCCCCACCATTGGCATGTGGAGCTGCAATGGGTGGGGTTCTTGGCCGGGGTGGCGGTCTACCCTAGCACGACTGTACTTGAACAGGATCTGTTCTTCAGTTCGTACTCTCGATCGATATTTCTTAAATACGACGAGCTTCTCAACCAGGATGCGGAGACACAGACTCGTATGCAGAGCGTGATGGGCGCTGGCTGTGGCCTTACGCTGTAAGGACGCGTCAGCATAGGGGATCGCCCGGTGTGAACATTCCACACATCGGAAGCACGCGAGTCATTCTGACTGGTTGAAGATACATTTTATGAATATAAAACTACGTTTCCGAGATAAGCCGTGCAAGCGAAAATACTATTATGGAAGCGACGAATGGTTCTGTATAAAACTTGGTACGCAAAAAGACGACACCCCAACATCACCAGCCACCCACATCCTCATCCATGCTAGCCCCGTTGGCAGGTGGCTGCTCACCAGTCCATACCTATACCTTGTTTTATTTTAACAGCTGAATGTGTGACGACTGACGACCTTGCGGCCTGTCCTTTCGCATGTTGCCTCTTGCTCTTGAACATCGGGAACTGTGACATGGGACATCCTCTATTCAGAAAAGCTCACACTTTCCCCTCGCAATTTATAACACCCTGGCAGCCTGGCTCCTTTAAAAGAAAGTAAAAAGTCTGAACACAATTATTGGTAGGGAAGGGATGATATTGGCTTCTTTTTCAGTCATAAATTCCACATCGGCTGACGAGCGGCATCCTGCTGGCTCACACAAAGATCAAGACTGTCTGGTGGTGCGGTTTGGAAACTCCTCACATTCCCCTGACGTAAATCCCCACACCTTTTTTCTGTGCTCGCACCGGTTAACGGGCGCATGTCCCATACATCAAAGAAGAAGAAACTGAGGCTCAGCCTACCAGGGGTGGGCGTGGCCGGAGGATGGGTCCAGGTTAACGGCAGGGGGAAGGGCTCTGCGGCTCTGCTGGACTACACAATTCACGACGCTTTTCAGAGGCTGGAACTTCCTTTTTCTTTCTTTCCCAACGTTTTGTGTGTTCCTTACGGTAGCTTTATTTCCCACTTTTCCTCCTCCCTCTGGTGTTTGTTTCCTTCTTTCTTCCCAACCCTTAATTTATGCGCTCACGCGGCCGATCCTTTTTGAGCAGGGCCCAGAGGTGTAACGTCATTGACAATTCACGATTCACCTCCCAGCCCCTCTCACACCTGGAGAACCGACGTTTCTTGTTAGCTAACTTGCGGCGCACCATAGGTGGCATGGTGCACACTGCAAGGAAATAAAAATTGACTGGTGTTGCGTTTTGGGCAGGGCCGGGGGACGCCAGGAGGCTCCAAGTCTCCAAGTCCTTCTGGGGAGAGTCTCCCCGGCAATAGCCCCTCCCCAACCGGCGACGCCCACCCCTCGGCAGGCCATAGCCGACGTCTCTTATTAGCTGACCTGCGGCGCCAAGGTGGCCTTGTGCACATTGTATCTCTAGTGGTGCACATTGTAACTCTAGTGGTGCACACTGTAACTCTAGTGGTGCACACTGTAACTCTGGTGGTGCACAATGTAACTCTGGTGGTGCACACTGTAACTCTGGTGGTGCACACTGTAACTCTGGTGGTGCACACTGTAACTCTAGTGGTGCACACTGTAACTCTAGTGGTGCACACTGTAACTCTAGTGGTGCACACTGTAACTCTAGTGGTGCACACTGTAACTCTAGTGGTGCACACTGTAACTCTAGTGGTGCACACTGTAACTCTAGTGGTGCACACTGTAACTCTAGTGGTGCACACTGTAACTCTAGTGGTGCACACTGTAACTCTAGTGGTGCACACTGTAACTCTAGTGGTGCACACTGTAACTCTAGTGGTGCACACTGTAACTCTAGTGGTGCACACTGTAACTCTAGTGGTGCATTTGCTCTCTGGCCATTTACTTGGTAACTTCGTTATTTTCCTTTTGGAGGATGGTCTTTAACTTCTCCTTTTTTCCGTCTGTTCCTTTCCTTTCTCCCCTAGCCTTAAGTTTATTTTCCCGACCAGACAGTTGGGCGCCCACGCGGCCGAGCCCTTCCAGCATGGCCCAGAGGTGTTATGTCATTGACTTGGTGGCTGGAGCCACCGGGATCTACTGGAATGTCAGTAGCGCTCCCTATGGGCCCCCGCCCCCCCCTCTGGGAATGAACCTTGCATAATTTTGCGCCCACGCGGCCGAGCCTTATTGAGCAGGGCCCAGAGGTGTAACGTCATTGACATAATTTTGCGGCCGACCTGCAGCTCCCTGTCAGGCTGGGCACGAGAGGGCACTATTGGTGCAGGGAATTGCTAGGTGCCTTGGAGGAGCTGGAGCTGGGATCAGCCGTCCCCAAACTGCGTCAGACAGCGACTGCCCTGCAGCCGCTACCTGTCACAGAGGTGTTAGCGTTAGTTGATGCAGCATACGAACGGGCGCAGCTGGATGCAGATGGCAGAAAGGGCCCCAAAGATCCTGCCACTGAACACAGGTCTGCGGCCGCCGACCACACCTAATTCCAGCCTATGGCGGGCGCAGTCTTTGCGCAGGCCAGGGACCGCACCAGTCGAAGGGAGTGTGCTTGCATGCGCACGAACTAAATGCGTATAGCGTCATACGTTACGTCAAGGGGCGGGGTTCGGCAGGACGCACAGTTTTAGGCTGCGGCTCGGCGCCGTCAACAGGGCCGACACTAGAGGATGGCGGCATGGCGCAGCAGGCAGCAGCATGACAGACGGTGCTGCTAGCAATGTTGGGCTAGGGGAGACGGCGAGCATGTTTGCAAGACGTGGTAGATATCGTTGAGGTGTAGACGGTGTAGACTCAGAGGCTTCAACTTCCTTTGCCGTTATTCCCCAGTGTTTTGTCTGTCCCTTCTCTTTATTCCCCCCTTTCCTGCCCTTATCAGTGAGGAGCCCACGCGGCCGAGCCTTTTTGAGCAGGGACCAGAGGTGTAACGTCATTCACTTGCTTTTACGGATGCTGTTGTAGATTCTGTTGCGGCTAGCTACAAGTGGAGCTCAGGTGCCGGACTTGTATGCCTTCCTGGCCTCTCCTTTTGTTCCTATATTTTGTGTCCCCTCTTCCTTACAGCTCCTTCTATTCTCCCATCTGAACAGTTGGGCGCCCACGCGGCCGAGCCTTCTTGTGCATGGCCCAGAGGTGCAACGTCATTGACATAATTTGCGCTTGAGACAGCAAAGCAGCATTTCGGTGCAAATCACCCTATTGGCATGGCCGCATGAAGTAGCGGATTCGAATTTGGAAACAAAGAGAAAACGCCTGAGCTTGTCCTGTGTAGTGCGGCATTTGAGATGTTGCGGTGCTCTACCAACGAAATTGTACAGTCTCCGGGGCACCATGCAAGGCAATACTTAAGAAAAACAAGCTGCAAACAAGTTATACATATTTCCACACTGATTGTTCGTCGTCAACCTTTTCAACTAACAAACACTTTTTGCCTCCATTTCTTGAAGGCAAGATGCCTGAAGCAGGTGGACGACACCGTACAACGGCATCAACACGACCCTCTCCCCCTCACGTATTCTTGCCGCCCTTCTTCACTCGGTCCAGCATCGCCTCCAGCACCTTCACCTGCGCCTCCGTCCCCTTGTCCTCTGCGCGACTGTACTCCTCCACCACCTCGAATACGTGGTTGTACACGCGCGCATTGAGGTTGGGCTCGAAGCTTGCCTCGCCCAGCCGGTACTTGCGCTGGAAGTACTGGGTCATGCGCCCCTCCGTCCTGTTTAGTGTCCAGGGTTCAGGTTAAGGTCATGTTTCTGGTCGAGGGTCAATGGTTTATGGTTTAGGTCCTGTTAATGGTTTAGGGTCTAGCTCCTCTTTATGTCTTGTTAAGGGTTTAGGGTCTAGGTCCTGTTTAAGTCCTCTTTAGGGCCGGTTACGTGGAAAGCGGGAAAGGTGAGGCAAACTGTTCATACTTATAAAATGCTTCAGCCCCTACCTGTGCACGCTTCAACTGCAATTCAGCTACAATTCAGCTACACATCACATAGCATACACGGCTGTGAAGGCACAGAGGTAGCGCAGCAAGAAGTGACTCTGAATCTCACCTGAGCACGTACAACGTCCATCCGACCCTCCTCCAAACCTTCTCCGCCTCATTGTGCCCCTCAGCTACATTTCAGCTACAATAATTCAGCTACACATCACGCAGCCTACACGGCTGAACGCACAAAGGTGGCGCAGCAAGGAGTGACTCCTGCTCTCACCTGAGAACGTGTGACATCCATCTGACCCTCTCCAAACCTTCTCTGCTTCATCATGCACCTCAGCTACAATTCAGCTACACATCAAGCAGCCTCCACGGCTGAAGGCACTATAGTAGCGCAGCAAGAAGTGACTCCTGCTCTCACCTGAGTACGTACGACGTCCATCGGAGCCTCCACACCTTCTCCGCCTCATCGTGCGCGTTCTGGAAGGAGTGAAAGATCATTGCGGTGAAGACGCTGGCGAGCAGCAGGACAATCAGCGCCACGTAGACGATGAAGTAGATGGTGGCAAAGGCTTTGGTCACGGTCGAGTTGGTCAGGGAGTAGGTGTCATACTGAGCCTCGCCGTACAAAAACCTGTACAGCGGAATTTGCAAGATGGAAAAAAGACAGCATAAGGTGATATAAGGTCAAGCAAAGGCTTTGGTCACCGTTGAGTTGGTCAGGGAGTAGGCGTCGCACTGAGCCTCGCAGTACAAAAAACTGTACAGCGGAGTTGGCGAGATAACAAAAATGATAGCATTAGGCGATATACGGTAAGGTGTGTCTGTCACAGACACACCTTATAACCAGCACCATGCCATTTCCAATGCAAGAGAAAGGGTCATCCATGGCCGCCGCCGCCGAATCCGGGGAAGACCAACCGGCTGCCGAATCCGGGGAAGACCAACCGGCTGCCGAATCCGGGGAAGACCAACCGGTTGCCGAATCCGGGGAAGACCAACCGGCTGCCGAATCCGGGACCAGACGCGTGGTGCTATTAGCCAATTACCGTCAGGGTTATCCAGTACGGCCGGCTGGGCTCAAACGTACCGTTCGACAAAGCAGTACTGCTTGGAAACACTATACTGTACCGTACCGTACATCCGTACCGGGTAACCCTGCCGGTACCTTACGTATCAGGTCCCACCCTACAACCTGCACCATGCCATATCCAATGTTAAAGAAGGGGTTCCTTCCATGGCCAGTCCCGCCGCCGTCGCTGCCAAATCCGGGGAAAACCAACGCGCTGATGAATCCGGGGCCAGACGAATGGTGCTGTTCGCCTATTACCGTAAGAGTTACCCAGTACGGCCGGCTGGGCTCAAACGTACTGTTTGACAAAACCGTACTGCTTGGAAACACTATACCGTACATTTTGTCTATACCGTACCGTATATCCGTACCGGTTAACCCTGCCTATACCATACATATCGTGTCCCACCTGATAACCTGCACCATGCCAAATCCAATGCTAGAGAAGGGATTCTCCATGGCCAACGACGGCGACGAATCCAGGGGATCTGCGGCTGCCAACCCTGGGACCAGACGCGTGGTGCCTTTTCCATACATATCGTATCGCACAGACGCACCTGATCACCTACACCCTGCCATATCCGGAAAGGCTCTTGGCATCCCCACCCCATTCTGGTTGGTTTTAGGGGGTAGATGAATCCTGGAGCACAATCGGGTTTAGGCAGAGGGGAGGGACAGCTGCTGGTTTGGGTGCTGGGAGGGACAGCTGGGTTCAGGGAACATCGCAGCTGGAGGCTGAGGCACACCTTATAACCTGCACCATGCCGTATCCGATGCTAGAGAAGGGGTTCTCCATGGTCAACGATGACGACGAATCCAGGGGATCTGCTGACCCTGGGACCAGCCGCGTGGTGCCGTTGATGAGCGTGAAGAACGCCAGCGTGAATCCGATGTCGGCGAGGAAGTAGAAGCAGACGAACTTCACGAGGTCAGCCATGCAGTACTCCAATATGACGTGGAGCTGCCCGGTGCTCTGCGGGGCACAATAAGGGACAGCGGCAGGGGGAGGGAGGAGTACTAGTTGCAGGGTGCTTCAGCTACACTTCACGAGACCTGCCATACAGTACTCCAATATAACGTGGAGCTGCCCGGTGCTCTGCGGGGCACAAAACAGGGACAGCGGCAGGGAGGTAGGAGTGCTAATTACAGGGTGCTTCAGCTACACTTCAGCTACACACTTCACGAGATCTGCCATGCGGTACTCCAATATGACGTGGAGCTGCCCGTTGCTCTGCAGACAGCGGCAGGGGAGGGAGCGGTGCTAATTACAGAAGTGCTTCAGCTACACTTCAGCCACATCCTGGCCTACAGCCGAGGGGACCTGGTGCAAGAAGCACATTCCGAAAACATCAGGCATGCGACCTGAGGGCCCCAGTTCGAGGTTGTGTGTGGTTCAGCTACAATTCAGCCACAACATGTGATGAGCAGGCTCAAGCGGGGAGGAGTCCTTCTGGCCAGACAGGAAAACAAGGACTCAAGGAGTAAAGAGGAGACGGAAACGCCGGAGAAGAAAACAAGGAGAAGAAAACAAGGAGAAGAAAGGAGAAGAAATCATGGAGAAAAAATGAGACGCCTAGTTTAGGGTTTAGGGTTTAGGGAACTCCGGTCACACCTCTCTCATTGTCAGACTATAGATGGTGCCCCTCACATGGCAGCGACAAGAAGCTGCACATTGCACGTCCTACAGGACCCCACGCAAAGCAGTCGCCAAAGGGTGTCCTCAAGGCAGACGTCCTGTACTTCCGTACTTCCGTGCGTCTTGCTGTCCCCCATGTACTGCAACAAAAAGAACTCTCCATGCTACTTGACAGGATACTTTGTTATCTCCCGTACTAACAAAAATAACTCGCCATGCTACTTAACAGGGTAATTCCAAGTCTCATGTCAAGCTAACATGAGACTTGCCGTGATCATACAAAATCGGAAGTCAAGAGGATTTCCATAATAATTGCGGTCCGAGTATTTTACCGGCAGGCTGCGGCTAAATTAGAGCAGGCTACTTCAGCCCATGAACGCTATCAAGGACACCAAATGTGGATTGCGATTCAAACCTTGTACCTGCAGGCTGCGGCTAAATTAGAGCAGGCTACTCCAGCCATTAAAGCTGTCAAGGAAACTAAACAATAATTGCGGTCTGAGCTTGTTACCTGCAAGCCGCGACTGAAGTAGAGCGGGCTGCTCCAGCCCATCAACGCTATCAGGGACAAATGACAACTTCTGCCCTAGTTTAGAACCTGCGAGCCGCGACTGAAGTAGAGCGGGCTGCTCCAGCCCATCAACGCTATCAGGGACAAATGACAAATTCTGCCCTAGCCTAGAACCTGCGAGCCGCGACTGAAGTAGAGCGGGCTGCTCCAGCCCATCAACGCTATCAGGGACAAATGACAAATTCTGCCCTAGTTTAGAACCTGCGAGCCGCGACTGAAGTAGAGCGGGCTGCTCCAGCCCATCAACGCTATCAGGGACAAATGACAAATTCTGCCCTAGTTTAGAACCTGCGAGCCGCGACTGAAGTAGAGCGGGCTGCTCCAGCCCATCAACGCTATCAGGGACAAATGACAAATTCTGCCCTAGTTTAGAACCTGCGAGCCGCGACTGAAGCAGAGCAGGCTGCTCCAGCCCATCAACGCAATCACGGACACAAATGACAATTTCTGCCCTAGCCTAGAACCTGCAAGCCGCGACTGAAGTAGAGCAGGCTACCGTATCAAGGAAACCAATGAGAATTGCGGTCCGCGGGTCCAAGCCTCTTACCTGCAAGCCGCGACTGAAGTACAGAAGGCTGCTCCAGCCCGTCAATGCCATCAGGGAAACCAACACGTCATCCAGTTCTTGAATGCGGATCTGAAGCGGTAGGAACAGAAACATATAGGTAATGGATCTGGATCTGAAGCGAGAGGAACATGGAAATGTAGATCTTGGATTCGGATGTGAGGTGGGAGGGAAAGAAAACCATCACGTCATCCAGTTCTTAGATCCCGATCAGAAACGGAAGGAACAGATAAATGCACATGTATATGAATAAACTATATACTCCGAGGCGTGGGTTGAGAAAAAAAAGATCTTGGATCTGGATGGGAGGTGGGAGGGGGAGGAAACCATCACGTCATCCATTTCTTGGATTCAGATCTGAAGGGAGAGGGGGAGAAAAATGCAACTATTGGATCCAGATCCGAGGTGGGAGGGGAGGGAAAACATCACGTTCTTGGATCCGGATCTGAAGGGAGAGGGACATGAAAATGCAGATATTGGATCCAGATGCGAGGTGGGAGGAGAGGGAAACATCACGTTCTTGGATCCGGATCTGAAGGGAGAGGAACATGAAAATGCAGATCTTGGATCCAGATGCGAGGTGGGAGGGGAGGGAATGAACTCATCATCAAATCTTGGATCTGGATGTGAGGTGGTCGTGGATGAAGCCATCTCGTGGACACATCTAGTATACGCATATGAGGTGGGAGGGGAGGAAAATAAATAATAAAATCTTGCATCTAGACGTGAGATTCGCAACACATCCATGTACTGTATATCCACATGTATACCATGGGGTTGCGAGGTCCTTCCCACCTTCCACACTCAAGAAGACGTCCGTAGTTCAGGGTCAAGGGCTAAGCCCTAAACCCCTACTCCCCCCCTTCAAACCACATATTTGGTTTAGTGACCAGGAGTACCACCCATCCTCGACACAGCGGATGAGCGGACATCCTCGTTCATGGCTGCAGCTTTAAACCCTCCCCCCTCCCCCCTTAAAACCAGTTCCAACTGCTGCTAGCCGCACCTGGCTGGGTCCCTCCCCATCCACGCCCCCGTATGTGGAAGCCCACACGATGAAGTGCACCACAGTAAGCAGCAGGTGCAGGAGCATGACGAGAGAGATCGGGTCGCCCAGCTGTCGCACAAAGTAGCTGTGGGGGAGGGGATGGGCAGTTCCAATGTCAAGAGTTTAATGCCGAGTTGGGCTCTGCATGTTCATCATGAATCCAAAACGACAACAATTTGATGCCCGGATGGAATACAGGTATGCATGTTCATATCGATGAATTGAAGATGGCAACGATTCGATACCAAACTGACATACATGTTAAAATGAGCGAATATGAAACAACAACATCAAAACTATTCGGTGCTTGACTGAAGTGCGTGTTCATACTAGCTAATTCAAAACGACAACAATTAAATGCCCGATTGGAAAACGCACGTTCATGAATCACAACAAACGCCAAAACTCAATCAGAAGGCAAAAATAAATAAACAAACACGCAAACAGGTGTGTGGATTAGCGCACCTGTGCATGGCATGCCACAACGTCTTGCAGTCATCCAGGACGCCCCCGTCGTGCAGCCTGTTGCTCGTGCCCGCCGCGGCCCGGTCGCCGTCGTCTTGTGCCTCCGGCCGCCCTCGGCCCTGGGAGTGCTGCGAGCCGCCCATGTCGCCCCCGCCGCCGCCGCGCAGGCGATTCCGCAAGAGCTCACCTAGGCAGCGCGGTAGCACGATACGGGGCACAGGTCTAGCCACGATGTAACGGTACTAGGGGCACGATACAGGGTACAGGTCAAACCATGATGTAATGGTACTAGGGGCACGATACGGGGCACAGGTGTAACCACGATGTAATGGTACTAGGGGCACACTACGGGGCACAGGTGTAACCACGATGTAATGGTACTAGGGGCACGATACGGGGCACAGGTCTAACCACGATGTAATGGTACTAGGGGCACACTACGGGGCACAGGTGTAACCACGATGTAATGGTACTAGGGGCACGATACGGGTCACAGGTGTAACCACGATGTAATGGTACTAGGGGCACGATACGGGGCACAGGTCTAACCACGATGTAATGGTACTAGGGGCACGATACGGGGCACAGGTCTAACCACGATGTAATGGTACTAGGGGCACGATACGGGGCACAGGTGTAACCACGATGTAATGGTACTAGGGGCACGATACGGGGCACAGGTCTAACCACGATGTAATGGTACTAGGGGCACACTACGTCAGAGGTCTAACTGCCTCGCGGGCGATTTCGCATAAGCTCACCGAGTAAGCAAGGGTAACACGGTACGGGGCAAAGATTTAGCCACAATGTAATGGTGCTAGGGGTCCCAAGCCTTGAGGACAAGATTGACATCGATTGGCGGCAAAGATGGACATGTTGCATGGTGTTGCCCTTTTTAGGGCATGGGAGTGTGGGCCAATTATGGATACCGTAGATTTGATTTGCCTTCCTCATAATTTTCGTTGTTTGGGGTTGAGGGATCCATGAATATACTAATTGTTGCTTGTCAACTCCAGTTTCCAGTCAGAAATTAAGAGTATTGATCGATAATCTGCCTTGAGAGGGCAGCATTTAAATAAACCGTTTTGTCGTGCCCGAGGAAAGGCAAATGAAATCTACGGCATATTCATTAATAAATAAACGGCGATACGCCCTCGGACGTGGATTAAGAAGCCGCCCATTCGGCCGTAGCACTGGGTGAGCTACTTTGGATACATTCATGAGAGGGGTGGCCCATGCAAAATGACACTCTCATGAGAAATGAGCCCCGTCTCATGCCGTGAAGCTTGACACAATGTAATTCAAAAGGATGCGTCGGGGTGTTCACAGCGGGTGATCAAACATCGCAAAAAAATATAATCAATAATAGATACCGGTGTGTCGGTAACTAGATAAAAATATAAGGAGATTTAACTGGCTGTATTTCACAAAAACCAATTTTAAAAGTACTTTCGATGAACCAAATTCGAGTTAAAAAAAAGTCTCCATGCCAATGCTGGACAAAATTAGGCTTCATTCAAGGCCAAAACATGGAACCAAAGGTAAAGAATACCAATTGAGATGGATGGTACGGTACCGGTAAATTGAAAAATGCGCCCGCCACAGCACTCACCATCGCTCCCGATCTCCGACCCCTCTCTCACGAGGGACGGCTGCCTCATCGGAAGCCTCCGCGCGCCGCCCATAACCGGGGCAGGGCCGTCGTGATGGCCGGACGGGGCGGGCGCCTCCAAGACCGTACGCTTCTTGCTGAGCATGGAGGTGACCTGACGATCAAACGTGTGTGTTAAGGGTCAGGGGGGTAGGGTCCAGGAAAAGGTCGAATACATTGAAATGGAGGTGACCTGACGATCAAAGTATCAAACGTGTGTGTTGAGGGGTAGGTCAGACTGCGTTGTGTTTGAGGTATTTTCTTTGGACTTGACAAGGTGTGAGGCCGCCGCCCAACCCTAGAAAACCTGAGACGCTGACGCACACAAAAAGAGCCCGGGTGGGGGCATGAGGCCCTCGACGGCAGAGCTGAGGAAAGGCGAGCAGGAACAGGAAAGGCACACGCTGAGGTCGCGTTTGGAAGTGCATACCCAACTCAGACGCGGAACGCAGTGGGGGAGGGGGGGGGGGCGTTTGGATAAAATATATTATGTTCAATTGGAATCAACTGCGCCCATATCTTCTGATACGCTACTTTCGATTATAAATGTCAAACGCAAACCAGCTCGCACGATAGTCTGACCGATACCTGAGGGTCAGGGGTGTGGGATCCAGGAAATGGTCGAACAGAAAGAAAGAAAGCTACGCCCTGTGGGGGGCGTGAGAGTTAAGGAAACAGCGCAGCCTGAGCCGAAGCCACATCCGCGCCGTTACCGTGTAATGGCCAGGGGTGTAGCGTCAGGGGTGTAGGGTCAGGGGTGTAGGGTCGAGGAAATGGGGAGGGTCAGGGCCAGGGGTGTAGGGTCCAGGAAATGGGGAGGGTCAGGGCCAGGGGTGTCGGGTCCAGGAAATGGGGAGGGTCAGGGCCGGGGGTGTAGGGTCCAGGAAATGGGGAGGGTCAGGGCCAGGGGTGTAGGGTCCAGGAAATGGTCGAACATTCAAAAGGAGGTGGTGACCTACAGTAGATTTGATTTGCCTTCCCTCGGGTATGAAAGAACGGTTTCTGTTGATGCTGCCCCCAGGGCAAACTTTCGACCGGAAGTCTGAATTTCTGACTAACAACTGGCGTTGACAAACGATAATTACGGTAGTAAATTTGTGGATCCACGAAACAAGGTTAACTATGTGGCAAGGCAAAGCGAATCTACGGTAATGCAGCACAAATGTGTTGAAGGTCCCCCCCGACTCGCGTGTCCCACTCCACCCCACACTCACCACCATCTGCGGCATCGAATACATTCTGTCGCTCATGGCCGGCGAGAGCCCCACACTAACTATGTCCACCGGCAGGCGCCCAGACGACAGCTTATTGGTGGGCACGGCATAGCCTGCGCCGCCGGCACCCTGGGAGGGTATCAGGGGGAGACTCAAGACCACAAGATCCTCCTCCTCCAGGGGATGGGCAGGGTCGAAATCCTCCACTGCGCGGGCAGGGGCAGGGGAGAAGGCAAAACCCTCCTCTGGGCAGCAAGGGGCAGAGGCGAAATTCTCCGAGGGGGCAGGGGTAGAGGCAGGAGCTGGGGTGAAGCCCTCCTTCTCCTGTGGGGGGGAAGGCGGAGCCGCATCCAGAAAAGCGCCCGGGGAGGTGGGTCCCATACGCCGGGCTGCCGACGACGAAAGAGCCACGGTTGCTACCGCACCCGAGGCTACCTCTACACCGCCATCCCTCGGCAGCGGCTGCGGCCGCAGCGGAGGCGACGGCGGCAGCGGCGGCGGCTCCTCTGTGGCTTCCCCGACCGCACCAGAACCAGGCCACGCCGGAAGGCTGTGCCTTGCTCCGGCGCTGCACGGCCCCGCCGGGCGGCGACCGTCGCCCACCGCCGCCGGGGCGGCGCTGGCCGAGGCGGGCCCGCCTGCGGTCCACCACCGGACGCCTTCAACGCCACTGGCCTCCTGACAGGGCTGCGGCACACCAGCTGCCGCTGCCGCGGCAGCTGCCTCTGCTGCGGTTGCCCCGCGGAAAGTAGTGGTGCTGGCCCCTCTACGACCCCGCTGAGGAGCTGATGTGGTCTGATGAGCTGCTTGCTCCTCTGTAGAAGGCCAGATGAGGATTGCGACGCCGGGCACGTCGTTGCCGTCGCCGTCGTCGTCGAAAGAGGGCTCCCGGCCCTCCGCCACGGGTCCAGCGGCAGTTTTGCCGAAGATGTGGATGCTCAGCCGGGTGCGGAGCCGGTTGAAAAGGCTGGTGGTGGTGGTCTCGGCAGCTTCCGTCGGGACCTCCCCTGCAACCAGGTTGGCAGCGAGGGGCAGAGGGTGATGGGGCGGTAATCGGTAGGTTGGCAGCGAGGGGCAGAGGGTGATGGGGCGGTAATCGGTAGGGTGGCAGCAAGGGGCAGAGGGTGATGGAGCGGTTAACAGTAGGGTGGCAGCAAGGGGCAAAGGGTGATGGAGCGGTAATCAGTAGGGTGGCAGCAAGGGGCAAAGGGTGATGGAGCGGTTAACGGTAGGGTGGCAGCAAGGGGCAAAGGGTGATGGAGCGGTCATCGGTAGGGTGGCAGCAAGGGGCAAAGGGTGATGGAGCGGTAATCGGTAGGGTGGCAGCAAGGGGCAAAGGGTGATGGAGCGGTAATCGGTAGGGTGGCAGCAAGGGGCAAAGGGTGATGGAGCGGTAATCGGTAGGGTGGCAGCAAGTGGCAAAGGGTGATGGAGCGGTATTCGGTAGGGTGGCAGCAAGGGGCGGAGGGTGATGAAGCGGTAATCGGTAGGGTGGCAGCAAGGGGCAAAGTGTGATGGAGCGGTAATCGGTAGGGTGGCAGCAAGGGGCAAAGGGTGATGGAGCGGTAATCGGTAGGGTGGCAGCAAGGGGCGGAGGGTGATGGAGCGGTAATCGGTAGGGTGGCAGCAAGGGGCAAAGGGTGATGGAGCGGTAATCGGTAGGGTGGCAGCAAGGGGCGGAGGGTGATGGAGCGGTAATCGGTAGGGTGGCAGCAAGGGGCGGAGGGTGATGGAGCGGTAATCGGTAGGGTGGCAGCAAGGGGCAAAGGGTGATGGAGCGGTTAACGGTAGGGTGGCAGCAAGGGGCGGAGGGTGATGGAGCGGTAATCGGTAGGGTGGCAGCAAGGGGCGGAGGGTGATGGAGCGGTAATCGGTAGGGTGGCAGCAAGGGGCAAAGGGTGATGGAGCGGTAATCGGTAGGGTGGCAGCAAGGGGCAAAGGGTGATGGAGCGGTAATCGGTAGGGTGGCAGCAAGGGGCAAAGGGTGATGGAGCGGTAATCGGTAGGGTGGCAGCAAGGGGCAAAGGGTGATGGAGCGGTAATCGGTAGGGTGGCAGCAAGGGGCAAAGGGTGATGGAGCGGTAATCGGTAGGGTGGCAGCAAGTGGCAAAGGGTGATGGAGCGGTCATCGGTAGGGTCGCAGCAAGGGGCGGAGGGTGATGGGGCGGTAATCGGTAGGGTGGCAGCAAGGGGCAAAGGGTGATGGAGCGGTAATCGGTAGGGTGGCAGCAAGGGGCGGAGGGTGATGGAGCGGTAATCTGTAGGGTGGCAGCAAGGGGCGGAGGGTGATGGAGCGGTAATCGGTAGGGTGGCAGCAAGGGGCAGAGGGTGATGGAGCGGTAATCGGTAGGGTGGCAGCAAGGGGCGGAGGGTGATGGAGCGGTAATCGGCAGGGTGGCAGCAAGGGGCGGAGGGTGATGGAGCGGTAATCGGTAGGGTGGCAGCAAGGGGTGGAGGGTGATGGAGCGGTAATCGGTAGGGTGGCAGCAAGGGGCGGAGGGTGATGGAGCGGTAATCGGTAGGGTGGCAGCAAGGGGCGGAGGGTGATGGAGCGGTAATCGGTAGGGTGGCAGCAAGGGGCGGAGGGTGATGGGGCGGTAATCAGTAGGGTGGCAGCAAGGGGCGGAGGGTGATGGAGCGGTAATCGGTAGTGTGGCAGCAAGGGACGGAGGGTGATGGAGCGGTTAACGGTAGTGTGGCAGAGGGCCTTAATACATTATGCAAGAGTGGGATACTACACCCACTTTGATTAGAGGACACTCAAGTTGCAAGGAAACCTACAGAACCCTTACCAGGAATAGGGAACCTACAGAACCCTTACCAGGAATAGGGAACCTACAGAACCCTTACCAGGGAAAGGGAACCTACATAACCCTAACAAGAAATAGGGAACCTACAGAACCCTTACCAGGGATAGGGAACCTACAGAACCCTTACCAGGGATAGGGAACCTACAGAACCCTTACCAGGGATAGGGAACCTACAGAACCCTTACCAGGGATAGGGAACCTACAGAACCCTTACCAGGGATAGGGAACCTACAGAACCCTTACCAGGGATAGGGAACCTACAGAACCCTTACCAGGGATAGGGGACCTACAGAACCCTTACCAGGGATAGGGAACCTACAGAACCCTTACCAGGGATAGGGAATAACGGTGGGCAGTACTTGAGGTTGGCTTTTATGAGCTCGCGCCGGTGGTACACTTGCACCGTCCAGATGTGAACATCCAGCGCCTCCAGTAACAGGAACAGACAAGCCAAGATGACGCTCACAATCTCCATCGCCTGTTGTAGGATTCAGGATTCAGGGTCGAGCAAGTTCAGGGTTCAGGGTCGAGCATCTTAAGGTTTCAGGTCTATGGTAATCATAATGAGCACAAGGTGGTGGTACATTGGCACTGTCTTGATGTCCAGAGCCTCCAGTAACAGGAACAGGCAAGCCAATATGACGCTCATGATCTTCATCGCCTGGTTCAGGGTTCAGGGTCGAGCATGTTCAGGTTTCAGGTTTCAGGTTTTAGGGTTCAGACGTCAGGGTTTATCTTAATGAGCTCGCGCCGGTGGTACACTTGCACCGTCCAGATGTGCACGTCCAGCGACAGGAATATACGATAGCCAATATGACGCCCACGATCTCTATCACCTGGCGTAGGGTTAAGGGTCTAGCATGTTGAGGGTTCAGGGTAAAGTGTGTTCAGGGTGGATTGTGTTCCGGGTCCAGGGTCGACTAAACAAAAAAACACTAACAAACTAGACAAACAATTGAGCTTCAGCACGCATGCTCCAAAACCCCCTACCTCCCACACACCCACACTCTCTGACCCCCTTGTACACACACATGTGAACAATAACTGGCACCCTCCCCCCACACACGGACCCACTTGTACACACACACACACACACTCTAGTACTCTACCCCCTCCCCCATACAGTGCCCCACTCCTACACACACACACACTCTAGTTACTCTATTACACTACCCCCTCCCCCATACAGTGCCCCACTCCTACACACACACACACTCTAGTTACTCTATTACACTACCCCCTACCACATACAGTGCCCCATTCCTACACACACACACACACTCTAGTTACTCTATTACACTACCCCCTACCCCATACAGTACCCCACTCCTACACACACACACACACTCTAGTTACTCTATTACACTACCCCCTCCCCCATACAGTGCCCCACTCCTACACACACACTCTAGTTACTCTATTACACTACCCCCTACCCCATACAGTGCCCCATTCCTACACACACACACACACACACCTGCCTGCTGTGTGTCCTCCACAGCTCCGCGCTGCAGTGCAGCCACACGAGAAACGTCTGGTTCAAAAATATAACCCAGGTAAAGCAGCACATGAGCTAGATACTGCACACCCACACTAACCGACCCCACCACCACACACCCATTGACCCAATCCTACACACACACACACACACACACCTGTCTGCTGCGTGTCTTCCACAGCGCTGCGCTGCAGTGCAGCCACACGAGGAATGTCTGGATCACCAGGAACGCCAGGTACAGCAGCGCGTGGGCCAGGAACTGCACGCCCGCGAAGCGCCGCCACTTGGTCGTGATCAGTGCACGCACGAGCGGGTCGGACAGGATGGTGATGTGACCCTTGCGGACCAAGATCTCGATGGCGGAGGAGATGAGGCCCTTCCTGCTGCGCACGGTGTCAATCTCGTGCAGCGACAGCGTGTAGCTGGTAACCTGGAGGGGGTGAAGAGGGGGTTGGGGGTGACAACTTGGCACCTTCAACCCTTTTGTATGCTGTGAACCAGGGTCTCCATGGCAGAGGAGATGAGGCCCTTCCTGCTGCGCACGGTGTCAATCTCGTGCAGCGAGAGCGTGTAGCTTGTGACCTGGAGGGGGGTCAAAGGGGGGTGGTGGGGTTAATAGCTTGGCAACTACGCCCAGGCAATCCTCTGCCGTTTGTTGTAGATGTGCTGAAACGTCTCCACCAGTCCACCGAGCCATACTCCTATGATATGTAGCATCAAGATGTGCTGGGCTTCCCCACCCTGCAACACTACTGCCATTAAGGTGTAATGGCATGGACTCCATACCCAGTCCACACTAGTTGGTGGTACCCACCGGACCGTACGCCCAGGCGATCCTCCGCCGCTTGTTATAGATGTGCTGAAACGTCTCCACCTTCCCGATCGAGGCGGCAAGCAGCATTGGCGTCTGGCCGCGGTTGTTGCGGACGTGCTCGTTGGCGCCGCAGAACTCGATCAAGTGGTCGTACATGTCGGTCTGGTCGTGGTACACGCACATGTGTAGCGCGGTGTTGCCCCTGGGTTCCAGGTACAGGGGGGTAGTGTCGAGGGTTTTAGGGTTGAGGGTTTAAGGGTTGAGGGTTAAAGGTTTCCAGCTCGTGATGCATGCACATGTGCAGCGCCGTGTTGCCTCTATGTTAAGGGTTAAAGGTGTAGAGTACATGATCATGATACACACACATTTGCAGCGCAGTGTTGCCCCTAGGCTTTGGGTTTAGGGTTTAAGGTTTAGGCATTTGGATCATGATACGCATATGTGTAGCGTGGTGTTGCCTCTATGTTAAGGGTTGAGGGTATAGGGTGCATGATCATGATACACACACATTTGCAGCGCGGTGTTGCACCTGGGTTAAAGGTTTTAGGTTTTGGGTTTAAGTTTTGGATCGTGGCTCACGCACATGTGTAGTGCGGTGTTGCCCATAGAGTTTAGGGTTTGAAGGTCCTTACGGATCCCAGTACCCTACTCTGTGTCGCGGTCCTTGTTAACGTGTGCCCCATGTCGCTTGAGATACGATACGATGTCCTTCTGGCCGGTACATGCTGCAAAGCTGAGCGGGAACTCCCCGTAATATACGGCACCGCCCTGCTGGAAGAAGCTCCCGTACGCGCGCACGCGGATGTCGGCGCCGTTCTGGATCAGGAACTTGACCTGTCGGGGAGAGGAAGAGGGAAGGACGGGGTCGGCATGGCATGAGATAGCATGGCATGGCATGGGATGCATTCATGGACGCGGATGTCGGCGCCGTTCTGAATCAGGAACTCGACCTCTCGGGGATAGGAAGAGGGAGGGTCGGGGTTGGCATGGCACGGGACAGGAGGGCATGGCATGGCATGCTTGATCTGTCCGGAATAGGAAGAGGGAGGGACGGGTTGGGTTCGGCATGGCATGGCATGGCATGGGATGCCTTGGGATGCCATGGCATGGCATGGCATGGGATGGCATGGGATGGCATGGGATGGATGACATGGCATGGCATGTGATGGCATGTGATGGCATGGCATACTTCACCTTTCGGGATAAGAAGAGGGAGGGAGGGGTTGCTGTTACAAAGTTGACGCAACCACCCACAGCCTCTGGGGTCAGCATGGGATGGCATGGCATGACATGACATGGCATGGGACGGGGTTCGCACGGGATGGCAGGGGATGGCATGACATGGCATGGGGCAGAGTTCACATGGGATGGCATGACATGGGATGGGACGGGGCTTGCATGGTATGGCATTACATGGCATGGCATGGGATGGGACGGGGTTCGCATGGGATGGCATGGCATGGGATGGCATGGGATGGCATTGGATGGCATGACATGGGATGACATGACATGGGATGCAGCAAAGCAACGCAAAAACAAAAGGGGTCCCAGGCGTATTTTTTCGGTAAACAATTTTGGGGCGAGGAAATCCACATAATGTGTTCAATGCCGTCCCATTCGCACCATATGAAAAAATAAATAGCCATGCCAAACAAGATGGTAGAATCATATCAACCAACAGTACCGATGAAAGAATAAACGACCCATTCGCACGATGTCAAGAGACGGCCATACTGAGCAAGACGGCGGAAATTTCACACAAGATGTTGATGGTACAAAAAATTGTCAAAAACAGCAATGCTGCGAAAAACACCTAGGCCAGTAAATCCTAAGCCCCCCTGTCTCACCATGTCAAAGTCGTGATTGACGATGGCGATGTGCAGAGCGGTCTCGCCCTCGTACTGCCCCGGCGTATCGTGCTCATGCCTCCGTTCCTGCGCATGCATGATTCATCCAAAGGCAGGTCCAGGATTTTAAACGGTCTCATACCATAACCAATTAAAAAAGGCCCCCCATGACCGCATGGCAGCCCCTCATCCTCATCCGGCGGCCGCATGACAGCCCCCCAGAAGGTGGTCTGGTGTGCATTGAAATAAATGCAGGCCCGTCAAGGTTGGGTCCCCATGGGCCCAGCGGCGGACGCATGGAAGCCCTTCATCCTCGTCCGGCGGCCGCATGACAGCCCGGGTTTCCTTCCAGTTCGCTCTGCCTGGCCCTTTCGAAAAAGGCTGTGGGTGGTTGCGTCAACTTTGTAACAACAACAGCCTCCCAAAAGGTGGTCTGTTGTGCATTGAAAAAAATGCAGGCCCGTCAAGGTTGGGTCCCCATGGGCCCAGCGGCGGACGCATAGCAGCAGGGACACAGGATACGGCATGATTTTTTTGAACGGGACGTTTAGGCGTGGATTTCCAGTTGGTGGACCGTATCATACAAAACAAAACAAAATGAGATTTCGGTCAAAACGGGATTTTTGCCCAAATGGCCTGTATCCGATGTCCCTGTATGGCAGCCCTTCAAAGGTGGTCAGCGGCGCTCTGAATAAACGCTGGGCAGTATTTCTTTTTCAGCTTTTCCGGTCCACCTCTGGCAGGCCAACCCGCGGCGGCAAAAAACCCGATGGGGACCAAACCTGGACCAGCCTACGGCTGGTGGCCAAAGCACCATGGCTTCCTTCAAATGGGCCCCCCCGCCAGAGACCAGAATGTAGCTGAAATGTAGCGGAGTCACGCAAAAAGTAAATACTGACGCTGGGCCTTGCCTGCGATCTGTGTTCAGGCAAACCATCGCAAACCAGCATATTGGCTGGAGGCCCTGAAAGCTTGCGCCGGCCTTGTTCGGCGTGTTCACCGGCTGCTTGCTATACAGGTTCACCTGCCATCCTTAATTGTAGCCATGCCCATATTCATGTAGGGTGATTCAGCTACAATTCAGCTACAATGCAGCCACAATTCGCTTCATCTGGCGGCCACAGGCTGTGATGGGCCTGATGTTCTGAACCAGCCTGATCTCATTTGGCGCGTTCATCAGCTGCTTGCCATACAGGTTCACCGGCCCTCCTTAATCGTAACTATCTAAATATTTACCCAGGCTGCTTCAGCTACAATTCAGCTACATCTGGCAGCCACAAGCCGTGGTTGGCTTGATGTGCTGACCTAATGCGGCGCGTTCATCAGCTGCTTTCCATACAGGTTCACCTGCCCTCCTTAATCGGGGGCGTGGAAACAGTTATCCCGGCCGCTTGAGCTACAATTCAGCTACATCTGGCAGCTACAAGCCTTGATTGGCTTGAGACCCCGGGCCCTTGCTGACCTGGTGCGCCATGTCCATCAGCTGCTGGCCATACAGGTCCACCTGCCCCGCTTGGCAGTAGCCATGTCCATGTTAACTCAGGATGCTTCAGCTAAAATTCAGCTACATCCGGCTGCCAAAGGTCGCCATGGACTCATGGGCCTGAGTCCCTGGGCCCTTGCTGACCTGGTGCCGCGTGTTCACCAGCTGCTGGCCATACAGGTTCACCTGCCTTCTTTGGGCATAACCATGCAAATATTGCTGTATGGTGCTTCAGCTACAATTCAGCTACCATTCAGCGACAGCCAGCGGCCATGGTCTGTGACGAGTTTAAGGCTCTGAGCGCGTGTCAACAAGTGCTTTTTTTGTATGCGAGTGGTAGCAATTGGCAGTCGGTTGGGGTAGGTAGAAACTAAGTAAATCGGGGGGATTTCGCCTAGCCACTCGCCAACAGGGCGGCCTCGGTCACACCTCCACACTTTTTCACACTGCCGGCCGCTTTAAAAGCACGACCTTCCCTAAAAAAAGGGGGCAAACAAGCCCTGCTGCTGACCTGGTGCAGCGTGTTAAGCAGCTGCTTGCCGTACAGCTTCACCTGCCCTCTTTGCTCATAGCCATAAAAATATTCGTGTGTTGTTTTTATGATTGGCTTTTATAATTGGCTTGAGTCCCTGGGCCCTTGCTGACCTGGTACGGCGTGTTCACCAGCTTCTTGCCGTACAGGGTCACCTGCCCTCCTTAATCGCCGCCCTATAAATATTTATTTGGGATGCTTCAGCTACAATTCAGCTACATAAAAGGAGCACTGCTGCTGACCTGGTACGGCGTGTTCACCAGCTGCTTGCCGTACAGCTTCACGATGTACTTCGCAATGGCCAGTGTCGACGGTGTGTTCAGCAGCATGGCGATATGGAACACGTTCTCCCCCACCGGCCCTTTTGCATACACGTTGCACTGGCTGGGGAAGAGCTTCGTGATCATCTGCATGGGGGACGGAGAGCATTGCGGCATGCATGTTGTACAACAGGTGTTGCTGCTGGTGTACATCAGGTGCTGCTGCTGTTGTACACTAGGTGCTGCTGCTGCTATACGTCAGGCGTTGCTGCTTGTTGATGTTTCTGCAGTGTTTGCACGTCCATGCTGCATGGGGGATGCCGAGGGTTGCGGCAATCAGCATGCATGTTGTACATCAGGTGTTGCTGCTGTTGTACATCAGGCGGTGCTGCTTTTTGATGCTGCCACAGCGTGTGCACGTCCATGCTGCATGGGGTGTGTGGGGGGGGGCATGCATGTTGTACATCATATGTTGCTGCTGTTGCTGTTATTGTGTTGTTGCTATCACAGCGTCGGCACATCCACCCCAAACAGCCATCTGCATGGGAATGAGGGAGGGGGGCAGCATGTGGTACAAATCAGATGTTGTTGTCGCTGTTGTTGCGGCATCAACGCACCCACCCAGAAGTCATCTGCATGGGCAATAGGCAGGGGGGCAGCATGTGGTACAAGGCGGGTGTTATTGCTGCTGTTGCGGCATGTGCGCACCCACCCAGTAGTCATCCGCATGGGAGATAGGGAAGGGGTCAGCATGAGGTACAAGTCAGGTGTTGTTGTTGTTGCGGCATGTGCGCACCCACCCAGTGCATTGGAGATAGGGAGTGGTTCAGCATATGGTAAAAACAGGTGTTGCTGCTGTTGCAGGAGGTGCGCACCCACCCAGTAGTCATCTGCAATTCTGCATGGGACATGGGGAGGGTCTCGGACTGAAGTTAATAAGCTGTGGATTGGGAGTAGTGAGTGTAACACACAGATATTATTTTCGAAAGGAACAGGCAGATCGACCGGTTGTAAGTGTGGGGTGAGTTGGTGGGAAGTCTTCTCACTGCCCTGCCGATGGGAGTTCATGCGGGGCACGTCACGGTGTATGCAAGTCAAGAGTCCTTTAGGAGCTTTCGGAGGATTCACGATCGTCGGTGGGACTGCTACATACCAGCCTGTGTATCGCATCCTTTTTCGTGATCGATGGGTTGCATGACACGAATTCGAAACTGGTCATGTAAGTAATTACCTCAAGATTTCCGTGCTTGACAGCAAACCATGCCGTCCCAGCAGAGTCCATCAGCTTAGCCTGCTGCGCCACATTGGACTGTGACGCCTTCAGTTCAGTACTCGCCCCCATGTGGAGCTTGCGTGCCTCAGCCATCTGTTCGATTTGCTCATACAACACGCTTTCAAATTGGCTCTAAGAAATGAAGCATCGGGATAGCATCAAACTGCTGACATACACATATGTCAAACACTCATCGCAAGCCGCTGGGGTATTCGATTAATTTGAACGGAATCTTGATAAGGCACAATGGCAATGAGGAGTGCATCAAGCTACATGTCCCTCCTTGGGCGCGTTCACACATGGGCCAAATTGCGAAAAAATGGTTATTGGAAATGACAGCGCGACAATTGCGAATCTTGCAGTACATATTGGGACTCTCTTTTTCGACGATTGGGAGCGGTTACCCGATTGCGGGGGAGAAGGCTAATTGAAGATTCCACACTTCACTAGTCGGTAACGTTACACCTCTGGGCCCGCTCAAAGCTCGGCCGCGTGGGCGACCAACTGTTCAGAAGGGAGTAAAGAAGGAACTAAAAGGAAGAGAGGGGGAAAGGAACAAAAGGAGAGGCCTGGAAGGCAACGAAGACCAAGTCCACACTTCACTAGTGATTCGCAATTGGCCACGCTGGCATTTTGAGGTCAATTTGGTCAGAGGACAATTTGCGAGCGAGGCAGAGCCTGCTGTCGACACGCACATATACGTGTTGTCATTTCCGCCGTGGAAATTAAATGTGGAATCTTAATTCCACTTGTCCGCCAAACGCCCTTTATAAGTGCTTTCCTGCATGTCCACTGGACACAGCTCTCACTTGTACGAATTGGGCAGACAGACAAGTAGGCAGACACGCAGAAATGCTTATCAAGGACACAAAAGTATGAAAGTATGCGGTTGGCTTGTCCAGCCTTATCAAGTGCATTGGCTCGGAACCTTGTACACTTTCTCCAGCTTGTACTTTACGGTACAAATAGAAGGGGTGGGGAAATGTACTGGTAGTGGTCGGTAGTGGTCGGTAGTGGTGGAGGAAGTCAGTGGAACGCTGGGGGGTGGGGTGGGGTCAAAAGTGACCTCATAGACCCGACCATCCAAGGCTGTGGAGCATGACAAGAGCGTTCCGAACTTGGTGCCACAATTATTTTTGGCTCACAGGAGGGGGACGGGGGGGGGGATTTAGGGAGCCAAGTGTGTGTGTGGGAAGGTTGGGAGCATGGGGTCGCATCCCCCAAAACGACAAATTTAGAGGGGGGGGCAAAAACAAAATAAATCGACCCCATCCCCATTTTTTGTTGAGCTTAACGAGAGCGTTCCATAGGTGTTTTAAGTGTTTTTTGGCTCATGGGGTGAGAGATATGTGGGGGCAAAGTTGGGGGGGGGGGGGAGGGGGGGGGGAGTGGTCCCCCAAAAATCCAATATTTGTTTTCCCCCAAACTTCATATCTTTTTTTATGTAGGTATGTTGAGGCTGGCAGCGACACCTATGTGTTCTCCTTGCCAACATGAGTCAATTTACATCATAAAATGTTGATTGAATTACCACATGACCCCTTTTACCCCTTTACCCCCACACTGAGGATTTGGCTCCATTGGACACACCCCGAAACCAGCCGAGTCATTCTTAGTTGACTGTTCGCATGTCACCACATAAAGAATTGAATATACCAGTAGAAGCGCCGTGACGAGCTGGTCAAAAAACACCCCTTACATGCCCTGTAATTTTGACTTAGCTATTTGAATTTCAATGGGTTCCGGAGACGGGGGCGGGGGATGGGGGGAGGTAGGCTCGTTGGGTGCTCGTTTCTTGGGGGGGGGTCCCTGGCTTTTTTCCAACGCTTCAGTAAAAGATTGAGAATAAGGCTATGATGTTGCATATTTGCATTCCTCATGTGAAATACTGTTGATTTGTAACACAAATACTGTAAAATTACGTAGGGTCCACACAACAAAAAATCAACGATCAGCCAAAACGAATTAAAAAACTGCTGCGCAACGGCGAAATTTTGATTTAATTTAACGCCGCGCAGCAGATAACTTAACTTAGCGTCATGCATCACTTTAAATATTATTAATTTCCGTCCGCGTAGCACTTGCAGCCAGTACAGTAAAACACTCTGGCCGGTTCCTGGCCTCAGGAAACATGTGGTTGTTGGGGCATCGAATCGTCATCAGTCGTCAGCACCCACCTCTGCCCCCAGGACCCGGCTCCGCTGTGGGGACTGGCGTAAGGATCACTCCACGGGTGCCTGTCAAATCAAACAGTCGTGCGCTAGTGCGGATTTTTAGACATTCGTTGGTTTCATTCAGAACGCGCACCCCCCAGAATAGTTGTTTGGGCACCTGACAGACATTCCGCACAACGACGAATTCTGAATTATTATTAGCGCGCAGGCCAATGATTAATGAATGTTGAGCGAAGTCTACGTGGTTCTACGGTTTTGCATGCATTCTCATCAGAGTAGCTGACCCCCATGGCCGGCATGCCCAATAGGCCAAAATGGCAAAGGGGTGTTGGCTCTGCAAACACAAGCATTGTTGTTAGGCAGCCCATTATTGGGCAATGGGGGTCAACATGTCACTTCTAATTATACCCAAAGTTTTAGACTTTCAGTGGCCATGCTGTTTCTTAACCCCATGTTCATCGTGTATTGCCTCTATGTCTCAATACAATCAGTCTCACTTACTGTACAACACTTTTGCCTTTCCGCTAAATTAGTCATTGCCTGAGGTTTGCGGACTGTTTTCGACCTATAAAATACGTGCACAACTTGTGATGTACGGTATGGTTCCGGTTTGTAATCTGGCAGTCTAGGATTATAACAGATTGTATAACATTTGAACATTTCATATACCGTATACCGGTGTAAGGCGCGAGCGGACCCCTTTTAATTTATAATTTTTGCGCCAAAGTCAAAGCGCCGTACGGTACTATAGAACCAGATAGGGTTCGCGCACCCCGGATTTGGATTTTTAGCCAATCGTCTGCGTAGGCAAAGAAGCATGTGTCCTCGCTCGCAACGCATTTACCGCGCAACAACCAATTTTAGCAAATGATTTTAATGTGATCTTAGTATTACAGGTCTGCGCAGCTACGAAAATAAACAGCACCCCCTGCTGCCCCCAGTACCCTTGGCCAGGTCTACCAACTAGCCGGGCGACCCCCGTTGCCCAAGTACCCCTGGCCAATGCTGCAACATGAGTCATTGGCTTAACACCTATGGGCCCTGCTCAAAAAGGCTCGGCCGCGTGGGCGCCCAACTGTCCCGATTGATGAAAAGAACTGAAGGTAAGAAGGAAAGAATGAGAAGAACACAAAGGAGAAAGAAATCCCCCCTAAAAGGAAAAGGCAGCCCGAAGTATCTTTGCCCCTCTGCAGCCTATTCCCCAAGAAGGCAAAGAAAAGCAACAAATGTAACTGAACATGAGTCAATGCCACTCCTTGGACTGCTTTATATTAAATAACTCATAAGAATGACTGGAATTTGAGCACCAACCCTCCAGTCGCATCCATGTGCAACTCTGGAGGTCATTATGTGGCAACCCTACATATATAGGGACCTCAGTGTAAAACTACATGCCATGTAGAAAGTATAATCGCTGGATTTACTTTTATCTAGTCGACGCGACAAGATGCCTTCTAAACGCAATACTATTATACCTGGATTACTAAGAGATATAATGACATTAAACGCGGATGTATCTGACGCTTGGTGCGGGAGTACACAGCCCGACCATACATCTCCCTCCGGATCCGCCTGGGAGTAAGTCATGGCATCTCTGGCGTACCCCAGCTATGTAGGGGGTACTACAAACCCACACCTCTCTAGCTGAACGCTCTGTTTGAGAACTGCAGCTCGCTCACTACTACACTCCTCAGGAGCATGCCGCGGCGACGAACATCCCAATCAAAGGTAGGAAACCCCTAAACAAAGCCGCTGAATTGTCCAGGTGGCCAGCGAGGAAGATGACGTCGTGTCCCCTGCCAGCATATTGGACGACAAGTTCGCTAGCATCATAATGGGAACCTATCAAGATGCTTCAATACTTCAGAAACAAATCCATATAATATCATCCTATGCCACCCCATGCCACTTTCATAGCACCCCACGCAACCGCAATCCCATCAAACCAAGGGGGCGAATCAGGCAATTTCGAGCTTAGCTGCGATTTTGTCCAGCTGCGTCTTCATTAGGTCTTGCTGAGTGCTCATCAGGTCTTGCTGCGTCTTCATCATGTCCAACTGCGTCTTAACCGCCGCTACGCTTTTCTCCAACCGCATCACCGTGAGGAACGTCGAGGCCACCGGGTACATGATTCCCGTAACGGTGAGAACAACTCCGCCGACGGTCGTGATAGCAGTGCATGTGGCGGCCACGGAAGGTGGCAGGGACATCGCTGAGGGGGGCAAAGGTCCTCTTCCACCACCCCTTCCACCTCGAGGGTGCGGCTGCCCTCCAAACATGCGGCGTTGCATCATCTGTAGGAAACAGCGAGTACTATTTAGAGAGATAATGGTGGTCAGAGTGTGATGTGCAACCCTCTATGATTGATTATGCATTTTCATCAAGGCTCTCCCCCTTCTTCTCACACGGCACACATGTGCACCACAGCAGCAACCTCAAACCAATCAGCAGATTTCTGAACACCCATGTTCACACACTCGACTAAATACGGGTAGACGTACCCCAAGGTTATTCGGAGGAAACAACCTTGCTTCATTCGTTCCAACTCACACAGGGATGAAGATTGAGAGGACCACGCAGACAAAGGCATTGCTCCATGATGAGATGAAGGGCCCAAATCCAATATTCATATGCATGTTTATGAACAAGTGATGGATTAACCCAGTTGGTCACCGGCGCTTGCGCCAATTCTACATGAACAATGGAGTAGTATCATCAAGCAGATGGCCAAGACATCCCTAGTGCATCACAAGATTTATGGGAAAGGGACCACATGCCACTCAGAGCCTGACGTACTGTTTAAGCACACCATGTAACAAATGTGTCCATGCAGTTCAATTCTGCATGGGGCTGCTGTGACGTCGGCAAGGCGTAGGGAGGTTGGCACCGTGGCCCATGCAACCCTGTCGTGTAGCCCCCCGCTCTCATACAGCCCGTGTGCCCTGTCGTGCAGCCTTGAGCTCCTATGCACCCCATGCGCCCTGTATGTATTGCAGCCTAATGCAAACCATCATCATGCCCCATTACACCGAGCCAGACACAGCCCCTCACCTTGTAACACCTTGTAGACACAGCCCCTCTTACCTCTTATCAGCACTGCAGAGTTTATATACCAAGCAAGCCTTGTGAGATGGAGCCTGTAGAGGGGGGCGTGAAGTTGTTGTACTGCAGTTAGCAACAGCAGTTGTGTGGCTGTCAGTAATTACGGCTGATACTTCAGGTGTTTTGACTGTACATGTATTGAAAAACCTGACCAATTAGCAGCAACAATTACTGAACAGCCGCTGTTCTGCTGCAGATAGCAGCAGCCGTTGTACTGCGGATAGCAGCAGTTCTGCGACAATGAGCAACCATTTTCTACGGCAAGAGCGGCACCAATGTTCATTAGCAACACTTCTGCCCAAACAACAATTATGCAGCAGTCACCAGCAGCACTACTACTGCATCAGCAGTTTCGCAACAATTACCAACAGCTGTTTTATAACGGTGCGCAACGCTTGTTCTGCAGCTGTAATATGCAGCAGCAGAGCACTGGGCATGCAGAAAAGATTATGTTTACTCTAGTAGTTGCTTTTCTACCTATGTGGGCAGTCACAAGTATGCCTCCTACACGAGTTCAACCGGTTTCGGCAGTAGTTTCGCAGCCATTAGCGTGCAACTATTGTGAAGACAAAACAAGCTGCAATTCTGTTGATGTTGGAAGATATTCTGCAGCAGTTACCAGCAGCACTTATGTTGCAGCAACAGTTTTGCAGCAATTACCAACAAAAACTCATCAGCAGCTCTTCTGCACCAGTAAGCAAATACAATTCTACAATAAGCATGCACCATGCAGCGATTCTGCAGAAAATGCAAGCTGCAATATTGCTTCTCTTCACAACAGCAGTTACACAACAGATAGAAACAGCAAGACTGCTCCTGTTATTACCAACAGTTCTGCAACAATTAACACCAACAGCATGCAGCAGCAACAAACTAACTAATCAACAGCTGTACCAACAGCCATATCAACAGCCGTACACTCCCAACCCAACGAACCCATGCACCCAATCATGCACATCCCATGCAGTACACAATGCCCAGGCAGACATCTCATACCAGGAAGGGCTGCGCTAAACACCTCTTCTATACCTAAATGGCCTAACCAATCATGCTACATCTACACGGGTCTTGCAGAGTAACAAAGCCAGGTCATGTCTGCAGTAGGATCATGACAACAGCCTCACACGTTCAAGCTTACCTGCTGATAACCTGCAACCATATATAGCCACACCACTGTTGAATAACACACCTGCGAAACACGGTCGTGTAGTTCAGTGGGTCGTGACGTCAAGATATGATCGGAAATATGCCAAGCCGTGCACACAATGTCATGCAACCGAAGCTGCAACGGAAGTCCATTATTCATCCAACATTGCTCGACACATGATGCTCCTTCTACTCGAGTCATGCAGCCGAACGAAGCCAGGTCGCATCTGCTGTAATATCATGCCAACGAACATATTCCGATCAACCTTACCTGCAGCCACTCAGCAACCAGAGATAGCCTCAACTATGTTAATTAAAAACCTGCGAAAGACAATCGTGTAGTTCTGTGGGTCGTGGCGTCATGGTACGTAAGGAAAATAAGTCAAGCACAGCACTGAATGCCATATGCCAAGCACAGCACAGGATATCAACATCCAGCACTAAGAATGATATCAGACACTGCACAGACAACACGCATACACATGATGAATCTCTTACCACGACGAAGGAATGACAACGAAATCTTCAAACCAAGAGCAGACAGCAGAAATAGGAAGGCAAGAATAACGAATCAACGAACAACGGAGACCTTGTTAAAAGGACTGGAAGTCAGAACTTTCACCACAAAGAGAAATGAACATGACAGGACAACAACGCGCGGCCATGGCAACCAAACCTCAACACCTCTTTCCTACCAGTCCTTGCAGTCCTTCGTCGATCCTACAAACCAACAAAACTGAACCTAGAAATATGAGTGACAACAACGAAATCGTCACTTTTTTTAGGGATCTCCTTTAAAAAACAAAGACGGTCACCAAACCTACTATGCCGAAGCGACGGCTCACGACGCTCCGCAGGCACAGGCCAGGGGTGGGTTGCGACGTAGTGTTCTGCCGCTAGCGCGGCCTCGATCAAAAGAAGCGCATTAGCAATGCGATTCTATTGCACTCAACGTCGGCTGTAGGCGACATGAACTCGAAAAGCTTTTGGGCCGCGGGGCGATGACACCTCTCGCCCGCCACCCACCCAACGTAATTTCCGTGACTAACGCCGTACTGGTGACAGCCGCTTACTACCTAGCACCGACAATACTGATCAAGCGGAGGTCGCGATTTCGATACCTGCTGGTGGCAGAAAAAGTGCGAAGAGTTCAAGAAAAGAAAAGACACGAAAATGAACCCGGGGAAGGAGGCAAAGATCCCCACGCTTTTGAAGTCACTTTTTTTTCTAGGCACACTTTTTTTACAGTCTCCCATAAAGGAGATCCCTAAAAAGAAATAGAGCAGCTAGCGCAACGAGGCCTGCCCCCTATATTTGTTATTTTGTTGTTTCCTGTGTGTCAATTATGTAATGTGTGCAATAGAAGCGTGGTAGTGTCACGGCTGCAGGTACGCAGTTGATTTATGAGCATAAGTTATGTGCATGCATTAGTATGCAGACAATAGTTCCGCTTATGTGAGCAGCCGCAGTTAGGAGCATCAACTGTTCTGCACTTGTTAGTTAGACGAGTTGTACCGGTTTGAGCAGTAGTTTTGCAGCTATTTGCATGGAGCATTCAGCAATTTTGCAGACAATAGAAGCTGTAATTCTGCTGATGTTGGCAGCTATTGTTCTGCTAGTGCAGAAGCTGTTGTATTGCAGTTAGCAAGTGTCTAGTTAGGGCCCATTATCCAATTCCTTGGGCTTCCTAGATGAAAAAGTAAGACTGCACAACTCTAAGAAAACAAATCTAGATTGCAACAATCTGGGCCCTGGAGTAATCCCACAAGGGACCTGCTAGGTGAGTGTCACGGTATAATGCAGTATACGTGCCAAAACCGTAGGGACCGCTGACGCGCCCCCGTAGACTCCGCAGCTTCCCTGCGGAGCCCCCTTTTTAGGGTTACGCCCAGCTTCCCACTTTCGGGAAGCTCGGAGGCCGGAATTTCCCGTACCGTAGTAATAAGGGCTTGCCGGGACATTGTATCCCGGCTTGCCCACTGTCCCTTACTTCGTTCCTTTTATGTAGACAGGCCTCTATTTGTAAACAGCACCGGCTAGATCTCGGAGACCTACCCAGTGAAGAGCAACAAAGCCGGTACCACATAGCCAGTCAAGTCTAGATCAACGACCCAGCAATCTAGCAAGCCCGAGACTCCCTCTCAAGAAGCCCCGCCCGACCTAGGACTACGCCCGCAGTCTACGGCTACGGCATCTCCCGCCACACGCGGTAAGTGACTCATAATGGCCTGTAGGGTTCGCAACCCGTCAGGCCATTACCGTAGTCTAGCTCTACAAGCGGTCAGCTCCGCGTCGGTCACCTAGAAGTTCCAGCCGCAACTTAACGCGTTGCGCATTCGCGGCCAGCGTGTAGACGCTGAGCCCGCCCGTAGGCGTCCGCCACTCAGTGGGGAAGAAGTCCGCCACGGACCTGAAGCAACAATCGCGTGTCCACTTCAAAGGAACGAAGTGGGTCTTACCTGATCAGCCTGATCCAACTAATCCTGCTGAAGGTGCGTGTGCTGTGAACTTGAATTTCTTTTTGAAGACAGCGGATCTGCCTTGGACAGCTAGAAATCACTGAGCAGAGGATTCTCCATACATCCAAGTCAATTCCTGCTTGCGCTGGGCGTGGCAACCCAGAAGCAGACGTAGCTCGAAGATCAGGATGTGGAGTTATAAACCCAGCTGATATTGCCTGTGCACCTGGCCTGCATTTGTGGTAGAGTGCACAACCCACGTGTTGACGGAAGTGAGCAAGGATCCGGGATCCAAGTTTAAAAGCGGCAACCCGAGACTGTGTGCAGGAATCATCCGAAGCTGCAGATCGCAGCCTGAGCGGAGCCTGCAGAGCCTGAGGAGGAAGCTGCGCGACAAATCAGCGAGGAATAGCGGACGAGACCAGCAATCCAGAAGTAAGCATCCGGAGCTGCGGATCGAGGCTGGAACGGAACGTGCAGAGCCCAAGGGAGAAGCTGCGCGACAGATCTGCAAGGAATAGCGGACGAGACCAGCAGTCCAGTGGAAATCATCCGGAGCTGCGGATCGCGGCTGGAACGGAACCTGCAGAGCCTAAGGGAGAAGCTGCGCGACAGATCGGCAGGTAGCTGGCGAGCCCAGCAATCCAGAAGGTGAACATACCCGCCAGACCCATTTAAAATCCAGAAGCATCGACATACGGCACACCCCAGTCCAGGTTCCCAGCTAGCGCAGGCAGGCAAAGGCAAGAGGCCGTAGCCGAAGGCGACAGCAAGGAAAGGAAGGGCAGCGGCCATGCTGACAGCCTTGACGGGTACTTCAGCAACCCGGAGTGGACGCCTATCCCGGGGGAGCGGCGCCCGGCAGAGGGAGAACGCGCGGGGAGCGTAAGCCAACCAGGTCCGACGGAACTACCAAAAGAACTCCAACTAATCGGGTGGGCAGACGTCCTGCACTGGGCCGCACGGCTGTGGCAGCAGGTTTGCTCCAGGTACTTCGCCCACCTCAGCGATCGGACCCAGGCCATCGAGGAGTTCCAAAGCCACCACCTAGCGGAATGGGCGACAAAGGCCCTTATGCGCATCCCCCACACGGGGCAGGACAGGGCAACGCTGTTGGCAGCCCTGCACAGAGTGTCCAGAGGAGCAGCAGGGCCAGAGGCGGCCCTAGCTGTCAAGGCCTTCGCTGACGAGTGGTGCAACGGCACAGCAGGGGATCAGGAAGAGCCCGAATCGGAGCAAGGGGAGCTTGAGGAGTGGGAAGGGCTCGAGGCATCCAAACTGCAGCCAGACGACCGCAGGGAGGTGCGAAGATGGCAGGATCAGACAGATGGGACCGCACCAGCTGCAAACCGCCAAGCCAGATGGCAACGCCTGGAGGCCAGCAGTGAGCCCAGTCTCCGGAACCAGCGACTGGACGTAGGGCACAGGCCCAGACCCAGCAGCCCAGCGGCCAACGAGCAGCCCAGGACAACCAGCTTGCAGCAGGGTTCGGTGCCAAGAAGGGCCAGCAGGCAAGAATCCCACGACCTGCTGCGCATTGTGGATCATACGGAGCACAGCGGCTAAGAGGGCCGGGTGGACCACATTGCTGAGTCCCTGCGGGGACGAGCAGCACAGGCACAAGGCAGGCCGGAGAGAAGATGCCAAGGCCCCAGCCAAGGAAGGCGGATTTTGCAGGAAATCAATCCAGCAGGCGCCACCGGGGGAAGCCGCCAGCAAAGACAGGAAAGCATGGACAATGGTCTGTCAGCTTCCGAGGCAAGGGAGTACACGGGTGGAACACAACCCAGCAGGCACGGCAGTTACCAGCCCAGCAGGCAGGCGGAGTCAGATGAGGATGGGCGCCCTGACCCAGCGATGCAGCCTTCGGAGGGCGGCAGCCGCCTCAGAAGCAGGGCAAGCGAGAGGCCATCTGGGGGCTGGCAGTCCCAACGGAGCGCAGACCGCAGAGACCAACGGGACCAGCGCAGGCGACGCCCAGCCAGGGACGGCGGCGGAGGTTCTGGCTCGGACCCTAGCATATCAGACTCGGAGGACACAGAGGGCCGGAGCCCGGGCTCCAGCGGGGAATCCGCGAGACAAAGGAGGGAAAGGATAGCCATGGAGCAAGCGGAGACAGACATTCAGCTGCAGAGGCAGATGATCCTGCAGCTGGCTGGGGGAACACGGTTCACCAAGATCCCTACTATCCAGGGCAACGTGCCAGTGCTGGACATGTCCCAGCCAGGGGCAGTCGCAGCCAGGCAGTATTGCCAGGCCTGCAGCTCGTGGGGCTCGCACAACCGCCTGGCTTTGTCTGACGAGCCGCCAACCTTGGCAGTGGTGGCAGGAGAGATTGCGGGATCTTGCCCGTCACCCTCAGCCATGGCTCTGTTGGTCCGCTCGTTGGTGGGCATGTGGACAGCCAAGCCAGCATGCGTGGGGCCCCAGGTGGTCGCCATACGATCAGCACCCCAAGGAGACAAAGCCTCCAGGGAGGTCAAGCGGATCCAGGAGGCATGGACGGCCCCGGCGATCGGGCCACCCAGCGAGGTATCATTGCTCACCCTGTGGATCAGGGTGGTCCAAAAGGAGGTGGGCCAGCCAACTGCAGACGAGAGGGCAGCAGTCACCGGCCTCAAACTGGGGGTCAAGACCACCTTGGACCCAGGCGTCAAGCCGGAGGAGACCGTGGAGGCATTTGCCCATCGAGTCATGTCCACAGCGGAGCTGCTGCAAATTTCCAGAGACGCAGTGGACCACTTCGGCAGGAGGCATTCGGTGGCCCACATGTTCTACGAAGGACTGCCAGGAGCAGTCAGAGTGAAACTTACAGCATTTATCATGACCGTGCCAGGGTATCTGCACATGACAGACGAGGGCCAGGTGGAGGTCCTGACGCAGCAGGTGCTGCTGTGGGAGAGGTTCGCCCTGGAATTGGGGGAACTGGCTGCCATGGACACCAGGCAAGGGCCGGGAGACCACCAGCAGAGGAGCCAGGGGGAGCAGCAGACGGGACGCGGCAGACGAGACAGGCCCAGCCAGTGGGAAGCCCGGCCTAGAGTGGATGGGCCAGGAGCGGCGCCTTACCAGACCAGCAACCAGCCTGCTAGGCAGGAAGGCAGGACCAAGGGCGTCACGTGGGCCGACCAAGCCACGGCCTTGACAACCAGCACCCACAACATTGGGAGCGCCCCCAAGGCCTCCTTCCAATGCGGCAGCCTTGACCACCTGGCAAGGGACTGCAGGACTCCCAGGGCTAGAGACGAGCGTCGCCCAAACCCCCTGGCCACCGACATTGCCACAGGGCAGGCCAGGCCGCCACAGCAGCCGTACCCGCAGCCACCAAGACCGCAGGGGCAACCTGCCAGCAGAGCCTATGACAGAAACCAAGGAGGCAGGCAATCCCAGAGGCCGCCGCAGGGGCAGACATGGCATGGCCAGCAGTCGGCTCATATGTCCCACCTCTCTGGCCCCTCAACGCTCGCTGAGCCGGATGGGTGGCACCAAACAGTGGCCGAAATGCTCAGCGAGTCCGTGGCTCTGCTGACGCAGGTCGGGCTGGCGCCCAGGCCAGGAGAATACAAGCAGGCCGCCCACAACGCCAGGCCTCGGTCCTTTAGACCCTCCTCTAGCAGTGAAGAAGAGGAGAAGCCGTTGGTTATTGAACACGCTTCCAGGAAAGGAGAAAAAAGGCTTGCCCTTAGGCGACTAGCTGACGGCTTGTGCGATGTCCGTGCGCAGGTGGGCTACATTAACGAGCGGCTTACGGCACTGGCGCACACCACCATGCCAATGGGAGTCACGCCCGTCCGCGGTGAGCCAGGCTGGATAGGTCAGGGTCGTAAGATCACTGTCAGCCCCAGGCTGCAATACTTCACAAACAACAGGCGCGACTACAGCCAGTGCGTAGGCCTCATGGTGAAAGGGAAGGTGCTGGTGGCCCAGAAGGCGCTGATGGACACAGCATGTTCATGCCATGTCATCACAGTCAACATAGCAGAGAAGCTGGTAACCATGGGGGCCAAGCTGGTCCTGACGGACGAAAAAACCAGGACAACCGATAATGCAGGAGCTGACCTGCACGGGATCCTGTTCATCTACGTCGTGTACGGGTACGGAAGCCCGAACGCGATCGTGGAGAAGGCAGCGGTCCGGGTGGTCAAGACGCCCCCTGACGCGTATGAGCACCTGGTGGGCAATCCCGAATTCCTCAAGTATGGGGGAATCCTGGAGGCCGCAGGGCGCTTAACCCTGTTCCCTCATGATGGATCCGAAGGGCTGACCCTGCCGCTAGAGCTGGCCTCCCCGGCAGGGAACCACCAGGCGGCGGCAGCAGCATGGGCCGGCTTGGACGACCCTGCTTGGGTGCCTGAGGAATGGACAGCAGATTGGGGCGAGGTGAACCCAGACTTAACCCCGCATTGTGCCATGGTGACAGGTACAGGAGGCGACCCTCCGACGCAACCCTCGACATGCCGTTCGGCGGCGGGGAACAAGCCTTCTTCACCTCCCTGAGAGGGGGCAACTACGAAGTGGATTGGCCCGAGTCGGACGAGGAAGTCAGCCTGGCGGGACTGCCACAGCTGCTGACCGGCTCCGACTCCGAAGAGGAACCGGCAGCCGTAGCAGAGCAGCCTGCACCGCCAGCGGGGACAACGGCAACAACTGGAGACACCCCAGAGGCCGCAGCTACGCCTGCGCAGGGGGACGACCAGCGGGACCGAGGCTCAGAGGAGCGCCCGGAATCCCCAGCAGACCCAAGGCCACCACACCAAGCTGGCGCAGGGGACTCAGCGACACCAGCAGCGAGGACTGCCCTCAAGGCCATGGGGGACCCAGCGCGCCCCAGGCAGCGGCGGGGGGGGACCTCAGCAAGGAGCTGTGGGCTGACGAATTACGACAATTCGTGGCCCAGCAGGACAGGCAGCGGCTGGAAGAAGAGACACCATGAACGGCCCATCAAGGAGAAGCCGAAACCAGGAGCAGCCGCTTCGAGGTCAGCCTGCGTTACCGGCTGCGCATGATCCCGGGACCAGACCCCGACCCCAGGATGCAGGGGCGCAACCAAGCAGCAGAGGAGCTACGGCAGGCGTTCCAAGGCCGATTGCGGGCCCACATCCGCGAAAGTCACGGCGCAACCCTTGCTCAGCTACCAGCCGAGGGCCCGACAGGGGAGGAAAGCACGGAGCCGCCAAGGGTCCAGCGGCACGCCAGCTTCGGGACAGCCAGCGGTACAAGGACCTGCCCGGAGCACGCCTCGGCCCAGCTGCCAGGACCAGAAAAAGAGCAGAGAACAGGCAGCCAAGGCCGGCCCCGTGAGAGCATCAGCGGGGTTTCAGGGTGCCCAAGCGGCGCCGCCATCTCAAGCCCAGGGGGCTCCGAGCCTTGCGCAGGATGCGACCAGGCCCGCGCAGGAGAGCGCATGGTCTGGTGCGGCGCTTGCGGAACCGCGTTGCACGACCTGTGCATGAGGACCCCACGGACAGGGGCAGCCAGGGTATGCCAGTTCTGCCTGATCCTCAAGACCATGCAGCCCAGCTGCTTCGGATGTGGAGAGACCCTTAGCCCAGCAGGTCAGCCAAGCAGGAGATGCTGCTGATGCCACGCCACAGCCTGCGGCGCCTGCATGGACGAGCCTGGAGTAGGGGGTAGCCGGCGAGGGGCGTGGGCCTGTTGCGGCTGCAGCGACGCAATACCCCCAGCATGGGGCCACGACGCCGTCCACAACGAGCCGTGTGAGCGATGCGGAAAGAAGGGGCACGACTACCACGCCTGCCCCGCACCAAGAGTGCGAGAGAGCAGACGCGCCATCTGCTACCACCAGGGGCTTTTGTCCGAGGCATGCCCTGAGCAAGACCAGTCGCTGGGCTTCATCAGACAAAGGCAGATGGAGGAAGACTCCAAGCTCGGGGTTCGGTGGTGGTGCAGCGCGCAAGAAGTTCTGCCCAGCGAAAGGGAGGTGGTGTTCAGGGCAACCCACGGCAGGGCCACCGTCTCTGAAGTGCGGCAGGCCATCGAGGCGCGAAGGAAGGACGAGGCCAGCCGGGCTTGAAAGGGGGAGCAGCGCCCCGTACCATTCAGGGAATGGTTCAGGGAAACAGACGACCAGCCCCTACAACCGTCCATGCACGCCGTCCAGTGCGCCCAGATCCTGTCCATCGGGGCAGAACTCATCAAGGCCAATGACGAAGGGCGGTGGCCAGAGGAGGGCGAGCCGTTGGACAACTGGCCGGTGGAGTGGGGGGTTCCGGAAAGAACCAGCCTATGGACCTACCAGGCCATCCAGCGGACCATGCTCCAGCCCCACCAGCTGGGCAGACAACCTCGCAGCGAGGCCTGGAGCAGTGGCAGCGCCAGAGCCCAAACCGTCTGCCAGGAGAGTGTTCACGGATCCGCTGCGGGCTGCGCAAGCCCGACCGCAGCAGAAGGGCGTCAGATCCCAGCCAGCAGCGGAGAAGCCAAAACAGCGGATTCCTCAAAATTCAGAGCCGCCGCATCGCGAAGGGCAAGGAACGCCAGGACCCGTTCGCGCCAGCGGCGCAGGAAAGCAGCAGACAGAGACGCCAGCAGCAACACAAGGTGCCCATCGCCACCCACCAAGATCAGCCAGGTGGAGCTGGAGATCTCCTGGCGGGAGGGGCCGGAAGGCCGGGGCCCGCCAACCGTGCCAACACCGCCAGCCCCTGCGGGGCCGCAGCCCAGCTCCAAACAGCAGCCAGCCTGCAAGGGCCTCCTACCCTGCACAGCCTTCAGAGGGCTCCTGGCTTGCCTCTGCCACCTGGCGCTGGTGTGGCTCCTACTCTCCTGCCTCCCTGGGGCGCAGGCCAGCGGACGAGGCGTGCGAGGGGGAGGTTTCACGGCAGGGCAAGGGGCGCTCGTGTGCAGCAGGGAAGCAGCTGCCAAGCTGGAGCATGGATGGCTGCGCCCACCGGTGGATATGCCCGCCACTCGGCCCAACCGCCAGCACAGCACATGGGACCAGGGCACCTCCAGTGCCGGGCCGCCGGCGGCGGCAGGGGAGCCGCTGGGAGGGGGCGTCATCGACATGTTCCAGTCCGGAGGGGTGGTGGACGCACCCTCCGAGTACGTCAAAGCTAAGGAGGGGTGGCTGCTCGGGAAGCACCCCGACTTTACCGGCGAGCAGCAGGAGCAGCTGGAGCAGAGCCTGCGGGACCGCCAGGGGGCGTTCGCCTACTCCATGCTTGAGCTGCCAGGGTACTGCGGGGCACGGGGTGAGTTTACCCTGGCCCTGGAGGATGAGCACAGCTCGTGCTTTCAGAAAGCAAGGGACATGCCGCCCCCCAAAGCCGCCATCTTCAAAGAAAAGTACCAGCCCATGATTGAGGCAGGCATCATTGTCAGAGTCCCCCAGGGAGGGCCCATCAAGTTTGCGGCCAACTCGGTCGTAGCGGCCAAGAAGTGTGCCGGGCCAGTGGTCAGACCACCGCATTGCGCACGACATGAGGAGAATGAACCTCCGCACTGCCAAGCAGGAGTTTGCCATCCCCAGGATGGAAACTATCTTTCAGAACTTGGGCACAGCTAAAGTGTTTAGCAAAGTGGATCTGAGGTCAGGGTTCATGCAGATCCCCATCAAGGTCGAGGACCAGCCTAAAACGGCTTTTTGGATGGGCCCAGAACTCTGGATGTACACAAAGTTGAACTTTGGGCTGCGCAACGGGCCTCCCTTCTTCCAGCGTACGATGGAAGAAGAGATAGCCATGGCAGGCCTGAGCTCCTTCTGTGTGGCATTCATTGACGACTTGCTGGTGTACAGTGACACGCATGCAGAGCACATCAGGCATGTGGAACTCATGCTGGACATGCTCCACGGGGTGGGGCTGAGAGCGCACCCTGACAAGTCCCTGTTTGGGTGTGCCACGGTTGAGTACCTCGGCCACAACGTTTCGGCCCACGGACTCACGCCGCACGCAGCCAAAATAGCGGCTGTCATGGCCTTGCATGAACCCGCATCGGTCAAAAACATTCAGGAGGTCATGGGATTCCTGAACTTCTACCGGTGCTACATCCCGGATTTCTCCAAAAAGGCCGCATGCATCAACACCCTGCTTGTCAAGGGGGTCCCGTTTGTGTGGGGCCCCGAGAAGTCCCACGCGTTTCAGCTGATCAAAACTGAGATGTGCGAAGGCGGCAGGGTGCTGCGCAGGCCTGACTACAGCGGAACGGGGCCAGATGGCCTGGGGCCACCAAGGCCGTTCATGCTGTACACCGACTTCTCTAAACAGGGTATTGGGGCGGTGCTGGGGCAGTGCGACGACAGCGGCAGGGAGTACATGGTAGCCTGCACTTCCCGTTCCCAGAACAAAAGCGAGAAGAACTACTCGTCGTTCCAGGGGGAAATGCTTGCCGCACGTACCGCCATATGCTCTTTGGGTGCAAAGTGCATTTGGTCACAGACCACGAACCCCTCACCTACCTCATGGATAATCAGGCCCTAGTGGGGCAGCACGCCCGTTGGGCGCTCATGCTCTAGGAGCTTGACATTACCATTGTCCACCGGTCAGGGGCCTGCCACCAGAACGCAGATATCCCGTCTAGGTCCCCCCTCCCGTCCTCTGAAGACCGCACAGGGGCGCGGCTAGATGTCGCCGCCCCCGAGCCACATGACCCGAGTGTGGGTGCCAGCGGATTGCAGGTCGCTCTGCTCACAGGCATGGGCAGTGTGAACCAGTGGCACGCATATCAGGTGGTTCGCCTCGCACATGAGGGCAGACGAGGGGTGCACCGCCTGCGGGCCGCCGAAACGGCATATACAATGGCCCCGTGCGGCCAGGCTATCTCCAGCGCAAAGGATGAGGACGACGAGCAGGCACAGCCTGCAAGTACGGCAGAGAGAGCTTTCAATAGCTGGGCCAGGGCCAGGTCCTTAATCAGCAACGTGCTGACAGACCTGCCCCGCTCGACCCCGGCCCACCTCCACGCAGGGGTGGATACGGCATGCTTACCAACAGAGGCGGTGCACGCCCTGGAAAAGGAGGGAGTGGTCCTGTTCGAGCCCTTTGGAGGTATGTGCTCGGGGCTTGAGATGGTGCTTAGGGCAGGCATCCCGGTCATACAGTATCTGTATGCAGACACCAGTGTCGCGGCACAGGGGTGCACCATAAGGAATGGGTGCACCAAGCGAAAAGAACACAAGACATTTGTAAACAAGTACTAATAAACTCTTACATAGCTTATAGTAGGAGCTTCTCGATCCACTGCTGTAACTCAGTGAACTCAGCTCGATAACAGGTGAAAGCTCTTGCTACTTCACCTGGACTTCTTCGATACTGTTGACAGGAGCTCGTGAAGCCTCGACTCTTGAGGTACTTATAGGTTTCCTGGGACGATCTTGGGCGATTGTGGCCGTTGATCTGCTGTGATGAGTCGCTTGCTTGGCGACTTCTGATGACTGAAGATATCTCTGATAAATCAGATGGTCGACTTGGAGCCAAAGGAAAGGCTGTAGGTTAGAGATGTGATGGTTGGTTGGTGGTAATATCCAGCTGTAGGGCTGGAGATATGCCTTGTTAAGAGGCAGGAATAACTCTAATTGCTGCAGATAGTCGACTGTTGGCCTAGATGCTCTGCCAGCTTCGTATCATGAGACTTGTTGATGCCTATAGGGTCGTTGTTGGCCTAGCTGCTCTGCCAGTTTCCCCTTAGTAAGACTTTGATTGACGATTAACTTGCAGATCGATATTCAAGAACAATAGCTGGAAAAATTAAGAGTCTATTGAAGGCCGTGAAATCAAGTAAGAAAGAAAAAGTAAAGGACCCAGTTCGGGATCCTCTAAGACGGCAAACACACTTGTCCCAGTTCACACATAAGTTCCAACCGAAAAACCAGTTGGCGCAGTCAAACGCACGGTGCAGTCATACGTCGTGACACCAGTGACACCATGCGGGAGATCGCAGGGGGCCGGCTGGTGCAGCTGCACAAGCAGTACCCGCTGCTGCTCCCAACGCCAGCTTTCGAGGGGGCGTTCAGGACACTGCCCCAGGACGTGTACTCCATTACTGCCCAACACTTCATAGAGGCTGGGGCCCAGCAGGGCCGCCAGTGGTTTATGGTGGCCGGATGGGAGTGCCACGACTTGTCAGCAGCCGGCAAGGGCAAGGGACTCGAAGGGGACCGGAGCAAGTCTTTCTTCCCGCTCATCCGGTTGCTCGGCTCTTTGCAGATCTTGCAGAGGGCCAGGCCACCGGCATACTTGATTGCGAATGTCGCTATGCAGTTAAATCAGAGAAGCGAGAAGGCTAGCGTAGAAGCTTTCGGCGAAGTATGCAGGATTCTGGGCAGGCCTTCCCTGTTTGATGCGGCGCAAGTGGGCTCCTATGCCCACCGCACGCGCAACTACTGGGGCAACCTGGCACCAGCTGCATACATTGAGTTTGTTATCCAGGCGTCACATAGGCCACACGACGGTATTGTGGACGACATTCTGGACGAAGGTAGTAGGGCCCAGGTCGTGGCATGCCCCGATAACGGAAGGTACCGCATCAATGGGTCAGGGCAACCAAGGAGGGCGCTGCCCTCCCTCATGGCCACCCCCGCATCCTACGCATTCAGGAACGGGCAGATCGGCCTCGTGTTCAGGCCTATGGGGGACATGCAGGAACCAAACGCCAACGAGAGGGAGAGAGCAATGGGGTACGCAGTTGGGCCCACCCTGCCACGCCCAGACTATCCTGAGGGGGATAGGAGGGCCGCCTTGGGCAGATGCATGGATGCATGGGCCCTCGAGGCTTGGCTAACCGTAGCACTTGAGGTGGCCAAGATCACCCCAAAGGAGCTGGCTCGCAGGGCCCGCTTACCAGGCCCGGACCACGACCCTGTTATCGGTATGACCCTGACGTCCACACATTGCGCCCTCGCTACTGCATGCGAAGCATGCTCAGGCGAGGGGGAGGTAGCAGCAACGTACCGGCAGTGCCTGGGGGAGTCTGCGGCAGCAGACTGGGCGGATGCCGCCCAGGAACCAGGTGGGCAGCCAGATCCAGGAACAGATCCAGTCCGGTCCACTCCTGATGAAATAGGGGAGGTCGTGGACCCGCCAGGGTGCGCAGCCGGGCCCGCAGCCCGGGTGGACGTGTGGACAGACGAGCCAGTCCTGCAATACCTCCGCATGAAAGTGCATACCCCTGGGGCAGAGACAGGAGAACAGGCCAGGGTGCAGCGTAGAGCCGCCCCTTTCCAGTGGGAACCAGAGAGAGGGGGCGTGCTGATGCGGCTGATGCCAGACGGGCGGCGGTGTGTAGTTCCCCGGCCCGAAGACAAGCAGGCAGTAAGCAGGGAAGCGCACGCTAGCACAGGTCACTTCGGGAGCCACCGCACGGCCTTCATGGTCTTGCAGCAGCACTGGTGGAGAGGACTTAGGGCAGAAAGGCTGTCTAGGACTCAGAAAGGCTGTCCAGGAGTGCGGGGTGTGCGACAGGGCCAGGGCGTTCACGTTCAATCACACGCAGCCCGACCTGCACCCACTCCCTATTGAGGGTTTATTTTTCCGCTGGGGTGTGGATCTGTGCGGACCATTCACCACCACGCCTAGGGGAAATCGGTATGTCATGGTGTGTGTGGAGCACTACTCCAAATGGGTAGAACTAATCCCCATCCCCAGCAAGGCGTCTGACGTGACGGCCTTGGCATTCTTCCAAAACGTGGTCGCGCGGTTTGGGGGATGCGCAGAAGTAGTCACCGATCAGGGGACTGAGTTCCAGGGAGAATTCCAGGACATGTTGCTGGATTGTTTCATTTACCATCGCACCACCTCTGCCAACCACCCCCAGGCGGATGGGCTGTCCGAAAGGGCCGTCCAGACCCTCAAGACGGGCCTACGCAAGTGCTGCGGGGAGGGGAGCACCGACGACTCATGGGACAGGATGGTCCCGTGGATGGCGCTAGGCTTCCGGTGCTCGCCTCAGCAGGCCACGCGCATGGCACCCTACGAAGTACTGTATGGGCAGAAGCCGGTGTTCCCCTCCAAGGTCGGGTCAGACCTATGGAGCACAGCGCGGGTAGCAACGGTGGAGGAGGCAGCAAACCTACTCCTCGCCAGAGTGGCCAGGATCAAGGAAGCCCTCCCGGTCGCGGGCGAGCACCTCAAAATTGCACAGCACCGGGACAAGCTGCGCTACGCCAGGATCCGCGGAGGGGGATATGTCCCCCAAGTCAGGCGGTTCGCCGTAGGGGACTACGTGTACGTCTGGTACGCTTCAGAGCGGCGCAGCCTCGACCCCAAAGCCAGGCCAGAAATCCTGCGGGTGCAGGGGCTAGGGGAGACGGGGGCGCTGGTGTTGGAGGGAGCCGATGGCCTGACAGTAACAGAGAACGCATTCAATTGCTCCCCATGCCACCTCCCCAACCTGAAGGGCAAGGTGGATTTCGGCACCACCAGGCCCAACGTCAGCCTGTCGTGCGAAGTCTGCCGCCTCCCCGACCGAGGGGAGGTCATGCTCCTGTGTGACGCCTGCAACACCGGCTGGCACATGGATTGCCTCACGCCAGCACTGTCTGCAATACCTGAGGGAGACTGGATGTGCCCCAAGTGCAGGCCAGAACCTGGGCCGAACCGAGAGGCTGACCCAGCCGCAGGGGCGGCGCCCAGCAGCCCAGCTCACCGCGAGGAGGCGGCGCCCAGGGCGGCCAGGGCAGCAGCCAGAGCAGCCCTGGAGGCAGGGGCCATGGACAAGCCATAAGTGGAGGTCATAGCCACCAACCCAGCCACTAAGCAAATGGAGCGGGGCATCGCCAGACCCATGCCCAACGGGCTGTACGACATTTCATACACCACGGGCAGGGGAGAGGCCAACGTCACCCCCAGGGCAATCCAGCGAAGGGCTAAGGCGGTCATAGACGCAGCAAGAGCAGAGGAGGAGACAGCTGCCAAGGGGCAGACAGCCAGGAAGGACAGGGAGGGATAGAGCCCCCTAGAACGGCAGTACGCGCTGAGCACGTGACGGAGCCCACCCTTTACCTGGAGGAACGAGCCGGTGCCGGCGCTCAGGGCATACCCCAAGGCGTCACGACAGGCGCTAGTGGGCAGCAGGCAGTGGGCCGACGGCCAGCAGAACGTAGCCTTGTCCCCAAGTAAAAAGCTTCCCCGTTATACCGTAGTAAGCAGGAGCAGCGAGCCAAAGGGTTACATAGTGACGGAGGCTACAGCGCTGATTTAAGTAGTAGATTTGCATGACAGTTGCCTTTGGAGTAGAAACCGCCACGGGGCCAGCCAACTAGTAAGGGAGCAGGGTTAGAAGAGCCACCGCTGCTACTGCGCGCGCCTCCTGTGGCTTAGGGCCATGTGTCAACGGCTTAGTGGGGCGAGAGCAGCGGGTATTCCGCAGGACCTGGGTACGAGTATGAGGAGCTGGGTGTTGAAGAACAGAAAGATTCTGTAGGCCCGGATGAGCTCAGCTTAATATTCTGTTCGCTCTGTTACGCCCCGCTATGGATTATGTAGTTCTGATGAGCTCAGGTCAGGTTGCTGAGAACTTCTGATTTCTGATGATTTCTGAGGATTTCCGATGAATTCTGACTTCTGCTGGTTTCTGATAGTTTATGATGACTCCTGATGGTTTCTGATGGTTGCTGAGGGTTTTTGATGGGTACTTACCCTTTATTGACTTCAACCAAGCATGACAATGGTGACGGTACCAGATTCTGTATGCCCTGATCAGGCCAGAGAGAGATCGGGAACCCAGAGGCTGAGTCGAGTTTTCAGTACCATGGTAGGACCTAGGGTTCGCCACGGGTTTCAGAGAGTGTCTTGGTGCATTTTCTTTGGTAAATTTCCTTTTGTTGATTTCCTGCAGTGGATTTTCTTCAGTGGATTTTCTGTCGACTGCCTGGATTGCAGTCTCGTGTTTAGGAGGCTTCCGTGTTGGGGAACCAACGAGTTCTGAGTGTACATATTTTCCGATTCCAGTTTCAGTACCACCCCTAGTCCGGCTCCCCACGCACGCCCGGTGTGCGTTTCGTGAGGAGCGGGGGGCGAGTAAAGTAGGGGCGGTACCCACAGCTAGGGGCGCTCGGGTAGGCCAACCTTCCCTCTTATACGGTACGCATTACCAAGTTACCCCTTTACAGCCCTTGTACCTCCGCAGTGTAGTACAAGAAGCACGTGTGTACAGGTGTTGAACCTTAGTTGTGAGTAGTTTGAGCCTCTCTAAGGCAGTACTGACAGCTTACACCATTTTGGCACGGTTACTGCTTTATGGTGCGACAGCTGTCACGGTATAATGCAGTATACGTGCCAAAACCGTAGGGACCGCTGACGCGCCCCCGTAGACTCCGCAGCTTCCCTTTGGAGCCCCCTTTTTAGGGTTAGACGCCCAGCTTCCCACTTTCGGGAAGCTCGGAGGCCAGGATTTCCCGTACCTTAGTAATAAGAGCTTGCCGGGACATTGTATCCCGTCTTGCCCACTGTCCCTTACTTCGTTCCTTTTAAGTGGACAGGCCTCTATTTGTAAACAGCACCGGCTAGATCTCGGAGACCTACCCAGTGAAGAGCAACAAAGCCAGTACCACATAGCCAGTCAAGTCTAGATCAGCGACCCAGCAATCTAGCAAGCCCGAGACTCCCTCTCAAGAAGCCCCGCCCGACCTAGGACTACGCCCGCAGTCTACGGCTACGGCATCTCCCGCTACACGCGGTAAGTGACTCATAACGGCCTGCAGGGTTCGCAACCCGTCAGGCCATTAGTCTAGCTCTACAAGCGGCCAGCTCCGCGTCGGTCACCTAGAAGATCCAGCCGCAACTTAACGCGTTGCGCATTCGCGGCCAGCGTGTAGACGCTGAGCCCGCCCGTAGGCGTCCGCCACTCAATGGGGAAGAAGTCCGCCACGGACCTGAAGCAACAATCGCGAGTAAAGTAGGGGCGGTACCCACAGCTAGGGGCGCTCGGGTAGGCCAACCTTCCCTCTTATACGGTACGTTGTACCAAGTTACCCCTTTACAGCCCTTGTACCTCCGCTGTGTAGTACAAGAAGCACGTGTGTACAGGTGTTGAACCTTAGTTGTGAGTCTTAGTTTGAGCCTCTCTAAGGCAGTACTGACAGCTTACACCATTTTGGCACGGTTACTGCTTTATGGTGCGACATGAGGGATGCACGGGCCCACCACCTAGCCCCAGAGGGGAGCTGCCAACTGAGTGCTGCATGGGCCCACCAGCAATGCCCATGGGGGACCTGCCAGGGGAGGGACCACCCAGCCCCACAGAGAAGCTACCAGGGGAGGGCTGCATGGGTCCACCACCCAGCCCCATGGAGAAGCTGCCAGCTGGGAGCTGCATGGGCCCACCACCCAGCCCCATAGAGAAGCTGCCAGGGGAGGGCTGCGTGGGCCCACCACCCAGCCCCATAGAGAAGCTGCCAGTTGGGAGCTGCATGGGCCCACCACCCAACCCCATAGAGAAGCTGTCAGGGGAGGGCTGCATAAGCCCACCACCCAGCCCCATAGAGAAGCTGCCAGTTGGGAGCTGCATGGGCCTCTTGGATACTTTTCCTCAGAAGATCCACTTAATGTCCAAGCCTTGTGCTTGATAGCCCGATGGTATTTGCAGGATGGGCAGCGGTCTTTGGTTGGGAAACCAGGGGCATTAAAAAAGCTCATCATCCCTAGCTGCTGCCCAATACCACTACACAGGGAGGAGGGGGGGGCGCTGCATGCGGTACATACGGCGGGGGGCGCTGCATACGGGGGGGACGCTGCATACGGGGGGAGCACTGCATAACGGGGGGAGCTCTGCATACAAGGGGAGCTCTGCATACGGGGGGGAGCGCTGCATACGGGGGGAGCGCTGCATACGGGGGGGGGGGCGCTGCATACGGGGGGAGCGCTGCATACGGGGGGAGCGCTGCATACGGGGGGAGGGCTGCATACGGGGGGAGCGCTGCATACGGGGGGAGAGCTGCATACGGGGGGAGAGCTGCATACGGGGGGGAGGGCTGAATACGGGGGGAGAGCTGCATACGGGGGAGAGGGCTGAATACGGGAGCGCTGCATACGGGGGGAGGGCTGCATACGGGGGGAGCGCTGCATACGGGGGGAGCGCTGCATACGGGGGGGGGGCGCTGCATACGGGGGGAGCGCTGCATACGGGGGGAGCGCTGCATACGGGGGGAGCGTTGCATACGGGGAGAACGCTGCATACGGGGGGAGTGTGCAACATGCAAGCAGCGCTTTAGGGGGGCAAGGGGGTGGAGGTGCATCATGCAAGCTACACAGAAGGGGGGGGCGCAGTGGTGCAGAATCCAAGCAGCGCACTAGGGTGGCAGGGGGGCGGTGGTGTAGCATGCATGCAGTGCATTCGGGGGACAAGCGGGCAGTGACCACGAGTGTAGCATTTGAGGCAGAACTTCAGGGGGGCTGCGGTGGTGCATCATGCAAGCAACGCATTAGGGTGGAGTGCGGTGGCGCAGAATCCAAGCAGCGCATTAGGGGGGCAAGGGGGCGGTGGTGTAGCATGCAAGCAGCGCATTAGGGGGGGCCGCGGTGGTGCATCACACAAGCAGCGCATCGGGGTGGGGCGCGGTGGTTAAGAATCCAAGCAGCGCTTTAGAGGGGCAAGGGGGCGGTGTTGTAGCATGCAAGCAGCGCATTAGGGGGGCAGAGGGGCGGTGTTGTAGCATGTGAGCAGCGCCTTAGGGTGGGGCGCGGTGGTGCAACATGCAAGCAGCACAATAGGGGAGCAAAGGGGCGGTGGGGCAAGATGCAAGCAGCGATTTAGGGGGCAAGGGGGCGGTGATGCAGCATGCAGGCAGCGCTTTAGGGGGGCAAGGGGGCGGTGATGCAACATGCAAGCAGCGCTTTAGGGGGGCCGGAGGGCGGTGGTGTGGCATACAAGCAGCACATTTGGGGGGTAGGGAGGCGGCGGTGTAGCATGCAAGCAGCGCATTAAAGGGGGCTGCAATGGGGTATTATGCATAAAGCATATTAGGGGGGGGGGATGCGGTGGTGCAGCATGCAAGACGCGCATAAGGGGGGCAGTGATGCGGTGGTGGAGCATGCAAGCAACGCATTAGGGTGGTGCGCGGTGGTGCAGAATGCCAGCAACATATCAGGGGGGCAAGGGGGCGGTGGTGAAGCATGCAAGCAGCATGGAAGAGGGGGGCGCAGTGGTGCAGAATCCAAGCAGCGCATTAGGGTGGGGCGCGGTGGTGCAGAATCCAAGCAACGCATTAGGGGGGCAAGGGGGCGGTGGTATAGCATGCAAGCAGTGCATTACAAGAGCAGGGGGGCGGTGGCGTAGCACGAAAGCAACGTATTAGGGGGGCAGGTTGGCGGTGGTGTAGCATGCAAGCATCACATTTGGGGGCAGGGAGGCGGTGGTGTAGCATGCGAGCAGACCATTAGGGGGAAGAGATGGGTGGTGTTGCATCACTCAAGCAACGCATTGGGCGCAGGAGGGCGGTGGCTGGTATAACATGCATGCAACACATCAGCGGGGGGGGGGGGGGGGGGGGGGGGGGGGGTGCAGCGTGCAAGCAATGCTTTAGGGGGGCAAGGGTGCGGACGCAAGCAGCGCATTAGGGGGGCAAGGGTGCGGTGGTACTGCATCCAGGCAGATCTTGCTAGGGGTCAGAGGGGTGCGGTGGTTGAGCATGCAGGGCTGCATGCAACTCATACTTGGGGTAGGCAGTGCTTCTGCATACGCAGTGGGTGGCTTCGCTCTTGCCCCTGTTGGTTTTGCTTGGTGTTGTTCCGTGATGTTTCGCCTGTAACTACTCCGCACTGTTCCATCGCAATGGCGTTGATTTCTTTCTTGGCCGCAGAGGCGCTATCCACAGTCCAATATCCTCCTCCACCCCTGAGCTCTAAGGCGTTCAAATATATCCTCCGCTATGGCATTTATATAGAACAATATGAACCACTGCACATAAGCGTGGATCAAGTTGCAGCAAAATAAAAGTGGCTCATGGAGGTGAAAAGAATCACGCAGTGTCGACAATTCAAAAGTCGTTTTGGCACTTCTCAAACCTTATAACACCCCTCTCAAAGTGGTTTATAAGTGGTTTTCCCGCGCGCCCCGACCGAAGTCGGGCTACGGAGATCAAAGATAGGAAACCCCTAAACATACAAAGCCGCTGAACTGTCCAGGTGGCCAACGAGGAAGATGACGTCGTGTCCCCTGCCAACCACCAATTCGCTAGCATCATAGCGGGAACCAATCAAGATGCTTCAGTATTTCAGAAACAAATCCATAGAAAATCATCCTATGCCATCCCATCAAACCAAGGGGGCGAATCAGGCAATCTTTAGCTTAAGTGCAATTTTGTCCAATTGCGTCTTCATCTGGTCCAACTGCGTCTTAACCTCCGCTTCTCTTTTCTCCAACCGCATCACCGTGAGGAACGTCGAGGCCACCGGGTACATGATTCCCGTAACGGTGAGAACAACTCCGCCGACGGTCGGGATAGCAGTGCATGTGGCGGCCACGGAAGGTGGCAGGGACGTCGCTGAGGGGGGCAAAGGTCCCCTTCCACCACCCCTTCCACCACGAGGGTGCGGCTGCCCTCCAAACATGCGGCGTTGCATCATCTGTAGGAAATAGCGAGTGCTATTTAGAGAGATAATGGTGGTCAGGGTGTGATGTGCAACCCTCTAGTATTGATTATGCATTTTCCTCAAGGCTCTCCCTCTTCATCTCACACGGCACACATGTGCACCACAACAGCGGCAAACCTGAAACCCAATGGGCAGATTTCTGGACACCCATGTTCACACACTCGACTAATTACATGTAGGCGTACCCCATAGTTATTCGGAGGGAACAACCTGGCTTCATTCGTTCCACCTCACACAGGGATGAGGATAAAGAGGACCACGCAGATAAAGGAATTGCACCATGATGAGATGAAGGGCCCAAATCCAATATTCATATGCATGTTTATGAACAAGTGATGGATTAACCCAGTTGGTCACCGGCGCTTGCGCCAATTCTACATGAACAATGGAGTAGTATCATCATGCGGATGGCCAAGACATCCCATGTGCAACACAAGATTAATGGGAAAGGGACCACATGCCACTTGGAGCTTGACATACTGTTGAAGCACACCATGTAACAAATGTGCCCATGCAGTTCAATTATGCATGGGGCTGCTGTGACGTTGGCAAGGCGTAGGGAGGTTGGCACTGAGGCCCATGCAGCCCTGTTGTGCAGCCCCCCGCACCCATACAGTCCGTGTGCCCTGTCGTGCAGCCTTGAGCTCCTATGCACCCCATGCGCCCTGTATGTATTGCAGCCTAATGCAAACCATCATCATGCCCCGCTACACCTAGCCATACACAGCCCCTCACCTTGTAACACCTTGTAGACACAGCCCCTCTTACCTCTTAGCAGCACTGTAGAGTTTATATACCAAGCAAGCCTTGTGAGATGGAGCCTGTAGAGAGGGGGCGTGAAACACGAACAACGGAAGGTAAAAAGCTGGCGAATGACAATATGGAGACATGAGAGCAACGAGAAAGACAGACGAGATCCACATCCCAGTTGCGATCACCTTCCGCGTAAGAGGAGACCTTCACTGCAAATGGAGGATCAACTGGTCGAACCAGACAATATCGCTCGTATTGGATGAAAGAAAGAAAACGCCTGGGCGTGCCTTGAGGAATACGATACGTGTGCAACGTACACCATCAAGAAGTCAGGATGGAAAGTACTAAGCAAGAAAGAAAGAAAACGCTTGGGGCGCGTTCGCTTTGGCTCAAATCCAGTCGTTGGAGTGAGGAAAATAGAGCCGCTAGCGCAACGAGGGCCTGCCCCCTGCATTTGTTATTTTGTTGTTTCCTGTGTGTCAATTATGTAATGTGTGCAATAGAAGCGTGGTAGTGTCATGGCTGCAGGTACGCAGTTGATTTATGAGCATAAGTTGTGTGCATGCATTAGTATGCAGACAATAGTTCCGCCTATGCGAGCAGCCGGTTTAGGAGCAGCAGCTGCTCTGCACCTGTTATTAGATGGACGAGTTGTACCAGTTTGAGCAGTAGTTTTGCAGCTATTTGCATGGAGCATTCAGCAATTTTGCAGACAATAGAAGCTGCAATTCTGCTGATGTTGGCAGCTATTGTTCTGCTAGTGCAGAAACTGCTGTACTGCAGTTAGCAACAACAATTGTGTGGCTGTCAGTAATTGCGGCTTATACTTCAGGTGATTTGACTACACATGTATTGAAAAACCTGACCAATTAGCAGCAACAATTACTGAACAGCCGCTGTTCTGCTGCAGATAGCAGCAGCCGTTGTACTGTGGATAGCAGCAGTTCTGCGACAATGAGCAACAGTTTTTCTACGGCAGGAGCGGCACCAATGTTCATTAGCAACACTTCTGCCCAAACAACAATTCTGCAGCAGTCACCAGCAGCACTACTGCTGCATCAGCAGTTTTGCAATAATTACCAGCAGCTGTTTTATAACGGTGCGCAACGCTTGTTCTGCAGCTGTAATATGCAGCAGCAGAGCACTGGGCATGCAGAAAATATTATGTTTACTCTAGTAGTTGCTTTTCTGCCTATGAGAGCAGTCGCAAGTATGCCTCCTACACGAGTTCTACCGGTTTAGGCAGTAGTTTTGCAGCCATTAGCGTGCAACTAATGTGAAGACAAAACAAGCTGCAATTATGTTGATGTTGGAAGGTATTCTGCAGCAGTTACCAGTTGCACTTATGTTGCAGCAACAGTTTTGCAGCAATTACCAACAATAACTCAACGGCAGCTCTTCTGCACCAGTAAGCAGCTGCAATTCTACAGTAATAAGCATGCACCATGCAGCGATTCTGCAGAAAATGCAAGCTGCAATATTGCTTCTCTTCACAACAGCAGTTACACAGCAGATAGAAACAGCAAGACTGCTGCTGTTATTACCAAAAGTTCTGCGACAATTAACACCAACAGCATGCATCAGCAACAAACAAACTAATCAACAGCTGTACCAACAGCCATATCAACAGCCGTACACTCTAAACCCAACGAACCCATGCACCCAATCATGCACATACCATGCAGGTACACAATGCCCAGGCAGACATATCATACCAGGAAGGGCTGCGCTAAAAACCTCTTCTATACCTAAATGGCCCAACCAATCATGCTACATCTACACGGGTCTTGCAGAGTAACAAAGCCAGGTGACGTCTGCAGTAAGATCATGACAACATCCTCACACGTTCAAGCTAACCTGCTGATAACCTGCAACCATATATAGCCACACCACTGTTGAATAACACACCTGCGAAACACGGTCGTGTAGTTCAGTGGGTCGTGACGTCAAGATATGATCGGAAATATGCCAAGCGGTGCACACAATGTCATGCAGCCGAAGCTGCAACGGAAGTCCACTATTCATCCAACATTGCTCGACACATGATGCTCCTTCTACTCAAGTCATGCAGCCGAACGAAGCCAGGTCGCATCTGCTGTAATATCATGCCAACGAACATATTCCGATCAACCTTACCTGCAGCCACCCAGCAACCAGAGATAGCCACGACTATGTTAATTAAAAACCTGCGAAAGACAATCATGTAGTTCTGTGGGTCGTGGCGTCATGGTACGTAAGGAAAATAAGTCAAGCACAGCACTGAATGCCATATGCCAAGCACAGCACAGGATATCAACATCCAGAACTAAGAATGATATCAGACACTGCACAGACAACACGCATACACATGATGAATCTCTTACCACGACGAAGGAATGACAACGAAATCTTCAAACCAAGAGCAGATAGCAGGAATAGGAAGGCAAGAATAACGAATCAATGAACAACGGAGACCTTGCTAAAAGGACAGGAAGTCAGAACTTTCACAACAATGAGAAATGAACATGACAGGACAACAACGCGCGGCCACAAATCAACTTTGGGGGTACCCAAAACGTAGGTTTTAGCTTGCTCTCACGATTTCTCTCGTTCATCAGTTCCATCATGATTAATACATATATATTAACCATCCTTTATGTTCAGACCGGGTCCAGCAAGTCTCCTATGCACTACGCGCCTCTCGGACGCTCGCGAGCGTCGTTCAGGGCTAGTTAGCGGACCTTGCTGTTGTTGGCAAACTCGCAGCTTATGTGACGCTATCTCTATATTATTATCTACAAATAGCAAAACACTGCTTCAGGCTCGGAAAGCTATGGGTGGCCAGCACGACTTGTTTGGCTCGGTGAGGGTGGCTCCTGCTGCTCCTGCTGCAGCTGTAGTGCATACTGCTGCAGTTGCTGCTGCTGCTGCTGCTGCTGTGTATACAGTTGCTGAAGAAGCATGGCTTGTCGTAGCTGCTGCTGCATGTTTGCAGCGTGCTGCTGCTGCTGCAAGGCTGCAGCGCGCTCATGCGCATACTGCTGCTGCTGCAAGGCTGCAGTGCGCTCATGCGCAGCCTGCTGCTGCTGCCGCTGCAGGTCTGTAGCATGCTCTTGCGCGGCATGCTGTTGCTGCCGCTGCAACTGCAGGGCTGCAGCGCGCTCCTTCGCAACCTGCTGCTGCTGCTGCTGCATGGCTGTTAATGTGGCAAAGAGGTCATGTTGCAGTTGCTGAGGTAGGCTTCTGATGTGCTGTATCCTTTGGGAGTCTGTCATGCCGGCCATGTCACGCAACACCGCCTATGTGTGTCGGTGTGTAAATATATCAGTCCATAAACATTATTGAAAGGACATAGGCATGCACATTTGCCCTGCCGTGGCTAGTATACCGTATATCATAAAGACTTACATGTAAGGTGTTGGCTCCTTGAGGGGGGCAGGGAACAGCTGTGCTGGGCTGGACAGTAACACTCAGGCTGGGGCGCCTGCAACATATGGACATGGTGTTAGAAATGTAGGGTTCAACCAGCAGTGTTCGCCAAGGCGTCCAGGGAATGAGGACTTACATGCAGGTTGGAAACTCCTTGAGAGGGGTTACGAGGGCGAGGGGGACGGGGAGCTGCTTTGCTGGAAGGAGCATCGGCGGGCTGGAGCACCTGCACACCGCAAAAAGAACAATCATGCCAAGCTGCGTTTTCAGAGTTGTGGCTGTGCACCAGTGATCTAGCTTGGGCTGGTGGCAGTTGCTGCACTTATAAGCAGTGGGCACATACATCTCCCGGCGCACAGATGGCGTCTTATTGACACTGAGATAGCGCAGAGCCTGGGCCAGAGGATCTGTGTTGTGGAGTGAGGCAAAGGGTTGGCCGCCCCCGTGGCTGGTGTGCCTCAGCTTTTTAAATCCTGGAGTGCACCCAGAGCAGATCATGTCCCATCTGCAACAGTACCTCTACGATATCAACGAGAACAGAAACTGCAGCAGCTGGGGACCATACATGACTTACATGGCAGGTAAGAGCAAGAGGTGGGTTGGGCCCCTCAACCATTTGCAGCTCATTAAGGACAACCATGGTTGGATTCCCTATAAGATGCTGAAAAATGTCACCCATGCAGAAGCCCAAGCGTTTGTGGACTACGAGGAGGGCGATGATGGGGTCAGGGGTCGTTGCTTCATGGTAGGTGATGATGTCCCGGCCTACAAGGCCTTCGGAGTCGAGCGTCCCATCAGGCATGCCGTGCAGCCACCCGAGAGGGGAGACCCATTTCCACATGAGGAATGGAACAAGAATCTGGCGCGACGACGCATGTGGCCTGCATATTGATTAGAGGAGTATTCTTGCCTATATGAGGCCCGCGTGGCGTGGAGAGAGCTCAATGTCTTTGATGTCATGGCCTGGCATGTTGCGCCTCCATCTGCTGCATGATTGATGAATTGCAAGGCTGTCATGCATAGCCAGTGAAGTTCTGTATCTTCATTCTTTCACAACGGCCCAGGCTTCATGATGCAGAATGATGCTGAAATGCACAGTTATACCTGGTCATTGATTCACACATGTGCCAGACATGCCAGACACAGTGTGACCATGCGAAGAAGACAACAGCAGGCCTAATTTCGACGCACAGCCTGTTGTAAATGTATATGAATGGCCTCTACATCGCAAGCTTGGCCGGAGAGGCAAAGGTCCCGACGTGGTGTATTAGTCATGAGACCCGCGAGTCCCCTTCACTTGAGGTCGACTGCTTTGTGCTAGGATCATTGAAATCGAAAATAAGGAGCACCTATGAAGAGTTAAAACACGAACGTGCCTTGTCAAGCAAACACACTTTTTGCCATGAGCGAGAACTTCCACAACCCCTGTAATTGCTTCATAGCGCCTCCTCATTAGGAAATTGAAAGTGTTTGCCAGGGCGCATTCGACCTCAAGTGAATAGAACTCGCGGGTCTCATGGCTAGTTGTTAATTCTTTACCAGACCAGCAATTTTTTGTACTGCTGGGAGTGTGGAGGACATGACAGCCCATACCACCCTGCCCCCCCTCTGCCCCTTGCCTCTCCACCATCAGGGTGCTGACCAGCAATGCATGCCATTCATGAAAGGCACCTGGCCCTGTCATTCTGATCATGGCTCCACATTGACCTGATCATATTCTTCAAGTCTGCAAAGAATTTTTTGTACTGCTTGAAGTGTGGAGGAAATGACAGCCCATACCACCCTGCCCCCCCCCCCCCCCCCTCTGCCCCTTGCCTCTCCACCATCAGGGTGACCACCAGCAATGCATGCCATTCATGAAAGGCATCTGGCCCTGCCATTCTGAACATGGCTCCACATTCACCTGATCATATTCTTCAAGTCTGAAAAGTTTTTTTTGTACAGCTGGAAGTGTGGAGGAAATGACAGCCCATACCACCCTGCCCCCCCCCTCTGCCCCTTGCCTCTCCACCATCAGGGTGCTGACCAGCAATGCATGCCATTCATGAAAGGCACCTGGCCCTGCCATTCTGAGCATGGCTCCACATTCACCTGATCATATTCTTCAAGTCTGCATTTTTAGTACTGCTGGAAGTGTGGAGGAAATGACAGCCCATACCACCCTGCCCCCCCCTCTGCCCCTTGCCTCTCCACCATCAGGGTGCTGACCAGCAATGCCTGCCATTCACGAACGGCACCTGGCCCTGTGATTCTGAGCATGGATCCACATTCACCTGATCATATTCTTTAATTATGAAAAGCCTTTTTTGTACTGCTGGAAGTGTGAAGGAAATGACAGCCCATACCACCCTGCCCCCCCCCCCCCCTTCTGCCCCTTGCCTCTCCACCATCAGGGTGCTCACCAGCAATGCATGCCATTCATAAAAGGCACCTGGCCCTGCCATTCTGAGCATGGCTCCACATTCACCTGATCATATTCTTCAAGTCTGAAAAGCATTTTTTGTACTGATGGAAGTGTGGAGGAAATGACAGCCCATACCACCCTGCCCCATCCCCCTTGCCTCTCCACCATCAGGGTGCTCACCAGCAATGCATGCTATTCATGAAAGGCACCTGGCTCTGCCATTCTGAGCATGGCTGCAAATTCACCTGATCATATTCTTCAAGTCTGAAAAGCATTTTTTGTACTGCTGGAAGTGTGGAGTAAATGACAGCCCATACCACCCTGCCCCCCCCCCCCTCTGCCATTTGCCTCTCCACCATCAGGGTGCTGGCCAACAATGCCTGCCATTCATGAAAGGCACCTGGCCCTGCCATTCTGAGCATGGCTCCACATTCACCTGATCATATTCTTCAAGTCTGCAAATAATTTTTTGTACTGCTGGAAGTCTGGAGGAAATGAAAGCCCATACCACCCCCCCCCCTCTGCCCCTTGCCTCTCCACCATCAGGGTGCTGACCAGCAATGCATGCCATTCATGAAAGGCACCTGTCCCTGCCATTGTGAGCATGGCTCCACATGCACCTGATCATATTATTCAAGTATGAAAATCATTTTTTGTACTGCTGGAAGTGTGGAGGAAATGAAAGCCCATACCACCCTCCCCCCCCCTCTGCCAGTCTGCCCCTTGCCTCTCCACCATCAGGGTGCTGACCAGCAATGCATACCATTCATGAAAGGCACCTGGCCCTGCCATTCTGAGCATGGCTCCACATGCACCTGATCATATTATTCAAGTATGAAAATCATTTTTTGTACTGCTGGAAGTGTGGAGGAAATGAAAGCCCATACCCCCCCCCCCCCCTCTGCCCCTTGCCTCTCCACCATCAGGGTGCTGACCAGCAATGCATGCCATTCATGAAATGCACCTGGCCCTGCCATTCTGAGCATGGCTCCACATGCACCTGATCATATTATTCAAGTATGAAAATCATTTTTTGTACTGCTGGAAGTGTGGAGGAAATGAAAGCCCATACCACCCCCCCCCCCCCCCCCTCTGCCAGTCTGCCCCTTGCCTCTCCACCATCAGGGTGCTGACCAGCAATGCATACCATTCATGAAAGGCACCTGGCCCTGCCATTCTGAGCATGGCTGCACATTCACCTGATCATATTCTTCAAGTCTGCAATTAATTTTTTGTACTGCTGGAAGTGTGGAGGAAATGACAGCCCATACCACCCTCCCCCCCCTCTGCCCCATGCCTCTCCATCATCAGGGTGCTGACCAGCAATGCATACCATTCATGAAAGGCACCTGTCCCTGCCATTCTGAGCATGGCTACACATTCACGTGATCATAATCTTTAAGTCTGCAATTAATTTTTTGTACTGCTGGGAGTATGGAGGAAATGACAGCCCATACCACCCTGCCCCCCCTCTGCCCTTTGCCTCTCCACCATCAGGGTGCTGACCAGCAATGCCTGCTTTTCATGAAAGGCACCTGTCCCTGCCATTGTGAGCATGGCTCCACATTCACCTGATCAAATTCTTCAAGTCTGCAAATATTTTTTTGTACTGCTGGAAGTGTGGAGGAAATGACATCACATACCACCCTCCCCCTCCCCCCCCCCCCTCTGCCCCTTGCCTCTCCACCATCAGGGTGCTGACCAGCAATGCATGCCATTCATGAAAGGCACCTGGCCCTGCCATTCTGGGCATGGCTCCACATTCACCTGATCATATTATTCAAATATGAAAAGCATTTTTTGTACTGC